>CM031240.1:274960741-275571893 GCA_018340775.1 Taxus wallichiana var. yunnanensis
TAGAATTTCAAGTGTTACATAAATAAAGCAAGTAAAGTAGTTATATACATAATCAATTTTAATTTGTTGAGGCACGTGTATTTTTTGACATGGTTTAGAAGATATTATTCATATTCTAACCTATAATTATATTTATGATTACACATAATGTAATATATATCAATAAATTTGTAAGTAACTTTAACTAGTAATTATCCATGCCATGAAATGGTAAATTCCATCGAAGATGTATAATTAAGTAGGAGACGAAGAGAAATTGTAAGTGAGAAAAACATAATTTTTAAGAAAAAAAATTGGCTATTTCTAGACACTAAAATCTGGTAATTTGTCCTTTTGCAATGCCAAGTTTGTCTATGCTCCCTCACTAAGACAAATGCTCACATTTGGAATCCAATCGGATATGTCTTTAGCTCTTTCATGACTTGTTCATCTTTACACTCATTTTTGTCATTAATTCGGGAAATATTATTTAATTAAAGTAGTAAAATAGCCTTGCACACCATTCTACAACTTTTGATTGACATCACCTCTTTTGTCCAAGATCGTACATTTTTGTCGAATGTGGAATTCATCTAGGCCATCTTGTACTCCTGGCATTTCACATTCGCAAACTCTTTTTAAATTTTAATATCTTTATCAAGTCATTTCATCTTCCTTGGGTCAACCTTATTAGAATACCTACGAGAGGTTATATAAGCAATTCGATATCACCTTATTACTCGCTTTGACATTTTTTAAACTCCTATTGCAAATATCATTCCAAAAGAACTCAAAACACTCCTAAATCTTCCCAAATTAGTTACACATCAATTAGAATATTCCCTATTATAGGTTTGAAGGACTCAATCAGGTCAATTTTTATATCCCCCATTTCCAAGCATGCAAAGGTCATAGAGCCATGTTTTAGCAAGTTTAGATACAAAATCACACACTTGGGTGAATTTTTAGGTCCTAAAAGCATACTTACATTCATATGATTTATAAGCGAGAAAACTAGTAATTGACAACTATCTTTTGCCTCTTTACTTTATTTCTTGTCTTATTTTGGTCTTTTACACCTATGCAGCCCAATGGAACTTTACTTGCCTATCTTTTTTGAATTTGAACACCAAGACTCACCATGATATCACGCGCCATGCACCCTGTCTCCTTTGGGCACCCTCAACCTCTCTCCATCTTACTCACTATTTTTGGGACTCTTTTATCTTTTTGGCATCTTATTTTCTTATGGTTCAGCCTTTCACTTGTTAATTACGAAATTCAACTTAGGTAATCATATAAATATAAAGCTATATGACCAAAATAAAGGACCAATCTTTAAACATCTATTATCATCACCTAAGGTTGCAGCCAAAGGAATCTAAGAGCATGAAATTAATTTATCTAGAATCTATACAAGGGACAAGGGAAAACATTTTCTACATGCATTACATAAGAAGGGGAAGTTTGTTTTTCCATCTACACATCTATATACATTACTACATCTAGCTACTACCCACTATCAAGTGCACTTACACAAGGCATCCTAGGGTACGATTCTATAGCACACTCACAAGAACTACATGGAGTTTGAGATGTAGTGCAATGCTCAATCATAAGTTCAATTAGTCATGTGACCGTCAGTCAGTCAATCGACTCCCCATATTGCATTTTTCTTTTTTTGGATTTGATGTGGTATTGTGATTTTTATATGTGAGTATTAATTTTGTATGTTATAGGTACACTCGTAAATCATATTATGACATACAAGTAACTAAAAGTGATGTCAAAGACACTTGTGTGACACAATAAAAATCAAATTCTAACCACTTACACAATCATGAGAACCAAATAGTAAACTCTAGCACCCGTGTACCCCTAACCCAATCTAGACACCCTACTCCAAATTTATTCGATACCAACTTAATCGAATAATTAATGACATAGACCTCCTCCTCCCGTTCAAAGAATTTTACTAGCCTCGCATCATTCTCAAATCAAGCATAAATCAACTAATTCATTTCCTCTCTCTTTCTCTTGCATTGAGGGTTTCGTGTTGATTCAAAAATATGGAAATAAATAAATGCCTAATCTAAATATGTAACAATGTTGATAAATAAATATACAATAAGAATACATCTCGAACCAAGAAAACTAATCTAGAAAGTATGAAACCCTAGTTACAAATGTAGGGATAAAATACTTCGCCGATTCACAAATAATCATGGATCATGCCTAAGTGACGAACTAATGAATAGAGAGGGGAAAATATTGCAATCAAGTGACAAACTAATGAAGAAAGAGGGGAAATGGGTCAAGGGTGTCTATGGGTATTACATACCTACTCTGGGCACCTATGACTACTCAAAACCTCGTAAAACCTTCTTCAAAGGGTCGTGAGATGTTCATTGTCCTTTCTCGCCTATCGCTAGTATGTCACACCAAGTTCATAGATGTCACCTGTAACTTGCAATGAATAAATGACATGTAAAACCACAAAACACATAAAATCCTAAAAATAAAATAATGAAAATGAGGGGTCAAACTATCCTCATCTATCAAATAAGTGAACTTATGACCAAGCGTTGCACTACATCTCAGGCCCAATGTATTTTTGTGTGTGTTTCAAAATCGTACCCTAGGTGGCTCTTATGTGTGTCACACTTGATAATGAGCAAGTAGTTAGATCTAAAAGATGTAAATAAATGTGTGCATAAAATAATTAACTTCCCCTCCTATGTGTATGTAGAAATAACAATCCCTTATCCCTTGTGTGGAGTTAAATGGATGCTTAAATGCTCTTGGATGCAACATTAGGTGGTGATAGCTAATGCTTAGTGATTTTTCCTTTATTATGGTCACATAACTTTATATTGATATAATTCTCTTTCTTGAATTTTGTAATTAACCCAAAAATTCTAACTACTAAGAAATTTGATGCCCAAATAGCTAGAAAGGCCCCAAAATAAGTGAGCAAAATACAAACAAGTCAGGGGCACACAGAGGGGATAGGGACACCTGGAGCTAGTATCATGGCTAGGCGTTGGTGTCCATAATGAGAAAAGATTAAGTATAAAAAGACAGACTAGGAAAAAAGGTGTGTAAGACCAAAAGAGGAAATAAAAAGTAAGTAAAGAGGCTAAAGACATGGGTCAACTAGTACTTTTCTTACTTAGGAATCATATGAATAGTAATATGTGATCAAGACTAGATAGATACCCAAAGTGTGTGATTTAGTGTCTACATTTTCCCCACTTTATGTTATTGAGTGAATTCTCTATAACATAAAGTAAATAAGAGATGCATAGCTGATAACCATGTAGATATAATGGAGAATAGTGTGTCGAGAGACAAGAAAACATGTGGAGTGATAAAAATGTGAAGCGTGGATGGTAGAGAAGAGGAAGTGAAAATGATGATGATGACCCTAAGGTGAGAGTGTATGTGTAGATATCACCTTTTTACATGTTGTTGATGTCTATTTTTGTTGATGTGTCGATGTGTGATGATGTGACTATTGCTTCCCATAAGGATGAACCTACAAAAGAGAAGAATGAACAAGTAGTCAAATACGTGTATATGATCAAAATGAGTGAAAAGTATGTAAGAATGTATGTAAAAATGTGAAAAGAAACATGTGCACCTAATCTATGATGAGTAAAAGAGTGTAGAAAGGATCCTGAAGATGTTGTAGAAGAACAATTTTTTTGGGCAATCTCACACCAGTTGTGTTGATTGTAATTTTTTTGGGTGATCTCATGCCAATCGCCCGAATGTAAGTTTTGGGCGGTCTCATGCGAGAACAAAAGAAGTGTAGGTAGAAAATTTTGGTTTCATCCTCTAACCTTTCACTACTTCCCAAAGTATAAACACCACTAGCATATGGTGTATAAAAATTGATCCAATTTGATCCAATGTGAAAGTAGAAAAGAAGGTATAATGCATGCATGTTGAGTGATGAAGGATTTTATATCATGTACAATTCATTGTATAAACTAATGAAAACTATGTTGAACCGAAAGATGTTGTGTAACTTCCCCTCGGTCGTATGCATTTAGGAAGAGTCAAGGGTGCTCAAGTGATATTGTCTAGTTTTGGGCACTGGTGTTTGTGTTGTGCTAAAGACCCAAGTCAGGTTCTAGGTCGTTATTGTGTGGATCGATGATTGTGTTACATCGGCACTAAATTGTTCTAAACTATGACTTTAGACAACTATATGGGGTGACTGATTCACCCAATGATGCCCCCTCATTTGGGGTGCATGCAAGCGTCACTGAGGAGTATGCAGCCCAAAGGAAGACCGATCACTAAAGTGAAATTGATGCCTGCATAGGGGAGAGAATGTGCTTAGTAGAAACCAAGGCACACATAACCAAAGTGGCTAGAGAACAATTGTTAGTGCAATAAATATAAACAAGCATGTAAAAGACAAGATGTAAGCTATCAGAAAAGAAGACAATGTGTAAGCTAACACACAAGAAGAAAATGTAGACCACGAAAATTGGGTTACAAACATGGGACATCACTCATGATGTCGCAAGACAATTAAGGCCAACGTGGCCAAAGGTATATAAGTAATTAGAGAAAAACAAGACATAGGGCAAAGCCCACAAGCAATAACAGAAAATAGCAAACAAAGTAATGAGACAACCATGGTAGCAAATAGACCTGAAAGAAAATGTTACACATGAAGCACCCATTAGTATGTTAAAAATATAGAAAGTATGTCAAAGCGTGTATAATCCGATATAGTAATGTGCTATGAAAAATGAAACAATAGCACTTGTAGTGTGTACGAAAGTGGATGCCCCCAGGAGCCGTTGTGGGACTAGTATGAGGTACTGCGCCAAGCATCCATGTTGTGTGTATCGATCTGTGTAAAGTCTGCGATCATAACTAGAAGGCAAGTGAACATGCATGTGTATATAAAAAGATAATGACATACAAAATATTTGTATAGCATGTGTAAAAAGTGTACATGTAAGCATAAGTAAGCAAGAGTAAATGCGTCCCGATATGCAAATATATATGGATGAGTCTAGAAATGAACTATAAAACAAGAGTGTGTCATCGAAATGGTTTGAATTACACGTTAGAAAGATATGATCGTCAAAGCGTAGAGCATAAAGGGTGAACAAGTAAGTATGGTGAGGTTCATTTTATATTGAGACCATCAACACCAAGTATGAGCCATGGAACTAGATTTATTCATAGGGTTATAAGCGCAATGTGTGTAGAAGTAGAACCAAGAAATGTGTATCATGAATGTGTAGAGTGTGTAGTGTGTATGATACGCGATAGATGTTACGTAGAAATAGATGTCATGAATGCACAATGTGTGATAAGTGTAGTGTGTGAGGTTCATGTATGTAGTATTCCCTCAACATTCAAGTGTGAATCGTATCATGAGAGTGCATCATCGGGTAATGGAAATACAAGAGTCTATTAATATGTGTAAGATGCATGTGAGAGACTACAGGTAAAATGTAGAATAAGTAGGAATTCAAGATAACCGATAATGCTATGAGAGTGAGGTAGAGTGAGCAAGCTACCCCCAAATTTATAATGAAATATATGATCAAGTAACATCATCTAAGAGGCCGTCATTTTCATGGTCAATGTGTTCATGTATTAGTTAGCTAAGTAGAATCCTCTACTCTTTGAAATCTAAACAAGAGATGGACCTATGTAGATCCTTAGCTATCAAAATGTGATAGTTTGTTTGATCCCAAGGGTTTGAGAATGGATCTCAATCAAGACTTGGCTACAAGACCTTCTTGATCTTCTCCATATGACTCAAGAACTTGGATGGATGAATGCAATATGAAGATACCTATCTCCTCTAATGGAAGAATGCTCCAAGATGAAATGCCTATAGTTTAGTTATAAGCATGTAAAGGTGTAAGTAGAAAGGTTGGAGGAGGGTTTCTTTTATAACCCAATGGTTTGAAGAAGCTTTGCATCCTATTACATGTGGGATAATAGCAAAGCTAGGTTAGTTATGGATAATCATGGTTTAGAAGTGGTTGAGTTTACTTTAGGAGAGTTTAATTTGTCCTTTAGTGACTCATGGGAGTTTGAGGGGATTTATTGATTAATCAAAGTGATTAATTAATAGGTGTGCAAGCTTATAGAAGCTTTTTAGAGAATAATTAGCATGATTTAGACTATGAGAGGGAGAGAGAGGGTTTAATCAAATAAATGATGATTTATTGATCTAATGGAAGAGGAAGCTAATTAATTAAGAATAATTAATTATTCTAGATAGAAAGGGGGATTAATTAATGGAAGGTCATTAATTGGCATATTTGTTAGATAGAAGAGTTAATTAATTAACGTAATGTAACTAATTAATGGTGATAGAAGAGAAAATGAGCATTTATTGACGATATGTCATCAATTTGTGGGAAAGGATATAATTAGTGTAATTTAAGTATTTAAATTTCTCAAGATAAATTATAGGTGTCTACATTTTCCCTCTTTGGGGTGGCGTAAGTGACACCACTTCAAAGATAGTAGATAGATAAAATTTTTGAAGGGGTAGAAGAAAAATTAGTAGAAGTGAGAGATGCCCCTCGAGTGTCGATGGGGTGATGAAAGAAGGTGATCGACGATCGAAAAAAAGGTGAGAGAAATGGATAGAAGAATGGGTAGGGGCATAGGATCCCCAAGTGAATTAGAAGAATAAAGTTGATAGGAGAATGATATAGAGGAAAAATGAAGATGGTGAGAAAGGAATGAGATTTCATCCATTGTATTAAAAACAACTTTGTGTCATCATATTGCCAAGGATCTACATCATCGGTCCTTATTAAAAATATAAGCATATGACAAAAAAGTAGAATGACATGAAAATCCATACTATACGAACAATTGTCCATTGCTGAAAATACCAACTCAATGCAACATACAAAAATGCAATGCAATATGAGAAAGTGAAAGATGCCTAACTCCCTGCAACATACATAATGTAATGCAATACGGTAAAGTAAACAAGGTAACCTAACAAAGAAAACATAATGCAATGTTTTGTTATCAAGATTTGATTCCCCACTGTTTGTGAATTAATGACAAGGGTTAAAATGATGCCCCAAGCAAGGATACATGCAAAGGGGAATAACGAGGACACTGTGGGTCCTATGAAAAGTAATTGTGCACTATGAAAATAAATACCAAGAAACTTGATTGTGCCCCAAAAAAACATAGTAAAAAACTAGCTTTGTTAATGGAGGTAGATCAAGATGATCCATGAGTTCACAACACAAGAACAAGATGGAGAACCAAAGAGTGATGTTTTGTAGGATGATTTTTACTTTTTTATTTTTAGAAACATATTTGAATGTTTTTTATATTTTGAAATTTTTTAAAACTATGTACATGAAGAAAAAGAAGTGTGGATGCCCCCAATGATAGATGGGATGTACAAGGGAAAAGGCCACATATGCACAAAAGAAGGTGAAGATGTGAAAATGCCCCAAAGATTAGGTGGGAGTATTCAAAGGAAATATCTTCACACATGAAGGGGGATCAAGGCCAATATGGATAGGTTCAACATGATGATGAACACAAACCAATGAAGTGCCAAGAAGGAGCAAGGATGCCCCCAACGTAAGTGGCCAAGAAGCCGCTGATAGATAGAAGTAGAAAGATTGTTTATTGAATGAAGGGAAAAAAGTGTCCACAAACATAGAAAAAGGAAATCTTATACACATGGATGTTTTGAATGATTCCAAAGAATAGAGGATTTCTGAAAAATATTTAGAAGGTGGATGATGAAAAATTGATTAGCCAAAGGCACAAATCATGAGACAAGACATGCACTAAAGCAAGAGTTTGAACAAGGTCTAAACAAAACACTTGGTAACATACTAATCATGTTTACTCATAGAGATCCCAGTGTGTGCACATGGAAATGAATTACCTCTTGAAGGAAAGAGAGTTGATAGATAGTAAGTGAAGACACTAGCCAATGTGTAGGAATGATTTATTTTGAAAAGGATATTTGTGAATGGAGGGTGGAAGGAGAGCCATACATTTCTCGCTGCTACCATCCAGGCATCCATAGCCCCGATGGAGATGCATTTGATTCTAATCACAACATTTCTCTACTTCCATCAGTCAGGCATCCATATCCCCGGTAGAGATTATTGAAATACCCCAAGAGAGAGTTATATATCAATTTGCTTTTTTTTAACTTTAGATTTTTTGATTGATTGATTTTGATTCTTTTTTGCTTCCAAAAAACTTATTTCAGCTCTCTTGTTTGACAAGGGGTTAAGAACCACTGATGGCTTGATGGAAGGATATGGAAGTGATTGTGATGATGACATTGGCTAGTGTCAACAAATATATCCAAAATTTCTTCAACAAGTTTATTAGATGAGAATTGTGATAGATCTCTAAGAGGTCATTCATTCTTTAATTTACCAAGGTGATGAAAGACCAAGGTCAAACAGATACCATAGAGATAAATGTCACAAAATGTATGTGAATAGGCTAACCAAAATAACATCAAAGGGATGAAAATGGTGGATGACTTGCAGAGGAATATGAAAGAAAGGGAAGAAAGAACATCCATGTGTATGCAATACCTTGATTGCAATGTTTGATCTTTGTACCTTTGATTTTTTTTTGTAATGTTTTAATGTTTTCTCATTTTTTATTTTTTTGAATTTTTTTATGATTTTTTTATTTTTTGATGTTTTGGTTATCGGAACAAAACATGTCACTCTACATGATAGGATCCAACAATGATGTTCGATTTCCTTGATAAGAGAGACTAAGCATGTTTTTTTATCAAGTGTAATATTATCCCCGATCTCGATGATCGTGGTGAGTTCACACTCAACAAATGATTGTGATTTGTTTTGAAACATGGGTTTCATATGTGGGAGCTTGAGTTCCCTATCCATAGGTTTTTGCACTTTGCACCATACTTGATGGGTATGTTGGTGTGCATTTTGGAATCACGCATTTGATTTTGGATTTTATGATCATTTGAGTTGTTGGGAGCTTTGGAGCTCTTTGGCATTTTGATCTTAGCTTGATAAAGAACCTTCTAGGGTTTTATAAGCTAATGTGTGAATTTTTTGATCCTAGAAGTGGGAGAAGAACATGGATGTTTAGAATTGATGTGAGAATGAGGAATGATGGTGGGCTTGCCACAATCATTTGATAGAAGAATAATGTGATGGATGAAAAGGACATGGTCCGAGAATTGAAGAAGAGGGGCTACCAGAAGGTGAGCCATGAATAGAAGATGAAGGGATACTAGGATGTGGCCCAAGAATAGAAGAAGAAGGGATGTTAGGATGCGACCCATAGATGGAAGATGATGGGCTACTAGGATGTGGCCCAAGAATAGAAGATGATGGACTACCCAGGGTGACCCATACATAGAAGACAAGGGGCTAGTTAGATGTGCCCCAAGAATAGAAGATAGTGGACTACTCAAAAATGTCCCACAAATAGCAGAGGGAGGGCTACTAGAAGGTGACCCACACCTAGATGAAGATGAAGGGCTACTTGGTGTTTGACCCCATAAGAGATTGTGATTGAGGAATTGTGATAGACAAAGATTGATTGGGTGATGAGAAGATAGGCCATGGATCAATGCAAGACCCAAGAGTTTCATCACATAATGAAGAATGTGAAGATGGAAGAATAAGAGGAGGATCAAGTTGCATGATCTGAGGCTCTTCCTCCATTTCTTGATAAAAGGAATCAACCTTTTCCTCACAATACGCAAGACGCATCAAATTCTAAAGAGAATCCTTTCTCATAATCTGTTAGAGGAATATCTTCATGTGCCCCTATAAATGCCCCATTGATTGTTTCTTCATTCTAAAAGAGATCAATCGGTATGAGTTGTTGATCGACCACAAGGGTTTGATTGGAAAAAAGGGCCAGGTTGAAATATTGGTGTTTGAATAGACTTAGAAGATGTTTGATGATGATTGATAGAAGAAGATGACTCAAGAGACAAAGTAGAATTAGGGCTAGATGTCTTATGAGCAGAAGGAATTGGTTGGTATAGGTTTCCCTATAAGATGGTGTCATGGAGGAAGAATAGGAGGATTTCATATCCAAAATTCCATAGATTGTGATGTAGGAGTCGAATTAGATGATTGACTAGAAGGACTTTGAGTCACATGAATCTTCAAAGGAGGAAGAGTTCATTGAGGTGATTGATAAAAGAGGTCCTGATTCAAGAAGGGATGAAAAAGAATCAGGACCATGATTGAAGAATTGGATTAGATGTTTTATAAAGAAGGTCATGTGAAGAAGGGGAGGACCATGACTCAATAATTATTTAGATGAATGATAAAGAGGTCCTGAAGAAGGGGAGGACCATGATTCAAGAATCGCATTAGATGAATGATAAAGAAGGTCCTGCGAAGGAGGGAGGACCATGATTCAAGAATCACATTAGATGAATGATAAAGAAGGTCTTGTGAAGGAGGGGAGGACCATGACTTAGGATTCAAATTGGATGAATGATAAAGGATGTCCATGAATAAAGAAAGGGGGGACTCAAAAATTATATTAGAAGTATGATGAAGGAGGTCCTATGAAGAAGGGGAGAACCATGACTTAGGAGTCAAATTAGATGAATCTGAATAGTAGTTTGGATCCAAATCATCAGAATAATCGGAGGAAATATTTGGATTGGAATCCTTAAAAGAAGAGGAAATGTTTGGATTAGAATTAAAAGAAGAGTGGGGGAACCCAAATAATAATTTGGATCAAAAGTGTCCAAACCATACCACCGACTATGAGATGAAGGTGGGGAATGGGTTACTCGGATGGGTTCTCTAGCATGAAGAACCAAACGAGGTTTAGTCATGATGGGCATGTCTTTTGATGTGAACACCTGAAAATTTGATTCCTTATTGTCATATGTATAAGGGACCTTGCGATAATCAGTCATTGTTGGCATGTGTTGGGTTCAAAGGTCTAGACCTAGATTATATGATCAAACTTCTTCAAAGTGAAGAAGGTTTCATGTTGATTTGGGCAGCATAACGACAACCAACTAGACATTTCATAAAGATGGGGATGCTTGTGTGATTTTCCAAAAGGGAAGCTAAGGAAAACATACATCATGATGACTCAAGATTGATAATCCAACAAGGTTTGGACAACAAGTTTGGAGGCGTAAATTTCAAAGGATTGATCAAAATTTTAGCAACATAAAGGATACAAAGGAAAGATTTCCAATGTTTGATTGATGCAAAATTTTCTTGATAGGAAATTTTTTTGCCAAGGTTTGAAAGATATGTTCAAAAATGACCATGAACTTAGGAAAAAACAAGAAGATCAAGAGGATCAAAGACCCAAAGGATTGTCCTAGAAATGAGTTTATAAGGTGGATAAACACAAGGAACAATCACGCAAGTTCAAAACACAAAGCCAAATTAATGACCAAAGAATAATGAATGATAAAGAATCAATGGATCAAAGTGATTGTCCTAAATGGATAAGTCAAAATGATGAATAATCACAAGAAACAATCACACAAGGTTTGTTCTAAACCAATCAATCAATGAAATTACTTCCTAAGTTGTTGTTTCCAAATGGTAGTTTGACGTTTAAGATGATCAACAAAATGTCACCACTTATGTCAAGTTCAAAGAAATGAACAAGGCATAAGTAATAACAAGAGGTTGATATGATTCCCAAAAAGTATACGTAAAGTGAGTTTGAATCCAACCAAGACCTATATCTCAAAAAGTGGGAGTTACGAAGATGAACAACACAACAATACCACTAAGATATGTTAACCAAACTTTACGAAAAAAGAGGTATTAATATCAAAATAATATTGATACGATGTGCACAAAGGTAACAACAACACCTTTCAAAATCGAGGTAATGTTTGAAATCAAAACTAAAGCTTAAGGTATACCAAGGAATTGTTAAGGTGCGCATAGTATAACATTACAATCTAGACACTTAGGCCAAGTTTACAAGAAACAAGACGTAAGTATCAAAATTGTGGCGATACAATACAAGCAACATAACACTTCAAAGGAGAGTCTAGTGAAGAATCAAGCCTAACTACAAATGATGATCTTGACTTGGGTATCAAGATCAAATGGCTATCAATGATGTAAAACATACTCACACACTTTAGATGTTTAACAACTCAGCCACAAACATGGATGAGCGTAAATGGACATAAAAGTGGTGAACACAATCAATTGATAACACACATATAGTTGTTCTTCTTTTGATCAACAAAGTGTCAAAAGAAAAAAAAGGAAGTAGATCAAATGGGGTTGAAAAATGTTTGGCCTCACTTTGGAAGAGTTTTTCACCTCACCTTACGTGAGTGAAAAACTAAGAAAAAGTAATGTCACACAAATTTCATGGTGAATAATGCGTATAGTTTGAACTTTAATGGACTCTCCCTTTGTTCGATAAACAAAGTTTTTGACTCCAAGAAAGTTCTCCCTTTGTGATGGCTCTCAAAATGATGGTACAAATAAGTTGGCTCCAAGTCAAGATAGCTTCCTAGGTGGTTCGCTCAACTAGGTGTCACAAGTTTGTCTAATGCGAGCTCGATTTACCAAGAAAGTTATACTAACTAGTCTTGGGTTATCTCGGATTTACTTTACCCCCTTCAAACACAATGAGAAATAAATGCATTCATCATGTGTTCTCACTTGGGGTCATGATACGTAGATAAACTTTGACTCTAACTCACAAAGGTGAAACTAATCAAGTAGGTGTGCGGAGCACTTCCTATTTCATCCACAAGGTTCCCTCTTGTGTGGACTACTTTAGGGTTCCTAGGACCACCCCCATTGTTGTAGCTTAAGGCTTATGCCAAAGGGGTTATGTCCTAGTTAAGCGGATGGGGCATACCCTTATCCAAACCTACAAATATAATGTTTTGATTGTGGTGTGTTTTTTATCTTTTATTCTTAATGTGGTTTGTTTGTACACCTTTTGGCAACCTGCATGGAAATTGTATTAGTAGTTTTATGTTTCAAACCTCCTTTCTTTGACAAGCGTATTTAGGTCCTGCATGAAAATTTTAGTAGTTTTCCAAATGATCAAAACATCATATATAAGGGAGATAACATGTTGTTTCTGATTTCCCAAGATCATCCTAAGATGCAAGGAAAGAGCATACACAACACAAAACCTCACTAAACTTGTAGAAATGGAAAACACTTAATCAAATTGAAAAAGTAAGATTCATTTTAGCCAACTTTGAATTTCTTTCCTTAGAAAACTTATTTGAAGCATTTGTGAAAGCATAAAGAAGGTATTGAAATGTTTTTTATTCCCAAGATCACCTAAAAGGTGCGAGGGAAGAGCATACGTGACATTTCAAAACCTTTATAAATGACAATGCAACATTCATCAACTTAACAAAACAAGTTAGCAAAATCATGACTCAATATATCCTACAAAATAATGATTAGTTTCAATTTAAAACTTGCAAGAGTTAGTAATTCATCAAGAAAGTCAAGTCTTTTACAAAGCATTTAAACATGTTAGAAAATGAATTTTCCTAATGAAGTAAACCATAAATTTTTGGTTGTATCTAATTTTATGTTTCCATTTCATATTTTCTTCGATACCTTTCAATGCAAAAAAATGAAATGTCGTTTGAGTTCGGGAGAAAAATTTATGGCCTCTGGAAGATAGGTAATGAACACAACTCAAATTCAATGTGTACACCCATGTATGGCATGTATGTTCCCTTTTGAGTGTGTATGTACCCATGTGTAAAAAAAAAAAATGAAAAACCATGCAAATAGAATGATGTGTATGTGTACCTTTTGAATGTGTATACGTGCCTTTAAAAATATACACTAGCATGACGTGTACATGCCCTTTTGAGTGTGTACGACAATGTATAAAAAAATACACAAAATGATGTATGCAGCATGCCTTTTGCACGCATGTGATTTTGACATGTACATGCCCCCTTGCAAATTTTTATGTACACATGTACCTAGAGATGACATCAAAACATGGGATCCTGACATATGCAACTTCAAAAAAGCTCAAATTTTTCCTAATTTAGCTCAAATCAAAGAGTAACCCATCACAATAAATCACATATAAGAGACTCAATGCACACAAAGTTAGTAAAACAACATAATAATCTTAACCTATTTCACATGTGCATGATTTGGGTTAGCAAAAACTTGAGAAAACTAGCAAAACTTCATTAAAATCAAAGGAACTATGAATCTGTCCCATCAGGCATGCCAAATGTATTCATGTATTAGTTAGCTAAGTAGAATTGAAACTAACACCTAATAGTTTCAAAATAAAGCTAAAATAAAAAAGATCATCATGCTAAGAGCTAAACAAGAGTAAATATCAACATTATGCATTAGAACTTTGAATGAAACTCAAACTAACATGCTAAACATTTATCCTCTACTCTTTTGAAAGCTAAACAAGAGATGGACCTATGTAGATCCTTAGCTATCAAAATGTGATAGTTTGTTTGATCCCAAGGGTTTGAGAATGGATCTCAATCAAGACTTGGCTACAAGACCTTCTTGATCTTCTCCATATGACTCAAAAACTTGGATGGATGAATGCAAGATGAAGATACCTAGCTCCTCTAATGGAAGAATGCTCCAAGATGAAATGCCTATAGTTTAGGTTATAAGCATGTAAAGGTGTAAGTAGAAAGGTTGGAGGAGGGTTTCTTTTATAACCCAATGGTTTGAAGAAGCTTTGCATCCTATTACATGTGGGATAATAGCAAAGCTAGGTTAGTTAATGGATAAACATGGTTTAGAAGTGGTTGAGTTTACTTTATGAGAGTTTAATTTTCCTCTAGTGACTCATGGGAGTTTGAGGGGATTTATTGATTAACCAAAGTGATTAATTAATAGGTGTGCAAATATTATAGAAGCTTTTTAGAGAATAATTAGCATGATTTAGACTATGAGAGGGATGAGAAGGATTTAATCAAATAAATAAATGATCTAATAGATTTATTGATCTAATGGAAGAGGAAGCTAATTAATTAAGAATAATCATGTGCATAATTCGGCGTAGATAAGTGTTTGTTTGTGAATAGCTGAGAAATGAGTCATTGCAAATGAAAACACAGCTAAAAGGCATGGGGAATGAAATGTCAATATTATTAGGATCTAATGTGCCACCAATGTAATCAAGCCAAGACTACCCATGTGTGAGGGTAGAAGTACGCAGATTACGGGTGACAAAGACTTATAAATGAAATACTCGAAGGCTATAAGCAACAGTGATGTAAACATATCCATGATATAGATGTGATGAATGTGGTGGAGGTACGATATCATCAAGTGTAAACCCAAGCTGAGTCACGCCATCACATGTGCAAATAGATCAGAACAAGTGGTATCAAATGGAATGTGCGACCAATAAGCATTATTCTTTAAGAGTGTGCATGTGAAAGGAAGTAGTGTAGATGTATATTGCTCATGAGAAGACATTGAAGGTGGTATCATGTTCGACGTATGGACATAACCTTAAAAATTACCATAGTAGTAGTAGAAGGGGGTTTTTGAAGTGGATGAAACAATGTCTAGTGCACAAATGGTTCCCTCGAGTGGAGGTAATTTGTCCGGATAATGCATGGGTCGCAGATCAGCAATAGGATGTATAGTAACAGAAATCGAATAGGTAATGCGGTGTTAGGATTTCATTCCCCTAGGTGATTTTAGGAGTTCATTTGCAAAGCTACAGGCAGTTGTGGGAAGGGCTATCACTAGCCTTCCTAGAGCTGGAGCAACCTCACGAGAGTAGAAAAGAAGATCCTAAGTGGATGTGGAGGTGATCCAAAGGTCTTGGGACATCATGGAGATGGTTTAGGAAGATTTTGGAAGGTCTCGGAGAAGTTGGGGCAATTTCACCAAAATTAGGGTTCACAAGCCTAGTCAGTGCATGAGGACCAAAACAACCACTGAGCTTTGGAAGGTGATTCTAGGAGCTCTAGATGGAGTTAGGAGTAAAAAAAACATCTATACAAAAATAATTCCAATCCCTACATGATGGTGAAATCATATTTTTCACAACACTTTGGCGCATAGGGTTTTCAAGTAGTTTTTCTCATGCACATGTGGAGTACCAAATCACAATTCCATTTTTAGGGATCAAATGGATGAATAAATACATGAGACCCCCACCATTGGATTCAAAATTCCATTTCCAGTCAGGATCATATAAAATTTCACCAATAAATTCCACCGGAGCTCAAGTTATCATCGTTCCAAGTTGCCCTCTCAAAGGCAGTTCAGGAGTTAGTCAATTTTGGGAGGACACGTGTCAGCACTAGGAGCCTGGTGGGATTTCATGTCCCCAACGTCCCTGAGGTCAGGTACACCAACCTTGGAAAAATGTTCCCATCCCCCATGTGACCTCTAGGGACCCTCATGTGACCTCCAGACTTGACAGTTCAGCCCCAGTGCATTTTTGGAGCATCCATTCCCTCGTCGATCAAGCGCCACGTGTCAGCTCCAGACCACCATGGAATTTTATGTCCCTCATGTCCTAAGGTTAGGGACATCAAACATGGAAAAATGTTCCCATCCCCTATGGGGAGACTTTTGGTCACCCATGTGACCCGCTTCCAACCCCTCGGTGCTTTAAAGCTGATTTTGGAGCACTCATTCCCTATCGTCGGATCACCGCCACGTGTCGCCATCTTGCTCATCATGGAAATTGATGTCCCTCACATCCCTAAGGTCAGGGACATCAGGGAAAAAAATTCACCCAACTCCAACTCAAAAATTTGAAATTTTTTCTAACTTGTTTGTTGGTTCTTGCTTTTACTTCTCTCACTTCTCACTACCAGAAAAGTTGCAGAGAACACCTCACTCCACCATTTCCAAAGCTTGAACCAGCTCCATCACAACACATTATCCTTCACTCCATGATGGCACATATGTCTCAAAATAATAATTCATCGAGATAAGAAAAATAAATGGAGAACCGAGAAGAAGAACAAGTGGAAATCCCCATTGCCATAAAATGAAGATTTGAAGATATCTTGCAAACCGGTGCATGGATTGACAAACCATCTATTTTGAGTTCTTATCTCTTGAAGGCCATTAAAAAATCATATTCAAACCTCCAATTTTTATCAAGGAATTCTCACATCAAATAAATTTCACTTCCGCTCCACGAAGAACAAAGTTCAATTTCCTATCAAACCGGTCATCGGATGGAAGTAAAATTTCGCATGAAGCACCAAAAGCAAAAACCTATCGCAATGGAATTTATTTCATCACGAATGGAGAAAAAACCAGACCTAAAAATTTCAAGCTCCATTAATGGCCACCATGACACAGTAGTGGAAAAAATCAGCGAGCTACCTCTCCACTTCTCAGGGTTCCAGTGGGTGAAAATCACACAAAAATTGAGGGAATGATCATTGAAAAATCTAGTTTCACGTGAACTAGTTTTTGCCATGAAGCCCCTATTTTTAGGGATATGGAGGACTGATTTTTCATCATAGTTCTTCCCTATCACATGAAGAACATCTATGTGAAAAAAATGCAGCGAGCTACCTCTTCAACTCTCAAGGTTCCAATGGGAAAATCACAAAAATTGAGGGGATGATCATTGAAAAATCTAGTTTCATGTGAACTAGTTTTTGCACCATGAAGCCCCTATTTTTTAGGGATATGGAGGGCTTGTTTTTTTCAGTATTCTTCTCACGCCATGAAAATATCATTTTCCCACTTGTTTAGATGAAGGAGTTACTCAAACGCGGAGCGTGGAACCCCAAATAAAACCCAAAAGTTTCAAGACTTGTTTTGTCGCATCCTACATCCACGATGCACACTTACTAAAAATAGCATGCCTTCCTACATAGGGGTATGTTACTTCTAGGTAATCCACCATTTGAAGAGGATACAAAGAAGGTGGTAAACACAGAGGGAGCATCGCAGGAAAGGTCATCAAAAAGGTCATCTCGGCTCATGCAATTCACACTTACTAAAAATAGTAAGTTACACTCAAAGAGAGTTTTGGCACAATGGGATGTACAAGGATAATCATTCAGGGGGACATCATTTTTCAGGATCATTCTAGTCATTTTTCATAGGGCATTCGAGATCCATCTTAGTTCATTCAACTTGGTGAGCATTTTTGAGCTAATTGGAAGGAGTTTCACATGTGCAAGGAGTTCAAGATTCAGAGTTTCACTTTGCATTTGAGCTTTCCATCGAAGAGGATCAATGGACTTCATCGGGAATGACATCTCCTCTTCTTCTCTCTCTCTCTCTCTTTCTCTCTCCTCTTCCCCAACTTTCTCTCACTTTCAAATGTTCTAATTCTTCATTGTTGGGGTTTGCACTTTTTGATATGCCTTTAAGTCACTTAAAAGTGACTTTAGAAACATAATGTAAATTAAGTCACCTTGATTTTATAAAAGGGACTTAAATATTTTGTAGGAATATGAATAGTCTAAAGTTAGAAATAAGGCATATGAAGGTCATGAGGAAGATGAGGAGTCATGTCTATTCTATAAATTGTAAATCCATTCCCATTTTAAAGGGTTGGTCATTAATTTTGTAAGCTCAAGAGTGCATTCTACCTTGAGAGAACAAAGGAGATAGCCAAATTCTTCCTTTCCCCCTTCTCAATTTCCTCCATTTCTCCACTATGTACAACTTTTGTTTGAGAAATTAATACAAGAAGAAGGAGTTTCTAGCTTTCTTTGACTAAGGGATTTCTTGATACTTTGTGTTCATCAAATTTCATTTGGTCTTAATGATGCTTACAAAGTTGTTTCTTCTCATAAATGCATGTGATGATACTTTCTAACTAGTGTGTGTGTGGAATCTGATTTTCTACCTACAACATTAGTTCTCCTACCTCTTTTCTCACTCCCCTTTCCCTCTCTTTAGACAAAGTCCTCTCTTGCAGGTATCTGCAAGCTTTTCCGCAGGGTCAGTGGAGTGTCCCTGTTGGATCCCCAGTCAAAAGGCCACCACATAAATCCACCTTTTCATGTGCATGCATATACGGAAAGCTACACCGGTTAAGTAGAGGGACTTAGATTCCCAGAGCATTGGCAAGAAATCCACAAGTTTTCCACCCAAAAAATTTTCTCCAACAGTTTTTGGCACCCACCATGGGGTAGATTTAGCAACATCTGCACCCAAAATACCCGTAAGGTCCAAAAAAAAAAAAAAATATTGAAAAATTGAAAAAAAAAAGAGTTCATGAAAATTCATTTAAAAATACACTCATCAATTTCTTGACATGACCTTTCATATTCCACAGTGTCTTTTCATATTCCCACTTCAAGAATTTCCAAAATCTGGTTGAAGGAAGATACACCAAGTTGAATAAGTCGAGAGGTGTTGTTGATTCCAATTTTGAGGCTTTGCAAAATCAGCAAGAATGAATTAGAGATAATCCATACTTCTTCTCTCAAGCCTCCTCTCCATCCAGCTCTTCAAATAGTTCACTGGAAATCCTATCCAAACTCCTATTGATACTCCCCTTCAAATTCTCCCATTTTTCAACCACCATTGAGCATTGAGTTCCCAAAGAAGAAGAATTTGAAGAAGAATTTGTAAAGCAAGAGCTAAAGAAAAAAAAATGAAATGGAAGATGAAGAAGAAATACCTCAACCCATTGTTCCATGGGGAAGAAATACATGCCCACTTTCTCTTGAACCCCCTCTTCACGATCTACCAATGGGTTCCCACAAGAACTTTCCAAAGTTCAAAGGTGACAAAACACAACATCCTGAAGAACACATCATTTCCTTCACGACATCATGTGGAATTCTTGGTGTCCAACATGAAGATGTTGTGAGACTGTTCATGGAGTCCCTCCAAGAAAAAGTAGTAGAATGGTTCTACCTCCTACCTTCCCTGATCCATCATCACTAGGTTGGAATGACATCAAGATGCTACTTTTCAAGAGAGATTTTAATCAACTAAGACTATCAGACCTCTCTCTAGTGTAGTTGGTTGGCTCAAATAAAGAAAAGGAGAAAATGAAACCATGAGAGACTTCTGTGGCTCATTTCAATGGTTTCTTTGTAGGATACCTGAAGAGGATTCACCATCTCAAAACAATGTCAAGAGATTCTTCATCAATGCTCAATCATCAGAAGTAGGATTTTTTTTGAAGAGCCCAACCAAGGAACATTGTAGAAGCACAAAGGATGGCCATTAAACTTGATGATGATCTCATCCTCTCTGGAAAGATCAAGAATCCATCAAAGGGCAAGACCCAACATCCTGGAGATGAGAGAACCAATCCATCACTGCAAAAGTTGGTGAATGAGATAGCATCTTTGAAGAGGGAATTATTTGAATGAGTTTCTTCCCAAAGAAGAAAAAAAATCAGATTGCAGGAGCACCCAAAGGCTTTCCTTGAGGCCCCACCTATCAATGCAAGTTGTAGGAGTAAGGAAAATGAAGAGGAGTTTGAACAAGAAAGTGAAGGTGGTGGTTTCCTAGAAAGTGATGAGTTTGAGAACGATACACAAATCAGATTCTGTGAGTATTCTGGAGGTTATGAAGAAGATGAAGAAGATGCACCTAGTTTCTCATGCATGGTATTCACTCATTCTTAGTCCAAGAAAAGAGCATCTCCTCCACTTGCTGTAAAGAAAAGAAGGTTGATGATCCTCCTATGGTGACTCCACAAAACAAAATAATCAGTCAGGATCCCCACTTCCATCTTCCATGAAGTCTACATTGTTGGAGCCTGATCCCGTAGCAAGTAAGAAGACTCCTACAATCCCAAGTAAGTCTTCTGATGTCTCTTCCAAGTCTAAATCTAAATCTGCTCCTATAAAATCTAGTACTTTGAAAGCTCCTAGTGTACCTTTCAAAATACCCTCTATTCCCCAAAAATCTACTCCTACTTCCAAACCTATCCTAAATCCAAAAGCATTCCCTTCACCCCCTTTCCACATCTTCTCCCTTTGACTTCATAGAATATGCAAACAAAGCCAAAGTGTAGATTATCAAACTAAATATTTACGGACTCATCCTAACAATTTGAGAGGTTCATCCGATATATCAAGAGTGGTAGTCTAACACCCAATGTTGTAACTTCTAGTTCCAAAGGCATGCTACCAAACTCACCTACACCTCCCTCACAAAACATGCTTTCTCTGAGTGCATCAAAGACTGATAAAGTTGAACCTTTCTACTCTCCTTCTTGTTGGAGAATATGTACTAAACAATTGCATAATAGATTTTGGTGCCTCAGACAACGTGATGCCTTTGAAGGTCACCAAGGCTCTCAAACTTACCATGACTCCACCTAGTGGCTCTTGTTACTCTTTGGAGTCAAAAGAGGTCTCACTTGTAGGGAAGGTCAAAGATGCACAGTGGCTCTCACTAGATTTCTAGACAAGAAAGTTTCAGCGATGATTTTGGTAGTAGACATCCCAAGCCTCATTCGAATGTTGTTGAGTAGAAATTTCTGCCAAGACTTGGGAGGGAAAATTTAGATGAATTGGTCATCCACAACCATACCAATGAAGGGAGACATGGAGAAATTTCTTCCCGAGAAGAAGATGAGGTACACGGTATGAAATTCTGGAATCCCAGAAGCTAACATTTTATCAAGGTAGTAGGAAATGAATCACTTTGTGAAACCGAGGAGGAAGAGGATATCCCCATCTTGATAGGTCTAGACATGCCTTCCCAGAGATATTTGGATTTTGAAGAAGCATTGAGGAGATTCGAGTTACAAGAGGGCAGCCCCAAATTTCTAGATGATGCAAACCATGAAGAAGAGGAAATGGTTCTTGATGATTTTCAAGAAAAAAATCAGCATATATGTGTGTATCTGATGATGAGATATTCTCATTCCCATTTGAAGATGAAGACTCCCTCGATCATGTCACCCAGGAAGAGACTAAGCCAGTCTATAATGAACCCAAACAAATGGGAAAGAACTATCTGTACAAGGACTGCTAAGAGCCATGAAGAAATAGAAGACCCTAAAATCAGTCTTGAACTTTTAATGCAAGCCATGAATCTTGAAGACAAGTGTGAAGCTGACTTGGAAACCTCAACCAATGTGAAGATGGGCTATGTTGAAATAAATCTAGATGAGAAATATGATGTCCCTCTCGAGCCAATGGTTGGTGGATATGATGATGAAATGGAGATATTTTCTTTCCCATTTGCAGAAGAAGATTCTCTCCATGATGAAGAAATAGAAGCAAGAAGTTTTGAGGCCTTTGAAGCTAAAGCCCTATGGACAAAGGAGTGATAAAATGCAGTGATTCCCAAGATGATGAGGTAATCCCTCTAGATAGTTTCCTTGAGATGAAAAATAAAGATTCTTCAAAGGCATACAAAGAGGAGCTACAGAAATGACGAAGCATAACTTTGTGCAAAGAAATCTTGGATGTAGTAGAAGTTGTGGAAGACCCCAAGCTGATTCTTGATCTCTTCACTCATGTCATGGACATACAAGACAAGTATGAGGTCACCCCATCCTTCCATCAGTACTTTCAAGCACCTCACAATGGAGTAAAGGAAAAGGATAAGTCTAAGGTTTCTCATGGAAAAGAGGTCAATGAGCATAGACCTAGGAAAGAAAAGAATCTAGAATGTTCAAGTAATTTGAACAAAAATCAGCTTTGGGGCAGCGATGAGATGCTCGATGGAGAATCATCTATGTGGATAAATGTGGAATGCAACTGCACTATGAAACCAATTTCAAAGAGGATGAAGGCAATGGAATTTCCAAGCAAAGGACCTGAGCATCAAGAAGCTCACATGGACTCACTCCTACCAAGTAAAAGGAAATCATGAAAGCACCTAGCTTTCATAAACAATTAGGAGGGGAGGTACTTTCTGGAACCCATCAATGGCTTCACAAAACATCATCATTCAGTGTTGCCTCTTCAGGGTAACTTTTGAGAAATGAAAAGTGCTTTAGTGAAAGCGGGTTGTCCCCCCTTGTACCATAGGTGATTTCTAGGTGTGTTTCCCTTTGTTTCATGTGTGTTCCTTCATTTTTTTGTGTGTGTTTTTTCTCTTCTCTCTCTCTCTCTCTGTGTCTCTTCTCTCTCTCTCTCTCTCTCTCTCTCTCTCTCTCTTTGTTGTACATGACTCCGCAGGCCCAATGGATAAGGCACTAGTCAATATGTATGTAAGTTTGATTTATGGATTCTCATGCCATGTCATGTCATGTCTTCACTACCTCATCCATGTCATGTCCCCAAGCTAGAGCCAGTTTGTTGTCATGTAAATGTGCAACAAGGAAATTGACAATTTCCGAGCATGACAACTATACCCCTGTGCAAAATTTTCAAGTCTATCATTCCAAGACACCCCAACTCTTCCAAGTAAGTCCAAAATGACCTCCCAAATAATGTTATACCATCCCCTAGGTGATTTAGGAAATCCATTCATTCCCCTAGGTGATTTTAGGAGTTCATTTGCAAAGCTATAGGCAGTTGTGGGAAGGGCTATCACCTTCCTAGAGCTGGAGAAACCTCACGAGAGAGAGAAAGAAGAAGAGCCTAAGTGGATTTGGAGGTGATCCAAAGGTCTTGGGACATCATGGAGATGGTTTAGGAATATTTTGGAAGGTCTCAGAGAAGTTGGGGTAGTTTCACCAGAATTAGGGTTCACAAGCCTAGTCAGTGCACAGCCAAAACAACCATTGAGCTTCGAAAGGTGATTCTGGGAGCTCCAGATGGAGTTAGGAGTAAAAAAAAACATCACAAAAATAGGATTCCAAGACCTACATGATGGTGAAATCATATTTTTCACAACACCTTGCATGCATAGGGTTTTCAGGCATTTTTCTCAAGCACAAGTGGAGTCTCAATCACAATTCCACTTTTTCAGGGATCAAATGGATGAATAAAGACATGATACCCCCACCATTGGATTAAAATTCCATTTCCAGTTAGGATCATATAAAATTTCACCAATAAATTCCACCAGGAGCTCAAGTTATCATCGTCCAAGTTGCCCTCTCAAAGGCAGTTTAGGAGTTAGTCAATTTTCGGGAGGACACATGTCAACACTAGAGCCTGGTGGGATTTCATGTCCCCAAATCCCTAAGGTCAG
Source organism: Taxus wallichiana var. yunnanensis (assembly GCA_018340775.1). Taxonomy (NCBI): domain Eukaryota; kingdom Viridiplantae; phylum Streptophyta; class Pinopsida; order Cupressales; family Taxaceae; genus Taxus; species Taxus wallichiana. The sequence continues at coordinate 274,984,762 of CM031240.1, forward strand.
GTACACCAACCTTGGAAAAATGCCCAGCCCCCATGTGACCTCTGGGACCCTCATGTGACCTCCAGACTTGACAGTTCAGCCCCCCAAGTGCATTTTTGGAGCATCCATTCCTCTGTCGTCGATCAAGCACCACGTGTCAGCTCCAGACCACCATGGAAATTTTATGTCCCTCACATCCCTAAGGTCAGGGACATAAAACATGGAAAATGTGCCCAGCCCCTATGGGGAGACTTTTGTCACCCATGTGACCCACTTCCAACCCCTCGGTGCTTTAAAGCTGATTTTGGAGCACTCATTCCTATCGTCGAATCACCGCCACATGTCACCATCTTTCTCATCATCATGGAAATTGATGTCCCTCACATCCCTAAGGTTAGGACATCAGGGAAAAAAATTTCACCCAACTCCAACTCAAAAATTTGAAAAAAATTCTAATTGTTGGTACTTCTTGTTTTTCTTGTTTTTCTTGCTTCTTCACTGCCAAAAGAAAAGTTGCAGAGAACACCTCACTCCACCATTTCCAAAGCTTGAACCAGCTCCATCATAACACATTATCCTTCACTCCATGATGGCACATAGGTCTCAGAATAATAATTCATCGAGATAAGAAAAATAAATGGAGAACCGAGAAGAAGAACAATGGAAATCCCCATTGCCATAAAACAAAGATTTGAAGATATCTTGCAAACCGGTGTACATGATTGACAAACCATCTGTTGCTAAGTTCTTCTCTCTTAAATCCATTAAAAAATCATATTCAAACCTCCAATTTGTATCAAGGAATTCACATTGAATAAATTTCACTTCCATCTCCACGAAGAACAAAGTTCAATTTCCTATCAAACCGGTCGTCGATGGAAGTAAAATTTCACGTGAAGCACCAGAAGCAAAAACCTATCACAATGGAATTTATTTCATCACAAACGGAGACAAAAACCAAGACCTAAAAATTTCAAGCTCCATTAATGGCCTCCATGACATAGTAGTGGAAAAAATCAGCGAGCTACCTCTCCACTTCTCAGGGTTCCAGTGGGCGAAATCACACGAAAATTGGAGGGAATGATCGTTGAAAAATCTAGTTTCACGTGAACTAGTTTTTGCCATGAAGCCCCTATTTTTAGGGATATGGAGGACTGATTTTTCATCATATTCTACCCTATCACATGAAGAACATCTGTAAAAAAGGGCAAGTGAGCTACCTCTTCAACTCTCAAGGTTCCAATGGGTGAAATCACGAAAATTGGAGGGGATGATCGTTGAAAAATCTAGTTTCACATGAACTAGTTTTTTGTGCCATGAAGCCCCTATTTTTTAGGGATATGGAGGGCTGTGTTTTTTTTTATTATTCTTCTCACACCATGAAAATATCATTTTCCCACTTGTTCAGATGAAGGAGTTACTCAAACACGAGCGTGGAACCCCAAATAAAACCCAAAAGTTTCAAGACTTGTTTTGTCACATCCTGACATCCATGTGCACACTTACTAAAAATAGCATGCCTTCCTACATAGGGGTATGTTACTTCAGGTAATCCACCATTTGAAGAGGATGAAAGAAGGTGGTAAACACAAAGGGAGCATCGTAGGAAAGGTCATCAAAAAGGTCATCTCGGCTCGCAATTCACACTTACTAAAAATAGTAAGTTACACTCAAAGAGTAGTTTTGGCACAATGGGACATATAAGGATAATCATTCAGGGGGACATCATTTTTAGGATCATTCTAGTCATTTTTCACATGGGCATTTGAGATCCATCTTAGTTCATTCAACTTGGTGAGCGTTCATGAGCTAATTGGAAGGAGTTTCATAGTGTGCAAGGAGTTTCAAAGATTCAGAGTTTCACTGCATTTGGAGATTTCCATCGACGAGGATCAACAAACTTCATCGGGAATGACATCTCCTCTTCTTCTTCTCTCTCTCTTTCTCTCTCCTCTTCCCCCAACTTTCTCTCACTTTCAAATGTTCTAATTCTTCATTGGGGTTTGCACTTTTTGATATGCCTTTAAGTCACTTAAAAGTGACTTTAGAAACATAATGTAAATTAAGTCACCTTGATTTTATAAAAGGGACTTAAATATTTTGTAGGAATATGAATAGTCTAAAGTTAGAAATAAGGCATATGGAAGGTCATGAGGAAGATGAGGAGCCATGTCTATTCTATAAATTGTAAATCCATTCCCATTTTAAAGGGTTGGTCATTAATTTTGTAAGCTCAAGAGTGCATTCTACCTTGAGAGAACAAAGGAGATAACCAAATTCTTCCTTCCCCCTTCTCAATTTCCTCCATTCCTCCACTATGTATAACTTTTTTTTGAGAAATTAATACAAAAGAAGGATTTTCTAAATTTCTTTAAGGGATTTCTTGATACTTTGTGTTCATCAAATTTCATTTGGTCTTAATGATGCTTACAAAGTTGTTTCTTCTCATAAATGCATGTGTTGAAGTTTCTAACTAGTGTGTGTGCAGGAATCTGATTTTCTACCTGCAACATTAGTTCTCTTACCTTTGTTCTCACTCCCCTTTCCCTCTCTTCTGAGACAAATTCTCTCTTGCAGGGTATCTGCAAGCTTTGTCGCAGAGGTCAAAGGAGTGTCCCTATTGGATCCCGGTCGAAAGGCCACATAAAAGACAAAGATTGAGCTTAGATCCAATGATCAACTAAAATGTGCTTGATGCATAAGTTTTTGATATAAACTTCTATATACATCGAAGGATCATTGTCATATACAACAAGATTTTCAGCTATAGCAGATGGAAAAGTGATCTATTCAGAAAAAACATTGTGAATGTTTGATAAACAACATTTGGATGAGTGGTAGTAGTAATGTGAGTAGTAGCCAAAATATTAATGATTTTAGCATGACACTCAGGATTCATTAGAAAGAAATCAAGAATATAGATATTCATGATGAGAAGATCCTAAGAAGATAAAAGCAATAACGTTGCGTGTTCGATTCACGCTCGGTTTCACCAAAATTATTCAAAAAATATTGAAACAAATAAATGCCTAATCTAAATATGTAAAAATGTTGATTAATAAATATGCAATAAGAACAAATATGACCTAAGAAAAATAAGCTAAAAAGTATGAAACCCTAGTTACAAATGGAGGGATGAAATACTTATTTGATTCACAAATAATCTGGACTATGCCAAAGTGACGAACTGATGAACAAAGAGGGGAAAATATCACACTAAAGCTCAAAAAATTATGTGACCTCCAAATCTTCCTAGACCGAGGCACATGGATTGGGTCAAGGGCGCATACAGGTGCTGCAAACCTTCTCTGAGGCACCTGTGACTACTCAAAACCTCATAAAACCTTCTTTGGAGGGTTGGGAGATGTTTGTTGTCCTTTGTTGCATGTCGTTAGTATGTCGCACCAAGTTCACAGATGTCACTTGTAACCTGCAATGAAGAAATGACCTGTAAAACCCCAAAATGCATCAAATCCCAAAAATAAAATAATGTAAATGAGGGGTTGACTATCCTCGATTGTCAAATAAGTGAAATTACGACCGAGTGTTGCACTACATCTTAGACCCAATGTATTTCTATGTGTGTGTGTTGAAATCATGCCCTAGGTGGCTCTTGTGTGTGTCACACTTAATAGCGAGTAAGTAGCTAGATGTAAAATATGTAAATAAATGTGTGCATGAAAGAATGAACTTCCCCTCCTATGCGTGTATGTAGAAATAACAATCCCTTGTCCCTTATGTGGAGCTAGATGGATGCTTGAATGCTCTTGATAATGCTCTTGGATGCAACCTTAGGTGGTGATAGCTAATGTTTAGTGTTTGGTCCTTTATTATGGTCACATAACTTTATATTTATATGATTCCCTTTCTTGAATTTTGTAATTAACCCGAAAAGGCCAACTAGTAAGAAATTAAGATTCCCTATTGGCTAGAAAGGCCCCAAAAGATGTGAGCAAAATACAAAGATGTCAGGGGCAACCAAAGGGGATGGGGATGCTGGCTTTGGCATCTTGGTTGGGCAATCGTGTCCATAATGAGAAATGTCGAAGTATAAAAATACAAACTAGGAAAACAGTGTGTAAAACCACAAGAGGAAACAAAAAAGCAAGCAAAGAGGCCAAAGACGTGGGTCAATTAATATTTTCTTACTTATGAATCATATGAATAGTAGTATGTGATCAAGACTAGATAGATACCCAAAGTGCGTGATTTAGTGTCTACATATGTTTATTTGCTTATTATTTATGTCATAGTGCATCATAGTAGTTATATATCAAAATGTACCTTTAGTTACTCTGTAATTAGGGTTTAACACATATTTTATTTTTGTTAAATCATTTGGATAACTCGTTGCAAAAAATGGTGTTAGTGTGAAAACTTCCAAACTAGCAAATAAAGTGATTCAAATCCTAAACTAACACAACTATCTACCTACCTCATATTGAGATGGATAGAAAGAAGATCATACCTACACTTACCTCAAGTTGCACAACTCATTCTTTGATGTGTTGTATTTTATCTTTATTGATGTTGGATGCTTCACATTTTGGAGACACTTGGGAAGAACCTCCTCTTTTCTTGCATTGAATGATTTCTTGATAAAAATTATGATGGATTGATTAGATGATGATAGAATATATTGATTTAATTATTGAGTGGATAAGATAGCAGAGGTTGGCTATTGATTCTTAATATTTTCCCAAGCTAGCTAGCTCTCGGGGAGGAGAAGATATCAATTTATAGTTTATGGGTGGAGGATTCAATGGCCAAGATGAAGCCATGTTGGATTTGAATCAAGGGTGGAGGATGCATGTGAGGATTATAATTCTCTAGAATGGATAATTCTAGAATTTGAATTCAAAATTCATGGAGGGAAGAAGCTTCCATTGAATTAAAAATTCAATGGAAGGAGAAGGTTAGAGAGGCTTCTAGATTTAGAGGTGAGGATGTGATTAGGATTAGAGTTAGATTAGGTTAATAAATGATGATTAGGGGTGAGGTTACATGGAAAGTATAGGTGTAGGGATGTGTAGGGTAGGTGGGTAGGTAGATATGGGAGTATTAAATTCCTATAAAATGTTAATAAGGATTATGATGATAATAATGATAAAATGGAATATTAGATAAATGATAATGTGATAAAGGGATTAATAATAATTAATCCAAATGATTAATTAATATATGGATAGCGATGATGTTGTTTATGAGTAATTGGTCATGTCGACATTTTAGATGTCTTCACCGCATTCAAACACTATTAGATCTGTATTTCTTCTTAAAGATCACTATCCCGGGATCCTCCTTCATTGATGTCTCCATCCATGCCTTTTTGCAGGATAATTCTGATTGTGTAAATAAAATCGAGATCTTATTTAGCTAATACTCACATTCATCCTCATACTTCACTTGAATATGTGTATCGTAAGTTTACTTTAGCTCTTTCTCTCAATGAAGAACATATTACTTTCACATCAGATGTGTTACCTTCTCAAGCCATGTTAGAACACAATCCCCCTTTATATTCATGTTTGCATCAATAATGTTGGGGTTAAACATGCCTTAGTTAATAATGGATCGGGCTTAGTATTTGTAATGTAGCATCCTCATTTTTTTATTCATGGATTTGATAATATTCCCAAGCGTGTATTAGGTACTATCACACTCCCACCATCTTGTTGGGCCATGTACTCTACCTATTCCCTGTCACATTATGCCCAATAATTTTAATTATAATATTATTCTTGGGTGGCCTTGGATCCATGTCATGTATGTGATTACTTCCACTCTTCATACACAACTTAAATTCCTTTATCAAGGAGTTATCTATGACATTCTAGTAGATCCATCACCCTTCACATTTTTTAATTCTATTGAACATTCCATAGAAACCCCTATCTCTTATGCATCTAATCAACATTTCTCCAAATATGGTCTTAGCTATAAGTATCTACTTCATTATGGTTTTTATGGTACTGGTTTAGGCCGGCATGGTCAAGGAGTCATAAAAATATTGGCTATCCCCACTCAATCTAATAAACTTGGCCTTGGATATCATCTTCCATCCACATATTTTTTGTAGGCTTATGTTGTTTTACATACTTCTTCGCTTCCTCTCTTATATCGAAACTCATCTAGTGACTCTACTTCTAATGATTAGCCTAATTTGGAAACTTTTTCTACTGATGATTCTCTTTTAAAATACATGGGACTTATGATCACCTCCCCTCTTTCCATCACAAGAAAAACTTTCCATCAATTCTTAATGTTACCGCTTACTTTAGTGAATCGAGATACACCTAATGAAATTTTTGATTCTCCCGACACCATTCCTATGAACCCATACATTGAGGACCAATCAGCTCTTTTAAATGAAGAAACCATCTAATATAACCTCGCGCGCTACCAATCAACGAATGGTTTTGTTAGTTGTTTTCCTTACACCCGTCAAGCAAGATGATATTAAACAAGTTATTCATGAATTCTCTGATATATTTGCATGGGACTATAGTGATATGCTTGGTATTGATCCTTTCATAGCTATGTGTAATATTATATTCCACCTTGGTGCTAAACCTATTCAACAAAAAAATTGCAAAATGCACCCGAAGGATGCATTATTAGTCAAGGTAGAAACACCAATCTTATTGGACATTGGTTTTATTCACGTTGTGGATTATCCTGAATGGGTGTCTAACATCGTGCTAGTTATGAAGCCATATGGCAGGGTTTGTTGTTGCACATATTTTTGTGATCTCAATAAGGATTATCCCAATGATAGTTTCCCATTACCACACATTGACACCATTGTTGATTCCACTGCTAGATACAATATCCTTTCTTTCATGGATGGCTTTGTTGGTTACAATCAAATCAAAATTAACCCGAAGATCAACAAAAACTTCATTTACCATGCCATGGGGAACATTTTGTTACATTGTTATGCCCTTAGGCTTTAAAAATGTCAAGGCCACTTACCTACAAGAAATGACACATATCTTCCATGAATATATTCATAAAATCCTTCAAGATTATGTTGATGATATACTTGCCAAATGACATCATTCCACACACAATCAAGATCTCTACACACTCTTTGAACGTTTTTGATAGTATAAAGTACGTCCATGATGCCAATCGCTTCAATAAAAAAAATCATTATTTTTGTTCTCACACAAAATTGAGTTCTAGATTTAAATTTTGTGTCCAAATAATAATTAATTGCGTTCCTATGTTTTTAGAACCTTCATTATCCCATGTTATTTCTTGTTCCTCATTTGATTTATGTACTTGTAAAACAACTTCTTCTCCTTTTCATGGGTAAAAATATGCAACATTAAATATGGGAGAGATTCCAACTCCCTTGGGAAGTTCAAGCTCATATGCATTGCTTGAAATTTTCTCAAAATTTTACAAGGACCAATTTTCTTCAACTTAAGTTTGTTATACTCACCTTTAGGAAATATTTCCTTTTTAAATGTGCAAGAAAAAAATCACCAATATTAAAATTTACCTCTCTTCATTTTTGGTTAGCTCTATTCTTGTACTTCATAGCATTTTCTTCAAGAGTCTTATTTACCTATTCATGCATGTCTAACATAGCACTTGTAAAATCCTCTTAATCAACACTCCTTGTTTCCATTTTTCCCAAATTCATGAGCTCATAAACACCTCTAGGATGCATACCATACAAAATCGTAAAAGGACTCTTACATGTTCTTCTATTAGGAGAATCATTATAAGCAAATTCAGCTTGTGACAACACCAAATCCCTAGGTATATACTTACCAAAATTCTTAATATGTTTCCAAGGCTTTTGTTCACAACTTCCATTTGACCATCTATTTGGGGATGGTAAGCTGAACTAAAGCTTAATTTTTGCCCAAATTCTTCCACAAAGTTCTCCATAAATTCCCAACAAACTTAGTATCCCTGTCATATACAATGCTTCTAGGTAGACCATGCAATCTAACTACTTCTTTGAAGAAAAGATTAGCAAAATTTGTAGCATCACTTATTTTTGTACATGGAATAAAGTGAGCCATTTTGGAAAACCTATCAACCACTACAAAATGGAATCATGCCCTTTCTGGGTTCTAGGCAAACCAAGAACAAAATCCATACTTACAGAGTCTCATGGTCTACTAGGAATTGGTAATGGCTGATATAAACCAACATTCTAACTTCTTCCTTCTGCATATTGACACACTTTACATCTCTCTACAAAATTCTTCACATCATGAATCGCACCTGGCCAAAAATAATAAGCACTCAGTTGAAATAGTGTTTTATCTTAACCAAAGTGTCATAACATTCCACCGTTGTGTTTTCTTTCACCGAGCCTCTCTCATTGATATTTTTGGTATACACAGCTAGTTTCCCTTAAACAACACTCCTTCTTGGATCATATAGTCCATCCATGGACTCCTATCAATGCCAATATGATTGATGCAAGCTTCATATGTAGCCTTGAAACCAGCGTCCTCTTTGTATATTTATTTCAAGTCATCAAATCATATATGTTGATTTGAGATTCATGCATGATTAGACATCTCCCGCTTAAAGCATCAAAAAATTTGTTAGACTTCCCACTCTTATGATGAATAACAAAATTGAATCCTTGTAAAAATGCAATCCATTTAACATGTCTTTAATTCAATTTATGTTGATTAGTAATAAATTGTAAAGCATGGTTATCTATAAACAAAACAAAGTCTTTTGGCATAAGATAGTATTTCCATTTTTTCAAGGCCTGTACAATGGCATAAAACTCCATATCATTTAGCTTTTTTTTGTGTCATTCAACTTTTCACTAAAGTAAGCAATAGGCTTACCTTCTTGACTTAACACTACACCAATTGCATTCCCACTAGCATCACACTCAACTTGAAAAAGTTTAGAAAATCAAGTAATGCCAAAATTGGTTCCTCTGTTATCTTTTTCTTGAGAAAATGGAAACTCTTATCAGCTTGCCTCAGTCCATTAGAATTTTTTTATCACCTCTAATGGTGTCTACTATAGGAGCAAAAATCCCACTAAAATTTCTTATAAATTTCCTATAAAAACTAGCTAAACCGTGAAAGCTTCTTACCTCAAAAATAGTTTTAGGAGTAGGCCACTCAATGATTGCCTTGATTTTCTCCTTATCCATCTTCAAACCTTCTTGTGAAATCACAAAATCCAAATAAACCAGACTTCATCTTCAAGAAAGTGCACTTTTTGAGGTGAATTAGTAGCTTCTCTTCATGCAATTTCTCAATAACTAATCTCAAATGCTTAAGATGTTCTTCTTTTGTTTGACTATAAATCAAAATATTCCAAATAAACTATGACAAATTTACCTATGAAATCCTTAAGCACCTCATTCATCAGCCTCATGAAGGTACTAGGAGCATTTGTCAAACCAAATGGCATAACCAGCCATTCATAAAGTCCATCATTGGTTTTAAAAGTGGTTTTCCATTCATCACCCTCTCTAATTCTGATATGATGATAACCACTTTTCAAATCTATCTTGGAAAAATACTTAGCTCCACTTAAGCAATCCAACAAATCATCAATTCTAGGAAATGGGAATCTATACTTGATAGTGATCTTATTGATTGCTCTTGAATTTGTGCACATTCTCCATCCTCCATCCTTCTTTGGACTCAATACTATAGGCACAACACAAGGACTCAAGATTTCTCTGATCAGCCCCTTCTCTAATAATTCTTGTATTTTCCTTTTGATCTCTTCATTTTCCTTTGGAGTCATCCTGTAAGCAACCTTGTTTGGAAGATTAGCACCGGAATCAGATCTATATGATGGCTAATACTTCTAACTGGAGGTAATTCATTAGGAAGATCATCTACCACAATATCCACATACTCATTCAACATATCTTGAATTTCTTGAGGAAATCAGCAAACTTGGTATTTGTAACAACACTTTTTGGCTTCCCTACTAAAGCAAAATTTACCTCTTCTTGTTTCATTTGATGTAGAAACTCCTTACCACTTAACATTAGCACTATAGAACTTGATTCAGGGGCTTCCTTGTCTTCTTGCAAAGGTTTGAGAACATGCTTCTTTCCATCCTTCTCAAAGGTGTAGGTGTTATGCCTTCCATCATGCACTACCCTCCTATCATATTGCCATGGTCTTCCAAGAAAAATGTGACAAGCATCCATAGGCATAATATCACAAATTATTTGATCCTTATAGCTCCCTATTTGAAATTCTACTTTGCATTGTTCATTAACCAAAATTTGATGTCCTTTTTGTAACCATGACACTTTGTAAGGTGTAGGATGCATTACCTTTTCCAATCCAAGTTTCTCCACCATTTCTGTTGAGACAAGATTGTTTGTGCTCCCACTGTCTATGATTACTTTGTAGCACTTTCCCTTGCTCTTGCATGTAGTTCTAAATAAATTCTTCCTTTGAGGTGGTTCAATGAATTCCTTGTTTGGCTTGAGAAAAATCCTCTTCATCAAGAGTGATTCACCAACTTCTAGAAAGTCTTCATGAACCTCATGAATCTTCCATTTCTTCCTCTTCTTCACCTTGAGCCACATGAGCACCTCTTTCTTGGTTGGTTGAAGGATTTTCAGGACACTCATAAGACCTATGACCTGCATATTTATTACATTTAAAGCACTTACCCAAGAATCTTCCTCTACCTCTTTGATATGGTCTTCTTCCTCTTGGTGCATAGCCTCCTCTTGAACTCTATGAGCTGCTAGCTTCCTCTTGATATGATTACAATTGCCTTCTATTTCCTTGTTGACCTCTACTTTTGAAGGTTCGGCCTCTTCCTCTTGTATAACCAAGTCTACTTTCTTGAAATATTTTCTTCAGCTTTGTGAGATAATTTTGATTTAATCGAGAATTACAAATTTTAGACCATTAAGGCATTTCGCTACCTTCTCCAAATCATCTTCTACTTGTCCTACTCTTATAGTCAATTTGTAGAATTCTTCTGTATAATCTTTCACAAACATATCTCTCTGCCTCAAGTTTTGGAGTGATTTAAAAAATTGGTTTGATAATCTTTGGGTATGAACTTGGCTTTCATTTTAGAAACCATTCTATCCCAATCATTCATTTTTGTATTATTTTTTCTGACTCTCTCCTTCTGCACTCCATCCCACCAAAGGGAGGCATGGCTCTTCAATCTAGTAACAAAAATTTGACTTTCATGTCATTATCTATCTCTTCATATTCAAAATATTTATCCATGACATCTATCCAATCAATAAGCTCCTCAGGCTTCAGACTTCCCTCATACATGGGAATCTCCATTTTGGTCTAGAACTAGCTCCCACAATGGCTTTGAGTAGTCTATCTTCTACCCCTTTCATGGTGGAGGTAATTCTACATTTACTTCCCCTCTTATTGTTTCTTCATCACTGACATCTCCCAAATCAAGACCTCTTCTCTCAGAAAATTCAATATCTTGCAACCTTTTTCTAAGGTTTCTAACCTCCTCTATCAGTTGATTTTTCTTTTTAATTTCCTTTAGCAACTGGGCTTTTGTAATTCTTCCTCCAACTCCTCTTCCTTTGGCTGCCATTATAAATACTCTTGTCAAACAACTTCCTTCTTTGTACTATGTCTATACTCTTTCTTGTTAATGTTTCTTGTAACCAGTTCTCTTCCTTTCTCTTACTTTCTTGACTTAATCAAGTCTTTATTTCTACTCCAATACCAATAAATTGATGTCAATAGCTTCAATAAAAAATTATTATTTTTGTTCTCGCACAAAATTGAGTTATAGATTTCAATTTTTTTTTGTCCAAATAATAATTAATTGTGTTCCTCTGTTTTTATAACCTTCTTTTGGAAATATAATCATGAAATCCTTGTAAGAGATTAAATGAAAATCTTAAGAATAATCTTCTCAAAATTTTCTCCTCTTAAACTTTTCTTAAGACTCTCTTGATCTTTGTTCGTGAATATGAAGACAGTCCATTTAAATCGATTCTTCCAATCTTTCACTAACTAATAATTGCTTACAAACACATTTGAACATAATCACCATCGATTTCTCAATTTGAGACATCCATTTATCAAAAATTTTGCCTCAATCCTTGAGCTTTCTAGTCACTGTGCATTCCTTCTTTTTCCTGAAATTTCTGTCAATAAATTCTCCTTTTGTATGCCATAATTCTTCCTAAAATTTTATAGACAACCTCCTCTCACACAGGCAGACATATGTTAGAAGTTTCAGAGAATTTTATTGGGCCAATAAAAATAATTTTGATGACCTATAATGGGCATGTGCATGCACAAAAAAACACATATAACTCCCATAATTTGGACTCTAATTAAATTACAATATTTTTCTTACCAAATTACCTTTCCATTCACACTTACATTGAATTAAGAAAATTGTATTCACAACATAAGAATAATTGGCCTCCACCAAATTGTATTCACAATAAAAATAAAGAAGAGCCCGTAAATCTCATACAAAGCTTGTTGTGTCTATTTTCTCCCTATTATAATTCCTAGAATGACTCAACTGACACTTAACTCCACAAATCATGTCATGATCTTCTCTAACAATCCTAACTTCACTTAACCGATCCTTGACTTAGCAAATTATGATAATATCACTTCTAACAACCTCCCTAAACTCATACAAGCTGACTCCAAGTTGTTTTTCATCATGATATGGCTCAAAAATAGCCTTAACAACTCATTACCCCTATACCTTACCTATTCATTCCTTTACAAACAAACTTCACTCTTACTACAAGAAATTACATCAATTTGAATTCAAATACATTACATAGAAATGGAGGAAAATCACATCCATTATCTAAAACATCGACACTTAAAATAATCATGATATGCCATAAAAATTATGCTACTACATCACTAATTCCAAAGAAGCGTGTTTTTGGTGTTATAACCAAGAAGTTCCTTGGGTACATTATTTCCCAATGTGGAATTAAAATTAATCTAAAAAGATATGTGCCATTATTGACTTGTCTCTGCCTCGTAATTTGCACTAGTTACACTCACTACAAGGTAAAATCTAGGCCATCCATTGTTTTATTACACAACTTGCTAACAAAACCCATTCGTTCACATGTTTGATGAAAAAGACACTAAATTTGTGCGGGACAACAATTTCCAAAAGGAATTCAAAGATATTAAAGCATATCTCTTAAATCCTCTTATCCTAGTACCTCCCACGGCTGAGTGGCATTTTTTATTATACATTTCCACTACATTCCATGCATTAGGGGACCTTCTCGCACAACACGATGATTCTCAACATGAAAGAGTTGTCTATTAAATTAGCCAAAATTTACTCTCTTATGAATGAAATTATAGGTATATTGAGAAATGATGTCTTGGCCTTGTCTTTATGGCAGACAAATTGTGAAATTACCTTCTTAATAATGAGGTTCATATCATTACCAAGGTAGATCCTCTACGATACTTCTTATCTCACACACATATCTTAGGATGCCTTGCACGATGGGTCATGTTACTTACAGAGTTTGACTTCAAATTCATTCCACAAAAAGTAATCAAAGGCCAAGTTATCGTTGATCAACTAGTTGACGCCCCTCTCCCAGATGCATCAAATGTTTGTGATTCTTTTTTAGATGATTTCACTGCTTACACCATTAACACCGACACTGGACTATATACTTTGATGGGTTTCATTTCCTCTCAGGAGTAGGGTTTGGAATTGTGTTCATTACTCCACACGGTGATCATCTCCCTTTGTGTATCACTTGGGATTCTCATGTATGAACAACATTGTTGAGTATGAGGCCCTCATTCTTGGCCTCACCATCGTCCCTTCAACTTCTTATTCGTAATATTTGCATACATGGTGATTCTTAACTTATTATAAATCAAGTTAACGATGCATATCAAACAAAAGAGGAGCGTCTTGTCCCATATAATAACTTGGTCAAAATAATCTTAACTACATTTGAATCCTACTCTCTCACTATCATCCCACGCAAAGAAAATCATCATGTAGATGTTATGGCTAGTGCGACATCACTCATTCCCCAAGATATCACCAATGAGTAGGCCACCTTCATCATTTTCCACTTATGACAACCATCTACTGATAGTCCACCTTTCAAAGCATGTGTTATCACACGTAGAAATGACCATCATGAATGGTTTACTCAAATTTATAACTTTCTTATATTGAAAGGCTATTCCCGATGGCTTTCAACCTCATGAAGCTCATCGTTTGTGATGTGAGGCCACATGATATGTAATCACTGGTGCTTCATTATTCAAAAGATCATTTGATGGTTATCTGTTGTGATCTTTAGGATTAAAAGACATCCCCATGGATTTTTCTCACAATTGTGATAATCTGTGGTGGTCACTTCTCAGGAAAAGCCATGTCACACAAGCTTCTAGGTCAATGCTACTATTGGCCTTCTATGGAATAGGATTGTTTAGAATATGCCAAATGTTGTGAAAATTTAAAAAACATAGAAATCTCCATCATGCCCATGTATATGATCTCCTTCATATTGCTCCATCATGGCCCCTTTCCTTATGGGGTTTTGATCTCATCAAAAAAATTAATACCAAATCGGTTGATGGTCATAAAATCATCATTACTGTTATGGAGTACTTTACTAAATGGGCCGAAGCCGCACCCTTGCAAACTACCACCTCAACATTTGGTCTCAACATTTGGTTCTTAAGTGAAAAGAGTAATAATTAACCCATGTCTTTGGCCATTTTTACATTTTCTTTATGTTATTTTTTTCCATCTTACACCCACACTTTCCCAGTTTATATTGTCATTCTGTTTTTCCTATTTCTGATTGGGGCACCCACCCAAGACTTGGGTGCCCCAGTGCCCTAGTCCCCTCTAGGGTGCCTTGATCCTCTTTGCACTTTACTCTCACCTTTTTGGGCACTTTCTAGCCATTTGAGCTTTCTATCTTTTTGGTGGTCATTTTCAGGGTTAATTATGAAATTAGAATAAGAGAACCATATAAATATAAAGTTATGTGACCATAATGAGGGACCAAGCACTAAGCATCTACTATCACCATCTAGAGTTACATCCATCAAAGGAATCTATACATTTGCATCCATCTAGCTCCATCACAAGGCACACAAGGTTGGTTCATCTTGCATCACACTTCATAGGAGGGGATTCTATTGTTTCCATGCACACATTTACTACATTCTACATCTAGTTATTTTTTCACTACTTCACAAAGTGTGACTTGGCACAAGAGAAACCTAGGGCACAATTTCACACACACACACACACACACACACACACACACACCTAGAACTACATTGGGTCTGAGATGTAGTGCAATGCTCAATGATAAGTCCATCATTTGGCAATTGAGGATAGTCCACCCCTTCATATGCATCTTTCTTTTTTTAGGGTTTTGATGCTTTTCTGGGGGTTTGCAGGTGATTCTTCCATTCAGTTTCAATGCATTGATGATCATACATAATGACATTCACACGACAGAAGAGAAACATAGGAACATCCAACATGACACACTCCGAGGAGGTTTTAGTCCATTTCCAGTAGACCAGGGTGCCCAGATATCTACTAGGTGCCCACCCCTATCCCTTTCTAGGCACCCCAGTCTAGTCAGATAACTCAGATTATGCATTTTTTCAAGAGCTTTTGTGTGATGTTTCTCCTCCTGTTCACCTAGTCTACACTGTGACACAATCCCATGACATCATCTAAATCAATAAGGCTTTCTTAACCCTTCTTACACATTAGGGTTTCATATTTTATATCTTAGTTTTCTTGGGTATTATTTCAGTATTTTATTACTTCATTTATTTAGTTATTTTACTACTCCTATAACATTAGATTACACTAGAATATTTCTATTTTAGTTAATCATTTTGGTGAACCCGATCTTCGAATACACTTTCTCTTTGGGATTTTTCTTCATATGCTCCCATCACTCATAGTGGTCATTTTGGGTCTTTTCAATATTGTGAGCTTCCTTCATTCACCCGTAGGGTTTCCAAACCAATGGCTAATATCCCTACTTCTATAGCTACAACTGAGAATCCCTTGGATACATCTCACCAAGTTCCTCTTCATGAAATAGAAGCCTCTAGTAGTAGTGAAAATCCTACGATGAAGATACCAATGTTGACCAAGACCAATTAAATACACTTACTAATTTTTGACAAGCTTTGTGTGATAATCCCACTCATCTTTCATATGTCCTACATGTTTTGATTGCTTCTAAGAATGCTCATGATGCTTCATGCCTCTATAGTTTCTCATTCTTCAGCTCCCATGGCCTCCACCCCACCCATTTATGTTTCATCTCCCATTACCACTCCCCACCATTCACCCTACCACTCCTAATATGTAGCTTGGCTCTTCTTCAATAATCCTGATTTAAATTCTTTATATCAGATTTGTAAACCCAAATTCACCACTCTCCTCACTACTTCTCATGCATCACCATCTTTAGACTCTACTTCACTACTGCATACTCCTTTTTCACCTACTATATATCTTCCTATCCATTTCCACCTAACTTTCATCTCTCCCAAATTTCCCATCTTTAAAGGCCATGGTGACCCACAAGAGCATCTCCATGAGCTTTTCATGTAGCATGCCTAGACTATGCGGATGATCATACCATACTAGCTAAGATTTTTCCTCGTAGTTTACAAGATTATGTGATGCATTGGTTTTATGACCTACCTATCCATTCGGTAATATCTTTCACACATCTAGCCGATGCTTTTCTCACTCATTTCTCTATCAACATCAGCTCTAAGATCTCTTATGCCTAACTTGTGCACAACTTAAACAAGGATCTAATGAACATTTAGTGGATTATGTCTTGCATTACAAAAACAACTTAGCTAAGATGTCAAATGTGCTTTGGATGTTGAGCTTCAGGACTTGTTCATTCAGAGTCTCTTACCACCTCTCTAGAGAGTGTTCTCTTTGAGACCTCTCCTTCTTTTGATCAAATTTTCATACTCTTAAGCTTCATGAAACCAAGCTCTTAGCTATAGGAAAGCTTAAATACCAAGAGCAATCATCTTCTACGCATTTTCAAAATAAGTCAACATTTAAACCATCTACAACTAAACCAATAACACAAAAGTTACCATCAACGTAGTATCTACTACTAAGGAGCTTCAATCACAACCACATCGTTGGTGTATCTTCACCAAGTTTAGTGTACCTCCACATATTTTACTACCACAACTTGTCGATAGTAACCTCATTACACTACCTTCTCCGCTACAAATAGATCCATCTCAACTAAAAGGACATAATTTTGATGAAAATTCCCATTGTGGCTATCATCATCATGCGCATGTAGGACACTCCACCGATTGATTGTTTTTCCAATTTGATTTCTCATTCAAGGTTTGATCGAATAGTGGTAAAATTGAGCTTCTAAACCTACAGTTTCTCCACCTATCAATGAAAATCATAAGCTCAAAATATTTAACAACCCTCTACCCAAACATGACACAAAAATGCGAATAATATCTTCAGCTAACTATGTTTATCACACAAAGCCTCCTCCTGCATCAGGGGCTCTTGACTTTTTAGTGGCACATACTGACACTTCTCCACCGATCATTTCTTTCTCTGATCACGACTATCATGCCAATTTTACTTCTAATCACTTACATATTAATGCCTCTATTGAGAAATCCCCATCAATAATACTAAGGTTGATCCATCATGCCCATCAATGCATGTTCTATTCCACTTCTTGATGCTATCGGTTATCCACGTTCACAAATATCCTATCCATGAACAATTCATATGGTGTTGTCAAACTTCACGTTATGGTTGGTCCTCTCACTATGCTTGTACCTTTCTTGTGGACAAATTCAATCGATGGTGTGACATGCTCTTAGGTCTTAACTGGATTCATAGGTCACAATCTATCATTTCCATGAATCATTTACATCTAAAGTTCATTCATAACAATCAAGTTATTTATCATGGTGTGCCTCCATCTACTCCATGGTCATTATCTCCTCTAGCACCGGTTAACACATCTCCTACTTCATCTAGTACATCACAATTCATGTTACTTAAAGCTGTAATCTACTCCTAGTTCACCTACTCACACACCATCTACACGGTCTCATCACTCTGCTAGTCCCACACACCGATATAGGCCCATTCCTAGGACAGTTATTGCATCTAGACACAGGTCTCCACCTCACTTCATTCCATGTCGGTGTTCATCACCACCATGTTCTTCTTTACACAGATCTCCATCACCTACACATTTTTTTACACCACACCATCCGTAGTATGCTCATCCATCACATGCACATAGAACTTCACTCACCTACACAACGCCTATCTCATATACCACCACTCTTAGAGCATGGTCACACACCTTCATCACCACTTACATCGAGTGGAGGATCCTTCATCCTTCACTTTCATCAGATAGTCTATTCATCAACACACACTTGGGGGGCATGACATCTATACTCCCCCCTAACATCATGTGACATCTCATTCTCTCATCATTTCATCACATATTTACACATACATCTTAGCATACACATCTACATCATCATTACCCGATGACACACTCTTGTGCTTCGGTTCACACTTGATTATTGAGGGAATTCTCTACACATGAACCCCACACACTACACAGTAGTCACACACATTAGACACATATCATCATCACATCCTATATCATCTACATCACACACTACACACTACATATATATTATGTTATATATACATTCTACACTTTTCATACATATTTGTCCTACATACATTTCACACATTCTACACATACTACACCATATACTACATCACATATTGTATACATTTTTTTTCATACATATACATTACATCTTACATTTTACATCCTTACACCTTACATATTACATCTTGCATCTTACATCTACTATGCATCTACACATCTTAGGTCATCTACGCATCTCACATTACATACCATACACTTTACTACACACATTACACATTTTACATATTCTCTCTACGCGCTTGCACTCACTACCCGATGATGCACTCTAGTCTCACGGTCCATATTGGATTGTTGAGGGTATACATCACAAATGGACCTCATCACCCTTACATGTTCATCATTCAATATTTTCTCATGTGACATTCCTAGATTAAGTGATATACACTTTAGGCTATAGGGTCACTTCTTCTACCATCATCTCATGTGATAGGCTACATCATCACTTTCACTTTACATTTTTAGTGGTATATGCTTTAGGCTAAATCACCACTCCTTTCTATTCATCTTGTCATGATATACACTTAGGCTATAGAGTCACACATACTTCATCTCTATGTCACATATCATCACTACACACTCATCACAATACACTACACACAACACATAGTTTGACCATTTCCCGATGACACACTCTCATTTATGGTTCATTCTTGACTGCTGAGGGGGCATACTAAATGAACCTCACTTACATACAATTCCATTCACTCAAGGGGGCACACGGCTCCTATCATTCACTTTGCATTCCATTCCATCCATCCACAACATACTACATTTTATGGTTGCATTTACTCTTTTTTGCACTTTTTTTTACATGTTCACTTTATTACACATGTTAGATAGATATCTTGTATGTCATTATCTTTACCATACACACATGCACATTCACATCCTTTTCTAGTTGTGATCATAGATATATAAGGATACTACACAATGATGATGCTTGACTACCACCCACAACTCTTCTGGGGGCATCCACATTCATACACTACAAGTGTTATTGTTTCATTTTTTTCATTCATAACACACTACTTTGGTTTATACATGCTTTTGACATACATTTTATCTTTCTAACATGCTAATGGGTGCTTCATGTGCAACATTTTTATGCAGGATATTTGCTTCCATACTTGTTTGTTACATTATTTTGCTATTATTTGTTCTTGTTTGCAGGGCTTTTCCTTTATTGTCTTGTGTGCACACTTGTTTGTTTGTGGCCACTACGGCCTTGAGTGTCTTGTGACACATGAGTGGTGTCCCATGTTTGCAACCCACTTTTGCGGCCTACATTGTCTTCTTCATCATGTTTACATTATTTTTCTTTATGTTCTAGCTTACACATTGTTTGTTTGTATTACACTTGTTTCTACATGCATGTTTGTTCATACTAACACTTGTTTTCCTAGCCACTTGTTTATGTGTGCCTTGGTCTTTACCAAACACATTCCTCTTCCCCTTTATAAGGCATAATTTTAGTTTACATGGTCGGTCCTCTTTTGGGGCTGCATTCTCCTATCCATGACATCACATGCCCCCCAAAGAGGGGGGGCATCATTTGGGTTTACACACACACAACACAATACATACAATTTAGTTTTTAATTTTTTTCCATGACATAGTGGGTTATATAATGAGTGGGTTCAGACCAGTCTACGAACTCCATACACAATGGATTTTACAGGCAGATTGTCCTTAGCATTCTGGGGAGTAGTTACAGGTTAGAGGAACATCATACTTTCCTCCCTACACTACTTCTTTCGCCAAGGCATCGATCACCCAAAAACTAGACAATACAAAGATCTCTTCACCACTCTTAGGAAGTAGTTACAGTTAGAGAATAACACAACTTTCTCCCTACACTTCTTCGGCCACAGTGGCATGAGATCACCCAAAAACTTGCACTTCACCAACAGTTACAGATATCCTTTCTACACCCTTTTTCTCATCACGGATCAAGTGCACATGTTCCTTTTTCATTTTCATTTTCTACTTTCTTTACATGTTTTTTACATATATACATGTGTTTTTACACATTACACATATACATGCGTATTTGACTACTTGATCATCTTCTCTTTTATAGGTCCATCCATATGGGAAGAAAAAAGCAAATTCACAACAACACACACATATGGTAGGTACATCACACACATGATACTAACCATGTAGGTACACTACACACATTGGCATCTACACACGTGCTTTCTTTCCCTAGGTTCACTTTCATCACTTTTTACACTTTTTACATCTTTAGTCTCCACGCTCCATGTTTTTATCACTCCATGCTTTGTCTAGTCCTTCGACACACATTCTACATCACTCTACATGGATTATCAGTACGCATCTCTATCTACTTTATGTTACCAAGCTTTCCACTCACCAACATAAAGTGGGGGAAAATGTAGACACAAAATCATGCACTTTGAGTCATTATTTAGTCTCGGTCTCATACTACTATTCATATGGTTCTTAAGTGAAAAGAGTAATAATTAACCCATGTCTTTGGCCATTTTTACTTTTGCTTTATGTCATTACTTTTCGATCTTTCACCCACACTTTCCTAGTTTGTATTGTCATTCTATGTTTTTCCTATTTCTCGATTGGGTGCCCAAGATAGGACTAGGTGCCCTGGTCCCCTCTAGGGTGCCCTGATCCTCTTTACACTTTACTCTCACCTTTTGGGCACTTTCTAGCCATTTGAGATTTCTATATTTTTTGGTGGTCACTTTTTCAGGGGTTAATTACAAAATTAAAACAAGAGAACCATATAAATATAAAGTTATGTGACCATAATGAGGGACCAAGCACTAAGCATCTACTATCACCATCTAGAGTTGCATCCATCAAAGGCATCTAAAGCTACATTTGCATCCATCTAGCTCCATCACAAGGCACACAAGGTTGGTTCATCTACATCACACTTCATAAGGAGGGGAGTCTATTGTTTTCATGCACACATTTACTACATCCTACATCTAGTTATTGCTCACTACTTCACAAAGTGTGACTGACACAAGAGCAACCTAGGGCACGATTGCACACACACACACACACCTATAACTACATTGGTTCTAGATGTAGTGGAACACTCTCAAGTAATAATTCCATCAATTTGAAAGATAAAGACAATTTGACCCCTTCATATGCATCTTTCTTTTTTAGGGTTTTGATGTTTTGTCTGGGGTTTTGTAGGTGATTCTTCATTACAGTTTACTAGTGCTTTAGTGATCACACAAAGACATACATGTGACAGAAGTGAACACAGGAAAACATATAATGACACTTCAGAGGAGGGTTCTTTTTCATTGGTGCCCTTATCCCCTTCTAGGCACCCCAATCTGGTCGAGATAGCTCGAATCTACATTTTTTTGGGATTCTGTGTGTGCTTTCCTCATTTTGTTCACTGGTCTCATACTACGATATAGCACCATGATAACATCGAATCAACTAATGCTTTCTTAACCCTTCTTCGCACATTAGGGTTTCATATTTTTAAGCGTAGTTTACTTGGGTATATTTCAATATTTTTTACTTCATTTATTCAGCTTATTTTAATGCTCCTATAACATTAGATTACGCTAGAATATTTCTATTTTTGTTAATCAAGTAATCCCATTAGAGCATGAAATACCCTCCTTGCAGGTATCCCTTAAAGGCATTCTCAAAGACAATGAATATCGTGAAAACCAGCTACATGAGCTTGAGATGCTTGACTCTCGCCATGTGTAAGCTCTCGAACACCTCTAAGTATATCAAGCTCACATTACACAAGCTTACAATAACAAACTTCATCCACATGAGTTCAATATTGGTGACCTTGTATTAAAGGAAAATTAGAAAAACACAACAGCCGAAGCCCATCTCAAAGGAAAATTCAAACCTAATTGCTCTGGACCTTATGTCATCATAGACAAGCTAGGGGGCGATGTCTATCGTCTTGCCACTCTCCTCTGAAAGCCACTTAAGAACTCACTCAATGTAATACATCTAAAATGTTATTATGCATAGACATCTTCATAACCCTATGACACACTCTTGTGCTAAGGTTCACACTTGAATGTTGAGGGCATACTACATCCATGAACCTCACACACTACACATTTCATGCTTTGTGCTTCACGATACATCTTTCTAGCATTCCATTCTCACACATCATACTACCCTATGATGCACTCTAGTTCCATGGTTCATACTCAACTGCTAAGGGTATAAATCTATAATGAATCTCACCTCACTCACACTCTTTACACTCTATGTTTCATTGATCATATGTTTCTAGCTCACATTTTTAAACCACTTCCCGATGACACGCTCTTCTTCTATGGTTCATTCTTTATTATTGAGGGGTATTTTATAAATGAACCTCACTTCATACTCATCCACATTTGTTGGGAACACACTGCTCCTATCACATTCACATTGTATACGATTCCATCTCACTCATACACTGCATATTGCATATCTTGGTTGCACTTATTCTTTCTTTCTTATGATTACATGTACATGTTTTTTCCCATGCTAGGTTGATCTACTTAGTATGTCATTTTCTTTATCATGTACACATGCACATTCACTTGTTATCTAGTTGTGAATGTGGATTTCTTACAGGTCCTTACATGTTGCAATGATGTTTGGCACTATACCTCTTACCAATTCCATCGAGGCTCTTATAGACATCTACTTTCTCACACATTACATGTGTTATTGTTTCATTATTTACTACTCCTACTTTCTAGCACTCTACTTATTCCATTGATACATACACGCTTTTACATACTTTTAATATTTCTAACATGCTAATGGGTTTCATGTACAACATTTTATTTACAATACTATATGCCACCATGGTTGTTTGTTACACTTTGTTTGACATTGCTTTCTACTTGTATGTTATTGTTTACGGGCTATGCCCTATGTCTTGCCTTATCTTTGCTTATATATTTTTGGTCACTTTGGCCATGATTGTCTTATGACATTGTGGGGATGTCCCATGTTTGAAGGCCACTTTTTGTGGTCCATCTTGTATGCACCTTTTCTTCTTAAATTGCTTCTCTATGACATGTTTGATAGCTTTTTCTACTAACGCATTTATCTAGCCACTTTGCTTACATGTGCCTTGGTTTCCACCATGCACATTTCCCTCTCCCCTCTAGGGTTATAATTTAGAACAAAATCAAGTCCTCTCTTTGAGCCACATTCTCCTAGTGATGTTGCATGCACCCCAAATGATGGGGCATACATTAGGTGAATCAGTCACCCCATACAACAGCTCAAAGCTATAACATAGTACAATTCAAGATAGGAATAGAACAAGCTATAGTTATATAAACAACCCAGAATTTGACTTAGGTCCTCAGTTCAACTCATACACTAGCACCCGATACATACACTAGTGTCTCGGCACGCTGGATACTCCTTGGAGCCCATGTCCTTAGGGAAAATACAATTACTTTCTCATATCAACATAGTTCACAGAGCAATTTTCATAGTAAAGACATAGTCCTCCAAAGCAAGGAGAATGCATTATTTCTCCATTTATACTCGAAACAAATACGGTACAACTCGGAACAAAACAGATCACACCATCTATAATGGTGTATAATTGGGAAGCAGTCATGGAAGGAGAGTAAAACTAGACCTCTCTCCCCAACACTCTTATGTCGTGGTGTGAGATCGCCCAAAAACTTGGTTTTGGCACGAAATCACCCAAAAAATCACTCTTGGCATGAGATCACCCAAAAACCTCGCACTATAGGACATCTTTCTATCCTTTTACACTCATGATCATTAGGTGCACACTTTCCTTTTACTACTTTTACACACATTTACATACTTTTATAGAGTTTTCATAATACATGACTTTGATTACTCTTTTTCTCTTCTTTTGCAGTTCATCCTTAATACACAACAAGAAACAACCCTACATCAAGCACAACAACAGGTACAACACAATACGCTTCACCCCTAGGGTCACTTCCTCTTTCTTAGCTTCCACACTTCATTTTTATCACTCCACGCTTTCACTTGTCTCTTTGGCATGCTATCGCCATCACATTCTACATGGTTATTAGGTATGCATATCTTATCTACTTTATGTTATCAAGTATTCACTCAACAACATAAAGTGGGGGAAATGTAGACACAAAATCATGCACTTGGGTACATTTATAGGTCCTAAAAGCATACTTGCATTCATATGATTCCTAAGTGAGAAAACTAGTAATTGATAACTATATTTGGCCTCTTTACTTTGTTTCTTGTCTTTTTCTCGGTCTTTAACACTCTACATCCTGCATGAAACTTTACTTGCCTATTTTTGTGACTTCAAACACCAACACCCATCCATGATACCAGCACCTAGGTGCCCTCATCCCCTTTGGGCACCCTCGACCTCTTTCCATCTTATTCACTCTTTTTAGGCCTCTTTTATCTTTTGGGCATCTTATTTTCTTATGGGTTGTCCTTTCAGCTTGTCAATTACGAAATTCAACACAGGAATCATATAAGTAAAAAGATATGTGACCAAAATAAAGGACCAAGCTTTAAGCATCTATTATCATCACCTAAGGTTGCATCCAAAGGCATTTAAGAGCATTAAAGGCATTCATCTAGCATCCATACAAGGGATAAGGGATTGCATTTTTGCATACATTGCATAGGAAGGGGAAGTTCATTTTTCCATCCACACATTTATTTACATTGTTGCATATAGATACTACCAACTATCAAGTGCACTTGCACAAGGGCATCTTAGGGCACAATTCTATCACACACTCATAAGAACTACATGGAGTCTAAGATTTAGTGTAATGCTCGGTCGTAAGTTCACTCGGTCAAAGTGACCGTCGGGTCATTTTGACTCCCCATATTATATCTTTATTTTTTGGATTTGATGTGGTGTTATGAGTCTTTCATGCAAGTTTTTATTTTACAAAGTTACAAAGCAACTCAAAAATGATATTGCGACATACAGGTGACCAACAATGACTATAAGTGACACTTATGTGACACTAGAAAAATCAGATTCTAGCCACCTGCGTAGTCACGGGTGCCCAGTGAAAACTATAGCACCTAGGTGCACTTGACCCAAGGCAAGAACCCTAGTCCGACCTTATCTCGATAGTCACGAGTTTAATTTGAGCCTTAACGACACATACCTCCTTCTCGCTCAGCAGCTTTTCCCACCTTTATTAGTCCTCGAATCAAGCATACATAACTAAGGCATCGCCTCTCTCTCTCTCTTGCACTTAGGTTTTCATGTTTATTTGTTTATTGCTTGTGTCATAGTGCATCATAATAGTTGTATAGAATAGTTTGCATTCATTTACTCTATAATTAGGGTTTAATACTTATTCTATTTTTATTAATTCAACAAGAGAAAATTCACTCCAAGCATTGTCAAACGGCTTCAAGGATCAAATGGTTAGGTCATGTAGCTGGTGAAGCATGCCACATCACATTATTACCATGTTGGGTATATTTTATATTATATAGTTATCCCATTATCTTAGTTTCAAGAGACACGAGGAAAATCATAGGAGGTTGTTTGATTAGATTAGATTCATACTTGCAAGTACCTATAAGAACTACAAGAGGCTTTATCCCACATAAAGGCATGTAATGCAACACTTGGATTGGTTTGGCTAGGTCAAACACTAATGGTAGTTGAGCATCACCACACACATGATTTATCCTTTCAATTTTCCCATGTTAATGAATGTTATTTCAGGTTTGTAATGTTTTCACTTTGTTACAAGTGACTATAGTTCATACCAAAGTTGTGTGAGCAAAAACAACCTATAGTGAAGGGAATTTTTAGGCAATCAAAACATATATAAAAGATTCAAATTACAGAAGTGGAAGAGTCCAATATTTTATAACTCCATTCAAGACCACAGAGTTCCATGTATGGACTATAAAAACATTTCTATAGTCCTACCCCTACTCAATTTCTAGTTCCAAAACTCATAACCAAGATTCTCTATTATTTGATCTACCTTTTCCACCTGATTGCACATCTATACCTTCTTTTATATGACACGTATAGCTAATTCTTTATCTCCTCTTATGTATTTGAGCTATCATTTCTCATTTATCAATCGTTTCAAGTATTAATGCATTATTCTGTTTATGAATAGTTAATTGTAAATCAAATATATCAAAATAATCCCTCGTTACAAAACCTTACATCCTATTTATGGTTGTACACTTTCTATAACATAAATTCAATTAGGGTGTAAATATTGGATGAATCTGATTCTTGAATCTAATCTATTGTTCAAACCATAGTGGCCCTAGGGTTTTATCTTGTTGGTTTTGGTGTGTTCTAATTCAACGTATCATGGATAATTATCATTATCGTCATCTCTATCTCAAACCAAAGGGTTCCCATCTTTACTCTAGGAGAAGTTATTATCCCTCTAACAAGGTTTATACTTCTCCTTCCTTTGAGGGTGGGGAATCCTATGTCAATCTTACTTATGTTTACACTTAGGTCTCTCACTCTTATGAGCATGCACCCTATGATGATACCAACTCTAATTCTCGTAAGTGTACATACACTATTACTGATATTTTCTCTCATTATGTCCTCACATATCACTAATATTGTATAAGGTGAGGAATCCCATAACACACCTAGCATTCATACTCTTTTAAATGATGAGGCACAACATTTTGCACATTTATTGACATAACATCCTTATAGTATTGATATTCTCCTTTATACCACCAAGGATCAACTTAAGAATATTGTTATATCTTCCACGATTGATCCCAATTCTCTGTCATCTAGTGTGTATACATATATTATTCCCACATTTATGGTACCTCTTTCATTAGGGGCATATATTCCTCCATTTTATAATGTTGTTATGTCTATTACTATGTGTAGACACTAAATAACTCACTTTGGGTATTATTTAGTCTCAGTTTCATGCTACTATTCTTATGGTTTTTGAGTGAAGAAAGTACTAATTATCCCCCATCTTTTTTCCATTGTACTTTTCTTTCTATCGTCATTGTCGACCTCCCACACATATGTGCTAAGTCTATTTTTGTCATTTTACATCATTTTAGCCTTGACTGGGATGCCCGAGCCAGTACTAGGGCACCCATAAGTGCCCTAGTCCTAGTCGGGGCACCCTGATCCTTTTCCCACTTTACTTCTATCTTTTGGGCACTTTCTAGCCGTTTGAGCATTCTATATTTTTGGTGGTCGGCCTCTTCGAGGTTAATTATGAAATTAGATCAAGAGAACCATATAAATACAAAGTTATAAGACCATAATGAGGGACCAAGCACTAGGAACTATTATCATCATCTAATTTTGCATCCATCTAGAGCTCATTTGCATCCATCTAGCTCCATCACAAGGGACAAGGTTGGTTCATCTGCATCACATATCATAGGAGGGAAGTTTATTTTATTCCATCCACCATTCTATTACATTTTATACACATAGTTATTAATCACCACTTTCACAAAGTTTGACTAGCATAAGAGCACCTAGGGCATGATACACACACATTCACATAGAACTACATAGGGACTAAGATGTACTTTATGCAACGCCTCGGTTAGTAAGTCCACCATTGTGGCCACTAAGGACAGTTGGACCCCTTCATTTGCATATTTCTTTTTTAGGATTTGATGTTCATCTTAGGGGTTTAAAGGTGATTCCTTATTGCATGTATTTCAGGGACATCTGATGTAGTTCATCGAAGTTGGTGTAATAAAGAGAGAACATGAGTGAATACACAACAACACCCGAGAGGAGGGTTTTAAGCTATTTCCATTATCCGGGTGTTGGCATGTGTGCCTATGAGTTATTGTCATTCATGAAAAACCACATTAATTACAAATTGGATGCTGGATTAGGGTTACTTGATGATGTACATGATGGTAACATGATGATTCGGATGTGTGTATGTTAGTACAAAAATTTAGTGAGGAATGTTTACTCTTGCAAACCTATTTAGGTGCCAAGGTGATGTAGGATGATAGTATGAGATTCTTGGATGCTTGAAAAGCATGTTGACATTATGGGTAGTAGGTTTGGAGAGTTTTTAGGTGCTCATAATAGGTGCATGATGCAGATACAAGTGTTTAGCTATGTTACAGGTGCTCATTGAGAGCAGGTATGGTTGTTAGGAGGTGTGAGATTGAGTTTTGGGGCTATATGAGCTCATGGAAGCATGAATTTAGGTATATAATGGTATATAAGGTATTTTTGGGTCATTTATAGAGTTTTTATGATGATTTATTGCATTCTTTCAGTTGACCCTAGCTTTTACAATGAGAATCCTTAAGGTGAAGCTATGCAAATAAGATATATTAGAGAGGTTAAGGTACGGTATTAACATTATGATTATTGGATATGTTATTGTGATTTTTCATGGTGATTTGAGAAAAAAATTAGGTTTTCATGATGAGAATTTTGCAAGTTATGACAGTTTATGTGAGAAAAAGTCAAAAACAAGTGAAATTCCAACTCGAAGTTGAACTTCTGATGCTCGTTGTGAATTGTGTACTTTACATGGTACCTTGTGGATTTTATGGATGTTTCTATGGTGATTCTAGAAGATTTCTAAAAAAAAATCAGGTCATTTGATTGTCACATTTTTATGAACGAATGTTAAGAAAATAAAGTGGTATAAAACCCTAGTTAAACCCTAACTAGGAGCAATCTGCAAAAGAAGAGGTATAGTGATCCATATTTGATTTATTAATAAAAATTGATGATTGGATGTTGTAGAGGAATCTCTTATATTTCAATAAATGTATGGTCGAGTTCATGGTGATGAATGAGACCCACTCAAATAGGTCGGTTTCTCAAGAAGAAGGTTTTAGGACATGTTTGTCCAAATGAGTAGCATGAAAAATTGATATTGCATGATGTATGGGAGCTGATCTTGATTTCATGGATGTTTCAGGACATTTTCATGTAGGTACATGGTCATTTGAGGTCCACACAGTTATTGACTAGTCAAGGGCAATTTCAAAGTCTCAAATAGTAGGGTTCGAAGAATATGGGCATAACTTGAGCTACGGGTGGAATTTGAAGATGATCCAAGTTTTTTTGGAAAAGGATTAAGATATTTCAAATTATATGATTTTTTCCTCATGATTAAGTAATTTTACAAGGTTTCCAGTCATTCTTTGGACAGAAATATTTTTGGCAAGATGAGACAAGATGTGCTTTGGTGCAATTGTTGAGTTGTTTGAAGCATGCAATTGATTGGTTGATGCTTTATATCACCTGTAATGTGAAGAGGGATGAATTTTGAATCCAATGAATCCATTTTTAGGTCTTTAATGTATGTATAATTTTTTTATGAGCTAACCTTTGGAAACATCATTTTTGGCAGGTTGATCTGGTGAAGACAAAAGTAGTTGTGGTTTGAGAAGGAGGTTGATTAAAGGATTTAAATTTCTTATAAGTGTTTTAAAGGTTTTTCCATTTCTATAAACTGGTTATATTGCATGGTTTTTTTGATATAAGTTATTTGGTGGCCTAATGTAGCTTCCAGGGTGTTAAGGGTGTAGGAAACAACAATTTTGACATTTACAAAGTGCACTAGGCCCATTAAATGAAATAATTTGATTGGTTGAGATAAATTTTGACCATGTATGAATGTTAAATAATACTTTAATGATGTGTAGGTATTTATGGGTCATGAATATGTATGGTTTTGATGTAATGGCAATTTCAAGATTGTGCACATGGGGTTTTGAGCCATTTTTGGCACATGTAATGAGGTTTTTAGCTAGGATGACCTACTTGGGTCATATGTGACTATTGTAATGATGTTATTTGAATGTAATGAAGGTGTATGGGTCAAATTTATCATGAGGGACCGACCTCCTTTGGGTTGGAGAGAAGATATGCATATAAAAGTGATGTTTTAGCTCATTTTGAGAGCTAGTCTTGCATGGGGAGTAGTGTGACATAGAGGAGAGTTATTTTTAGGTACAAAGTCATGATTTGAGGAATATCATACATGTTTTAGATCAAGGAATACATGACAACATGAGAGCAAGTGTCAGAGGAACGACAAGTTGACAAGGAAGAAGATTGTCCAAGTCTCGATGCCCTAGGGTATGAGCTAGGGTTTGTGAGCTAAATTTGTGATCTCCATCAGTTGTGGAAGAAGAAATATTAGAGATAAAACATATTCAAGAGTCTAATTTGGTGCTTAGTCATCCTAGGGGTTGTATCCTCCTTGTGGAGTTGGTGCTTCACTAAATTTAGGGGTTGGTGCTCCTTGTAGGGTTGGTGCTCTATTAAACTAGGGGTTGGTGCTCCTTGTGAATTTGGTGCTTCACTAAATCATTTTTTTGTGTAATATAATCATATTTTAGTGGGTTTTCTTCCCCATGAGTTTTTCCCACATACATGTGGTTTTTTTGTGTTGAGTACTTTATTTCTTGCTCTTGTGGTTGATGTTGCATATCTTAATAAGCACACATGGTTATGAATATTGTATGAAAAATATAAATTATGAATGTATGGTTTGGTAAATGAAACAAAAATAATTGTATGAATGTTCCACTCCCCCTCTCAGTCCCTTGTGCTTCCAAAAATTGGTATCAGAGCGGGTCCTTGTGAAACAAGTTTAACAACTTGAAGGAGATCCTTTGAAGCACAAGCAATGGGTAAGTCTTTAGATATTGAGGCTATATTGAGAATAAGGAATGAAATATCTTATTCATTTATTGAGGCCTATAGAATTCAGGTCAAGGATATGGAAGCTAAGCATATTCAAGCCATTCCCATTTGGAATCTCAAGTTGAAAGTTTGACCAAAGCCCTAAAGGAGAAAGAAGACTCTCATTTCAGGTATGAAGACAAATTGAAAGCTCTTGAATCATATTTAGAGGATTCTTATAACAGATTGAAGATGTATGAGAGACTTGAGAAGATCTCCAAAGCTCTTGATGGTGTTCTAGAAGTTCAAAAGGCCATAGATGACAAATCAGGCCTAGGGTTTCAAGGTAAGCATGATCATGAAGTCAGGTCCAAGTTCAAAATCAGATGTGAAGGTGACTAAGAGGACTGATTTGAGAAGGTATAACTCAGTTATACAACCTAATTTTATGAGGTATGGCTCTTCATTCAATGGATATTTCTTTGTTTGTCATATTTTTGGTCATAGAGCTAGAGATTACAAAATGAGATCTCCAAGGGATGATATAGGTCTCTTCAAAGGTGAGTGTTTTTCATGTTGTATGGACATAAAGAAAAATATTGTGGATGGAACTTGAGTTTTTTTAGCCTAGAAGGAAGAGGAGTGTTGTTTGCTTCAATTTCCAAAGAATATGTCACACAAAAAGAATGTTTATTCAAAGGTTTGATTCTAAAGGAGTAGTCAAAAGACCTAATCATGAAGGTCAAGAGAATAAGGATGCTACAAAATTAAAAGTGATGAAGGCTGATCAATTATGTAAGGTCAAGAGATTTGATACTCAATCCACTATGTAGAGTATAAAGTTTTTCAAGGAGGATGCTAGTGTTGCCAAGATAGAAAACAAAGTTCTTAAGCCCATGACATCTCAAAAGAGTATGTTTGCTCAAGTTCAAGAAGATCACATGTGCCTCCATGCTTCAATTCATGAAAAGTTGAAGGAACTAGGATTTTGGAACACCTCAAATGTTATAAGGTATGTCAAGTAACTTCATAAGTCCATGCATATTTGTGGTCTTACAATTGTTAGGTGTCTATGTTTCTTGTTCTTA
This sequence comes from Taxus wallichiana var. yunnanensis, assembly GCA_018340775.1. Taxonomy (NCBI): domain Eukaryota; kingdom Viridiplantae; phylum Streptophyta; class Pinopsida; order Cupressales; family Taxaceae; genus Taxus; species Taxus wallichiana. The sequence goes on from CM031240.1 coordinate 275,017,229, forward strand.
TCTTCCATATTTTCATTAGTCTTATTTGTGAGTTGTTTGTCATTATTATCCTGAGTTTCGTGTGTATGTATGAGTCCAAATGATCATGAAATGTCTTATATAGCACTTTGAATGTATAAGTCAAATATTTGTTGTTAGTATAAATATATTATATCATCATGATGTGGTCAAGATGTTATTCCCTTCTTGATGTTGTGGATTACAGCTTTATGTATTGTACTTCTTCATGGAAAGTGTCATAGTGAATCATAGTGTCAAATCTTGTCAAGATAAGGAAATTTATTGCATCTGAAGTTATCCATATAGGTCCAGTGTGAGTGGCATGTAAAAGTGAGAGATGTATCACTGTTAAAGTCATGATCTGAGCATGAGCATGTGTAGATGTGTTTTCAAGCTTGTTATGTCAATATTATTGTCTAGGAGGTCATGGTATGTGATCATGAATATATGACCTCAAGTGTGCTCATCCAAAGTGATATGGAAAGGTCCAATTTTGTGTTCGGTATGGTGTCTCGGAAGTCTTAAGTTGTCATGAATGAGGATAAGAGTAACATCTAGCCAAGAATGAAGAAGATCGTGAAGAGGACCACTTTGTGATGAATGAAATATGCCTCTATGGGTTGTTCAATGTTGTAAAAATAGTATATCAAGTATTTGTGGACATTCACTTAGAGTTATGTAGTTTGAGAGTTTGATAAGCCTTCAAAAGGAGGTTTATAGGGTTAAGAGATAAGGTATATCGAGAATTTATCTTGTATCATGAAGTGCTCTAGTATTATGCAAATATTAAAGACATTTCAATACTATGACAGTGTTATTATTGGGTTTGTGTTTCCCTCAAAGGATATTAGAAGCATGATAATGAGAGATAGTGGCGATCAAAGGGATGTTTCTCTCTAAGGTTGATATCATAGTGTTTCCAAGTTCATAAGTTTGTGTCCAATATCTCTACTCACTGTTGTATTATCTGGAGAGCATAAAAAGTATCATCAACATACCAAATATTGAGTGAAAGTTTAGATGGCTTGTCAAAAAATGTGTTATGAAGATTGTGAGAAAGCTTGTGCAAAGATGTCACTAAATGGTATTTCAAGTATTTAGTGCATGGGCCTACTATCAAAGGTCGGTGGTGATAAAAAAACAAGACTATTCAAGTACATTTAGGTCATTATGTAGCATTTCAAGGTATTGAAGGCTTGGTATAAGATGATAGTCAAGGTTTAAGCTTTAAAGTGGCTTCTCAAATAAATAAGGGTTTGGATATATGCATAGGTTCCCGATGGATCATCATCTTGAATTTTATTCTACTTAGTGTCATGGGAAACCAGGTCCTATGTCATGTTTTGGATGTGTCAAGCCTATGTAGGCTTCAAGAAATGTGTGTAAAGGAGTAAAGTTGTACTCATCATTGTGAACACTTAGTTGATCATGTACATAAGCTCCAAGGATGTGTTATAGGTTTGGTCAAGATGTTTTAAGTAAATGTCATGAGCAATATGTATCCTAAAGTTCATAGATGTTCTTCAAAGGTAGAGGAATCAGTGGTGGTCTTCATTCTAGCATTCCAAGTATGAGTTCCAAGTATGATCAGCTAAAGGTGGCAGATTACTTGTTGATAAACTTTATATGTCAATGAAAGGAAAGTGAATGTTTTGGGAGTATGCTCTAGAACTCCGTATTAAAAAAAAGCTCTTTATGACTAAGAATCATGCATGAGGATGGATACTCGGTAGAAGGATTAAAATCATGAAACCCTAACGATGTATTAGTAGAAATATTACTTGTTTTTAAGTTACAAATAAATTCCAATCTATAGGTTAGGGAAGGTATGTGTGCATTTACAAGCATAAGACTGTGAAATGATGGTAAGACTATGTAAATGCTTTTGAGAAAAGTTAGAGATATTTATTACTCCAAGAAAGGTAAAAGTCGAGATTAAGGTGTATGATGAACCTCCATGGTCCAAGTAATATTGTGAAAACCCAAAACAATATGTTGATGAATGAGAAGGTTTCATTTCTATGAACTGGCCAAGGTTCATATGCTAGTGTGTGAAGTTCCCAAGAGTTTCATGATTGAAGAAGAAAACAAGTATATAGATTCAAGAACAGAGCACAAAGTCTCGAGGTCAATCTTTGAGTAAATTCCAAATAACTCTTATCTTTTAAATGGTAAAAATAGGTAGTGTTACAGTATTTGAGCGAATAAGAGCTTGTTCCAAAGTATTATCTAAGATCTTTGTCATTTGTTTTCTTGTCAAATGGTCTAAGATGTCGAATGGAAGAATTAGTGTTTGTGATGAGCTCTAACATTGGTTGAAGATGAATTCAATACACTAAAGTTGTCCAAGTGTCAAAGTAACTATGAAACATGCTAAGAATAGTAAGCTATAGGTCCGGTAGTGATATACATTGACTGTGAACATGAAAATTGAAGTTGAAAGATTTGATAAGACCCGATAAGGTCGAAGGGATCATAATAGGTCTGAAGCTCAATTATGGTGTGTGTAACCTTGTGTTGTGATATATAAGCTCGATACACTCTAAGATGACCACATGAGTGATTAAGCATGATTGTTGCACCTAACTATTCTATTTTGTGAAAACATATACCTACATGAATGTTGTGAGATGACAAGGTACTCCATGATGTGGTGTTGTGATATTTGGAAAGAATCCTAGTGCTCAAATGAAGTTATAGAAGTTTTGATTTTTGACAGGTCAAAAGATTGTCGTGTCAAAGTAATTATGAAACATGTTAAGAACGCAGTAAGCTATAGGTCTAGTTGTGATCTACAAAGGTGGTTGTGAATAGGAAAATTGAAGTTGAAAGATCCGAGAAGACCTAATGAGGTCAAGGGAAGTCATAATAGGTCTAAAGCTCAATGATGGTGTGTGTAACCTTTTATTGTGATATATAAGCTTTGATGCACTCTAAGATGACCACATGAGTGATTAAGCATGATTGTTACACTTAACTATTCTATTTTGTGCAAACATCTACCTACATGCTACAGTGTTGTGTGATGGGCGTATATGATTTCTCTCTCATGAATGTTGTGAGATGGCAAGGTTCTCCATGATGTGCTCTTGTGATATTTAGAAAGATTCCTAGTGCTCAAATGAAGTTACAAAATTTTTGGATGTTGACATGGTTGAAATCTTGTTGTTGTAAGGCCTATGTTACTAGTATGAGGATTGTGAAGACTGTAACAGTGGAGTTCATGTAGTCTCAAGATTCTAAGAGTGTTGATATGCAATTGAGGACTTATTTTAAGATGAAATTGTAAAGTTCTGAGCCTATATAGATTATTCATACTTGATGAATTGATCCTTAAGTTTCTTGAAGATATTCATAGCCATGAGAGGTTTCAGTTGCTTAAGTGATTATGTTATGGAATCAGGGTTACAAGAATGTAAATATCAAATAAGTATCTCAATTTTTGAGCAGTACAACCTACGCGAAAGTGTTTTTGCATCGAGATAATGTGCTACAAAGTATGAGAAACTATTTAGAGTTAGGGGAGTCATTTTCTCTCTAATTAGATGAATATGCCTCTAAAAGGTGAAGATGATGTTCTTAAGGCATTTGAGGTATGCATTGTGTGAGCTAGCAAGTTTTGTCTCTTGAATGCATTATGTTAGTCTAATATGATTGTAAGAGACTGAAATGGAGCTTTAGGGCAATGAAAAGTTGCTCAAGTTGATTTCTAGTCATACTAGCAAGGTAAGAAGCTTATTTTTGTGCTTGGGAGCTAGAGTTGAAAGTAATAAGTCTAGGGGAGCATTGTTTTGTAAAATAAAGGTATGAATTGCATGGTGTGACTTGCCAAAATTGGTCCTAAAAGCACTAAAAGCTCTGTTTAGGGCTCTAGGCCTCATGTGTGGTATGAAGAGTAAGGGTATGCATTGTTATGTTAAATATATGCCTAGACATGATGATTGATGGTCTCTGTGGTTGAAGAAAGCGCAGAGTTACAGTAGTGATAGTGACCTTCAAACCATGGTTAGAATTGTGGGTGATCTAAATGCAATATTGAATAAATGAAATCGAGTTAAGGACTAGTTCTATGTCGGAGGTAATTCATCATGCTCTTCACCCTAGGATCGACAACTTAGAGTTATTAATGGAGATATACCCAGTGATGGTTGTTGGTACATAAAGCCTGTTAAAGAATAATTGAGGTATAAGAAGTGAAAAAACAAAAAATTATGAATAAGGAGTTGATACGGGTATAATAAAGGATCTTGAGACAGGGGGAGCATGGAGTTTTTCTTATATAAGGTATTATGAAGTTTCTAGTCATATGAGGTATGTATTGAGTATCATCTCAAAGAACTAGCAATGTATGACTCATATGTGATGCATCTCACCTAATATGATTGTAAATGACTAAAATGATACTTTAGGGCGGAGAAAAGTGTTCTAGATGATGTCAAGTCAAGAATCCAAGTTAAGTTGCTTCAAAGTGTGTTTTCCCACTTGAGATAGTTGTCTTAAGTCTAGGGGGAGTTATGGTCTTCATTTTCAAGGTATGTATGAGGTTTTAGAGCTTGACAAAGTTGGTCCTAAACACGTTGAGAGGTCTACTTAGGGACTTATGCTCTTGAGTCGAGTATGGAGAACAAGATATGCATTGTAGAGTTTGTCTTAGGCTTATACAAGATGGAATTTGAACAAAATGGAGGTATGATGTTTTGATATGGTGTATTTTAAAATTGTTGGAATGATTCAAGGTGTGTATAACTTGGATCACAATTTGCTACACTAGTTTCGTAAAGGCTAAAATAGAGTTGATAGTGAATGTGGCTTGTTTTGAATGACTAAGATGTGAAATAAGGTGTTTTAGCTCCAAATAAGGTAAGAATATGTTTATTTCATGAGTATTAATGATGTTCAAATGTTGTAGTTGCTTGTCCCAAGGGGATCATGGTGTTGACATGCCTAAAATGAAGGTGAAAATCAGTTTTTGTACAAAAATCGAGAAATGGAACTAGTTTGAGACCTTTGTTTGATTTTCCAACCAAATAATGATGCTATGAGGCTGAGGTAGGTGAATAATATGTTGCTACAGGTATTCCTTTGTCATTAATGTAAAAAGGAGGAGAAGTTCAGGTGTTTTCCATCAATGACAAAGGGGAGATTGTTGGCATGTGGTCTTATTAGGTGTTGTCATTGATGTAAAACCACATTAATGACAAATTATATGTTGGATTAGGGTCACTTGATGATGTACATGATGCTAACATGATGATTCAAATGTGTTTATGTTGGTACAGTGAGATTCAGTGAGGATTGCTTGCTCTTGCAAGCCTATTCAGGTGCCTAGGTGATGTAGCATGACAATATGAGATTCTTGGATGCTTGAGAAGCATGTTTACATGATGGATATTAGGTTTGGAGAGTTTTTAGGCACTCACATCAGGTGCATGATGCATATACAAGTGTTTAGCTATGTTATAGGTGCTCATTAGGAGCAGGTATGGTTGCTTTAGGAGGTGTGAGATTGAGTTTTGGAGCTATATGAGATCATGGAAGCATGAATTAATGTATATCATGGTATATCAGGTATTTTTGGGTCATTTGCAAAGGTTTTATGATGAGTTATTGCATTCTTTTAGTTGACCCTAGCTTCTACAGTGAGAATCCTTAAGGTGAAGTTATGCAAATGAGATAGGCTAGAGAGATTGAGGTATGGTATTGAAATTCTGATTATTGGAGATGTTATTGTCATGTGTCATTTTACCTTGAGAAAAATTTTAGGTTTCCATGATGATAATTTTGCATGTTATGATAATTTATGTGAGATAGGGTCAAAAACAAGTGAAATTCCAACTCGAAGTTGAACTTTTGATGTTCATTGTGAATTGTGTGATTTACATGGGACCTTGTGGATTTCAAATATTTTTATATGATGTTTCTATAAGGTTTCACAAAATAATTAGGTCATTTGATCGTCATGTTTTTATGAACAAATTTTAAGAAGATAAAGTGGTCTAAAACCCTAGTTAAACCCTAGCTAGGAGCAGTTTGCAAAAAGAAGAGGTATAGTGACCTAGTTTTGATTGGTTCATAAAAATTTATGATTGGATGTTGTAGAGGACTATCTTATATTTCCAGAAATGTATGGTTGAGGTCATGGTGATGAGTGGGCCCCACTCAAATAGGTCAATTTCTAAAGAAGAAGGTTTTAGGACAAGGTTGTCTAAAGGAGTAGAATGAAAATTGACGGTGCATGATTTATGGGTGCTTATATTGATGTAAATTGATGTTTTAGGAAATTTTCATGTAGGTACATGGTCATTTTAGGTCCATATAGGTTGACTGGTCAAAGGGCAATTTTGGGGTCTCAAATAACAAGGTTCGGTAATATGGGCATAACTTGAGTTACATGTAGAGTTTGAAGACGATTCAAGTTTTTTTGGAAAGATTATTCATATATATTTCCATTTATATGAGGTTTTCCTCATGATAAATTTATTTGGTAGGGTTTCTAGGTCATTTTTTGGACAATAATATTTTTGGCAATGCAGGACATGATGTGTTTTAGTGCAAATTTTGAGTTGTTTGGAGAATGAGATGGATTTTTTTATGCTTTATATCACCTATAATGTGAAGAGGGGTAAATTGGGCATCCAATGGATCCATTTTAGGTCTTTAACATATGAATAAATATTTTTATGAGCTAACCTTTGGAAAAAAATTGTTTAGCAAGTTGATCTCAGTGAAGACAAAAGTAGTTGTAGTTTGAGCGGGAGGTTGATTCAAGGATTCTAAATTACTTAGAAGTATTATAAAGGTTCTTCCATTTCTATAAATTTGTTACATGGAATGGTTTTGTTTATTAGAAGTAATTTTGTGGCCTAATGAAGCTTCTAGAGTGTTGAAGGGTTTAGGAAACAAAATTTTTCAAATTTACAAAGTGCACTAGGCCCATTAAATGAAATAATTTGATTGGTTTAAATAAATTGCTAAAATTTATGAATGTTAAATGATACTTTAATTATGTGTAATTATTTATGGGTAATGACTATGTATGGTTTTGATGTAAGGGTAATTTTAAGATTGTGCCCATAGGGTTTTTAGCCACTTTTTGGCTCATGTAATGAGGTTTTTAGCTATACCGGCCTACTTGGGTCACTTGTGACTATTATAATTATGTTATTTGAATGTAATTAAGGTTTATGGGTTGAATTTATCATGATGGGCCGAACTACTTTGGGTTGGAGAGAAGATATGCACATAAAAGTAATGTTTTAACTCATTTTGAGAGTTAGGCTTGCATTGGGGAGTAGTGCGACATAGAGGAGAGTTAATTTCAAGTACAAAGGAATTTTTTTAGGTCATATCAGATGTGTTTCAGATTGATGAATAAATGACAACATGATAGCAAGTGTTTAGAGGCAAGACAAGTTGAGAAGGAAGAATATTGTGAAAGTTTGATGCCCTAGGGTAGGAGCTAGGGTTTGTGAGCTGAATTTGTGATCTCCATCAGTTGTGGAAACAAAAATATAAAATATAAAACATATTCAAGATTATAAGTTGGTTCTTAGTCATCTTAAAGGGTTGTAGCCTCCTTATGGATTTGGTGCTTCACTAAATTTAGGGGTTCGTGTTCCTTATAGGGTTGGTGCTCTACTAAACTAGTGGGTAGGATCCTAGTGAAGTTGGTGCTTCACTAAATCACTTTGATTTGTGTAATATAAGCAGAGTTTTAGTGTTTTTTATTCCCCATGAGGGTTTCCCACTTATATATGGTGTTCTTGTGTTGAGTACTTTGTTTCTTACTCTTGTGGTTGATGTTGCATATCTTAATAAGCACACATGGTTATTAATGGTGTATGAACAATATAAATGATGAATGTATGGTTTGGTAAATGAAATAAAATCAATTGTGTAACTGATTCACCCCCTCTCGTCCCTTGTGCTTCCAACATAGGGCACCTAGAACTTAGACTATGGTGCCCACAGATGCCTCGATCCTCTCCCAAGTGCCCCAGTCCACTTAGATTGCCCAAATCTGCAAGTTTCTAGACCACAGCACGATCGTTCCCTCATTCTATTTATCCAGTTCATCCTGCGACACACATTATCGAATAGCCATTGAATCAACTAAGCTCTTTTTAACCCTACTTATTACTTAGGGTTTCATTTTTTTACTTAGTTATTTGGGTCACTTTATTTATTTAGTTTAGCTTCCATTTAATGTTGTACTTATTGGATTAACTTTATAAAATCCATATTTTAGTTAATCATTTTGGTGAACCCGACCTCTTTCACGCTTAAGATCCTCATTTTTCCTCTATCATGGCTCCCAAAGTTGCTCAAGTTTCTTTATCTGATTTACTTAAGAGATATCCTAATTGCCATGTTGTTTTGCAAAAATCCCTAGACACCATGTATCTTGATGAAAATACGCCACCACACAAAATAAGTCCTATATTCGCTCATCTATTTGATGACCCTAGTGATCCTCCATCTAATCAACCCCTATTGGAATCAATTCAAGCTTTACATTCTTTGTTTCAAGACAAGTTTACTGGCTATGGAATCCACGATCACATCTCTAAAATATGAAATTCAACACCTTAAGGACACTTCTCAAGCTCATGTGCTTTTTGGCTCTTTACCTCATTCTATGTCTACTACATGTGCTCATATTAGTGATCCTCGGGTTATACCATTACTAGATCCTCTCATCATTGATCACAATACTAAGCAACATGACCTTCTTATTGAGCTCCTTAATCAATAATTGATCACTTTACTACCTACTCATTATTATCCTCCTTATTGACTAGAAAAGTATCAAGGTCGTCCATATTGCAATTATCATCAAATCAATGGACATCACGACAATGATTTCCACACTTTCAATGAAGAATAAAAATCTTGAGCATCGGGGCTTTATCTTATTCATTGCATAACATTTAGTTGCACGCCCATCTAAAAATGATCCATCTCAATGAGTTCCTAAATTTGACTCGTCCATATCTAATGAGCACCATGTTATCACTTCTAATGGTCATTTTATGGAAAGCCACGCACCACCTAAGCAACCACCTCTCAAAATCAATACCGCACCTCCTCCTCTCATGACATCTCCAACACTACCAAGTCAAAGTACGTAACCACCTCGGAGAATCAATCAACATGTTTCTCCTATCAAGTCTTCAATAGCATCATCAATGCCACTAAAGCTACCACCATTCAAGATACCTCCGCATCCTACACCACTTCAGCAGCTAATAGTTTTTGTTAAAGCAACTACCCCTTCTATTCTTGGTTAAGACACATTACTAATTACACCACCACATGGTCCCTCACATTACTCTTTCCCACCATGCTTCCACCGCTTTGTACAAACTTGGTCTCTAGGAGGTGGTTCTTGTCACCCTACCCTCCCGATGATACACTCATATTCTTATGGTTCTTGATAATAACCGCAGTATACAAAAACACCGAATAATAAAATATGGAAATTAAATTCATTCGGGATATCAATTACAATGATAGAGGTTACATTTTATAATGTTTGATCTCCTACAAAGGTGGAGTCAAACTTCATCTTCAATCCCTCATATCACTCTCCATGAATCTCTCAAACTTATCCCTAGGATATCTCTCACATCCCTTTATTATCTCACACACCAAAATAGCTACGTGAGTTGTTTATTCAACAACTTCACTCACACACAACTATTAACTATATTATTAATATGAGTTGTATTAACTCATTATTAATAATATTACAATTTATTTAATAATGTTACACAATATTTTGGTAACATTCACTCCCCTATTGTTAACATTATTAATTCCCAATATACACTCCCCTAATGTTGACAAGGTAGAAAAAATAATCACACTTCCTTCTGCAGACTTGTCGCCCATGTGTGCTCATGATCTGGATGGTTTTGTAGGATAGCCAACAACCTCAAAAAGGATGGTTTTACAGGACAACCAACAACCTGAAACAAAAGATGGTTTTACAAGACAACCAACAACCTAAAACAAAGGATGGTTTTATAGGACAACCAACAACCCAAATATCACGTATTTGCTTTTCCTTTGTGCTTTCATCTGTCCACTATGTCTTTCCTTTAGGGAATCATGTAGGAACCACTACTTACTGAATACAAACTGAATAGAGAGAAAATTGAACATTGAGACCATGTTCCAGTTCCCCCCCTCAATGTGAACATTTCACTTATTCAAACAAGAACTCTAAAATCATACTGCAAATCTGAAATAAAATAAAACACACATACACACACACTTTGCCACCACAACTTCATATGGCCCCATTGTTGGTGACTGACAAGAGGTTGTTGATTGACCTCCAACCTTCGATGCCTCTGTCCTCCATGAATAATGCACTCTTTACTTAATATAAGAAATCTTCATCACTTTGTTGAGCATTTGTTTCCTCATTATCAGAGTGAGTAGACTTCATATCGCAATCACTTTCTTCGTCTCTATTTTCAGAAATGAAGGCTTTATCCTTCAATTTACCATCAAGTAAATCTTGTGCTCTTTTCTTACAATACATAATACCATGTCCAGGAGCATTACAATAGTGACAAAGAATTTTTTTGTGGAACTTGGGAGGTTGATTTTTGTTTAAAAGAAGGCTTGAATTTTCCTTTAGCATATGATTTGTTTCTACCATACATTGCAGTTTCTTCTAGATCAATCTTCTTGGTTCTATTTTCTTCTTCTATCAAAGAAGAAATTAAATCCTCTAGACTCGATTTATTTTTCTCAAAGTGAAGACCATATTAGAATAGCTAGGAGGCATGCTATTAAGTAATATTACTTTTGCATCATCATCAAGCACATCAACTTTGATTCTAGCTAATTGATTTGAAATAGAATGAAACTTACTGATATGTTCCACCATACTTTCTCCTTCCTCCATTTTGAGTCTGAACAACTTTTTCTTGAGTGCCACTGTTGCGCTCTCTACTTGTGACCCAAATAGTTTGCTCAATGTCGTCTAGATCAAATGTGATGTCTTTGTTAGATCTATGTGATGTAGGTAGGCATCAGATAAACCTAGGCCAATAATCATCATTGCTTTTTGATCCTTGCTTTCCCATTTTGTCTGCTTCATCTACATCATGTGGTTTATTGATTTTTCCTTCCACAATCTCCCATAGATCTTTGTTAATCAACAAAAATTGAGTTCTAACCTACCATGTATGGAAATATTTGCCTTCAAATTTTTCAATTCGATTCAACTTGTCCATGTCAATTTAAAAAATTGGACATCGATTCCACCGAAAATGCATCTGTAAAAAAAAATTATTTTTTTATTTTTTCTTACAATTTTTGATATGATCAATGTAAAGAGCTCAAAAAACACATTTAAAAAAAAACATCATCTCAATCTGAGTTACCAGCTGAAAGTTATGGCAACTACAAATTTTAAATCCAACATCTTTTGGACCCCTTTCCAAAAATGGAATTTTTTTTTTTTCCTTGTGTTTTTTTACTAAATCCAAAAATGGAAAAAAAAAAGAAAAGAAGATTTGTAACTCATGATTGGTAGATAATTGTTTCACAATTGGCGTAAGATCGATCATGAATCTTGGATGAAAACAAAATGTGGATCCATATGTGTGTGGACTTCTGAGTTGCAGGCAATGATTTCGATTGGAACGTGATGTAGTCGATGAAAAGTTCCGTAGGAAAATAATTTTGATAAATTAGAAGTATTTGAATGGAAATCTGAATGCATAGAGCTATCAAATCATATAAAAACTACAATCATCTAACAATTCAATTGACCAAGAATTTTGAATGCAAACACAAGTACTCTGCCACCAATATGCTCTCCACAATTAAAAAATCAAATACTTGCATATTTGGTCATGAGAAAAGAACAATTGAATGGATGTTTATTGCCCCCTCCTTCCATGTGTGGTTGTGTTGGGGACATGTCTAATATTCATCCACTGCGAGCTCACTGTTATTTCTCCATTATATAGATAAGAAGTTGCTCGATATCGGTGATAAGAACTCATGATATAAAAACACCTTTGAATAATAAAATATGGAAATAGTATTCATTCGGGATATCAATTACAATGATAGAGGTTACATTTTATAACGTTTGATCTCCTACAAAGGTGGAGTCAAACTTCATCTTCAATCCCTCATATCACTCTCCATGAATCTCTCAAACTTATCCCTAGGATATCTCTCACATCCCTTTATTATCTCACACACCAAAATAGCTACGTGAGTTGTTTATTCAATAACTTCACTCATACACAACTATTAACTATATTATTAATATGAGTTGTATTAACTCATTATTAATAATATTACAATTTATTTAATAATGTTACACAATATTTTGGTAACAATTCTTATATGACTATTAAGGGGTCTATTACAATAAAGGACCTCGTTTCATCTTGCATTAACATATCTATCTATTACATAACCACTCATTTACAATCACCTATAAATCGTCACGCTTATCATACGATCTTTTAGTATTTATCCCATCATTGAATCAATCTTACAAAATCTATGATACTTCACCACCTTCATACATCACTTCTCTATTTGTTGTCCTATATCATTACTTGGGGGCGAGCAATCATAAATCCCCCCACCATATTAGCATTGACGCATCTATCATCTTTGCATTATCATACATTAATTTCTGGCTTAGACATATTCATCACATGTTTTAGCATTGTTATTACCCGATGACACACTCTTGTGCTTCGGTTCACACTTATTGCTTGAGGACATACTACACATGAACCCCACACACTTTGCACAATGAGGTATTATGCATTGTGTCTATTCATGTTAGAGTAGGTATTTACCTTAGCTCATGTTCACCTAGGTACTTTATTTACCTTTATTGTATTTATCCTCATCCATTTATGTGTGTGGATATTTCTTTTATCTTATTTAGATATTAGGAGATATTATCTAGTTGTTAGGTATAGTTCTTTCATTGATCTATGGTATTGGCTAGTTCTTTCCTTGATCTATGGTATTGACTAGTTCTTTCCTTGATCTATGGTATTGACTAGATCCTTGATGTCTAGTTCTCTCCTAAATCTATGGTCTTGACTAGTTCTTTGATGACTAGTTATTTCCTTGATTCATGGCTTGATCTACGACCTTAACTGGTTCTTAGATTGTTATTCCTTGCCTATTTAAGCAAGGCCCATTCTCAATGTATTGCATTGAGTTCCATAATAATATATGATATTGTTTCTCATTTATTTGCAAAGGTTTTATGTAAAGTTATTCTGGTAAATTGCTTTCATCTTATTGATTGTGGTGTTTGATTAGCATCTATGTTCTTGGCTTGGTACGAACTAGATATCGTTCCTTTCATGGTATCAAAGCAGGAGATTGTTATTGGCATCCGTCTGTAAGTTTTATTTTGTAAATAAATTATTTGTGTATTCATATATTTGGGATTTGGTCGTATTTTGTTGTTGCGTGCATTTTTATGCAAAACAGAGGCTTCCATTAGATCCAGAAGGCATGAAAACTCTAAGATCGACTGTAAACTCAGCCATTTCTGCAGACAATCAGGTTTTTAGGTTTTTTTTTGTTGTTGCAAAGAAGAACACTGGATCGCCTCGGGATTCATGCCATCCGAAAAAGGAAACACGGGAATTTTTTTGGGTTTGTTGGATTTCTCGAGATCTATAAAGGGCATTTTCTGTTGCGGTGAATCATGTCTCGGTTTACATGCAGAAGGTTTTCAGATCTTTCCTTTTTGGCAGGGGTCCACGGATGCTATGCACGTTTTTACTATTTTAGGCAAATCCGCAAGTTGCTATTTTCAGCAAATAAAGGTCACTATCTACACAGTCCAGAAATAGTAATTTTTACCAGAAGCGGTAGTTGGATGTGACTTTCTCAAAAACACGCAACACACCCCAAAATAGTAAGTTGTGCAAACACCCATTAAAATCCTTAGCCCCTTGTCATATGGCATGGTCATATGAGGGCTTAAAGATTGTGATTCCTACTAAAAGGTGCTTAGCTTTAGCCCCTTTTAATTTTATTTATGTGGTGAAGGAAACAAAAATTTATTTTATTTTAGTGGCAACTAAAATAAATAACAGAGCAAAATATTAAAAGCTTAAACTTTTGATCGATAACTCGGTTTTGAGTGTCATTTTTGTAAAAGTGCTTCTTTTTTTGTGCTCTTTCCATTAGAAATATTTATTTTGAGACTTGTACTATATTTATAAAGTGCTAAATATGGAGGAGTGTTGTAATCAATTGTGGACGTAATTTCGGCTGAGCCGACGTCCTAAACTTTTGGGAGTTGCAGTTTGTACCTATCATGGATTCTAAGAATGATATGCTTTTCTCTGAAGTATGTGGACTTCAAGAGGATATTGTAAAATTTGTGGAAGAAAATAGATCGCTCAAAAAGTGAAATTCTCTTCTGCAATCACTCATTCATGATAAGGATACAATAATACACTCCTGCGCAGAACAAACTTGCTAGCCTACAACATCACCATCATATTATGGACAACCATATCCATACTCCTAGTCCACTTGCAGCTGTTGCTCTTGTACCCACTGACATTGATCTGCCAGTCTTTGAGCCTGAACCTACTTTTGATGCTTCTAAACCTGTGAGGCTTGTTACTGCATGCTCTTCCACATCTGTGCCTATTACAATTACTACATGTGTATCCTACTTCGCTTTCACCGCATGGATTTTTAAGAAGCATACCATTACATTCATTCAAATCTCACATGCTCCGTTCTATGGGTCTCACTAATGGAGTCATTGGCGTAGAGATTCATAGGGTATTGTTTCCTCTATTCCACGTGTTAAGTGGAATTCTCATCATGACATTGGTTTTCGAGCAGATACTTCATTGGGATCACACATTGATAGAGCTCCTTTTTTTGTTCGCTCGACTCTTTCTGAGGATCATGAGCAACACATGAGTTATGCACCTTCACTTAGGATTGAGAAAACTGAGATTTCAACTATCAGACATAATCAACGTGACACACATTCTGATGTTCTTTTACATGCACCCATTGTGCATTTTGCACCAAGTCATATACAAGCATCTTCTTCATCCATCCATGTTGATTTGGGGTGGATATCTGATCACTCGTGGCGGTGACATAGGCATTCATTGAGAGGACTCTACAAGCATGGCTCCTCCACCATTCGGCCTCTTGCTCCACTTTTTATACCTTCTGCATTGTGATGCTTCTTGTTTTGAGCATTTTTCTTTAGCAGGTGTAGTGTATCTCTCTTGTTTATTGAGAGATTTTGTATCTGTATTTTTGAAACTTTTGGCATGTTGATAGTCTCTCTTGTGGGGGAGCTATTCTAGTGGAGCCCAATGTTAGTTTGTTAGTGTTCGAGTAGTTGTTTTGACAACTCATATAGATTTGTAGCGCCACTCCACCCATTCAACAGTATGGGAGGGTGTGGTGTTGATCCTGCTTCTTCGGGTTTTGTGTCCTTGCCTTGTTACCTTGGCTTTTCTTGGATCATGACACTCTAGATTTTGTGTCCTTGCCTTATTGCTTTGGTTATTGTTCTTGGATCATGGCACACCTATTTGCAGCACTTGATCGAATTATGTTTGGTGTTTTTTTGCACTTTCGACATCACTCCGTTGACAGTCTCCTTGTATGGAGCTATTCTGGTGGAGCCCAGTGTCAATTGTTTTTGAGTTTTGTGATCGAGTAGTGGATTCAGACCATAGTGCACACCAAACTTCTTCAACATTGTATGATTTTTTTGAGCCGAGCTTCTTAGGATGCCTTGGAGCGGGTCTTTACTCTCTTTACTTTGTTGTTCTTGGGTTTTGGGTACCTTGCGGTGTCCCTTTTTCCTAATTATTGTACATGAGTACCTCATCAGGCCTAGTTATCGGGACTCATATTGTGGACATGCCACTTCTATTTTGGCCCCTAGCTTCACTTGAGGGGGGTCTTAGAGTAGGTATTTACCTTAGCTCATGTTCACCTAGGTACTTTATTTACCTTTATTGTATTTATCCTCACCCACTTATGTGTGTGGATATTTCTTTTATCTTATTTAGATATTAGGAGATATTATCTAGTTGTTAGGTATAGTTCTTTCCTTGATCTATGGTATTGACTAGTTCTTTCCTTGATCTATGGTATTGACTAGTTCTTTCCTTGATCTATGGTATTGACTAGATCCTTGATGTCTAGTTCTCTCCTAAATCTATGGTCTTGACTAGTTCTTTGATGACTAGTTATTTCCTTGATTCATGGCTTGATCTACGACCTTGACTGGTTCTTAGATTGTTATTCCTTGCCTATTTAAGTAAGGCCCATTCTCAATGTATTGCATTGAGTTCCATAATAATATATGATATTGTTTCTCATTTGTTTGTAAAGGTTTTATGTAAAGTTATTATGGTGAATTGCTTTCATCTTATTGATTGTAGTGTTTGATCAACATCTGTGTTCTTGGCTTGGTACAAATCGGTTATCGTTCCTTTCAATTCACACATCTCACGCCATACATCTGCACTCTACATTTAGTCTACATCATTTTGACATTTGTGCATCTCTACATCATGCATCATATTACTCTTCATCATACATGCATCACACTCCTATTGTTTATGAGTCTCACATTACATACTACTCATCATGCATATCACATAGTGTGCATCACTATTAGGCTATCTACACATCTTGCATTACATTTTACACATCACATATTTACACATTTATACACATCATATGGTCGTCTATCATCATCATTGCATATACTACATATTCTACCTATGGATGATCTATATAAGGCATTTCAAGAGTTAGTTGATAAGGAATCATAGTAAGGGAAAATGATGGGCTTATCATGTCATTTTTGTTTTCCATTTGACATGTATTTTTCAATATTGTTTCGACATCCTATGAACTTGGAAGGATTGACTAGGTCTCTGTGTGAGAATCAGTCAAGTGAACTAATTACTCATATTTACTATTTTTAGTATGTTGTTGCAATTGTTTCCTATTTTCTCTCCTTCCCTTCTCTATATATATGAGATGTTGTTGCATTCTAAAGGGTTGGAATTTTTATATGACATAGAGTTTAGATTTGAGAAAGAGAAAGACTGTGTGTTTTCTTTTAATCATTGAAGAATATAAAAGATAATCTATTGCAAACTTTGTGTTGTGGAGAATATATTTTTGGTTTGAGGTATTGTTCTTATGTTCAAATGCTTTAAATTGTTCTTTGCTTTAAATATCTAGTTTATCAAATCTTCTGCAAGTTATTACAATTTAAATTGCGTGTGATTATCTTTTGATCTATGTTTGCTTAAGAAAAAACATGTTCCTACCCATTCTATTCTTTCCACATTCTGATAAATCACTTCTTTCTTTCTATTCTCTTTCTCTCCATTCTTATTTATTTCTAATAAGAATACGACTACTGGGATGAGATCCCAACCTCGATGATTAGAATAGTGTGAATATTGTATATATCTTCTAGTGTGTTTTAGATTAGTAATAAATAGGGTGCCTCCTTTATCGAGGAGGGACATTGTCCCGTGTACTATGGTTGAACCTCATATTTTTTCTTTGACAAAATATCCAACCAACAATTTTTGGCGACTCCGCTGGGGATATGGATATGAAAGACTAATCATATCTTACTATTGGTGTAGTGCCCACTTCCCTCGACACTTTTGATATTGATCATGATATTGTTGGCTATATTATGGATATTATTATAGTTTTGATTTAGTATGGTGTTAGATGTCGGATCATGGATTATTGTTGACTCGATTCATATATGATGCATGATGATTATTAGATACATTTTATATAGATGTTGTCATGTTGTTGGACATGGTTATATATATATATTTTTGTGGATGTTGTTAGGAGATGTGATAATTGGATATATTGAGTAGACCGAGAAAATTGAACTTAAAATTTATGATTATATAGTTGCTGATGAAATTGTAAGTGATATTGTTAGATTGCTTTGATGTTGTTGTGATTCATGTATCTAGATGATTTTGGAAATTTAATTATATTTATATTATTTTGGACGTTCTGATATGGCCACAAGGCCGAAGGAGGTATTTGTGTTTTGCAGGTTAAAATATCACAACAAACATCGGGGGATTGGAGACCAACCACATTGGAATTTTAGATGAATTCAACAAGGTCACCATGGTAACTATTTTTGTATGTGTGTGTGTTTGTTAGTATTAGGGATTCCCATGGGGGATCATCTTTTAATGTGACAAAGGGGCTTTATGTATTTATTAATGTGGTTTCTTTTATTAACGTTTGCATGTGTTTATTTTGTGGTGTTTTTACCCTTTTTCATTAGTTATTAAATGTTGTGTTAATATTGTGAATAATCATGTTGTTAAAGTAAACAAATCAATATGTCATAAGAAAGTAATTAGTGAAGTGGTTGGATTTTGTATTAAATGTTGTAAGTATGTGTAAGTGACCTTGTAAGTGATGTGTAAGTTTACTTCTGAGTGTGAAACACTCCACCTTCTTGGAAATTCAATTTGTCCTTGGAGGCTGATTTTGGAGGCTTGTGGGACAAGTAAAACTTGTCCCATACCTCTTAATTTTATTTACCAACCATACCTATGGTTGGAGGGTTGAATTTAGACCTTCTTTATGCATTTTGATATGACTAATTGTAAGTTTTAATTGCACTCTTCTTACATTTTATTAAATTCAGTCCTTATGGGGTGTGGGCTTTTTGGAGTGTGTAAGTTTATTGTCATATTATTCACCCACCTATTTATTATGCATTGGAGAATGAAGTTGAATTTGTGTTTGGGGTTGAGGATGTGTGATGTGGCATCCTACATGGATCCACCTCATCCTCTTCTCTTCCCTCTTCTATAAAATTTGAATTCCTTGTCTTGTTTTGGGTTGCTTCACTTTTGGGAGACTTCTTTTGGGTGAATTTTCTTGTTGTTTTGGGAGCTCTTGCTTGGAGAAGTTTTTGGAAGATTGTTGCATGCTTGTGTTGGGTTGATTTTTGGATTGCTTGCATTGGAAGGAGCTTGTTGTTTTAAACTTGGAACAAACTCCATCATGGAGAGGTAAGAGCTTGGCTCTTGAAATGCTCTTCTTTTGTTTATGTGAATGTTCTTGTGTGAATGTTTTGGTATATATTGTGGGTTGTTGGGTAGATGGCCTAGGAATGGTGTAGGAGAAGACTATGGAGTTATTTTGTGGGAGGCACAAGTGGTTTTAAGGAGGTATAAGGGTGGAGGGAGTAGGGAATTTGGGTTCCACCTTACAAATAAATAGCTTGCATTTCTTTACTCGTTATGGGGTGCCATAAGAGGTTGGGGAGATATAAGATAATGTGAGGAATAAGGGGTACTTGGGGAGGCATAAGGGCATGACAGGGTTTGAAATGATATTCATATATATACATATATTTTGGTGGGTTATACTCAGGTGGTGATACCCATTTCCCCGTTTGGGAGGCATAAGAAGCATCCCCATAGTTCTTTCTCCTTTGGCTTGCATGGTGAAGCCTGAGTTTTGTGTGATGTCTTTCATGTGGTTGTAAAACTGTTGTTTTGTTTAAGACTGTGTTTTTAATTTGAAAGGTGCTTATTGAAAGATTGTTTTGTGATGTGGAAGTTTTGTTGCCATGAGTTGAAATACATTTCTTATTGTATTGTGGTTGGGACTCGGGGCCAATGAAGAAGGATGGTTTCTCCTTTCATTGGATGTGTTGGTTGGGTGGAGAGCGTTTCCTTTCCCCGCCTTTGTTGTGATCAAAATTGGAAGAAAGAGATGAATGCAAGTTGTTGTTACGGGAGTGAGAAAATACGGTTTAACGAGTCCCTTGTGAAATGAAATCTCATTATAACCTTTCCCACTCAAAGTGGATGACCTTGTAAATGTTTGTAATGGAAAGATGTTGTCTTGATTTACAAGTGGAAATTGGAAATGTAAAGAGTTATACTTTGTATGTTGTTTTCAAAAGAATGTGAAAGAATGACAATGTTTTGTATATTTGTACTTTGAAATCAAATAGAAAGTAATTTGTAAGATTTCATTTAAATTAATGAAAATGGTTTTGTTTGGTCCATATGATGTTATTCCATTGGAAATCTATGTTTAGCATACTCTATGAAATCTCTGTTTGAAAAATGGTAAAGTGGAACACGTGAAAAGAAAATGTAATATTCTGCCATGTGTTCAATAAATGATTTTGGAAGGATTAAAAGAAAGAAGTTGTAAAATTGCCTTTGAAATCAATAAATGAATGAAATACATTTCTCAAATTGCATTGTTGTATTTGAATCTGATTATTTCAATGTATTGGAATCTCTGCTTGAAAGAAGAAAATGTGTATGAAGGATAGTGCAGAACTCTGTCTTTGAAATGTGAAAAATTGAAATCAGTATTGCATTTTGGTCTTGAATGGTTTGTTTTGAATCAACCAAATGTGTTAGATTGGAATTGGAATGTATTCTAAATACTTGGAAGAAGAAATGGCAAATAGACACATTAAGATTTGATCCCTGTTATTTGTAATTTTAAAACTGGCAATTATCTAAACCAAAAATGCACAGTTCGAACCTGAAGCAATAAAATAACAAATTAAATAATTAAATTTAACTGGTAGGCTCTAAAAGAATTCATCTGGACATTAATATTCAAGAAAATTTTGTAGAAAACTTAGTAAAATCAGTGGAACCATTTCTTGTCATTTTGCAATCATTTTTTCTCAAATGTTGGAAATTTCGAATTAAGCCTCAATCAAACAAATTAACCCTTGAAATTTATCCTAAATCCATTTAGGAACAATCCTCTATGTCTATTTGACATGTTGGGAGAGGAGGAAGATCAAATTGAATAGATCTAACAATTTAAATTTTACCAGTTCACACTATAAAAGCCTACGGTCATTTTCTTAAAATTTACCCCTTAAACTCTATGTAAGTAAAAAAATTAATGAGCTCACAGCAAAGAGGACATCGATAGCTTTCTAGAAAGTCCTTGTTTTCCCAAATCAATATCTCTATCAAAATTTATTGCCTTCTTAAGTTTTCTTCCTTGGCGTTGCAATTTCGGAAAATTTTTAGCAGGCGGGCCCTATTTATGCTCAAATTTTCCTTTGGGACTTAGGAATTTTTTTGGGAATTTTTTCAAAATTTTCTTCGCTAGCTCACTGGCCCATAGCCAATCAGAGGCTACCACGTGGCACCATGAGGTGCCAACGATTGGACAGATCCCCTTTTTAACTTAGCGCTTTCAGAAAATTTTGGGAAAATTTTCCAAGTTTTCCCATGACCCATGACTAATCGAGTGATGCCACGTGGTGTCACGAGGCATCAATGGAGGAATGGGTTCCTTTTTTCCTTCACGTCTTGGAAAAATTTTGGAAAATTTTCCAAGTCTTCCCCGTTGTTCCACCAGCCCACAACCAATCAGGGGCTACCACGTGGCATCACGAGGTGCGGCAGAGGCGCGGGTCTATGTACCCTCTTAGCCCTTCGGGGTGTTAAGTCATTTTCTCCCCACCACCCTACCTTCCCTGCATTGGCTTAGGTGATGCCATGTGTCCCCTATAGACTCACAAGAGCGCGGGTACAAAATTCACTTTTCACCCCACGTGGGAGAATTTGCAAAATGTCTCCCATTGCCCCCACCTTTCCTGTGTTTGCCTAGGAGCGCCACATGTCCCTTGTGGACTAGTGGACCACGAAAGTACGGTGCAAATGTAATTTTTTCCTCACGTGGTAAAAATTTTCTAAAGGTCTCCCCGTGGCCCGCCAACCTGCCTTTTGGGTAAATTTTCACCCCTGGGCCCGAAGTCTGTTCTTGGGAAATTTTTCACCCCAAGGCCCACCGACCCATAACTTGAAAAATATGAGGACTTAGGAGGACTTATTTATATCACTAGAAAGGTGAGGAAATTTCCTATCCAATGGGAGTAATTTAGGAATATTTTTAATGCGTTAAGGGTGAGAAAAATCAAGTTGAAACTTTAAGCTTGTTAGAGAGTGGGTATGGTGAGGAATTTTTCCCTCTGAACCTAATTAAAACTTCTAACCCTAAATTTTGGACCTTGTGACCTCTAATAATTATTAATAAAATAAAATTATATTCTAGTAGATTAGAATTGTTCCTAACATGTTAGTGTCAGCTGTTGCCTTGTAACATGATTGTAGATTCTTTTAATAAAAAAAATTATTCCATAATTTCCCTAACTAATCCTAGGTTGTTCTTGGGTATCAGTGGGTTGTTTTAACAAAGTTATAATTGGAGACTTCGTATTTGCATGTTGTTTTACGTTGTCTTTCCAGGTTAAATTAACAAGAAGGGTGTATAACCATGTAAGTCGAGCGAGGGTGGACTTGATCCTCTTTTTTTATCTCATTCAACAACACAATTTCAATCTTGCACTTGAAAGACGATCCTCAAGACGCACAATTAGTTCATCGTATGTGCGTGGGAATCGTGTTGTCCAAGGTTAGGATACCTCGAAACTTGTAGATTATTGTTCTTAGTTGATACTCAAATTCCTGCACATAGCACTTTTAGAAGAATGGTTGGACAATAACCACCACAAGTTCCATTCCCTTGGGGTCCTGTTATTGGTCCTCTTTCATTAGCTCAACCATTACATGATTTTCCACATGGGTCTCGTAAGAACATTCCAAAATTCAATGGTGATGGAAAGTAGCACCCCAGATGAGCATGTAGTGCGTTATTTTTAGCTTGTGGGGTACTTTCGGGTGATCCAAAATTATCAAGTTTTTATTCCCCGATCTAGGACCCTTATAGGCTTATTTTATTTGTTGATAATTTGCTCCTTTTAAGTAATCAATTTAAAATTAATGCAAGCATATAATGACAAATTGCACAATGATTGATTACAGAGTTTGGCAATTACCTACATCTCTGAGTTCTTATTGAATCATTCCACTAGTCAAAACATGTAAGTTCTGATAGTACTTTCACAAGAAAACCTAATGGAAACTGTTAGAAACTTGCTTAGAAGAATATTTGAACCTTCGGATGACAAGGGTGAATAATAGCACCTGACTTCCCTTTCCTAGCATATTTAGCAAGCTCTATGGCACCAACTCCACTGTTTGGAATCCTCTTATTCTTGATCGGCCTTCCGACGCTTCGTAATGCCCTACGACACTCACGGTCAATATTCCAGTGCTTCACAATAATTTAGTGTGGCACTATGGGCCGACTAGGTAGTATTAATAACTCCTAGTCACAATAATTTATATTTAATAAATAGGTCTTCATAACTTTATAATAAGCCTAAAAATAGGTCTTATCAATAAAAATGCTCCTCTACTTGCTCGGACAATATTCCTTAAGCTATCACTTTAAGCTTCTAAAGTTGTGTGTTCTTTTACAATGCAATGGGTCCCCTATTTATACCCAAATAGGGCCCTTAAATAATGCATTTAAAAATTATCCTTAGGCTATAATAAGCCTTAACCCATAGCATGAAAAATGGGATAAAATCCCATAGTGGGCGGTTTAGCAAAATAAATGGGATAAAATCCCATGTTGGCGGTTAAGGCCATGTTAGGTGGTTTTGCATGTTTAAGTGGGTATATCCCACATTGGGTAGCGCTTAGTTTTTGGTAAGGTTTTAATAAACCTTATCCCCTCATCCTTCACATGGATCTTCCCACACATGGGCCTTTGCCCCACCACCGCTTCACCACTTATCCACCACGTGGATTTAGCATAACATGGGGGTTTGGAGGATTATGTGGGCTGGCCATACTTACCACTTCACATAATACATGGCTTTAAAATTAGCCCGCCCACTTTGACTTAGACACGTGGTATGTACGTTGGGTTGTTGTGAATATTGTGCATCCCTAACAATGTTGAATGAACTCGATCCATACTTGAGTGGTTAAGAATAATGTGATCAACTCGGTTAAGTAGCTCATTGAGCTAAAATTAGTGCAACTCGACCACATTGTACTCTTTTCGATTCTCGGTAGGAAAATAGAGTGAATTCAATGAGTGGTGGTAAGCCACGTAGTGGCTTGTGGACCCACCACATTGGCGATAACAAATTAGTCCACACGGCGATCGGGCTCCCCTCCATTAAAAATTTGAC
Source organism: Taxus wallichiana var. yunnanensis (assembly GCA_018340775.1). Lineage (NCBI taxonomy): Eukaryota > Viridiplantae > Streptophyta > Pinopsida > Cupressales > Taxaceae > Taxus > Taxus wallichiana. The sequence continues at coordinate 275,041,359 of CM031240.1, forward strand.
CCTCTTGCTCCCACAAGTTATATCATTTTACGACCATCGAAGACCAGAGATCGAAAACCAACAAACGAATCCCTTTGCCTTTTCGCCACGTGTCACAATGCCATTGGTCCAATATTGACATGTTGACCAGAGTTGACTTTCCCATTGATTGAACTTTGACCGGACATAACTAGAGCTCCCAATGTCCGTTTGTCGCGTTCTCATAGTCGTCGGAAAGCTCTCGAAATGATCTTCTAAACTGAAATAGTTTAGAGATGTTTAGGTAACTTTTGATATCAAAAATGATCCCTTGATCATCGGGTGGCTCATGAAGATGTGTCTATTCGGTTATTTCTTGAAACACTTCAAAACACCATTGTAAAATGGTTTAATCATCTTCCGAATGTATGCATTAAAAATTAGGTGACTATGAGAACACGGTTTGAGGCAAGATTCAAACCCATGGAAGATTCGCATGCATTGTTGGCTCATATCACTCATATGAAGAAGGAATCACATGAGCCTATATGTGATTTTGTGGCCAAGTTTAACAAACTAATCCACAAAATTCTTAAACTTGTAGTTCCTACTCTTGAAAATTAGAAGTGCTTCTTCATCAACGCCCAACTTCCTGAAGTAAGTTTTCTACTTAGGAGGTCTCTCATTCTTGATTTAGTTATTGCACAAGCTATGGCTACAAAAATCAAAGATGATCTTATCTTAGCAGGAAAAATCAGAAGAGAATCCTCCAAACCTAAGAATCAAAGTTCTTCTCAAGGTACCACTGATCCTATGATTCAGAGAATGGATAATGATCTAATAAATCTAAAGAAGAAGATGTCTCAACATGCATCAAATGCCCCTTACAGGGATATCCCTAGGAGGAACTTCAACAATAACAATGGTGCTCCTATGCGAGATAGAAATTGATTGCCTCATGTATAACCAAGATTGGCTATCGAGGCACCTCCTGTTAATGCAATTGTCGAGGTAGTTGAGGGTGATGAAGAAGAAGAAAATGAAGAGGCTAATGATGATTTTGAAGCTTCTAGTTATGCTGATGAGTCATATGATGATTCAATTGGCGACTCCAATATTGGGTATTTGGAATACGAAGAAGATGATTACGAAACTAGTGGCCAATATTTTGTTGTTTTTACTCGGCCCAAAATCCAAGGAAAGAGATCGAGAAACCTAAAGATAAAGAGAGTCCAATAGTTTTTGCAAAAAGAGGGACTCCTCTTCCTATGCAACCAAAGGATAAATCAGCTACCAAGAAATCCACTACTTCATCTAATCCTTCTCCTTTTGTTGTTCCCAAGACCAGTTCCCCAAGCCCATAGGTAAATGTTGAAAGATCTGGGCCTACAATTGTTCCTTCCTATACTACTTTTGATATTATTGATCATGCTAAGAGAACCAAGATTAAAATATCTGAAGCAGAGTATTTGTAGTCTAACCTGAACAATTTGAAAAGCTTGCCAAATTTATTAGAAGCATGGATTTCATTCCACCTAATGCTATAGCCTCTAAAGGACTCCTACCCAATCCTTCTCGTCCTCTATCCCAAAATAACATGATGATGACTTCTAACTTAAGGAAGATTGAGCCATTCTATTTATCCTTGCTCATAAATGGCTTTAAACTCGGCAATTGTATAATTGATTCAGGGTCCTTGGATAATGTTATGCATGCAAAGGTATACCATGCTCTGGGACTCACTCTCACAAATCCATTTGAACACTGCTAATCTATAGAAACCAAGCAACTTCCTCTGATCACTCAAATCAAGGACACACAATTCACTTTTGTTGTGTTCCCCGAAAAGAGAGTCAAGTCGACTATTTTAGAAGCATATATCCGAAAAAACTTATGGTATTTTGCTTGGGATAGGTTTTTGCAAGGATGTAGGTGGAAAGATTTATATGTACTAGACAAAAGCTAAGATATCGGTCAATGGAACCATGTGCATTCTCGAACCTGAAGCTCAAGAAAAATATCTTTTCACTAAGTCTAATGATCCCAAAGCTTAGATTATTTTTGAAGATGTTGGTTTGGGAAACTATTTCATGACCTCAGATCGGACTTGTCTTATGTAGTAGTTATGAAAGAGGATTCCAATGCTATTTGGACTTTAGAGTTTGATGGTAGTTTATCTACTTCGAGATCCGGCGTAGGAGTAGTACTCGTTTCTCTTGAGTTTGAAAATTTTCTTTTTCATTTAAATTGTAGTTTGATAACACTAATAATACTGTTGAATATGAAGCATTTTTATTAGGATTAGTAGTGGCAAAGGAAAAAGGGATCAAGAATTTGAAAGTACAAGGGGACATGGAGCTAATTATCAATCAAGTCAAGATTGTTTATCAAGTAAAGAATGATCATTTGAAACATTACAGAACAAAGTTTGGGATTGTATTGAATATTTCGATACCTTTTCTATCAAGGTAGTGCCAAGAGATCATAATGACAAGAAAGATTCCCTTGCAGTATCTACTTCACTACTTCTTCCTCATCCCGAGTTCAAAGAAGATAAGTATACTATTGAGATATTTTATCGACCAAGTGTCCCAAATAATTCTTCACATTGGAAAGTCTTCAATGATGATAAACAAGTCTTGGCTTTTCTAGAGAAATATGACAATTTTAGTGAGCTTTATTTTGAGGGTTTAGAATCGGCTTTTCGTGAATTTGTTTCTGATTCTCAATAAGAAATTAGTGGTGAGTTTATTCAGCTGAAGGGAAACAAGATTCCCAAAGGCTTGGTGTCACTTGAAGGATTATTCAATAAACATGACCATTTCATTAAAAAAATAGTTTGAAGGAAATTCATCTGCTAAAGTTGAACAGGTTAATATAGGCTCCCCTGAACAACCACGGATTATGAATATTGGTAAGTGTTGCTCTCCTAAAGAGAAAAGGAAGTTTTTCGCACTCTTGAAGAAATATATGGACGTATTGGCATGGTCCTATGCAGATTTGAAATCCTTCAAGCCCAAATATGTGTAACACAATATCCCTCTAAAATCGAATTCTCAACCGTACATGCAAAAACAACGACATTACAATCCCAAGATTTTAGGAACTATTCTTGTTGAGATTCAGAAGATGTTGGATGCAAGGATTATTTTCCCCATTCACCATTCCACATGGGTGGCTAACATCATCCCTATATGTAAGAAGAATGGAGAGATCCGCATCTATGTTGATTTTTGAAATCTCAATCAATCTTCATTAAAAGAAAATTACCCTCGTCGATTATGGATTAAGTATTACACACACACCATGGGATTTGAGATGCTATCTATGTTGGATGGATTCTCATGGATATAATCAAGTTGAGGTGGTGAGGAAGATCAACATAAGACATCATTCACTACTCCATGGGGAACATTTACTTATCGAAGGATGTCATTTGGGTTGATTAATGTCGAGTTACTTTTCAAAGGGCTATGGACTTAGCATTCAAGGATTTAATGGGAAAAATCATATGCAATCTAGGTCCACTACATGTCATATAATTGACCCTTAGGACATGCCATCACCTGAGCCTCTTATACTTGAACATAATAATAATGCTACATCCCAATGGATTCCTAGCCCTGAGTCATCAATAGCTAATGATCAAACACCACCTCAGTAACCTCCTCTAGAAATCAATTCAGCACCTCCTTCTCTCAAGTCATCCACAACACTACCAAGTCAAAATACGTAACCACATCTCATAAACAATCCACCTCCTCCTACCAACACTTTTACAACATCACCAATCCCACATAAGCTCCAACTAATCACTGTTGACAAAGACACTACTTCTACTAATGGGCAGTCCACATTTCCAACTCCATCATCGTCACATGGTTTTAATGTTGTTTCGGCCTACCATTGTGTTGGCCCTCTCTCCTATCACGACACAGCCAATGCTCTCCCACAATGGCATGGCACCTCTTGCATGGATGCATAGATTGTTATCATTATAGTACATTTGGGGGCATAACACCCTACCCCCCCACTCACTCACACACATATGTACTCTTTATATAGGCATATAATATCAAGCGTTATAGCACCGCCATTACTCGATGATGCACTCTTGTGCTTCGGTTCACACTGGACTGTTGAGGGATTATCATTACAGTGAACCCCACGCACTGCACTATAGAACCTATACATTTACATTCCATCATCCTACATTATATCTCCATAGCATACACTACACTAGTCATCATCGTATATGAGCCTAGTTTTGCATTTCATCCTCTCATTCTACATTTACGCTAGGTCATGTTATATATGAGTCTAGATTTATCTTTTACCATCACATATTATACCTACACCTATCATCGTATCTTCACATTACATATAAATATTGCACATTCTACATTACATTGCCTACACCACACATTCACATACCTTGGTCATTTATACTATGTTGTTTTCTACATGCTACACTAGATTTCCTTATACTTGGGTCTAGTTTTATCTATTATCATTACACATTATACTTCTACCTACACATTTATTACATTACATTTCATACCCACTACACATTCTACACCACACGTTTACATACCTCGGTCGTTACACTACTACGTTGTCTTCTACGCGCTGCACTCACCACCCTATGACGCACTTGATCCATACTCAATTGTTGAGGGTTTACCAATCAAATGGACCTTACCTACATGTGACATGTCATCATACCACATTCATCAGACTAGTGACCGATGCTCTAGAATATCTCGTCACCCACATGCATCATCACATACCATAGTGGTATACACCTTAGGTTAAATCACCACTTTTTCATCACTTCTACATCATCCTATTACGTTCTATCATCTCCTATTATATCATCCTATTACATTTCACTTTTCTCAATTCCACACTAGTCCATTACATTATCACACCTTCGATCATCACTTAGTGGTATACACCCTAGGTTAAATCACCACTCTCTTCATCAATTTATCCTTATCCTCCTGCATCCTATCATCACACATTCTATTATCCTATTCTACGTCATTCTATTACATCATCATTTATCCTACTCATCACTTAGTGTTATACGCTTTAGGCTAAATCACCACCCTTGCCTTATGCATAACTTAATGGTATATATTTTAGGCTAAATCACCACACCTATTCTATCATTTTGTCATGGTATACACCCTTAGGTTACATCACCACCTTCCATTCTTTCATCTTATAGTGATATACACCTAGGGCTAAATCATCACTTGTCTATTCAACCAAGTCGTGGTATACACTTAGCTTATAAGGTTCACACACATCCTTCCATATGTTGCATTCTTATTCATTCATCTTATAGTGATATACGCTTAGGGATAAATCATCACTCATCTATTCAACAAAGTCATGGTATATGCTTACGCTATAGGGTCCACGCACATCTTCTCCCCATGCCGCATTTCATCACCACTACACATACATATTCATCATAACGCATTAGACATAACCTACACTACTCGACCATTTCCGAAGACATACTCTCATTTGTGGCTCATTCTTGATTTTGAGGGGGAAAACAAAATGAACCTCACTACATACACATTTCATCCACTCGAGGGGTACATTGCTCCTATCATTCTATATTGCATTCCATTCCATCCATCCACTACATACTGCATTGTCTTGGTAGTATTTACTTTTACTTGCTAGTGTTTTGCATGCTCATTCTACTACACATGTTAGATTCCTTTCTTATATGTCACTATCATGCACACATGCATGTTCATGCCTTTGTTTAGTGTGATCATAGATACAGGACTCTACACGTGACATGGATGCTCGCCTTCTACCCTTCCTATAGCAGTCGTTGGGGGCATCCACATTCATTCTATCCAGGTGTTATTATTTCATTTTGTACTTAGCATCTTATACTACTTGTTCATATGTGTTTTGACATATTGGTTATCACTCTAACATGCTAACGGGTGTTCCAAATGCAAGATTTATTTTGCAAGATTACATGTTTCCATGACCACCTCTCTGTTTCTACTTGTCTCGCATTGTTGGCCATTATATGTGGGCTTTTCCCTTTCCTTGTATGCACACTTGATTGTTGTTTGTGGCCATGATGTGCTTGCGTCTCTTATGACATCGTGAGTAATGTCCCATGTTTGAAACCTGCTTTGCGGTCTGTTTGTTTTCTTGCGTGTTTACACTACTTTACATAGTAGTTTTACATTGTCTGTGTATTTTACACATGTCTTATTTTGCATGCATGTGTTCGGACTAATACTTGTATTGACTAGCCATCCCCTTTTGTGTGCACCTTGGTATTTACCAAGCATTTCCCTTCCCCCTGCAGGGCAAAGTTCTATAGGTCAGAGTGTGGTTGGTCCTCTTTTGGGGTTGCATTCTCCTTCCAGTGTCATCACATGCACCCCCAAAGAGGGGGCATCATCGAGGGTTTCTACTAATACAACATATCTACATCAGTTCACACACAATGAGTGAGTTCGAGACAAGATATACGAACTCCATACACAGCGGCCTTAATAGGACATGGTGCCATTTGGTAATTCTACAGAGCGGTTACAGGCTTAGGGGTTACAATGGGTGTGCCTCTCTACACTTCTTCATCCAGTGGCGTCGGATCATCCAAAAACAAGGATAATAAAAGATGTCTTCCAACATTTCAACAAAAGTGGTTAAAGGTTAGAGGATATAACATAGTTCCTCCCTATACTTCTTCAACCAGGGGCGTGAGATTGGCTGAAAAACTCACAACACTACAGGATATCCTTCTACACCCTTTTTCTTGACATGGATCAGGTGCACATGTTCCATTTTTCTATTTACACTTTCTATTCTAGCGTATTTTACACAATGTTTTTACATATCTACATATTTGACTACTTGATCGTTTTCTCCTTGCAGGTCCACCGTATGAGAAACAAGCAATCAAATTGGGGATAACAACTACAACAACAATGACAATGACAATGACAACACACCACGGCGGTACTTACCATACTAACCATGCAGTTACACTACACACAGCAACAACTACACATGTGTTTCGCCATAGGTTCACTCTCATCACTTTTTATACACATGTTTCATCTTTAGATTCCACACTCCACATTTTTCTTTTTGTCATTCCATGCTTGAGTCTAGTCCATCGGCACATCTTTATCTACACTCTACATTGTTATCAAGTACGCATATCTATCTACTTTATGTTATCGAGCTTTCTACTTACCAACATAAAGTGGGGAAAATGTAGACACAAATATTGAACATTAGACAATATTTAGCTCGGTATTTATACTACTATTTAGAAGGTTCTCAAGTGTACAAACTACCAATTAATCCCACCTTTTGGCCACCTTTTTCTTATCTTTTGTTTCATCTTTTCCACGTATTTCCTGAAACCTATAAGCCCATTTCATGAATGTTCCGACATTCTAGCTTGAAATCGTGGCGCCCGGCGCCCCAGAGTCCCTGGTCCCATTCTCGGTGCCCTAGTCTATGCATAACCTCTTCCGCTTATTTTTGGTCACTTATAGTTGTTGGTCATCCTTATCTTCTTCTCAGTCAACCTTGTCGAGATTAATTACAAAATTAAGCTTGAGAGCCCTATAAATATAAAGTTATAAGACCATAATAAGGGTCCTAGGTCATTACATCTTATCACTACTATCACTCCATCTAGGGCTGCATCCATTGCATCACTTGCATCCACATAGTGTCATGCATTCAAGCTAGGAGATATGCATCACACACACTTCATAGGGGAGGGATTTCATTCTATTCCATGCACACATGCTACTTACATTTCTATAGCTATTATTGCTTGCTACTTCACAAAGTGCGACTGGCACGAGAGCACCTAGGGCACAACATGCACACACACACACACACTAGAACTACATTAGGGTCATGTAATGTAGTGCAGTGCTCAATGATAAGTCCACTAGCTTGGCGGTTGAGGTCAGTCTGACCCATTCATATGCATCTTTCATTTTTCTAGGGTTTGATACTTCTCCTTGCGTCACAGGTCATCCTCTAGTTCATCCGAAAATCCAGCGTGACGAGATGGGAAGCACTCGAGAGACATTTAAAGACCATACCATATTGTGGTTTCAAACATTTACACTATTCCGAGAGCCCAAATTGCAAACCAGGGCACCCAGGGTGCCCTAGTACACTCCTAGGCACTGTGTCATCTCAAACAGTCCAGATTTGCCCTTCGCAGGGTCCCTAAGGGTTCGTCTGCACTTCCAGATTCTATTTCCCGGATCTGCGACAATATCCTGTTACCAGCTGAGTCTTTTCCTTACTCTTCTCTTGCACGTAGGGTTTTCATTTCATATATAATATTTTTATTTACATTTATTTCATACTACTTTATTTCATTTACAACATTTTAGTCCTAACTAGATTAACATTAATACCCTAGATATCCCTTTAGGTCATCTAGGCATAATCTTTATTTTTGTTAATCAATTACCCATGGTTCTATTTGTGAGTACGAGAGATGAATGATATTCTGACATTGCTTTCTTTTTAACCTACGGAGAATGTCTTACACATCTGATTTCAAAGGAGAAGCGGACAATCAAGTTGAGGTCGATTAAGTATCTACTCGGGATAATGGTTTGTGTTGTCTAAAATAACTCCCTTAGTTAATTTAACAACTTACATCCCCATTCGACTCAATTTCATATATTTGCGGATTACGCACCCTTTGGTTACTTCCTTGGCATTATTTACTTGGTTGTAGTTCCTCGCGCGTCCTCTCGTACTCTTCTTTTTCTTCGTGCTTTCCATTTTTCTTGTTCCCCTCTCTATCTTCTTCCATTCCTCTTGCGCTCACCCCTATGCACTCACCTTCTTCCCAAAATTCATTCACCCTTCACGTGCACCTTGGAATTATGTCCTAAAATTAGTTAAGTCCTCGACATTTTTCATGACCCCTTTCTTGTTGTCATGCATCACCTTTTGATGCTCAAGCCCTACCTTCATATTTATCTCCTATAAGTATGTTCATGTTCCTCCAGTGTGCGTTACTTTTGCATGCCTTATTTTTGTTTCCTTCTTCGCACTTTTCCACTTCGATGCACATTCGTGCCCTCTTTTGCACCGATTAATGTGCCACGTGATGACTTCAAAATGAGTGTTTCACACACAACCTATCAAAGCGCACTTTAGGGCATTGAATCCTTGTGACGAACCAATGCATGAAATATGGTAGAAACAACAAAACAAATGTACAATTGGTCGATCTTCCAGCTAATCAGCATGTGTCACGTGTCATTGCATGTTTAGATTTCACTATAGCCTTCAAATCATGATAACTTTTCTGTTGGGGCTCTAACAAACCCACCTAAGCTTTGGTTGGTTGGATAGGCTGCTAAGATGTGGGCTACACTCCAAATCACTTGAGTTCAATTTTTGGTAGGATTAGGTAGGTGTGAAGCAAGAAACGTCCCACATGACATTAATGCAGGGATTTAATTACTCTAACCACCAGATTTGATTCAGATCTCTCCTCCTTCTCCTACATGCCAAACAGACGTGTGGAAATGCATTTGATTGATTTATAGGCGATTCTCAAGCATTCATTGCTTATTATTAGTGGTTGAGTTTTCAAATCAGATTTTCCCTCCTTCTCCTCCTCTTCTCTCATCCATTCATCTATAAATGTAAGATCATTTCTCATTGAAAAGGGTTGGATAATTTCAATTTGCATAGGCATTGCCTTGCATTTTGAGTTACAGACCTTTAGATCTAGTCTTTGCATGTGGATATCAGCCTCATATGCCATTATAATAGATTGTACATCTCTGGAAGTAATAGAAGCATTGTTTTGTGGCTACATTTTTCCTTAACTTGTTTTTTTTCTTCTTTTTTTCCTTCCCTTACATTGTGTGTTTGTTATGCCTCCTCACATCCCTTGCATTTCCTTTTCTAACTATGTCCATGAAAATGATTGTGCAATTGTGTTCTGGTTTGTGTTATGTGTGTCTAGCCTTCCTCTGCGTATTTTCCTTCTTTTTTGCTAAGAGTTGATCACGTTCATCCCCTTTCTTTCTGGTGTTATCACCTCCCTTAGATTAGTTTTCCTTTCGCATATCCTTTTATCCCTGGTCCCTTGGCATGTTTAGCTTAGGATTTCCATTTTAGCATTAGGAGTAGCAGTAGTAGTAGAAGTAGCTAGAGGAACAAACCTTCTCTGAAGGTATGTCTCAAGCGCGCAAGGTCCCACAACTTGGAGACAATCCCATTGTTGCCTCAACAACTCGTTCAACCTGATCTAAGGTGGGTGCAAGTTTGAGAACCAACAATTTGTATAAGAGTGGGATTGATGGAGTGTTCCTCACTACGTGGATAAGATTCAACAAGGTAATATTTTGGAAGCATTTCATAACTTGGTATATGGTGGACATTTTTCATCATCCATGACGGCTCACAAAATCCTACAAACAAGGTATTATTGGCTCACTCTGTCTTTCAAGATACATCTAAATGGGTAACTAAGTGTGAAGCTTTTGTCAACAGTTTTTCGGTCATCCTAAATTAGCGGCACTTCCCTTGAGGCCCTTAGTAATTAGAGAACCTTTCAAAAATGGGGAATATATTTCATTGGAGCATTAAACCCTACATCTAGTGTTAGGTACAATTATGTATTGACCACAATGGATTATTTCAAAAAGTGGGTAGAATCCATTCCAATAAAACATGCCACTTCTGAAGTTGTTTGTAACTTCATTAAAGAGAACATAATAGTCAGGTTTGGCATCCCTCATAAGATCATTGTTGATAATGCTTCCAATTTTTCATCTTATGAGCTCACTGAGTTTTGTTATGGTTACGGGATCACTTTAGCTCACTCATCAGATTACTATCCCTAAGGAAATGGTTAGGCTAATCAAGTAATAAAAACTTGGTGACTATAATCAGGAAGTTAGTCGATGAGAACCAATGAACGTGGCACAAAGTGTTATATGATGCATTGTGGGTTGATCATATCACTCCTAAAAGAGCTATAGGAATGTCACCATTTTAGGTGTTATATGGAGTGATGCAAAATTCCCATCTCTTTGGAATTTCCAGCTTTAAGGCTAGCTAAGATAATTGAGGATGACACTTTCCAAGATTTGTTGAGAAAATAATTATGTACCTAAAAAGTTGGAAGAATCTAGATCTAAGGTAGTAGACCATCATGGAACATCAAGATAAGGTCAAGAAGATGTTTGACAAGAAATCTAAATAACGAGACTTTCAAGTCAGAGATTTAGTTTTTCTTTGGGATAAAAGAAGAGAGCCTAAGGGAATGCATGGTAAATTTGATTCCCTATGGAGGGGTCCTTTCAAGATTCACCAATTATGTGTGGAGAAAATAGCTTTTATCTTTTGTATCTTTATGACTCTCGATTCTCCGCTGCCTCACGGGGTAATATCTCAAGTTTTTTGACAATGATGCAAGATCTTCTTGCATTGTACCATAATTTACTTTTACCATTGTGTGTTTTCTTTACTGTTGGTGTGTTTTTTTTCATTTTCTTTGCTTTGGTTTTGGTGTGTTTGTTTCTTTTTTGTGTCTCTTTCTCTTTTCGACTCCATAGCCCAATGGTTCATACTTTGGAAATCTAAGTTCTCTTCCTTTGCTTCATCAAATAAAGTCCCCATTTAGAGCCAAAGCTATTATCCCAATTTTGAGTTTATTGAGAAAATGGAGATAACCAATCAAAAAATTTTAATGAATCCCTTTTTGAGTCTTTTTTATCCAAAACGTTGTTTTTGAAAGATGTCTTGAAAAACCTTTGTCATCAATTTTGGGTTCCCTTATTTAACATGTAAGATGTTCCATGTTTCCCAATTCTCAAAGTCTAATTTACATTGTGTTGTCGGGTTTCGGATCCGATCACAAAACATAAACTCAAAACTCAAAATGCATGCAAAGTGTTCCATGTTTCCCAAATCCGAAATCGACTTGAACCATGTGTTTTTAGTTTAGGGATCCGATTGCATCGGAACATCTCACCTCCCAAACACATGTGGAATGCTCCATGATTCCAACCGAAACTTGAACATGATAAAATGTCTTTATATCGGGTTTTCGGGACTCGATTACATGATGACATATGCGGTCAATTTTTTGATTCTAAAATCAGTGCATTTAATGTCCAGTTGGAGGTAGGTGAGCACACATGTCGGCTGATGTGTATTTATTACTAGGTATTTTATAAATAGTTGATTTTCCATGTCATTTGTACCTTACATTCCCTCCACCATTCGGATTTTCTTCTCTATGCTTGTGCACTTCTCTCCAAAACACTCACATTTTTCTTGACATTTTTATAATTTTTTGTGGAAAGGATTTTAAGCATTTTTTCATCTTGGGTAAGTAAATCTTCCTCTTTTGTCATCTTTTTTGGTACTTTTTAGGTCATGCCCTTGGTTTGCATTTGGTTGAAATGGGTCTTTTTCCATTTCTTTTTTTGTTTCCTTCCTTCCCAGTTGAATATTTTTGATGTCAAGTAGGAGTGGGAATCTTTTTAGATTCTTTCTTTGTTTACTTTTGACAAGGGCTTCAAAGTTTGAGGAATTGGAAACAAGTTTCAAGGTTTTATGCCTAAAGTTGTATTGTCAGGTTTTACACATGTCCTAAGCAAGTGATTTTCCCAATCAAGTTTTGGGATTTTTGTACTTTTAAACAAGTTGTATTTCATGCAGTGTGTCAAGTTTTTCTCAAGTTCTTTGAACAAGTTATAAACTCCCACAAAGTGTATATATCGGGTTTTCCAAGTTGCTAAGAACAATGGTAAAATTTCGACCAATTGTATTGGGTTTTCTCAGGTGTTCGACAGGACTATCTTTTCGACTCATTTTCAGACTTTCACACTTGTTGAGCAGGGTGCAAAACCCGATTCTCTTCTAGGGATTCCAGGAATTTTGTGGAAAGTTCCTCATGTTTGATTCAAGAAAAGGAAAGGGTAAGAAGGAAGGAACTAAAGAAATGAAGTACAAGTATCGGGTGTTGTGGCTCCCTCAAACATTGATTCAAATTTTGATATTAGGGACATAGAGTTGGGACATGTAGACATGGATGAATTTTGGGCAGTTCGAGTTCCTCACAAACTTCATGGATGCAATCTCTTTGTGCAAGTGGATTACCATTGGTAGTGGATTTTCCCATTTCTACTTAGTGTCCCAAATTTATTCTTGCATGTGCACATAATTATGATTCAAACTCAAGGTCAGTGCGGAATCAAGTGGGAGAAGTAGTAATCAAATTGGATATAGATTATTTTGATGCACTCCTCAAGCTTCCCAATTTTGAGGAATATGTTGACACAAATATTCAATGGCTCAACAAGGCATGGGATAATGACTTAGAAAATTGTGTTAAACATGTGAATAAGAAGTTCTTGATTAAACCTAAACTTTTATATCTAGGTTTCCAAAAATGGTTCCCAGAAGTGACTTTAGTTTAGAAATCAGTGATATTATTACACTCCTCAGCAAGGTATTTGGGCTCCCAAGCTAAGGAATTTCACGGATGGATGTATCATTTCATCACCATCATAAAAAAGTAATGAGCAATATCTTGATTGGGAACCTTCATTAGTGATACCATTGACGCTCAAATGAAAATAGTCCTTTCCATATGAAAGTTTTACATGATGTCCTATGTTACTTATGTTGCAGTTGTTGAGATGAGAAATTATCATGGGTTGGATACAAAGGGTAATAAATCGACTGATCACATTTATAAGTTTTATCCCCAATTGTCTTTGAAAGGAAGCTAGAACATTTCAAAAGAGTTAATGATGCCTTCTTCTACGAGGTTATCTGTAGATTGGATCCTAATCTTACAAAGCAAAGAGTCTCGGATGCTACATGGAATGAAGTATCAAGTGGGGTTGCATCTTTTTGCAATTCAGAAAGTTTACATATTTTTGGGTTGTCATATTTCAGAAACACCAATGTGTCTTCCAAGATATCCAGTGATAAATTGATTCTTATGGAATTGGTTTGATAACTTTTGGATTTCCACAAGTTTCAACAAAGTAAACATAAGGTCATCATTTCATTTCCTATATCAATCGGGAGATATACGTGTTCCTCTATGATCAAATCCAAAAGTGTGGTCTACGAGTTACAAGATAAGCTTAAGAAGACTATGAAGTTGAGACCAGGATTTGATTTTTGAGGTGTTCTTAAGGCTCATGGAGAATGTTGCAACTTCATGTTTCAGACCTCGAGGACATTTGGATTGATCTCAGGGATGAGGTTGCAATCAGAAGAAAGGATAATAACAGGTTGAATTTGGATGAGATAAGGATGTTGAATCTCGTAGAGGTCCCCAAAGATGTGGTTGATAATGAGAGTATCGTAGAAACTATGTATGAACAAATGGATGGTGATAATGCCATATTTTTGAAGTTTCATTTGTCATTAGTCAAGGAAACAACATCTATACAAGAGAGAGCATTCAAACCCTCGTTCACACAAAGGCATGGTTATATTCATGGGGTATGCAGCTCAAGGAATCCAATTTCCCAAAGCTACCTGTCACATCATCATCAAAGGTGGGCCCCTCACATGGAGAAAAGGATAAAGGTGAAAGCCCACCTAAAAGGTAAAATTTAAGTTTGTTCATAGTGGGAGTAAATCTCAACCTTTGTCATCTTGTTGCACCTTCTTCATCAGTTGTGGTTCTCGATTCTCCTTCTCCAACAATCACCAAGGAATTTCCAGTGAGTATTGTAGTAGATCAACCTGTGGCCTCTTCCACTCTTGACACCTCCTTTATACCTATTAGTCACTCAAAATCAAGTGCTCCTCCTCCCATTTCCTCTCCTTCTCACCTCATTTCCTCCCCTCCTCATTTTCTTTCATCTCCTCCTCATTTTCCCCTCTCACCTCATTTCCATCATCACCACTTATGTCTTCCATGGCAAGTGTGTTCTCATCCTTATCCCCTCTTTCGAGTGGAGTAGGATTGACTTTGGAATTACCAGTTTCTTCTGGGATCCTAGTCTCCATTCCCCTTTCTCCTCCTATGTCTTCCACCATTGTTACCACCATTCTCTCCACTCCTCCATCCCTGGTCACTACTTTTCCCACTCCTCCAACTTCCTCAACAATGGTCTCAGTCCCTCTCTTAGAGGCACCTTTTGTTTCAGCTCCCTCATGGTTGGCTAGTCGACTCCGAAGAAGAGGAAAGTATTGATTCCTCCTAAGGCCTTTGATTTCAATTCATTGAAGCCAACACCTTCCCGATCAATCAAGAAACCCAAGACTGTTTCATGGATCTCAGTTGATGTATATCTATTAGAAATTTGTAGAGATTTCATGCCCACAACATATAAAACTAAAGAAGACATCACATCTGTGGATTACCAAATTACAAGGGTTGATATGGGAAGGTTACTTGTTGAAGGTGCTCAATAGGATGCATAGAGTGTCATGGATATTCTTTGCAAGAAGCTCAAAGAGACTAAAGTCTCAAGAGATGAATTAAAGGAGAAAGTCAAACAATTGATGGAGGTGCTACTCAAGCTTTCCAAGCCTTCTCAGATTCAGATAACATCTCCTACGCCTACTCCCATTCGTTTTGATTTCTCATCAGTACCTAGGATGGAAAAATTTAATGAGAAGGGTAGGGTTGTTGATGAATGGATTCAACGTCTTCTTGTTCAAGGGAAAAAGGTTATTAATGATACGGTGAATTCCTTCAATGCTCTAGAAAGACAAGGAAAGATGTTGATAAGCTAAATGATGAATTCCTTGAAGAAATTGGGAATCTAGATCTAACTTTGGAAGCTCTCAGTGGGCTTAAAAGGTTCATTCAGAGATCCTAATTAAGGAAGGAATAGTTCCAGATGCAGACAAGCACTTCGAGTTTTGCAAGGCAATTGAATTTTAAGTCAAAATCCTTAATGAAGCTTGTAGAAAAAACTAAGGAAATCAAGAGATGAAGTGGTGGATGTTATCAATAATATCGATGAAGAATTATCAAATATTTTCACAAAGGTCTTGATGATGGCCTAAATATTCTACCTATGGATGATCTATATAAGGCATTTCAAGAGTTAGTTGAGAAGGAATCTACAGTAGGGGAAAAAATTTGGTATGACAACTATTGACAAGTTGATTCTCTATGAAAAATGTTCTAAGAAATTTGGCCAAGTATATCAAGAAGTACTAGAAGCTTCTAGGGATTGTTAGCAACACTTATGAAACTTTTGAGGTTCTGAACCATTACTCTTGTGGACCAAATGAGAGCATGAATCTCAAGAAATGATTCAAAAGTTTCAAGAATTTTGTACTAAACAAGATGAAAAGACAGATGATGAAGAAGACAAGTCAAAATGATGGGCATATCATGCCATTTTTGTTTTTCATTTGACATGAATTTTTCAATATTGTTTTGACATCCTATGAACTTGCAAAAATTGACTTGGTCTCTGTGTGAGAATCAGTCAAGTGAACTCATTACTCATATTTACTATTTTTAGTATGTTGTTCCAATTGTTTCCTATTTTCACTCCTTCCCTTCTCTATAAATATGAGATGTTGTGGCATTCTAAAGGGTTGGAAGTTTTGATATGACATAGATTTAGATTTGAGAAAGAGAAAAATGTGTGTTTTCTTTTAATCATTGAAGAATATAAAAGATAATCTATTGCAAACTTTGTGTTGTGGAGAATATCTTTGTGGTTTGAGGTATTGTTCTTATGTTCAAATGCTTTAAATTGTTCTTTTATTTAAATATCTAGTTTATCAAATCTTCTACAAGTTATTACAATTTAAATCACATGTGATTATCTTTTGATTTGTGTTTTCTTAAGAAAAACACGTTCTACCCATTCTATTCTTTCCACATTCTAATAAATCACGCTTCGCTTCGCTATAAGGGTCACATGCACATCATTTCTAGGTCTCATGTCATCAATACACATACACATTCATAACAATGTGTTAGACATAGCATACACTTCGACCATTTCCCGATGACAAACTCTCATTTAGGGTTCATTCTTGACTACTGAGGGGGAAAACCAAATGAGCCTCATTTCATACAGCTCCATCCACTCAGGGGGGAGCACGCGACTCCTATCATCCATCTTACATTCCATTCCACCCATCCACAACATGTTGCATATCTTGGTTGCATTTAATTTTGCTTGCATTTGCTCATTCATGTTCACTTTACTTGCATGCTAGATATATCTCTTGTATGTCATTATCTTTACCATACACACATGTTCATTCATGTCTTTTTCTAGTTGTGATCGCAGATATAAGTCTCTTACACGCAACATGGATGTTCACCTTTTGCCCATCCTATATTGGTCGTTGGGGGCATCCACATTCATCTCTTACATGTGCTATTATTTCATTTTGTACTTAGCACTTTTCATTACTTGTTCTACATGCTTTTGACATACTAGTTATCTTTCTAACATGCTTAACAACAGTGCTTCATGTGCAACATTTGTTTTGTAGGATTATTTGCTTCTATGGCTATCCTCATTTGTTAATATTGTTTGTCATTGTTTGCTCTTGTATGCGGGCCTTTCCCTATGTTTGGTGTGCACACTTGTTTATTGTATACGACCATTATGGCCTTGTGTGTCTTGCAACATCATGAGTGATGTCCCATGTTTGCAACCCGCTTTGGCGGTCTATATTGCTTTCTTGTGTGTTTACTTCCATTTTAGCTTACACTTGTCTTTTATATGCGTGCTTGTTCATACTAACACTTGTTTTTTACTAGCCTTATTATTTGTACAAGCATTGGTTTCTACCAAACCCATTCCCTCCCCCGTGTAGGGAAAAGCTACAAAGTTTATGCGGTTGGTCCTCTTTTGGGGCTGCATCCTCCTATCAATGACCTTGCATGTGCCCCTAAAGAGGGGGGCCCATCATTTGGGGTTTTACATTCTACACAATGTTTCTACATCAGTTTAGTTCAATTTAGTTTCCGCCCTTGGCATTGTGGGTTATACATTGAGTGGGTTCAAATTGTAGTGCCCACATTTTACACACACAATTACAACAATAAAATACTAGGATATTATTTTTTTGACTTACATTGCTCACTACACACAACACAACATGGGCTTCAAGTACGAAACTCGACTCGCAAACAACAATCACATAAGTCATCGACTCACATAGACACATGAAAACAACATAGGCATGTCGATGCCACACTTTTCCCAATGAACGAATACTAGCAATGCCCCAACCACAGAAAGAAGACTCAAGGATAGGCAAACCCACAACACATCTTTTCTTTAATTGTATTTTAGTTACGATTAACATTCCAAGAACATTATTGTGCAAGGATAAATTTCTTGTTTGTCCACCGACAGGTTCTTAAGTTCATACCGTGGTTAAATTATTGTCACCCCTTTTAAGTTGGTTTCTTATTCTTTACAAAAGTTTCCATAACTTGCATACTTATTTGGCGTAGTTCAAAAGCATACAAAATACTTAATTATCTTGTTCTTATGTGAAGAATATTCTTCTCGAACATATATTCAGTATCTACCTTTCTATTCTTACAACTCAAGTGGATGTGACTTGGTGTCCATATAGCGATATTAGGATTTAACGGAGATTTAATTGCAAGATAGCTTTTTACCACAAAACATTCTTCGATCACGGAAAAGTTATTTTCCTACCATAGTTATTCTAAATCAATGACTTAATGACTTCCTTTTTATATTTATATATCTTTTGTTTTCTCGTAGTTTGATCACAACAATGCAATACATATTCTTAGAAACACATAAAGATATTTAATTGAGTTATAAGGTCTCCAAGAGTGGCAGTATCCCTAACCTCAATTCTCTTTTTTACTCTTATATGCTTTATTTTTCTATGTCACACTATGGCCTTATTTTTAGCATTGCCTTGTACAAGGAGTTACGAAGTGTTTTTCTAACCTCTTGAAGACATGAATGATTAGAAGACTTGAAGCTACACACGAATCCCTAAGCCAACATCCAAATCAACCAAGGTTTATATTAATTCCAACTTCACCTAAGGGTCTACCCCTCAACTAAATATGAGTTTTAAGCGAGAGGACCAATTTATGCTAAACTGTCTTCCAAAAGGGACCAAGGTGTTATGTTGAGAGAAACCAAGGTAACACATTAAGCTGAGTGGAGCTAAGGAGCTCATTAACAAAATTTTAAGGCCTAGACAGCTAAGTTACCTCCTCCATCTATGTCATCTGGATCCAACAGGGATTTCATTCGATGAAGAATTTTAATTTTAAATCTATCTTCGGCAGACAAGGTAGTCCGCTAGGATACGAAGGAGGAGTTAGCTCTACATACTCTAAGTGAAGTTTGACTGTGTCACTCCTATCAGACAGGTTTAAGACAATGTCACTAAACATACTGACTAAGACGATAAGCCCATTCTCGGTTCTTGTTTACTCAAACTAGGAGATTTCCATCGAGTGCAGGGTTTAAGTTCACTCTACGGTTTTCAATGTCTTCTACGGTAAGGAGTATCACACATGAAAACAAGTTGTGCTCCGATATTGAACAAGGGTAGAGTGTTTCGATTAAATCTCTTTATTACATTTACAAAGTATGAATGCACAAGATGACTCGTTAATCATTTATCGGACACTAAATATGCACTACAAGATATTACTGCAAATTCATTTACTATATACAAATATCAAACCTTTTTACCATGTGTACTATGAATCAAATTGAACCTATGATTAAATGCACATTTCCTAGATGTCCTTGAAACTAACATCTCGTACATATCAACAAATTATCAAATATAACAGTCTGTATAACATGAGACAACATTATACATTTATTCATTTAACAAGGAACTATATAAATTACAAAGATAAATAAATGAATTACACATCACCTTTTCGTCATCATTCTTTCATCCTACAAAACCACGTGAGCATGATATCAGCGATAAATCGTTGGCATGGCATCCACCCTAATCTAACATAATTATCATTTTTCCAGTTTCCCATTTACATATGATAATAATTACAATTTGCAATCGAAATAAAAGGTTTAGAGACATGTATTCATTACATTTCATTTTACTTCTTTTTTAACCCAGGAGAGAGAAAAAAAAGGAAGAGAGAGAAAACACCATTTGTCAAAAGTTCTATTTCACACAAGTTACACTATAGAGTTTTAAATAGTTATTTGCATGTGTTAAAAGTTTCCAGGGTGGTTTGGAAACCCTACGAGGGTCCCACACTTTCTATTTTAACATTTTCTCACTAGCTATCTACCGATGAGAATGCACACCATAATTAACTCTCTACTGTCCCTGTCCCGATATACCAAGAGTTCATAAAGAATCGACGGAATTGGGAAAAATCCAACGCGTTTTGCATTTGGCGCCTAGTTCTCTCTGGGGCCACTGGTCGTAGTTGACCCAGTTGCAAATGAACAAAAATTAGCTCAAGGGCTCAGAAAACCACGTCCAAAATTGACGTTTGATGGATGAGCACGCAATGAGACACTTCCTACAAGTTCCCCTATATAAGGAGAATTCATCAGAGTCGACGGGACTGAGAACTAGAAAACCATTTTCAAACGACAACAATTTTGAAGCCACCGGTCCTAATTGGTCCAGTTTGACCTTGTCAAACTGCGACCAGAGGCCTACAAAATGTCATCGTCAAAATATCCAGAAAAGTGTTTTTCCCTAAATGAAGGTTTCATGCAATTGTCTAGTATAAACACTAGAGGTTTGTGAAAGACGGGACATAATTTCTCTATCCAGGTTTCAAATGGCGATTCAAAACGAAAGCCAACTTTCTAGATTTAACAGCTTTCTACTACTGTAAATCAATGTAACAGGGCTCCTATAAGAGCGTCAAAAAGATCACATGTGTTCGTTTGGTCAATCCAGAGGTCAAGGTGACTCCTCACACAACAAGGTACACGAATGAAGCTTAACATCTCATTTTCAGAGTTACGAAGGGTACTAAATGAGTCTCCGAAAATACAAAAAATAACTATTTAAACAGGGAGAAGGTCAACATTATTACTGGGAAGTCAATCTCATCTTGTCGATAAACCAATATTGTAGCGATCTAGATGGGTAGGAAGTTTTCTAAATCACCTCAGAATGAGGGTGGAAGTTCATGTTTTAATGCAATAAGTTATTTTGACTTCGTGGGTTACGACACGACATTTCATTGTTTTGCAATGAGTTGAAATAAACAATTAACTGTATTATAATCCTAATATTTTAAAATTATATTAAGTTGCAAACGAAAAACTAAAATACGAGAGTTATGAAAGATGAGGGGAGGTGAACCATGCCTAGAGAATGAAGCCAATTGAGACCACGAGATTTGGTTCAGCATCTCCCTTAGGCATTTTGTCGAACAGATCAAGAGCGTCCGCAATTTTTTTTTACCATCTCACCTTTGCTCGAAATCCTCAAGCTTTCCCAATGAACCCATTTTGCACTGAACCAACAATAAAATAACATGTTTAAATGGTGTTGTCCAATACAGTTTGTAGCTCCCTCAAGATAGCCAACATGACTAAGAAATCCATACACACCCGCAAACAGTCTTATTGCAGGCACAATACAACAAGAGTTGGTCATGCAAATACTAGAAATCCCTCCATTGGAACTACAAGATTTTTTCTACTACAAGAGAATAATCTTACATGTTTGGGTATATTCCAAATGACCAACAGATCGGTGTCCAACCTGCTCAGCCCACCTTTTAGCTGTGTCAAATTTACTGACAAGTTTTCTTACTATTTGTGTTCTAGAAACATTATCGAACTTTCCATTACATTAATTTGTAAAGCTATAACCACTGCTACTCGGCACTCATCATCATCAAAAGACCAATTTAAAACTTCCTCCAAGCAATGATGAGCAGACTTGTACAGATGACTATCTTTGGATGACAAAACATCCACTAAACATTGGACAAACTTGTTGGAGAAAACAATTTGAACAAATGATGCAGGTATCCTGGGAAGCAACATATGAAAAATATCAATAGCTAAATGTTTTCGGTCATGAGATGATGGTAGAAGCGTTCCTTCAACCACCACTTCCCAGAAACTAGCAAGCCTCTTTGCAATATTCTTTTCTGGACATTTACGCTTTTGGCTTTTCTTTGCTTTCTCAGAAGAGTGACATGAAACTGGGTTCTTGGTGACTTTTTCCAGGTCTACAAACAAAATGTCTAATAGAGCTTGCCAGACAGAGTGAACCCGAGGATGGCATAAGGATGCTTCCTTTAATGAACAATAAACAACATATTATAAGGGGTGAACAGTTCACTAAGACTTGACACATGCGGTAACATCTTGCATTAATTTCTTGTCTCTAGAGGGAGTTTGTCAAAAAGCTTTAATGCTAGCAATAGTGCATCAAGATTTCCACTTCCAGGGTCCTTCTGTAACCATTCCTTCAAAAGTGGAGCCTTCAATATTCTAGTTAGAAGCACTTTTCTAGGCATCCTATCAACCAAATCCAGAATAATGGCAACAACTGGTTCACGCATAAAACATTTCTTATCCGCTAGCATGAGAATAGATTGGGTGACATCTCTCGCAAGTTCAACACCCTTATCTGATGCAGCAACTGTCTTCGCTTCTAGACACCCACATCTAACCAATGCTCCATATGCAAACATTCAACCTAACAGGCCTTCTCGAGCTTCCTGACCCTTCGTTGAGGAAGTAACCTCCAATAACTCTTCAATGAGTTTCACAAGGGCATCCAGTTCAATGCATGGAATCGCAGCAACCACAAATTGTAAATTCCGATTGCAAAACCTTGCCTAATACGTATTCCCATGAGAATTTGTCTCATTCCTTCAATTGGTCAAACACTACAATATCAAGTGACTACTGGATTTATAATGTTTCCTTGGGTTCAACATGCGCAGAGGTTCTGAATCTCAATAAAGTGCTCATAAAACTGCAGAGAAAAGACAGGTCTGCAGGGTCCCTTTTGAATGCATTACACTCCAACCTCTGCTTTAACGTCATTCGACAAGTCCTAACTGGAAAAAGACAGGAAGTGTTGAAAGAGGTCGTGGAGTTGGGACAATACTAGCCAATTGCGTGAGATTGAAGTTTCCAAAGCCTTTATGCTTTTCCAAGTATGTCATTTCCTCCACCAAACACATTCAACAACACCAAACCATAATCTCTATAATTATTATTATCAATTTTATATAATATCATTCCTTGTTAAGTTTTAAGCGGGACACAACATTTTATATATTTATTTATTATTATTTATTTTTAAAAAAAAATTAGGCACTACACAAACCAGTCTATTAACCCATATACACAACGGAAATTCCTTCATATAATTCTTCGGCCTATGGCGTCGGATCGCCAAAAAATCTAGGACATGATATATTCTCTACACCCTTTCACTCATCATGGATCAGTGCACATGTTCCTCGTACAGCTTTTCATTTCTATTATATACTTTTTACAATATGCATGTGTATTTGACTAATTGATTGTCTTCTCCTTGCAGGTATGACTATATGAGAAACAAGTAGTCAACAACAAAAACAACAACAACGATGACGTCAATAACAACATTTTGTGACAACACACACCATACTAACATGCAAGTACATCACACACATCGACAACTACACACGTGTTTTCGCCCTAGGTTCACTCTCATCACTTTTTTCTCTTTTGCATCTTTAGTTTCCACGCTCCATCATATTTTTTTCATTCCACATTTTTTCTAGTCCTTCAGCGCATTTTCTACATCACTCTACATCGGCATCAGGTACGCATCTCTATCTACTTTATGTTATCGAGTGTTCCGCTCACCAACATAAAGTGGGGGCAAATGTAGACACTAAATCACGCACTTTGGGTATTATTTAGTCTCAATCTCATACTACTATTCATATGGTTTTTAAATGAAGAAAGTACTAATTATCCCCTGTCTTTTGGCCATTTTACTTTGCTTTCTATCGTCGCTTCCGACCTCCCACACATATGTGCCTAGTTTGTTTTTGTCATTTTGCATCATTTTAGCCTTGGATGGGACACCCGAGCCAATCTTGGGGCACCCATAGGTGCCCCTGGTCCCTATGGCCAAGGCGCCTTGATATTTTTCCCACTTTACTTTCATCTTTTGGGCACTTTCTAGCAGTTTGAGCATTCTATATTTTTGGTAGTTGGACTCTTCGAGGTTAATTATGAAATTAGATCAAGAGAACCATATAAATACAAAGTTATGAGACCATAATGAGGGACCAAGCACTAGGCACTACTTTGTCATCATAAGGTTACATCCATCTAGAGCTCATTTGCATCCATCTAGCTCCATCACAAGGGACAAGGCTAGTTCATCTGCATCACACATCATATGAGGGAAGTTTATTCTATTCCATCCACCATTCTATTACATTTTCTACACATAGTTATTGCTCGTTACTTTCACAAAGTGCGACTGGCACAAGAGCACCTAGGGCATGATCACAAACATATTCACATAGAACTACGTCGTTCGAGATGTAGTGCAACACTCAATTACTAAGTCCACTATTGTGGTCGTTGAGGACAGTCCAACCCCTTCATTTATATCTTTATTTTTTAGGATTTGATGCCCGTTTTGGGGTTTTGTAGGTGATTCCTTATTACAGTATTACAATGACATCCAACGCAATTCGGTGAAGTTGGTATGACAAAGAGAGAACACATGTGAATATCTAACGACACCTCAAAGGAGGGTTTTAGGTTATTTTCATAGACCAGGGCACCCAAAACTCAAACTAGGGTGCCCACAGGCACCCTAATCCTCTACTAGGTGCCCCAGTCCACTCAGATTTCCTAGATCTATAAGTTTCTAGACCCCGACATAATTGTTCCTCATTCTGTTTATCTAGTTCATTTTACGACACGGTCCCGAACAATAGTCGAATCAAATGAACCTCCTTCTAACCCTACTTGTTACTTAGGGTTTCATATTTTTATTTACTTAGTTGTTTGGGTCACTTTCTTTATTTAGTTTAGTTTCCATTTATTACTATACTTATTAGATTAAATTTATAAAATCCATATTTTAGTTAATCACTATGACCACTACTATTCCTACATCTCCAATCTACACTTGTAGTGCTTCACATGCTTCTTCATCTAACACACTACTTTTTAGAAGACCTTGTTCATACTTTACAAGCTCTAATCCTCCAATTACAATCAAGAACATGTATTTCTTCTCATGTTATGCAATCCACTTAGTTGTTCCAAAACCCACTTGCACCTAAAGTGGTTTCCTACCCATTGCATTTTAGTTTTATCTGCTCCTAAACTTCTTATTTATGATGACAAAGGTGATCTTGAAGAGCACCTTCATACATTTCATGTTGCTTTCTTGGATTATTCTTCAAATGATACATTATTTACCAAGATTTTTCCTCGAAGTCTCAAATATTTTTCCCTACAATGGTTTTACAATCTACCCATGCATTCTATTTTGAATTTTACCCCTTTGGCTAATCATTTTCTTGCATAATTCTCAAATGGCTAAAATGGCCCATAATATTTGAGAAAACATATCTTACACTCAAATGGCTAAAATGAGAGTAGGTTCCAATGAGCCTATATGTGATTCTATTTTATGCTATAATACCACACTTTCTAAGATGAACAATATTTTGACAGATAATGAATTACATGATCTATTTACACAAATTCTTCTTGTTCCTTTACAAGAATCAATTATCTTTGACAATTTCAATTCCTTTTACCATCTTTATCAAACTTTGAAAGAATGTGAAGCTAAGCTCCTCAACATGAATAAGCTCAAATATGTTGTTAATCCTCCTAACACTTCTAATCACGAGTTTTAAGGCAAAACTACTTTTAAGCATAAGATTAATGATGAAAAATATGAAGTGCATACCAATGTCAATATTGTATCTCTTCTATAAAGCTATAGTTGTAAGCTTCTCAATGTTATAATTTACTTATTTACCCTATGCACCACAAATAATTCTCAAACAATTACTTGAGCGCAACCTTATATATCTCCCTCAATTGCACGGGGTTGATAGAAGTGGATTTTATGGTAAGATATTTTAGTTAGGATGTGGAATCCAATCTAGCCGACTTATACAATCTCAACATCTCACATTCTCTGGATATATTTTCAATTTGAATATCTTTATTGGGTCGTTTCATCTTCCCAGGGTTGACCTTATTAGAATATTTCACCTACGAAAAACTATATAAGTAAGTCAACATCACTTTACAACTCACCCGACATTTTTACAAGCTCTTATTGCAAATATCATTCTAAAATTACTCAAAGCTCTCATAAATCTACCCAAATAAGTTGCACACCAATTAAAGTAGTCCCTACTACAAGAATCAAGCACTCAAGTAGGTCAAAGAGTTTAACTTCCCCCGTTTCCATGCATGCAAACATCATAGAGCTATGTCTTAGCAAGAGCAAAGTTACTCTAAGTATTGTCAAAGGGTTTCAAGGAATACATGGTTAGATTATGCGGTTGGAGAACATCACATCACATTATTATCGCATTGGGTAAATTATATACTA
The DNA here is from genome assembly GCA_018340775.1 of Taxus wallichiana var. yunnanensis. Lineage (NCBI taxonomy): Eukaryota > Viridiplantae > Streptophyta > Pinopsida > Cupressales > Taxaceae > Taxus > Taxus wallichiana. The sequence continues at coordinate 275,067,915 of CM031240.1, forward strand.
TATAATTACTCTACTATCTTTATGTCAAGAGACACGAAGGCACCCATAAGGGTTGAATTAGATCACACTCACACTTGCACAAGCACTTAGGAGAATTACATGACATTCCATCCCGCACAAGGGCATTTAGTGAAACACTTGGATTGGTTTGGTCAAGTCAACCATCAAGGGTTGTCCCGACCTCACAACACACATAATTTTTACTTTTATTTTGTTAATGCTTAGGCGAAGGGTATTATAGGTTTCTAGGGTTTTCACTTTGTTACAAGTGATTACAGTCATCCTAGAGTTGTGCGAGCAAGAGCGACATATAACGAAGGGCATTTCCGTAAGTGAAGCACACATGTAGGTTTAGGGTTTCATATGTGTCATGCACTAGGGTTACTCAAGCACCCCTATATGTACCCCTTTTCTATTCATTTATGAGCATGCCAAGACACTCCATTGTCTTTCCTCTATCTGAAGCTTTGTTTACATTGAAGCAAGTTCTTCCATTCTTGATCAATTTTTTCCTTCTTATCATTTGGAGCTTTCACGATTCCGTTGGAGTGCAACTACTTCGTGGTGCCTCGTTTCCGATTCGATTCTCAAAAACTTTTCATGGTATCGGAGTGAGATCGGGTAAACGCACTCGATTTATTTTTTTCTTTATTACTCTTACTTGGTTTCGTTATTTTACTCTGCATGCAAGTCTTTTGATCACCATTTTAAAAATTATCTTGCTAATATCTCTAACAAGCTTTCTCGGAAAGTTTTTGTGTTTTTTTGCATGTGTGCATGTTGTACGTGGTTGCGGGATCCTTGAGTTCTTGATCGTGGTTGCTACTCAAATCGAATTAGAGCTTTGTCCCTCTCGCATTTTTTTGCTTCCCAGGCATTTTAATCAAATTTGCCACGTTTTTGGTGTGGGTAAGCTAAAATGTGTTCTTTTCGGCATTTTGGACTCTCCAAGGCATTTTTTTGATTGCTAAGGCATTTTTTAATCATTAGCCACGTTTTTTTATTACGGGCGTTTTTTCATCATTAGCCACGTTTTTTATTGTTGGCATTTTTAATCATCTACCACGTTTTTTTGTTTCACGGGGTTGTCTAAAATCATTTGCCTCGTTTTTTTGCTTCACGGGTTGTAAAAAATCTTTGCCACGTTTTTTGGGCTGCTTTAAAACAAAAAACGGCTGTGAAAAAAAAAACGCACTGTACACTCTCTTGGCGTGGCGGGGAACATTTCTCTCGTTTTTTGCTTCTCTGTGCATTTTGTGCATCTTATCTCTCTGTGCGGCGGCCGACAGTCGAGACGTGAAACAATTTTTCTCTCAAAGTTTTTGGTAAATTAAAGCTAAAACATGGCCTTTTTTGGTGCGGCCTGCCTGTAACCTGCAACTTCATTCGCTGCAGCCGAATGCTCTCCAAGGCACGTTTTTTTTTGTTTTTTTGTAGTACGGTAAGTATAGTCGTAACTGTTTAAGTTTCCTTAAGTTCTCAAAAAAACTTTTTTTAATCTCAAAATCCTTGTTTTTTTCATGTTTTTTTAAAAAAAATCAACTTTTTTAGTAAGTTTTTTAAAGATTTCTAAACTTCACCTTGTTTCTTTAATATATGTTAAGTTTCTAAAATCAAATTTGAAATTTGTTTTTAATTAGAAGTTTCTTCAAATATTTAAAAGATCTAAATTAAATTCTAAATCTTTTTCTTATCTTTTTTAGATCTAAATTATTTCCTGAAATTAATTAGATTTAAGTTAATTAAATCTATCTTTTATTAATTTCACATTATCTACACACTAAATTTCTTTGGCACTATAATTTGGTCTATTGGCTTTGTGTATTTTTAACCTTCCGTCGAGTGCCGAAGACGAAGGGTGAGGTCCGGGATTGGCAGGTGGCTAATTCCCCCTCGCAATACAAACAAACCCTATCTCAAATTCCATGCCATTTCCAACGAGCATACATACGACACCCTTTGCATGCATTTAGGGCACTTTTTAATCCGTTTGCAGGCTTATTGGCTTTTTCTCATCAAATTGCGGGAATTGGTTTTTGCTATAACTTTTGACTCGTTGCTCGGTTTTGAGCACTTCTTTAGTCAAAGTTGCATGTTTTTTCACACTCTAGATGATGGGATCATTAGCTTTGTAAATGCACTAATTTTATAAAGTGCCGTGCAGGGGGTGTCTTTGTTTTGCTTAATTCAGCTCATTCTTTTGAGCTTTGTTCTATTCCTTTTTTTCATGGACTTGTGAGCGCGTCCGCCACAGTTTTATGACAAAGAGGTTCTTTCGTGCGACGTGAGACACTTTTTCTCACCACCAGGGTTGGCTTTCGCCTCCTTTCTATTTTTGCTTGTGCTTGTTTACGGTGTTCCTCTTTTGTTGCGCTCCACGAAACACTGTTGTGGTCTCCTCTCTTGCGCGTTATTACGCTAATTGCAAGATGAGTTACCAAGTGTTTCAAACCACATGCACGGACCCGATTGTAATCAACGCACTCAAACTATAAAGTGCCGAAAGTAGGGGGGTTGTTATTGTCCTGGGTGGTTGTGTTTCTTTTCTGCATTTCTTTCTCTCTCTCTCTCTCTCACTATGGATGCACTTTCAATTCCTTTGCTTACGCCATTCAACTTTTTTGAATGGAGATCGAAAATAATAATGAAACTAAGGGGTAAAGGGTTATACCACATCACCATGGGAACTGAGACTGAACCAGATGACGAACCTAAAAAATCTAAGTGGTTAAACCGTAGTGATGAAGCTTTAGGTCTTCTTTGCATGTCCGTTTCTCTGACTTGCTCTTCCACATTGAGGCATCTTGAAACACCTACATCTGCGTGGAAAATGTTGGATGCGATGTTTGGACAACTAGATGACATGAGAGCGCATGAGTTGGAAAACGAACTACTAGGGTTAAATCCTAGTGACTTTGAAAACCTACAAGCCTTCTTCTCAAAATTTGTCCACATTAGATTATTGTTAAAAGGATGTCAAGTAGAAAAAAAGATTCTCAACCGATCTTGTCGATTCTCTCTAAACTAGGTCCCGAATACTCTGTCTTCGTGTCAACTTTCTATGCTACAAAAGTTGCTTTGGGCGATACTTGGATGATGCCCTCCTTTGACTATTTTTCGTCCCAACTCATTCGAGAACAGGACAAACTCATTCAAATGGGGTCTCTCAAGTCCAAGTCACATGCCCTTGTAGCAAGTACTAGCAAGGGAAAGAAGACTGAAAAGAAGAAAGAAACTAAGGATCAACCTAAGAAAGAAACCAAGATCAAACCTAAAAATGACACAAACACTTCGACTTCTGAGCCTAGGGCGCAGAAAAGCAAGTATTTGTGTTCCTATTGCAAGAAGACTAGTCACGACGAGCAACACTGTTTTAAGAAACAGATTGATCACTTATCTCATTTACTTGAGAAAAATAAAATAAGTGTTCTGAATCAATAAAACAAAGTGCTCAAAGGCCGAGTCTTCTATTCTGCGAAAGGTGCTTAGAAATGATAAGAAGAAAGGAAAGGCCCTTGTAGCCAAAGTTGCTCCTTCATCGACATGGATTATAGATTCTGGTGCCTCGCACCACATGGGTTCTTCACATGTTGAGTTTTCCAACATCGAACCTTGTGGAATGTCCCAAATCACGATGGGTAATGACACGGTAGTGTCGGTTTCGGTAGTGGATCGGTAGAGATGGATGGGGAACATTTAACCAAGTGTTGAGTGTTCTGATCTCTCTACCAATCTCCTATCGGTTTACCAAATTACTCACCTTGGTGAAGGAATGCGAGTGGAATTTGGTCCTAACTCGGTGATTATTCGTGAGCTTAACAATGACACTACAGTGGCTGAGGGAAAGGTAGATCACCATTCACGGTTGTACACCTTCTCCCACTTTACTTCTGATTCTACGCCCACTGCCTTGCTCACTCATGCAAATGAGGTTAGTAAGCTATGGCATGAGCATTTTGGACATCTAAACTATCGCTACCTTGAACAATTGAGTCAAAACGAAATGGTCAACGGGTTGCCTCGCGTCAAGTTTTCTAAGGGTCTTTGTGAGGGTTGTACCCTTGGAAAGCATCCTGAAAAGAACTTTGATAAAGGAAAATCCTGGAGAGCCACTCGTCCCTTGGATCTTGTTCACAGCGATGTTTCTGGTCCATTTCCTTCTCCTTCGTTTACTAGAGCTCTTTATGTGCTAACCTTCATTGATGACTATTCGCGATATACTTGGGTATATTTTCTTAAGCTTAAGTCTGAAGTCTTTGAACATTTTCAGGACTTTAAGGCTCTTGCTGAGAAACAGGCGGAATGGTCTATCAAGGTTCTCCGAACTGACAATGGAGGTGAATATGTAAACAATAGGTTCATGGATTTCTGTACTTACGAGGGATCTCTGCAGCATATAGATTGCTTATAGCCCTTCGAATGGAGTCGCAAAAAGAAAGAACCGTACTCTTAAGGAGATGGCCACTTGTATGATTCACTCGAAGTCTCTTCCTCCGCAGTATTGGGCCGAAGCAGTGAATTGTGCAAATTACATTCAAAACCGTGTTCCACACAAGGCAGTAAGAGGGATGACACCCTTTGAAGCCTGGTTTGGATGCAAGCTTGATGTTGAGCACTTTCGAGTCTTCGGATCCAAGGCTATGGCTCGGATTCCCAAGAAGAAACGTAAGGCCTTGGAACCACAATCCAAACCTTGTATCTTTGTAGGGTATCCTGATGGCGTGAAGGGATATCGATTGATGAATCCTACTTCTCATGAGCTATATATTGAGAGAAGTGTTAAGTTCGATGAGTCTTCTTCGACTTCTACTTCTCCACCTATAGAGGTTCTTCAGCTCGCTGATTCAGATTCTGACTCATCAGATGATGATACTAGTTGAGCGTGCTCCTCTTCCGATCCTCCCGACCATCAGACCTTTGAGTCTTCTGATTCTGACAATAGTGATGATGAGGACTATGTCCCTTCTCACTCAAGTGAAGAATCTTCTGACTCTGAGCCTGATCCTCCTGGTCCCCTTTGGGCTAGGAAAACTTTGCAAAGTGCTGGAGATTTAGTTGGAGATACTTCGGATATGAGACGTACTCACTCAGATTTCATTGGACCCCACTCTTTCTTCACCTCTGCTTCTGATCCACAGTCTTTCCGGGAGGCTTCGGTATTCTGAGTGGGATTACTGCCATGGATGAGGAGTATTCCTCTCTCTCTGAAGAATGATACTTGGGATCTCACCACTCTTCCGAAAAGGAAGAAAAATCGTTCGGTGTAAGTGGGTGTTCCGAACAAAGTATGGAGTAGATGGAGACGTCAAAAGTTTAAAGCGCGATTAGTAGCTAAGGGTTTCTCCCAGATAGTTGGGGTTGATTATACAGAAACCTTTGCTCCGGTTGCGAAGATGACTTCTATTCGACTGACCCTAGCCATTGCCGCAGCAAACAGATGGAAAGTCCATCAAATGGACGTTAAGAGTGCCTTCCTTCATGGTGACCTAGAGGAAGAGATCTATATGGAACAACCTCCGGGTTATGTCCAAGATTCCTCCCTCGTTTGTAAGTTAAAGAAGTCTCTTTATGGCCTTAAACAAGCCCCTCGGGCTTGGTATGCCAAGATGGACTCCTTCTTACTTACATCAGGGTTTATTAGTGTCACTCGATCCAAATGTTTATATTCTACTGGCAAGATGACTCCATACTCATTCTTGTTCTATATGTTGATGACTTGTTGATCACAGGCAGCTCTTCCTCTATTATTGATTCTGTGAAGATCGCCTTAGCCAACAAGTTTTCCATGACTGACTTAGGTCTGCTTCATTACTTCCTTGGGATCCAGATTTCACAATCTGACTCGGGAATCTTGATTTCACAACCTAAGTATGCTCTTGATTTGATAGCTCGGTTTCAGATGTCTGATTGCAAGTCTTCTCCTACTCCTTTTCTTTCCGGGGTTAAGTTGGTTTTAGATTGCTCTACTCCCTTGGTTGATGGTACTCTTTACCAACAGTTAGTTGGGAGCTTGATCTACTTGACTCACACTCAACCGGATTTATCATATGTTGTTGGGATCGTGTCCAGATTCATGCAGGAGCCACATGAGCTGCATTGGAAAGCAGCTAAATGGATCCTTCATTATGTTCGTGGCACTTATGCTGATGGCATACACTATCATGGAGGGGTTGATATTGACTTGATTGGGTTCACAGATTCTGATTGGGCCGGTGACTTAGATCATCGGAAATCTACTTCTGGCTACAGTTTCTCTCTTGGTTCGGGTCCTATTAGTTGGTCTAGCAAGAAGCAAAATGCAATTGCAATATCATCTACAGAGGCAGAATACAGAGGAGCAGTTAACGCTACCACAGAAGCTATTTGGCTACAGGGTATTCTGACAGAGTTTGGCATCCACTTTCGGCGGCCTACCATTATCTACTGTGATAACACGAGCACTATCTCTATTTGCAGAAATCCAATTTAGCATCAGTGGATGAAGCACATTGAGATCCATATGCACTTCATACGGGAGCTTATTCATGATGGTATCATCGACATTTAGTACATTCAGACAGCTGATCAGATTGCAGACTTATTCACCAAGCCTTTCACTGAGATGAAGTTTCTTCACTTACGGTCTCTTCTTGGGGTGAGGTCTTCTGCAACTGCCCATCTTCTTAGGGCTATTTAGTCCTTTTTTCTTCTTCTTCTTCTAGGAAGATTGTGTTTGTATATGGGCACCTTATCAGGCCTTTAGTTTAGGGCCCCATTGACACATCTTTCTTAGTTGTTTAGGAGTGTCTTCCTCTTCCGTTTGACTCATCACAGCCGTTACCCCAGCTTCGATGAAGGGGGGTGTTAGTGTGAGTTATCTTATGTGTCCTCCTCTCATGTTGGAGGGTCATCTCACATGGGTTAGGTTTAGGGTTAGGTTTAGGGTTTCATATGTGTCATGCACTAGGGTTACTCAACACCCTATATGTACCCCTTTTCTATTCATTTATGAGCATGCCAAGACACTCATTTTTCTCTTTTGTTTCTAAGCAAGTTTTTCCATTATCGATCAATTTTTTTATCGCTGAGCTTTCACGATTCCGCTGGAGTTACTTCCATTTCCGATTCGACTAACATAAGACCCACTTTGAAAAGGGTCCAAAAACTCCAAACAAAATTGTGGAGTACGAGTATTCATAAGCTACTACTTTTGCATCTTGATGATGAAGTCACACTTAGTTGATCTAATAGTAGTTGTAGTTGTAAGTAATCTACAATTTTTTTAAGAAGATTAATCCCAACCTACATTAAGAGCTCAACATATTTTTAAGGATTAGAATCACAAGTTCCTTCAAGAATTGTAAATAGAACCAAAATCCTAGCATTGTGTGTTCTATGGAAAACCACTAGAAAAATATAGTTGAGAATATGAATAAAAACTTCTAAACAAAGGATCGTGTGTTCATGTCCCATAAATTATACATGCACTTCAACAAATTATAATTGATTATGTAGAGCACCAATCTCCTCACATTATCTATGTAATGCCTACAATTCTACATGGTTTTCAAGAACACAAGTCTATGATTACAATGTTTCTTCTCGTTTGATTTCAACGACCTTTCATGAACATCTTCAACAACCAGGGGAAAAAAGAAGCTAGTCAACAACATATACTCTTCAACCATCGATATCAAATAGAGAACGAATACATGATTTTGACAAGGAGAAAATTCAATGGATATACATATATATATACTAAATTCATGTCATAAATATAAAAATTACACTACATTACATTACCGTAATAACAAATATAAAAATTATAAATGAATTTTTTGTTTTAAAAACATTATGGAAATTAAACACACTCATAAAGCTTATGAAAAGGTCCAATGCCTTCTCATTTTCTCTCTTTTCCTCTTCCAAAGAACCAAATCCTTGCCACGTAGGATTGCCAGTATGCTAGCTAGGTATAAATAAACATTTTTTTATCCTATATCTTTAATTTTGAATCATATTTTAATATTATTTGCTTCCATATGATCGATCGAAAAAAATATCTCAAAAAAACTCATTTACTGGTGGAGACCCGAAGTGGTTCACGCAACACGACAGTAGTTGAGCATTAAATTCTAAATAAAAGAGGGAAATGCAATCTGTCCTCGTGGATTTTGACGCGCCTAATAGATAAGACAGTGATTAATGCTCACCCACCAATGCCTCAACACTTGTTCCATGAAGCTTCCTTTGGACGCATTCCATACCAACAACTGTCCAGCGTCCATACCGCATTTTCTCAGTCCTAGCTTGGCATTTTCACTCAAACATTGGCATTTTCACTCAAACATTGGCGTTTTCTCACTGTTGGCTTGGAAATTTCACTCGAACCTCCGCATTTTCACTCGAACATTGGCAGCGACGGAACCCCCTGCGCATCACGATTTGGAGCAATACTTACATCTGCAGTCAGTCCTGTATCATCACATCTGCAGCGACGGAACCCCCTGCGCATCACGATTTGGAGCAATACTTAACTGGCCACAACACTTTGAAGGCGACGGAACCCCCTGCAGTATCATCACATCTGCAGCGACCGAACCCACAAGACTTTCATGGCTGGACGAAGTAGAATGTGGTATAATCACTTCTTGTTTATGTTGTAGATTTGATTGCTTTTCCTTTTCTTGGCAACTAAATGAAATATGTAGACCCAGACTACCAATTTCTACATTTTACAAATTATCCGTTTTGTCCACTGAAGCACTCAGTTTATGAATCATCTCATCCTTTGCATGAAGATATTACTAGAAAATGGTATAGTTTGTTAAATTGTTTCTTTGCTTATAAGGGGCATTTCATTGTTCTATTTGCAGGAGCAAATGTTGTTTCTATGATTCAGATGGCAGATGTTGGAGTAGGAATAAGTGGCCAAGAAGGCCGTCAAGCTGTCATGGCATCGGATTTTGCTATGGGGCAGTTCAGATTTCTGGAACGCTTGTTGCTGGTTCACGGCCACTAGAACTACCATCGAATGAGCTATATGATTCTATACAACTTCTACATAAATGTTGTATATGTTTTGATGCTTTTCTGGTGAGTACACATGGATTGAAATGCACGATTGAGATGGGATTTTATTAAAAAGGATCTAGTTATACTTTGACAGATTTGGTTACAAGGTTTACTATGCATTTGTAACTCTTCTTTGATCCTTATGCTATGAACATTCTCAGTCTTCAAACAAATTCATCCTCCTTTGTAATTATTTTCTATTCATACAACAACACGATGGATTCAGTTTTTGATCTTTTTTTATTTGTAACCGTATACATGCTATTTGATTTGTAAATGTAGCTTTATGATTTTTGATTCAGTTTTTTAATAAATGAAAAAACATGCATGTGCAGTTGGATGGAAAACTTTGGAATGGCAGTTGTATGCGTCGAGGTCGTTTGAAGTTGGGTGGAAACAGTGTGTATTCACACTACTAATACTCAAGGAAAATGTTACCTACAATTCTATGTTTTTAAGCCATCTAGAGGTGAGGTTTTTACCTCACCAAGATTCAAATAAATCCTTGTCTTTCAGTTTTTATTTAATGGTATTCATTTTAAGCTGTAACAATTTAACGTATTTTTTTAACAAATTCTGAGCTGATTTGGTTTCCACATCTGAAACAATGATTACATTTGGAGCAAAATGTATTAACATGTATTGCATGTCTTTATATTTCTTACATTTGGAGCAAAACATATAAACTTATACTGTATGTGTCCATATTCATTACATTCGAGCAAAATATACCAACTATAAACTATAATTGTGAATGCAATAATGCATTCTCAATTGATTTCGATACATATTTTTCTGCAACACAAAAAAATACTCCTCGAATGCTGCCATAATTTTGGGATCAGTTTGTTAGTCAATTTCCATGTCACACCTTCAAAAAGGCCCTGAGTTTGGACTATCAGGAACAATTGTATCATTGACAAATGTTGTTGGAGTCATTAAGAGGTTCACTGGATGAACCCATGGTGGAATAGGAAAACCAGATATGGTATGAAAGGTTGTATGTGAAGTAGGAGGTTGTGGGATAATGGGGTGTGTAGTTGGAGTTGAAGTTATTTGCATTCTGTTGGTGTCAAGGAAGTAAGGGTGGTAATCTGGGATAGGAACTTTCAACATATCTTGTAACATGGAGTTCTGTATGGGCATGGAATGATGCATGGGAAACAAAACCTACGGATTGTTGAACTTGTTATCTCTTTCTTGTTTCTCTTTCTCCCTTTGATGGCGAGTGGCTTCCTTCTGTTGTAATTCCAATTCCTTTTTTTGGCGAGCTACTTCCCGTTGTTTCTCGCGCTCCTGTCTTTCAACAAAATTTTGTAGATCCCTTTCTTGCCTCTCTTTAATGCGTTGCAATCTCTCTTCTTTTTTTGCTCCTTTCTTTCACGCCAACCTTTCTTTCTTTTTTGCCTCAATATGCTCCTTTTTACGTTGTTTCCCTTCAAATATTTCTTGTTTTTTTGTTGTGTATCTTTTAACATCTGAACATAAGCATAAGATGTTAGCAATTGTGAAGCACGGCTTTATCCGTGCGCAACATCACTCTTACCTTTGGAAGGATCCCGTGACATAACTTGTGTCGGTAACCTTAAAAATTTACCCAATTTCTTCTCATTTGCAAAGCAACACCATCATTTGATATAACACTTTCAACATCATGGCTAGTTGTCTCTTCCTCATTTTTATCATTATCAATGTTAGGAAATAAGAGATAAAATATGCGGAATAATCCCTTACAGAATCACAACAGTAGAAACTAAAATGCAGAAAATATTACAGATCTCAAATAAAAGTGCAGAATAAATAACACAACACAGAGAGATAAGATTTAACGTGGTTCACCCAATTTGGGCTACGTCCACCAAGAATCACTTGCTAAGATTTTATTACAAGCCTCCACTCTCTCAATACAATACCTAGATCCGTTTGGAGCTATGCTCAACAAACTCTGCTGAATTCACACCCGAATTCAAAACACATATGCAATACATTTGCTTGTCTACCTATCATATGCATAACACCATATAAATAGACTACTACTTAAGCACTTTAATACAAAACCGTGGGTATCAAAACCATGGGCAAAAACCGTGGGTATCAAAACAATGGGTACCAAAAAAAACCATGGGCCCAAAAATGTACATAACATAACGGTTACCCCTTAAAAATACCCGAGTGTAACACATAGAAGGTGTACCACACTCTAACATGAAAATAGGCTCCACAAACATAACAATCAATGACCTCAATTTCTCTGTGTCAAGATAATAATGAGTAAAGTTTGCTAGTTCAAAGTCTCGCCTCTCAAGGTTGGTTGGCATCGAAGGTAAAGATATACTTTCATCCTCAGTGTTTCCAATCTGATCAAGTCCCAACTCTGCAATATGCTCTTGCAGCCAAGTAGGTTGTTGTGGTGCACTTGGCAATGAGAGATCATCCTCTCCTATTCCCTGGGCCTCAGTGTTGCACTGGATGTGCCATTGTCATGAGTATTCACAATGTGGTTCACTTCATAATCTTTGGTTTGCATTATACTTTCTCTTTCTCCCTGTACACTTGGTTCCTCCACCTCTGTATTAAGAACAACCATTGTTTCTATGGTTGGATGGAATTTTTTTGTTGTCGATTCTCAACTGATTCCATGAAGTAATCTTCTCCTATATTGTCGCCAAGTGGTGGAGCTACATCTCTTGACAAACTTAGGATGTTTTCAACAAGATCAACATCTATTATGTTTTTAATACAATCAACATTCATGATGTTTTCAGTAGTATCATCATCTGTGACATTTTTAGCATCATTTTCGTTGGCATCTTCTTCAATGATATATAGTTTACTACATTCCATGTCATTCTGTAATGCATTTGGATCAAGTGGCCATATACTTGTGCGTCTAAAACCAACACGAATATTTGTAGGTGTCATGGCCTTGGCTAGAGCTCTACTACCTATTTCTACCAAGTCTGAACGTTTGACTTCTTGGTACTTATTATTACACATCCACTACATCCTCTCAGATCTGAAATATGCTTTAAAAGGACCAAAGACACTAACATCCAGTGGTTGCAACCTATGTGTAGTATGTGCTGGCAATGTCAATAAATCAATCCCCAATCGCCTGGCCTCTTCTATAGTTGACAATGCCACATGGCTTCCATGACCATCAAATATAAGTAAATGCCTATTTTTAGGGCACACTCCTCCAGGTACAGACTTACTGAAATGATACAACCAGCTTATAAAGAGCTCTCTAGTCATCCAAACACTTGGATGAGCAGCCATGCAAGCACCTAGTTCACATCCCTTGATGTAATTTTGTGAAACTTTCTGACCTTTAACTAAGTAAAATTTAGGGATACATTGCCCTGCAACATTTACACAACATAGAATTGTCATCCATTCTCTACTATGAGGAATGATTTTGGGAACATTCCTGTAACCCTTGGTAGCAAGCACCCTCATGCCACAATTTCTCCCTGCTTGGATTCCTATCTCATCATAATTCCATATTTTTCTTGCACCATAGGAATTGATATAAATGTTAGCTAGTTTTTCATAAAACTTGCTAACCACCTCTGGACGTAAACCTATTGCACGATCTCTTTCTAGACCTTCAGAAATCCGTAGGACTATGTCTGGGTGTTTTTTTCTAAATCCTTCACACCAAGATTTTTCAGGTGATCCTTCTCAAAATGGACTCTCTCTAGTTTCACAAATTTGTGCAACACATGCCCTCGAACTACATAAATCCCACTCCATGCCCTACCGCCATTTGCTTACACCATTCAACTATCTCTTTCTCCTCTCCTTCACTCAAAACAGGTGCAGGGCCCTTCCTTTTTGTATGGGTCAGACCATTCAACCAATAATGAACAGATGTAGGAGGTAAATTATATTTCAAAGGTGCAACAACTCTAATTGAATAATTGTTGAATTCAATATCATCTATGGCCTTTAACATATCTTCTTTTGACCAACTAGACAAAATTCTAACCTTCTTGGTCGAAGTGTTGCCTCTAACAACCACAGTTTCCTCTATTTCATGCCTATTTACTTGACATCCAGCAGGTTCTGGCTGATGATCATCAGTTGTGTTTGTATCTCCTTGATTTGTTGTTGCACCATCCTCTTCACTTATTATTGTAGCATCTTGTTGATCTGTTTCATGGTTAGATGTTTCAATTTCAAATTGTACACCTCATTTTTTGGGCATACGTTGTCCTCGCTTCAAAATCCTCTTTCTCTTCATCTTCTCAAAATGTTGCAGTATTAAACAATATAAAATTAGTAATATATGTATTAATATATCAATAAGATCATCTACAATGGGAAAATTTTAGCAAGCTTATGATACATGACAATATGAATTATAAACTTGTAGGTAAACTTGTGATTACCCCTTGGGCACCATTAACGATGATCGAATACATGTTTTATTAATTTCATATTATTTGATAAAGACAAAATTTATAAGTTGGGTTGTTGATTACATATATAAACACTTCTAAAGATGAGGTGTTATCAAATAACACTACATTCATCAGCTTGTTTGTAATTGATCAATATCAATTACAATGTTTCACTCGAACATGCAATCACCCCTTTGGATATGATTTATAAATAAACAATTTTTTAAACTTCAATAATCAAAATTTTGGTTTTTATTCCATCAAGTATTGGATATTTTAAATGCAAAATAGTGTTCAAGTGAAATATCATGTCACGGATGACATGATATTTCAGTGCAACAACTCTAATTGAATAATTGTTGAATTCAATATCATCTATGGCCTTTAACATATCTTCTTTTGACCAACTAGACAAAATTCTAACCTTCTTGGTCGAAGTGTTGCCTCTAACAACCACAGTTTCCTCTATTTCATGCCTATTTACTTGACATCCAGCAGGTTCTAGCTGATGATCATCAGTTGTGTTTGTATCTCCTTGATTTGTTGTTGCACCATCCTCTTCACTTATTATTGTAGCATCTTGTTGATCTGTTTCATGGTTAGATGTTTCAATTTCAAATTGTACACCTCATTTTTTGGGCATACGTTGTCCTCACTTCAAAATCCTCTTTCTCTTCGTCTTCTCGAAATGCTGTAGTATTAAACAATATAAAATTAGTAACATATGTATTAGTATATCAATAAGATCATCTACAATGGAAAATTTTTAGCAAGCTTATGATACATGACAGTATGAATTATAAACTTGTAGGTAAACTTGTGATTACCCCGTTGGGCACCATTAACGTTGATCGAATACATGTTTTATTAATTTCATATTATTTGATAAAGACAAAATTTATAAGTTGGGTTGTTGATTACATATATAAACACTTCTAAAGATGAGGTGTTATCAAATAACACTACATTCATCAGCTTGTTTGTAATTGATCAATATCAATTACAATGTTTCACTCGAACATGCAATCACCCCTTTGGACATTGTAATTGATATTGATCAATTGATGCAGGTCTTGTTAATGTAAGGTTTTATGACATCAAATCATCTTCAGAAGTGAATGCATGTAAGAATCGTAATTGTAATAGCTTGACTACATATGTTGTTATGGTGGCAGCAAATCTGTTGTAATACTGGAATACTTTCAATGACAATCATTGACTACTGTCAATGATATTCACATGACTTTACAAAGTGGGTTAGCGGGCAAGAATTTCAGTGCCTCAAAGTTGTAATCATAGCAATTTGAAAATAGGATATCTGGGAGTAGTGCCCTTATGTGAACACCCTAAGTTCACGGGTCCATCGGGCCAATTCCTTGTCATGTAGGGTTGTCAATTAAGTATTGCTCTGTGCCATCTATTACTCTTCTAGACTCCCTTTTCTTTAAACTGTGGTATTTCACCTTCAAAGTCTTGTGGTATTGCTCCAAATCGTGATGCGCAGGGGGTTCCATCACTGCAGATGTGATGAGATTGGACTGACTGTAGGTATCAGTTGGACAGAAAATGCCAATGTTCGAGTGAAAATAGTGATATCCAGCCAAGACTGAGAAAATGCCAATGCCAGGACTGACTGACTGCAGATGTGATGCGAATGCCAGGAGAGAAAATAGTGATATCCAGCATTGATCTCGGTGGACAGTTGTTGGTATGGACGCTGGACAGTTGTTGGTATGGAATGCGTCCAAAGGAAGCCTCATGGAACAAGTGTTGAGGCATTGGTGGGTGAGCATTAATCACTATCTTATCTATTAAGCATGTCAAAATCCACGAGGATAGATTGCATTTCCCTCTTTTATTTAGAATTTAATGCTCAACTACTCATCGTGTTGCATGAACCACTTCGGGTCTCCACCAGTAAATGAGTTTTTTTGGGATATTTTTTTGATCGATCATATGGAAGCAAATAATATTAAAATATGATTCAAAATTAAAGATATAGGATAAAAAAATGTTTATTTATACCTAGCTGGCATACTGGCAATCCTATGTGGCAAGGATTTGGTTCACTGGACCTGCGAACTTAGGGTGTTCGCATACTAGCCCTTCTCCCCTAAACACTTCTAAAGATGAGGTGTTATCAAATAACACTACATTCATCAACTTGTTTGTAATTGATCAATATCAATTACAATGTTTCACTCGAACATGCAATCACCCCTTTGGACATTGTAATTGATATTGATCAATTGATGCAGGTCTTGTTAATGTAATGTTTTATGACATCAAATCATCTTCAGAAGTGAATGCATGTAAGAATCGTAATTGTAATAGCTTGACTACATATGTTGTTATGGTGGCAACAAATCTGTTGTAATACTGGAATACTTTCAATGACAATCATTGATTACTGTCAATGATATATTGCATTCTTGGCAGCTACTTTGTGCTTGATTTTAAGTAGGGAGAAGAATAAATCTTTCATTCAGCCAATTTTTTTATGTTTGTTGAATGCCTCTACAAAGTGGGTTAGAGGGCAAGAATTTCAGTGCCTCAAAGTTGTAAGGTATAAATAAACATTTTTTTCCCTATATCTTTAATTTCTGGGAGTAGTGCCATTATGTCAACACCCTAAGTTCACGGGTCCATCGGGCCAATTCCTTGTCATGTAGGGTTGTCAATTTTACAGCTACCTATAAATAAACATTTCTTTATCTTATCTCTTTAGTTTGGAAACTCATTTTAATATTATTTGCTTCCATCTAATCTGGTGTGTTGGTGTGTGAGCATTAATTGGGGTCTTTGCTTCCATTAATATGATTCCAAATTAGAGATATAAAATAAAAAAATGTTTATTTATCACTATCTGTAAAATTAGAAATCATATGTGGCAAGGATTTGGTCCAATGGACCCGTGAACTTGGGATGTTTGCATACTGGCCCTTCTCCCCTACTCGTGGAGATCCAAAGTGGTTCATGTAACACGATGCTAGTTGAGCATTAATAGCTAGGGGAATTGGGCTAGTATGTGAACATTTCCCAATGCTTGAACACTATTTTGCATTTCTGCAGTTTTTTTGAAGATTTTTAGATTGTGATTTTTTTGCAGTTGTGTGAAGAGTTGTTGCTAGCTCTGTGAACAGTTGTGAAGCATCCAGAATAGCTGTTTGCATTAATGCATGTATTAACTATTTTGCTCATCAAAACCTACAATGACAGATTTCATTATTGCTCACACAGCAACACGCCAATAACTTTTCACACAGTTTTGTGGAGTCTTATCTGTATGCAAAATTATGGATTTTATTTGATCAATTAATGGATATTTCCATTGCAAAAAACAATTTTACGTATTGGGAAGTGTTCACATGACTTTGTTTCTGGGATTGTTCAAATTTGTTTTGATATTCATGGTGAACTGGTTTTCATGGTATACTATTGGGTCTGGTAAGAATGATAAGCAATTTGCCATTGAGGAAGTGAGGGAGGAATATGATGCATGTATTTCATGGCAACTTTTGCAGAGAAGCACCATTGTGCAGGATGACAATGAGGATCAAATAATTCATTTACTGGACTTGAGAAGAAAGTTAGGAAGGTTGAGAAAAATAAGCAATATTTCATTGTTGGACAAGTAAGTCATAAAAAAATAGCACACCATGGAAGCATTTAATCTTTATAAAATACACATAATTCATGATTTTCAGGTTTCAATATGAATTGAATTCATCTTTAAAAACTAACTGTAATCAATCTGAGCTTTAAAAGATAACAATGAGAATATGTAGACTGCAAATGTTACATTTAAGGAGAATATGCAGCCAATTGTTGTATGAGAATATGCAGGAAATTTGAAATTATAAGCAGTAGGTATGAAAACTAACCTGCAATTTTGATTTGTTGGACCTTTCCTTTCAAAACTTGATAGAAGTAATCTCTTGTTATAAAATCCACTGTAATCATGCACCCTACAGAAGTAAATCAGTAGTAAACAAGACTAGGAAAGTGAATATATATTACCAACATAGGGGAGAGAGTATCCAATCAAAATGTAAGACATGGATCAAGGTGGAGGGTCTTTTTAATCAAAGGTTGAAATTGATTTTGAGATGATCTTGTGGCTGAAATTATTTGATTTGATATTCATATTTACTTTTTACCTTCAAGTGTACAATTTTATTGGTGTTTTTAATGGATGAATTTGAATCTTGAGAAGAAGGTTCCCTCTTTTTTGCAGGTATGTATTAAAGTCTGGATATGAAAGATCTGGTGATTGAACATACATTCTTGGAATATGGAAAGGGATGCATTGGAAAGAGAAATACTCAACCCATTAAATAGATATGATGGGTTTGTCAATTGATATGTTGTACTTATACTTTGAACAAATGAGTCTTTTATTGTAGAAAATGAAAGTACCAATTAATATTTATTGTGTACTAAGTAATAGTGAGATGTTGACCCTATTCACATATGGTTTATAAATAAACAATTTTTAAACTTCAATAATCAAAATTTTGGTTTTTATTCCATCAAGTATTGGATATTTTAAATGCAAAATAGTGTTCAAGTATTGGGCAGTGTTCACATACTGGCTCTTCTCCCCTATAATATGAAGTCAAAACGTCCCTTGCTTTGGGCTTTAATATCACTCCTTGCCATTTAAGCGACGCCCAAGAGACAGCAAAACAAAAGGCATTAAAATACAGTCTCGGCGGGCTGCTTACCAATTAAAAAAGTTCCATTCGAAATCAAGGCGTTGGTATGCTTGGGTTTTGAATGATATACACAGTCAGGGTTCGCAGGAGATATACAGAAGGGTATAGACAGCGAGGATTTGCAGGAGATATACAGACGTTCGGTATCTGCTAGATAAGCACATTAAGTTTTCGCAGGATATATATCGCGGACTCAAAGGAGCAGAGTTCAGAATCTTGCAACAAAGACTATCAGTATATACAGCGAGTGTTTTTGAAGTAAATCCCTTGAAGATTTGAAGTATATACACAAAGCGAAGCGGCACTAACAGGAGCTCCTCAGTTTAGGTGAAATATTCGTAGGCACTCATTCATTTTTTCAACCAAAAATTGAGCATCAATTTATCTTTTAGCAAAAATGGAGGATTCTCCAACTCGAAGCAAGCGAAAGGCAGAGGAAACTGTCGACGGAAAGAACGACGCAGGTCAGGGAGGAGGAGATATTCCTGATGATGTCGTTCAAACCGATCAAAAACGCCGCAACGTGGTTCGAACCTGCGTCCACGAGGTGGCAATACCCTCGGGCTACGTATCCACCATGGACGAAGCCCTCCACGGCAGCATTTCGGATCCCTCATACAAAGGTTCCATGGCCAAAACTTATCCCTTTACACTAGACCCCTTCCAGCAGGTCTCCGTGGCGTGTCTGGAGCGCAACGAGTCTCTCCTGGTCTCTGCCCATACGTCAGCTGGTAAAACTGCCGTAGCCGAATATGCCATCGCCATGGCCTTCAGGGACAAACAGAGGGTAATTTACACTTCACCTCTAAAAGCCCTAAGCAACCAAAAGTATAGGGAGCTCAATCAAGAGTTTACAGATGTAGGGTTAATGACAGGCGATGTCACGTTGGCTCCCAATGCCTCGTGTCTTGTCATGACGACGGAGATTCTCAGAGGGATGCTGTATAGGGGCTCCGAGCTTTTGAAGGAAGTTGCCTGGGTAATCTTTGATGAAATTCACTACATGAAGGACAGAGAGCGTGGTGTTGTATGGGAAGAGAGTATAATTTTCTTGCCACCTGCTATAAAAATGGTGTTTCTGTCTGCTACCATGTCTAATGCTACGGAATTCGCAGAGTGGATTTGTAAATTGCATTCTCAGCCTTGTCATGTAGTGTACACTGATTTCAGGCCGACACCGCTTCAGCATTATATTTTTCCTGTCGGTGGTTCAGGTCAGCTTACCTTTCATGGACTCGTTTTTTTCCCAACGGGATTTTTCTTCCCTAATTTTTTATAAACTAGATTCAGCAGTATTTGGGGCCACTCTTTGTGACCCTAATTAGGTTTAGAAAATGGAGCTCAGAGTACATAAGAGCACCATGGTCGCTAAACCTTTACAAGTATTTACTGTAGATTCTATGTTTTGGCTTAAAAAAATAGATTGGTGTTTGGGACATGTCATCTAGATGAATGATGAGTTAGGATTAGAAACTGGAGCCCATAGTACATGCACTCTATTTACTGTAGATTCAATGATCCAGCTTAAAATAATAGATTAACGGTTGGGACATGCCATCTGGATGAATGATGAGTTAGGATTAGAAATTGGAGCTCAGAGTACATTAAGAGTGCATAAGGGCACCAGAGTCACTTAACCTTATAAGTATTTACTGTAGATTCAATGTTCTGGCATAAATACTAGTCTGTAATATATGTACTTTTTTTTCTTGGGCAAAGGAAATATTCATCAAGAACTCTATTGTTATAAAAACTCTTCCCTCACAAATCTTTTAATTTCTGGTTCAGGTCTATATCTTGTGGTGGATGAGAAGGAGCAGTTTAGGGAAGATAATTTTATGAAAGCACAGGAGATATTTCCCAAGAAAAATCTGGATGACGGATCAACACCTGCAAAGAATGGTCTCGGTCAGCATGGAAATGCCAAAGGTTGGTCAAAGGGTGCAAAGGCTGTGAAAAACACTGGTGGAGCTTCCGACATCTACAGAATTGTGAAGGTAGCCTTTATATATGGGAAGGAAGTTTGTCTGTGTAGTTTCAATTATTGAGCTGGTAAACTGTGAGTACCTCAGATCCATATATATCTAGGTCCAAAATTTTCCAATAGGTGCCAATTCCAACATTTTTACATCAATGCTTTTTTCTCGAGTATGAGATGGCTAGATGACATGGATGCACAATTATTGGCAGTGACATTTAGTGGCAAATTTCAGACCTGGATTTACATGATGTGAACCTCAACTTTCAAGTTAAAAACTCAAGAAATACTGTCAAATACATCTTTTATCACACCAAAGAAATAAGAAGTACATCATTTGAACATGGTTACATGAAAATTCTGGCCCAATGAAGACTAGAAAAGATAACATCTGTGCCTTTGCTTCAATAGATAAAAAATCTACTTATTTACGAAAACAATATAATCAACATATTTACAATAGATAAAGAATCCTGCTTCAAACTTCTCGACTCCTCTAATTTGAGCAGGGAACTGCCTTGTGAAAGGTTGCCTTGCATAATTGGCAGACAACAGTATTGTATGCCATAGTGTTTTGCATTTATCTCTGATCATCCAAGTATCCCCTAAAAGAAGACATCGGTAAGTAAGAGTGACAATAAGAGCACAGGGTAGGCTGGGAAGCAGGACAGGATTCCATTTGACGAGGGACAAAGCTTGGACAGCTATGGAGGTTCTTCAGTTGATCCATGCTGACATTTGTGAGTCTTTGAAGATTGCATCATTCTCAGGCACTACATATTTTTTGCTATTTGTAAATAATTTCTCAAGGAAAATGTGGGTGTACTTGTTAAATTTAGAATTAGACGTGTTTGATGAGTGCAAAAAGTTGAAGGCTATGGTAGAAAACCAAATCTGCGAAGAGCATTAAAATTCTTAGATCAGATAATGGTAGCAAATTTTGCTTTAAGGGTGCATCAGTCTCAAGCGCTACATATTTTTTACTATTTGTAGATAATTTCTCAAGGAAAATGTGGGTTTACTCGTTGAATTTAGAATTAGATGTGTTTGATGAGTGCAGAAAGTTTAAGGCTATGGTAGAAAACCAATCTGCGAAAGCATTAAAATTCTTAGATTAGATAATGGTGGCAAATTTCGCTTTAAGGGTTTTTGATGTTTTTTTAACTCAATAAGGCATCTAGATGCAATACACCACCCTTAGACAACAAAATGGAGTGGTAGAGAGGCGGAATCATACCATTGTGGAGATGGCGAGGTGTCTATTTTAGAGAACAAGTTTTCTCCTAAAAAGTATTCAGTGGAAATAATACACACATCAATGTATCTGCTCAATTAGTCTCCAACAAAAGCGGCACATGAGAAAATTCTAGACCAATTGGTCTGATTGAAAGGCCAAAGTCATCTCAAAGTTTTTGGTTCAGTTGTATATGCATGGATTCCTGAAGAAAAACAAACCAAACTTGATGCAAAATGCAAGATAATGGTGCCCACGGCTACAATGACAACTGTAAATCATATCAACTGGCTGATGTTGAAACTAACAAAGCATGCTTTAGTCGTGATGTGGTAGTTGATGAAAGTGCATGGATGTTCCAAGCAACTACAGAACTACGTTGCCAGGATACGGATACGAGTATCCGTTTGATACGGATACGATACGCGGATACGTCAATTTTAAAAAACCCTTGGATACGATACGTCTTGGATACGTCCGTACATATATATATATATATTTATGTACATCTACTCATTTTACTCATTTTTTAGTCCATAAAAAACTGAAATAGTAATACAAAACTTGAATCAATGTTCAAAACATTCAATATACTTAAGACTTTGCATTTTTATTGATCATGTGGCTGCCATACATATGATATACGAATATCATGTTAACATGAATACGAACAAAACTTGAAATTTTAAAAATATACTAGTAACTAGATCCATGTTCAAATTTAAATTTTCAAAACAAACAATATACTTAAGATTTTAGATAAAATGCTCCCTTTTTGGTAACGGTATGCTCTTAAAAGAATGATCTCGAGTCCTAGGAGGTACTTGCTGGATAGTAACATTTAACGGATTCATTGTATTCTGGCAGAAGCGTGTATGAAGTGATGATGGTTGAAATATATATCAGAGTGCTATGAGACAAGAAGAAATAAGGAGAGAACAATTGACATCGTGTTAGTACTGTAAGTTGCGAGATTATATCATGCGATAGTTTTTAACAATGATCTGAGAGGTCAAATGTGCTACAGATGTCTAACCACTACCGCTTTGCCATCTCGCATAAAAAAATGAAATAGAACTTAAAAAAACGTTTTTGACGCCGGATACGCCCGGATCCGTGCGGAATACGCCCGGATATGTCTATACGTATCCGCCACGTATCCCGTGACGGATCCGGGCGATCCGCATCGTGATCCGGCGCGTATCCGGATCCGAGACGATCTGCAGGATTCGGGGGTTCAGTATCCGCAACGTAGCTACTGAGAACAAAAATCAGATTTGAAATTTGCTGGAAATGAAGATACGTTGGCTGGAAAATTGTTGGGTTTATAATATTAAGTGGGAAATCGCTTATTTATGAAACTCGCCAAAGACTCGCATGTTTTTGGTTTATAGATTCTATCATGCGATAGTGTATGAAGTGATGATGGTTGAAATATATATTAGAGTGCTATGAGACAAGAAGAAATAAGGAGAGAACAATTGACATCGTGTTAGTACTGTAAGTTGCGAGATTATATCATGCGATAGTTTTTAACAATGATCTGAGAGGTCAAATGTGCTACAGATGTCTAACCACTACTGCACTTCTGTCTGCATAAAAAAATGAAATAGAACTTAAAAAAACGTTTTTGACGCTGGATACGCCCCGGATCCGTACGGGATACGCCCGGATATGTCTATACGTATCCGCCACGTATCCCGTACGGATCCGGGGCGTATCCGTATCGTATCCGGCGCGTATCCGGATCCGAGACGTATCCTGCAGGATTCGGGGGGGGGTTTCAGGTATCCGTGCAACGTAGCTACAGAACAAAAATCAGATTTGAAATTTGCTGGAAATGAAGATACGTTGGCTGGAAAATTGTTGGGTTTATAATATTAAGTGGGAAATTGCTTATTTATGAAACCCGCCAAAGACTGCATGTTTTTGGTTTATAGATTATATTTAAAATATAAGCATGCTGGACCCAAACGGGTTGGATTTTAAAGAGTGGATCATGACCACCCACCTTGTATATAACAAGGTGATCTCATTAGAGATCGGTTACACAGTTGTAACATATATGTGAGCTATATGTGCGAGCTGATTACAGATACATGAGGCGAATGAGGTGAAACTCATGAGCAAATGTATGAGGCGGTTTGTAATCCCTTTTTTAAGGTATAACTGCATGTGGAAATAATGGGAGTGCTCGGTGAAAGTTTATTCTCAATAAAGATAAATGATTTTCAATGGGTTTTTTACCGTCTATGGTTTTCCAACTTATATCTTGTGTCTCTGTGTACATTTACTTTCTGTTCATGTTGTTTACATTCTGTAATCTGCATTAATGTTCTTAATTACTGCACTTCATAAACCGTAATCTTCGGCAATTTATATTGTGGATTGATAATTTTTAACATTATTCATCCCTTAAATTTTTTAACAAAAATCAGGCGTGATACATGTGAAATATCAACTTGAAGTGGGGGATAGTTCTAAGTTTGATTGTTATGAAATTTCCAGCCAAGAAGCTACTGAAAATAACCCAAATCAACAAGAAAACAACTCTGATTTGGAGGCAAAGAAGAGATCAAAATTGTACCACAACACTATTGGTAATGCTCGGTTAGATGAGATTCCTGATATGAGGGCAGAAGGAAGTTCAAAAAGAGGTAAAACATTTGATACAGTGAATTATTCTTTGTTGGCTAACCTTCAATGCTTATTTGACCCTTAGGTATATGAAGAAGCCATAAGAAGAACATAATGCATAAAGGACATGCAAAGCCGAATATGAAACTTTGATGGAGAACCTGAATATGGGTCCTAGAAGACTTACATACTAGGAAGAAACCCATTGGCTGCAAACAGATATACAAGGTCAAGTATAACGCCGATGGAACACATGACAAACATAAAGCAAGGTTGGTTGCAAAGGACTTTGCACTGAAGGAAGGGATTGACTATGAGGAGACATTTGCTCCTACCACAAAAATGTGGAACATTTTGATTGTTTGAGCTATGGCAGCATAATTTGGGGGAAACCTAGGTTGTTGCGTTCGCGAATTGTAAACATAAAAGTTGAAATTTTCAGAATCTCAAAGCAGGGAAAAATTCGTTTAAATTCGCAAATGCAATTGTATAACAAATCAAATTGGCGATTGTACTCAAAATTCATTTAAATCCATTTGAAATTTGTTTTTAGGGTTTTAAAAGGTCATCATTCCTTCTCTTTCAGGTTAGTTTGTTCTTCTTGCTGAAGTTTCTATTTCTGTTTATTTTGTGTCGAGTGCTCAATGTCGCTGTTTGTTCTGCAAAACCCTAAATGTAGAGACATATTATAGATGTATACACATTACACATTGCAAACTTATACTAATCAGATTCAGCTGAATCGTGATTTCGTGGGGTTAAGAAGCTGTGAGGTAAAGTTATGAAGAACTCGCAGAAAAATTGCTGTGAAGATCTTGTAGAAAAATCGTCATGAAGAACCTGCTGAAAAATTGCCGCAATACATCATGAAGCCTTTGAATTGCTGTGAAGGAACAAGTAAGTTCGATTATTTTATAATTTGAATACATGGTTTCTATTATAATGTTACTTTTAGATTTTTTAACAATTTTATAAAGTCATATATCTATAATTTGATAGAATCTATTTTTTTAGGATTTTATAAATTTAATAATTTAATAAAAATTGTATATATCTAATCAATTTTTAAAAATCAGAAGTTCTTTTGGATGTTATAAGTTTAGGTTCTTTTATGTAGTTATAAATTACTTGTTAAATATTTAAATATGTATTGATTTGATGTAGAGAAAGCTACAACACCCTTGACAATCACAAGTTAGATTCAAATACCAAACCATGCAAAATCTTTACAAGCTTCTCAATCAAAACCTCAAGAACAATGATCATTTCAATTGCTTAAGAACACCAATCAACTACCAAATAAGTTGCATTCGTACTCTCAGATCTCTGTCTTACTTGGAAGCACAAAGAATTCTCAAGAAAACTCATTTTTCTCCTCAAAAACCCGTCTATTATGCCTACTAGCCCTGCAATCCCTTTCTTTGATAAAAATCCAGAAACAAGGTTTCGACCTGGATTATTATGCTTTTTGCATACCCATTTGGCTCTTTCAAAAGATGATGAAGAGTCTCAGAGGATATCCTAGGGAAAAATGCAGTCTCACTATGATGATGCTCCAATTAGGTCTCTTATTAGCCTTGACACAAACAGTCAACTCCAGTTTGACTTGTACGTACGCAAATCACCCAAAACTTCAAAATATGTTAAAGGACATTCAAACACACATGCATGTCAAATTTGGAGGATTTTGACTGAGTAAATAAAAAATTATGCAAATTTTTCTCTTTTGATTCTAGACTGTCCTGTCACAGGGCAGCAAACAAGAAAAATTCATAGCT
Organism: Taxus wallichiana var. yunnanensis; assembly: GCA_018340775.1. Lineage (NCBI taxonomy): Eukaryota > Viridiplantae > Streptophyta > Pinopsida > Cupressales > Taxaceae > Taxus > Taxus wallichiana. The sequence continues at coordinate 275,093,720 of CM031240.1, forward strand.
CGAATAAATTTGGGTTTCAAGACATGATTCCAACACCAAAAGCTCTGTTTGAACCTTCTCCAATTTTTTTCCTTTTATGAACAATGGCCAATACTGTAAGGATTTTGCCCAGTTATAAGGTTTGCTCAAATCTCTAGGTTTGTTCAGGGCAGCAAGCAGGCTGTTTGCAAATAATTTTATAACTTGAACAAATTTACACTTCTGGACCTAAAATTAACTTCTACAGCTCTGTATGAATATCCACTATCTTTTGTCATTTGACTCGACCATGTGAAAATGCATAGTTTACTCCCGACAATAAGCTTTGGATCAGAAATATGACTCAGATTCTGTTTTTGGACAGTTTTCAAGCTTTTAGACCTTAGGTTATTACTCTAAAACCCTTATATCCCTAAGTCCTTCCTAGTCTCCTTGAACAACAATCTCATCCTCTAACAAACTGACTTATTCCCCACAACTCTTCACAATGTCTTTACCACCTTTCCACTACATATATTTGCAAAACACCCTATACCTTACACAAGTAGTAAAAACCTTTCTCCTTATGTGACACAGAGCTTAGATGAGACTCTTGCACTTATGGAAATCTCATCCACGTACTTATAGCACCTGCACAGTCAATCAACACTTGCACCACACCAACATTTGCTAATATACAATTATCATGCCATAAGAAAGACATTCTCCATATCAAACTAATGATATTTCATTGCCACCAATACAAAGGTCAAATCATACTCAAACCTGCTAATAGATCATTAAAGATTCATAAATTCTTAGAATAATTACAAGAAGAACTAATCATCTTTCTTCCTTATTCATATTTACAAGAAAATGCCAAAGCTATTTACAAGAACCCTGTCATATATGAATTTTCATAAATACATCATAGGGTTTCCTGAGCAAATCTTGATTATGTTGAATTGCCTTAGTCCACTGCCAGACAATTTTGTTAAGGTTATTTATGTTTAAGAAAAGTTACTTGACTTCGAGTAGTTGTGGGATGCTTTCATTGGAGAAGAGATGAGACTACAAGTCTCAAATATTTTTAAGGATGATGTTCTAGATCAAACCCTCATCGAAAAGATGAGGGAGGAAAAAAAGGATTCAAGAAAGGTTAGAAGAAAAAAAACCTAATCACTAGAGGAAGGATCTGAGTCATATCAAGTGCTTCAATTGCAATAAGCATGGCCACTATGCTTCTCAGTGTCTAGAGAAGAAGAAAGGGAAGGGCAAGCAACAACAACAATAGAAACAATTTGCAGGAAGTGCAGAAGCTTTAGGAGTAGACGAGTTGACTGCTAGGCTTGACACAACCTTTGCCATGGTGTTGTGCCTTTCCACCAACATAGGCTTAAGTGTTGGGTAGTATGTTGACAGAGGAGCCTCAAGACATAGGACTTTGAACAAGGTTATCTTCTTTAGATTGAAGGAACAACCTACTAGCACGTAGGTGGAGCTTGGTGATGATACCAATTACTCAGTAACAAGGATGGGGTCTATCTCATTCCGCATTGCTAGTAGGAGAAGTTATGAAGTTGCATGAAGTACTATATGTTTTTGGTATGACTAAGAATCTATTTTTAGTTTCTTATCCAATAAATTCGAAGTGTAGGGATGAGTTGATGATCAACAAGAAATCACTAGGAAACATAGCCTCAAGAGTGGTCTAGTCTTAGCCAGGAGGTGGCCTTTACAAGTTAATAGCAAATCTAGCTATACTCTTTCGAGTGCGTGTACGGATACGGGTACAAATATAGGTACGGGTTTGATATGCTGAAACAAATTTTAAAAAAAAACCTTGGGTACGGTACACTACAGTACGTTTTATATATATATATATATATATATATTATAATTTAAAGAAGCGTTTGCATACTTATTGAAATTTAATACTCATACAACTTAAAATCATTCATAGAACATAAAAACAAATTTCCAATACTTTGAGAATTGAGACTTGAGTTTGTATTGATTCATAATGTTCAAAACATAATAGTAAATAAATCGTCAATAAATTCGAATTATATCAATTAAATATAAAAATTAATAAATTTTTAATTCTAAATTTCTAACTATTAATATTATATAATAATGTTTATACTTTAAAAATACTAATAAATAAATAAATAAACTATCAAGATTCAAAATTAATAATAAAACACCAAACACCAAATAAATTAAAATCCTAATAACTTACGAATAATATTAAACTTCATAAATTAAAATGCTAAACTTAATAAATTAATATGCCAATTTGTAAACACCTAACAATAATACGGTATTCCTAAAAGCTAATGGCTAATGCATAATTCCCAAAGCTAAAATAAAATTCCTAATGAATTAATACCTAATCGTACTGAATTACTTGCATATCTTTTTGTCCTAATCGCAATATATAAATTAATACCTAATGCTAATAGCCTATTCGTAATGTGTAATAATAATAATTCTTAATGCATATTATTATTCATATAATACCTAATGTGAATTCGTAATGTGTAATAATAATACCTAATGTATATTATTATTTATATTACCTTATGTGAAATGGAACGAGTTCAACTTAAAACTACCGTGTGTTGGCGGTGGGCTGGTTTGTTGTGGGCCAAAGTCGATGTGCTCCAAAACAATTTCCAAGATTGACGTCAATACGACGCCAAATCTTTCGCAGACCCCAGGGTTTTCAAGCCTTCAGCACTCGTAGTTCACACTTCACAGGGTTTTCACCTTGACTGCATTTCAGACAGTGTCCAGTGACCTTGACGGCATTTTCTAACAAGGGGTTCGAATTTTCCACCGAATTCCAATGTTTTTTTAATATTGTTTGAATTCGAGCACTGGTAAGTGCCAGCTGTACGTACGTACCCACATGCCCCGAGTACGGTTTTCTGTACCTGAAGCATACCCTGACCTGTGGGTACGAACCCAAAACATACCCACAACGTTTCTGTAATCGTATTGGTGGTACCAGAAACGTTTCCGGCCTGGTACAAAGGGGGACGTTTACTGTGTATTCTAGAAATCTAGTTAAGCGAGAGCTTTGTTGACCACCAACGGAAATCTATGCAAACTTTGACACATAAGATTTGGGCACATGAACTTTGGATCATTGCCTCTTTTGAAGGACATGGTGGTTGGATTCTTTGACTTCGAGGTGGAGAAGGGTGGTGTGCGAGGATGTGCACTCAACAAGCAAGCCAAGGCCTTTTTTTTTCGAGTGGTGATCATAGGTCGAGGGTTTTCTAGATTTGATTTATTTAGACGCTCGTTGACTTATGTCGTTAGCCTCATTGATAGGTAATTTGTACTATGTTACTTTCATTGATGATTCTTCCGAATGACTTGGATTTATTTTAAAAAGACCAAGGATTTGGTCTTCAACAAGTTCAAGGAGTTCAAATTCCTTATTGAGAACCAAATATACAGGAAAGTTAAGGTACTAAGATCAAACAATGGAGGGGAGTATGCTTCTAATCACTCTGATTTTTTTGTAGAGAACTAGGGATGAAGAGGAGTTTGCGGTATCATACAAGCCACAATAAAATGGGGTTGCAAAGAGAGAATATGTTGATAGTAGAGATTGGTAGGTCTATGGTTTATAGCTTTGATTTGCATATGTTTATTTTGGCAGAAACTTGTAGTGATGTAATTTATGTATCTTGAACAAGTGTCCTCACAGAGTGTTGAAGGACAAGACTCTAGAGGAAGCTTTTACGGGGAGAAACTTGACATTTCTCATTTAGGAGTGTTTGGGATTTCAGTTTCCATTTATGTATCGGAGGAGAAGAGGATGAAGCTTAAATGCTTCAGCTTGAAGGGTATTCTAGTTGGCTATAGTGAGACCTCTAAGGCTTACAAGATCTATGTTCCATCTCAAAGGAAAATAGTAGTGGAGTCATAATGTGAAGGTGAATGAGGATGCATGGTATTCAAAGTCCTAGGAGCTTCCAACAACAATTGAGGAGGAGACAACACTTGCTGCCCCAAGTGTTGATCCACATGTTTTAGGAAGTACATGTTCAGATAGGCAAGTTCTAGAATAGGTGCATAGACTAGACAATTTTAACCCCACTATACCCAAGAAGCGTAATGGCTTTAATACACATTGCAGCAGGTAGAGGAGCAACTTGGTGTTACAACGAATTCTTTTTGGGTAAGTCATCCTCCTAAGAAGTTTCCTAATTATGTTGCACTGATGTCTTCCATCATTGATGCAAAGCCTTCCAATTATGAGGAGGTAATAAGTTAGTAGGTATGGTAGGATGCCATGGTGGAGTACAACTTCATCATGAAGAATGATACGCGGGAGATAGTGTCGAGACCAATAGGGAAATCAACGGTGGATTTTGGGTGTTTGTACGAGATGAAACATGTAATTGATGGCAACATAGAGAAGTACAAGGCTCAATTTGTAGGTAGAGGATTCTTTTAGATAGAGTTGACTATGAGGAGATCTTTGCTCCAGTTTTCAAGTATTTTTCTATTAGAACCATTATAAATCTAGAAACATCTACTGGTTGCTAGTTACATCAAATGGACATGAAGACAATTTTTTTGGATATCCTGATTGGAGAAGTGTACATTAATTAGCCAATAGAATTTGAGGTGAATGGGCAAGAGGCCTGTGTGCATAGGTTGAAGAAAGTTCTTTATGGCTTGAAGTAGGCATCTTGTGTGTGATACTCCAAGATTGATGAGTGCCTAATAGGTTTAGACTTCACTAAAACAACTGCAAATCCCAATCTCTATTTTTAATTTGACAGATTTAATTTGTTGGTATGTAGATGACCTATTACTTACAAGGAGTTCAAGAAATAGTTGGCCAAAGAATTCGATACAAAGGACATTGAAGTGATGCACTATTTGTTGGGTCTAAAGGTTTGGTAGAGGGTAGTTAAGGCTTTCCTCAGGGATAGAAACTACACAGTTGATGTTCTGAAAAGGTTTCAGACGATGGATTGCAAACCATCGCCACTCCCATGATACCGAATTTGAAGTTATTTGTTGTCTTGGATGCTGAATTGCTGGATTCTTTGATGTATAAGCAGTTGTCTGGGTCCTTGATGTATCTCTTTAATCCTAGATTACATATATTTTTGCAGCGAACACATTGAGGCACTTTATGTTTGAGTTGAGGCGAGTTCAGTAGGTTGTTGCAAAGCACATGTTTTGATACCCTAAGGGCACGATACATTTTGGTCTGAGAAATGTAAGGAATGACACTGCATGGATTTGTTGATTCTGACTGGGTGGGAGATGTAGGTGATAGGAAGAGTACTTCATGGTGCTGCTTCAGATTGGGTTCAGGAGCCATATCTTGGTTTAACAAGAAGCAAACTTTAGTGGCATTGAGTTTAGCAAAGTGACAATTAGAGATGTATCAATTTTTTGAGAATCCAGTATTTCATGACTGCTCTAAGCACATTGACATTAGATGGTACTTTCTCAGAAACAAAGTTCAGAAGGAAGTAGTTGCTCTAGACTATGTTCTAACAAATCAACAAGTTGTAGACATTTTGACAAAGTCTCTAGCTAAGGATAAGTTCGAGATATAAAGCAAGAGGGAGGTTTAGTTTATGGTACTTCAGATTGTGTCCTCTAGCAGGGCACATGTGTGGAACTTGGACACACTTCAATCAATAGTATAGTCATAGAGAACAACTGTCTTATTCTTGGCTGTTCGGATTTAGCAGTTGCTTTTATGCTGGTTGTTTTCTAGTCTTAAAGATGTAGTTCTTTATTTAGCAGTTTGCTTTTGTATAGTTTGACTTTGTTTATTTAAGGGCCAAAATCACTAGAATAAAATTAGGTTAAGTGTTGACTTAATTTTGGGACGTTAGAGAATTTAAACAAACCCAAGATTATTTGTATCTAAGTGAATATGATAGAAATTTAAAATTTCAGCAATGTAAATTAACAGTACTATAAATTAAAACAGAAAGTAAATAACTTAAAACAACAAATTTATGTGTGGAAAACTTGTAGTGAAAAATCCATACCCAAAACCACTGTCCAATTTTATTAACCTTGAGGAACAAGAACTTGGTTATAAAGCATCTCCTTCTCTCTTCTCAAACACAATAATTTATACAATTTGTTCACAACAAAGTGTTTCTCTTCACATTTGAAAATTTGTTTATAAGGGATTTAAGTGTTATAACCACTGAAAGTTTATATAGATTCACATCTCAACCAAATTAGCTGGTTGTGCTGTTTTAGGTTTATAAATATATAGACCTTAGTTCTAGATAAGTATATATTTTAAATATAAACTTATGTAATATATGTGTCAAATAATGTTTGTGTATAAGGGTCACACTTAAATGTACACCCACAAACATTATTTGTTCCAACACTCCCCTTTAATGTCTAGTGGAGACACTTTCCATCATCACCTATTTATTGGAGGAGTTATAAACACACCTTATGGAAGGATTTTACTCTTATCACCTTTCTATAAAAGGAATTACATTTTTCAAATCATATAAGGAAGATTTGAGGTTAACATGTTAAAGGGATCAAAAAATAATATATCTGAGTTCCTCAAAACAAGTGCATACATGTATATGAGTTTTTGGAGCTTTTTATAATACAAGAATCTCCATAACCTAATGCTTCTTTGGGTTCTCTTGTAAACTCATAGGGTGATGTCTACACAAAATCATATAGGTGATTTTTGCAATGCTTTTACAATATAGAAGTATAGAGAAGGAAGATGTAATAAAGCTGTTAGGAGGTGTCATTGTCATGCATACTTCTCCTCAATGGTAACTTTGAAAGGCCTAACATTGCTCTAAATTTGCAAAACTTCACAAAGATAAAGAGACTTCGTGAAGATATCTCGTAACTTGATCTTCTGTATGATAGAATTACAAATTAATATTACCATTGAAAACTTTTTCTCAAATGAAATGCATATGAATTTTTATATGCTTTGTTCTTTGATGTTGAACTAGATTGTTTACCAGAGCTATTCAACTTTGGCTGTCACATAGAAGTGGAGTGCTTCCTTTGACATCCATATGGAATATTTACAATAGTCTTTTCAAAGCAACATGGCCTCTTTAGTTGCTTCCATCTCACTTCTATACTCAACTTTCGTAAATGAGAAGATTCGAGAATGTATCGATTGAAGATGTTAGGTGGTTCCTCAATGCTAGGGTGGGTGGGTTTGTTCTTAGTGGTCATGCTGCTAGGTTTGGGCTGCTAGATCCGGCTTTAGGGAGTGTGTGCCCGTTGTGTGGGGATGTCGGAGGGGACTCTCTCCTATACCTCTTCATTAAGTGCTAACATATCGGTGCGAGAGATAAGATTACATGCCGGTTTTCAAAACATACAACAGGAGCTTTGTTGCCTCGCCCTTGTGAATGCTTTTGAGAAAGATTTGCTCTTGATACTCCTTGGTGGGGAGTGTGGCGGATGTCTATTGTATTGGTTAGGTGATCGCTCGCATTGAAGGGGAATTGCAAGCTTTGCGCTTGTGGCGAACTTCTTGGTGTGGCATTACCTCTCTATTAGAAAGCCCTGCGGTTGGATGATGGAGGGGAAGTGTCGCAGTTAGCCCCTTTGGGGCATCGGGGATACCTAACCACTAACGAGGCGATGCACAATCGTGTAGGGCGAAGCCTTTTTGCCATTTTGCCAGGCACATTGTTGGAATAGTTTCTCCTCCACTTAGCATGGTTCTCGGAACAGGGAGCATGGCGTGAGGCCTCCATATGGCTGAGTGGAGAACAATGGCTTTCATTAGGAGCATTCCCTAGAGACTCTAACATTAATTGGTAGGGTCGGTATCGCTAGATGCGATCACTAGATGGTTTATGTTGCTAAGTATCTTTCACGGGAGGAGCTTCAGAGACCAAGTCCCACCGGTGGTTGCAGATATCACGCTTGAACGTGGAGTCGGGGTGATTCCCGAAGACTGCGCTTGCCACCGGCTGACTCGAACAAGGGACTCTTTCGGTTTAGGAAAACTAGGATAAACTGTTGGTTGTTTTTTTTGGTAGAAGTGATAACACTGGCACCAAGCTTGAAAACATATGTATATGTAGATTTTTTTATCTATAATATCACCAACATGGTCAAAATCACAATGAAGTTATAAACATATAACCTCAGCATCATTAGTATAAGAATAATATAAACCATAATTGATTATACCTTAAATATATTTTAAGATTCTTTTAGCCATATTCCAATGATCTTGATGTCGATCTAACACTAATCTACAAACAACACCTACTGCATAAGAAATATTAGGGCCAATAATAGTGAGGTATATGAAACTGCAAGTAAGCTGCTTGTACAAGGTATTTGCTTTGTCACATGCAACCTGCCGCAGGTTTGGGATCAAGTTTTATCCGAACTTCTATAAGAATGACAACTTGTTTACAATCAATCATGTTAAGCTTTTTAAGCAAGTTATGTGCATATTGAGATTGAGAAACTATTATTGAGTTATGATCCTGAATTACACTCATGCCCAAAAAGTGATGAAGCATGCCTACATCAATCATCTCAAACATCAATCATCTCAAATATTATTTTAACTTAGATTTAAGTTTAAAATTAAACAAATCTGATTGTTGGCTATAAGAAGATAATTAACATACAAAACAATTAAAATAATTTGAATATCTTCAATTTTCACAAATCTTTATCGAGAGAAACCTAGATTATTAAAGAAGTTGTTAATTTTAGAGTATCAAGCTTTATGAGCTTGTTTTAAACCATACAAAATTTTCTACAATCTATAAACATTTTATTAGGTTCTTGGAAACCTATAGGTTGAGTCATAAATTTCTTCTTTGAGATTATCATTGAGAAATAGATTCTTAACATTCATTTGATGTATGACCCAACTATAAAAAGCTTTTATAGCTAGGAGAATCCTAATTGTGCTAATCTTTGCAAATTTCGGGTTTTTGAGTAAACCCACGAGCCACTAACCTTGCCTTAAATTTGTCAATTCCACATATGGAATTGTATTTGATCTTATAAAGCCATCGAGATCTAACAATATTTTTTTTTTTGTTTGGGGAGGGACTGTTTTCCAAGTTTGATTTTTAGTAATAACATCACACTCGAATTTCATGGCTTCCCTCCATTTTTTGTCTTGGTTAGCCTCTTCGAAAAGATTGAGGTTCATATTCATATAAAGTCATTAAGGCATGATAAGTGTGCTTTTTAGTCATTTTTCGATGGTTATCAAGATAAGAATCTTGAATTAAGGATTGAGCCCATTTAGGCCTTAGTGATTTTAGATAGGAAAAACACTCTTTGATGTCTCCTCACTCAAATTTAGTATTCACAAGACTTGGATTCAGATCATCATCCTTTAGGACATCAATTTCTTCATTAAGAGAAACAAGAGAGAGTTCAATAGAGGACAAACCAAATGGTTTTTTTCCAAGATTCGAACATTTTTATTTTCAATGATCTCATATTTAGATGGATCAAATATCTTTAATCCTTTTGTTTTTCCTTCGTAGCCAACAAATATGCAAGAATAAGAGGTAGGATCAAGTTTCTTCCTTTAACTTTAAGAATGAAAATAGAAGTGGGGCTATCGAATATCCTAAAATGGGAAACATTTTTGTTTTTCTTCGCCCACATTTCTAGAGGTGTGTTTTGATGCAAGGTTTTTTTAGGGACTCTATTTAGGATGTGGAGAAAGGTGCTCATAGCTTTTGCCCACAAAAATTTAAGAACATTTGTAAAATGCTACATGGTCTTAGCCATTTTTAAAATGGTTCATTTTTTTCCTTTTTGCAATCCCGTTTTTGTGGAGAATAGGGAGTGGTTAACTCTTTTTAGATTCCATAGGAAGTGTAGAATGCATCAAACTCTTTACTTACGTATTCACCTCCATTTTCAGTTCTTAATTTCTCATTTTTGGTTAAAACACAACTGTCAACTACAATTAAACATAACAAAAGAGTCGATAAGAGACTACTACAAGCCAACAAGAGAATAACAATAACAAAAATAGTTGGTTACCAAAACAATGCTTATATTAAAATCAATGGTTTACATTGATTAGATACTTGAGGAGATTGAAGATGAAATGGGTTGGTATATTCCGCTATTATAATTGAGAAATACTTTATATACTATTAAATGTCACCCCTTTGTTTTGGATATCTTCAATCAAAGTTGCATGCTGGCTTCGTTTAAATGGTCAACAACAGACCTTTAAGAAGTCATGTGTGGTTAGTCTTAGTTATCATCTATTGGTATAATCTATAAGTTGTGAGAGAAATGAATAAAATGGTTCTATTATAAAGTATGGAGCTTATACTTGTAGTCTCTTTAGATAACATGACATTGATAGGATTCTTATCATGTGATTTCAATTTTGAATTTTGAAGCCTGCATGTTGTTTATCATCCATCCTTAATAAATTTATATGCCACCACACAATTCAAATAGTTCTATCAACATTTACTTTATGGATGTCTACAAGAAAATATATTGTAGTGCTTTTCTTTCCATAGAAATACGCCACACAATGCCGACCTTTGGTCTTTGATCTTCGTATATCATATTCTTGTTACAAACCAATTTTTTCCCACACGAATGGGGAGTTTTCATGCAAAAAGACAAAGTGAGGAATGCTTTAAGTTTAAGTTTATCAATGTGTTATACTTATCATATGAATATTTGAAATTTCCTATATTTTTAAGGTTAAATGATAAATCTTATGTGAAATCTCAATTCAACTCTAATTTTATGTATTAAGGTTTGCTTTAGCAATGTTATCATATGAATATTTGAAATTTCCTGTATTTTTTAAATTTTCCCTTATTTTTTAATAGCCGTACCCTTAAAAAGGCCTAAAAAAAATCCGTCCTTGAAACACATCCCCCTGTTCCCTGCCGTCCCCGTCCCGGAAACTTGGTGGAACATAGGAGTTTTCAAGTAGGGCTTTGAATTCTTTGGATTTATATAAAACATTAGTTTTCTCTTAATGTAATATATCCAAGTCATCCTAATGTGATCATAAATGAATGTTATAACATAGAGAACAACAATAAGAGAGACAACTTCAAGTGGCCCCTTGACATCACTTTGTGAACAAGCTCTAAAAGAGAGAAGAGTTTGTATCACGATGCTTGCGAAAGGGTTGAGTGTGTTGCTTAAGCATCCTTCACAAGTTTTATGATGAACTTTGATTTTTGGTAGACCTACTATAAGGTTTTGATGAGACATATCAACAAGACTTCTAAAATTGAGATGGCCAAGTCTTTCATGCCACAATTGAGTTTCATTTCTAACATGGGAGGAAAGACAAGTCTCATTAGCAAAGCCATTAAAGATATAAACACCTTTATTTTGAATGCCTCACGCAATAACAGAGTTAGATTGATCTTTAAATAAAGTAACACTAAAGCTATCCCGAGTTAATTGAGAACATGATAAACAAGTTTTTAAAGTGTAGGGACAAACAAAACATTAGTAATAAAACCATTAGAGATTTTGGCTTTACCTTGACTTTTAGTTTCTATGATAGCGTCATCACTTAGATGGATTCTTTCATGACATTCTTTGACATCTTTGAGGATATCACACATATAAGTCATGTTTTTGAGGCACCATTGTCTATGATCCATTTAATGTCATTAAATGCTGAAAGTGCAGTGTAAAGTACAATGGTTTTATTTAAATCATGATTTTGATTCAAACTTTGATTATGATTATGATTTTGATTTTGGTTCTGATTTGATTTTTGATTATTAAAACCTCTTCCATTTGTTATTATAATTTTTCTTGTTCTGGTAACAATCTTCTTTCTTATGGTTGCCATTGAAATTGACTTTATAATTGTTCGGTTCTTCTTTTTCCCATTTTTGTTATAGTTGTTGAAGGGTTTAAACTTTGATTTTAAATTAGATTTACCATCCTGATTTCCACTATTTTTAAGAATGAAATTCTTTTGATTATGAGAAAGAAGAACTTGAGTAATATTTTCTTTTGAATAAAATTTAGTCATAACATGTTCTTTCTGGATGAGAAGAGCATATAGGGTGTTAAAGTCAGGAATATCAGATTCATTTTGATATTTGGAGTTCAGATTTGAATTGAAGTTCACGAACTTTTCATGAATGTTCATCTGGATGATAAAATAGAGTTCATCTTGGATTAAGTTGCAATTGCAACCATCCAACTAGGATTTAATGTTTTTGATTTAGTTTATAATTTTTTCATCTCCTTTCATAGGAGTTGTCATAAGTTATAAAATAAGATTTATGATTTTAGAAAACCTAGTGCCTTCATGCATTGATTCTAGTTATTTCCATGCGTCATAAGGTGATTCTCGATTTTTGATGTAGAGCAAGAATTCATCCTTAATGCTACGCAAAATGATGGACATGGCTTCTTGGGATTTTTGTGGAAAGGCAATTAGGTTAGCATTAGTTTGCCTATCAATTGGTTGTTTATGTCATTCCGTTTACAAGTCCCTAAAGTTTTTGGGCCATAAATTCAGCCTTTAACCTAATTTTTCAAATGTTATAATTTATCCCATTAAGCAATCGAGATTTATCTAAACTTAAATTCCTTGAAGAAATCATTTTAATTTTTTTGAAATTGAAAATTTTTAACAAATTTTCTAGGTTGTAGAATAAATTTAGAGCCTAGAAAAACAAAATTTTGGATGTAAAATTTTTTTTTTTTTTTCAGTGCCTTAATAATTTTTGAGTTTTTGTAATTAACAAAAATGAATAGAGCCTATTGATTTTTTACGATTTTAGAAACAATTTTTAGACAAATAAAGCTAATATTTCAAAAATTACATAATTTAATTTTTACAAAAAATATTTAAACTACTTAGAAAATTTAATATTTAATATTTATGCTTAAAAAAATTTTACTTGAAAATTTCCTTTGAAAAAATTGTCTTTTGAAAAAATCTAAATAAAGGTTGAGGATTAGGGGCTGTGAACCCAAAAAAATAGGGAAACCTTCTATTATGGTTAACTTTTGAAGATTGGCTTATTAAAACATCGGAGAGAGGATTGAACCTTCGACCTCCTCTCCCACTAAGCCTTCAACAACCCCGACCTCTTGGTCGAGCTACGTAGCTCGGCGGTTAGGCTAGTGTAAGAGTTTATATTTAAACTTTAAATGTAAAGTGCTTACTTTAAAAAAACTTATCACTTACTTGATTAGGGTTTTGGGAGTGTAGGTTGATAAATTTTAAACGTTTGAGCGACGATGTTTATCGTTTGTGTCGCCTTGGAGAGTGGAGACTAGAAGTAGGTGTAAGACTTCCTAATAAAAGATGGGATTGAGCAATATTCTTTTGAGGAAGAGTGCATAGGAGCTAAGCTTTGCCTACGTTTGAGCTATGAGAAGAGGGTGGTTCCAGTGTCTAGGCTCGTTGAGCAAGAGATGACGCACCGATGGGTTGAGCTTTTCAAATCACAAAAGGTTCAAATGAACCAAATTGAATTCTCAGTAGAGAGAAGGATTGAGATTTTTGAAATGACTTGAATCTGTTGAGGTCCAAGTTGTGTAAAGCGATATTGGTTGGTCTTTGTGGAGAGGGCCGGGTTTTGAGAGCTCGCCTAACCAAGTTGAGTTGTGTAGTAGAAGGGAGCTCGGTAATGGTTTGAACTTGATTGAGCCCGAGTTGAGAGCTTGAGTTGCGCGAGGAGTAGGTTTTGAGCTATGTATATGAAGAGCTCGTGGTAGCCGATGAGCATGCTTTAGAGTTGATGGTTGATCTTGACGGGGCCCAAGTTAAGAGGCGAGTTGAGCTCCTCTTTACAACCTGCAATGTAGATATCTGAACAATTCAATGTTTGCAGCCAGCCAAATATTATTTTTCTAATGTAATTGTTCTATTTCCTTAGGGGAAAGGAGCCAATGACCGTGTATGGGAAAGTACTATTAGCTGTTTCAATTAAAGTGAGTACATGTCACTTTCAATATTAAAAATTAAATATAAACCAGCCAATAAAGCAAGTCACATCAAGTCACTTCAATAAAGTAACCAATGAAATGGTGACACATAAGCATTCCATAAATCTCAACGGGGCCCAAGTAAAGAGGTGAGTTGAGCTCCTCTTTACAACCTGCAATGTAGATATTTGAACAATTCAATATTTGCAGCCAGCCAACTATTATTTTTCCAATGTAATTGTTCTATTTCCTTAGGGGAAAGGAGCCAATGACCGTGTATGGGAAAGTACTATTCGCTGTTTCAATTAAAGTGAGTACATGTCACTTTCAATATTAAAAATTAAATATAAACCAGCCAATAAAGCAAGTCACATCAAGTGACTTCAATAAAGTAACCAATGAAATGGTGACACATAGGCATTCCATAAATGGTTACTTTATTCCCAAGTTGTGTTTCACCAAGTTTTCGGATACAATCATTAAAAAATAAGGGAAAATTAAAAAATATAGGAAATTTCAAATATTTATATTATAACATTGATAAATCATAAAACATTCATCACACACATTATAGAACCTTAATACATAAAATTGGAGCTGAAAGGAAGGAATGTGGATGTCCTAAAATATGAATGTGGATGTCCTAAAATATGAAATATGGATGGTTGTGCCTGTTATTATTACTCTATCCGAAAAGTTGGAAGGCGAAATGTGGATGTCCTAAAATATGAAATATGGATGGTTGTGCCTGTTATTATTATTCTATCCAGAAAAGCTGGAAGGAAGGAATGTGGATGTCCTAAAATATGAAATATGGATGGTTGTGCCTGTTATTATTATTATTTTAGGATGACATTAGAATTATGCTTTTTTTGGATGGTTGTGCCTGTTATTATTATTCCTTCCTTTTTCCTTATCTTCGCGTGAACATCGAATTTAGAATTATCAAGAATGTTTAGATCTCAGGTATATCTAAAATTGGCTGGTAAGCCCTTTCGATACTTGAAAGCAGTTGCATCCCTTGGGATCTCTCATTTTCTCTCTTCTAAACTGCACTTAGTTACTTATCACCAGATTATGTACATTCAGGTCTATTGCACTTAAGAGAGTATAGTTTTTATAACTAATAAAGTGTTTGTTTTGCAGGAACGTGCAACAGAACTCTGATCTGTGTTAGTATGTATGCCTCAGATATGCATTATACACTTATATATACACAATATATTATGGACGAGAGACTTCATTTGATTATCATTGAATTAAGAATTTCATACAAAAATTCAGGTTCTAGACATGTTTAATTGCAATATAATGAAATGTTTTAAAGTAGCACTCCTTACTGAACTGAGTTTGCTTTAGATTCATCTCCTTGGGTTAGTAAAAGTGGATTTTTTGGTTTACAAGCAAGTAATCATAATATGAGTTCTACGTGTTTTTGCTAAGGAATATGGGTTTCCTGGTTTTTCAGCATTGGGAAAGTTTTACGTCCTTAAGACTGAAAGGAATGCTAATGGTAGGTTAATCTAAAATTTGATAGAAAAATATGGAAATTTTAAATGTGCTTTTACTTTTATGTGAAAGGTGGTACCATCTAAAATATCTAATTAAGCGTAATGGGTTTGAATAAGAGTAAATTAAATCTCTAGAAAATATTCTAAAAGATAGTGAAGCCAAGTGTTTTCTTGCAAATGGTTTGGGAACATCTTCCCATATTGCGAAAGGAACTTGTTGAAGACATGTTGGAATTAGGTGACATCAACAACGATGCCTATATAGTAGAGTTACTATGTTACACTCTAGTTGTGTTTATTGGCCTCCTACATTTTATCACAACATATTTCATATTTCATATTTTAGGACATCCACATTCCTTCCTTCCAACTTTCTGGATAGAAATAACAAAAATGAGCTTCTTTTTTTGTTTTGATTGTAAGAGAGGTTGTTTTAGGTTTAGGTTAGTTAGGAATGAATGTGGGGGTCCTTGTGGCGCCCACATTCCTTTTGTTTTTATTAACTTTGTGTTTTTTTATAAAAAGAGTTAAAACATTGTTGGGATGTAGGGGATGCCCAAACGTCATCGGTACGGTTGGGGACTTGTAGAAGTCCCTTGGATGTATCGAGGATGTCTGGACGTCCCTTGTCGTCCCCTGCTCAAAATTTGGAGTTTCCGGGATGTCCCCATTTTTTAGCAGTTGGGGACAAGTAGGGGCGTTCTTACCCTTCCTTGAGTTTCCGAAACGTCCCCGGTATGGGGACGGGCCTAAAAGGGCAGGGGACGCGTCCCAGCGAGCATAGTTCCCAAGTAATAGGTCACCTTAAATTTCTTTGTAATAAAAAAATACTTAATTTAAATGTTTTAAAAATATGCTTTCCAAACAATTTTAATGCTCAAAAGAAAATCTGTATATTGACAAAATCATAATCTATTAAAGGGTATTTAAAAAAATTATAATAGTTAAGTGGCTCTATAACCCCTTAAGTTAGGGTTCACGATAACTGGCTCCTTTCCCCTAGTGTAAATTTTGACTCTTCTTTTGCAGAATTTTCTTGCAAACATATGGTTATATTTATTATTATTATTTTAAGAATTTGCACCAAGTTATTGGGGCCTAGTTTTCCTAAGGGCACTAGTTTCTGGAATTTTATGCTGCTGAGTTTTTCCTGCAACAATCTATACTGTTAAACATTCCACAATATGAACCTGCAAATTTTGAATAACCTGCACAACACTTAGAAAACATGTGGTTTTGATACTGTTAGAGAATTTAAACAAAATCAAGATTATTTGTTTCTAAGTGAATATGATAGACATGTAAAATTGTAGGTTTGTAAATTAACAATGCTGTAAATTGAAACAAAAAGTATATAACTTAAAACACCAAATTTACGTGGGGAAAACCTTTCAGTGAAAAACCACACACGTACAAGCACTGTCCAATTTTATTAACCTTTAAGAAGAACCGAATTATAGAGCATTTCCTCCTCTCTTCTCTGACACAATAATTTGTTCACAGCAAAGTGTCTCTCCACATTTGAAAATTTGTTTATAAGGGATGTGAACAGTTATAATCGTGAATGTTTATAACGATTCACATCTCAACCAAATTAGTTGGTTTTTGTTGTTATATGTTTATAAATATACAAACCTTAGTTTTAGATAAGTTTATATGTTAAATATGAACTCATGTAATATAGATGCGTGGAATAATGTTTGTTTATAAGGCTCAATCTTAAATGCAAACCTAGAATAAAATTAGGTCAAGGGCTGATTTAATTTTGGAATGGATCCAATTTTACAATCCGAGCAATCTTTAGGGTCTTTTCTTCAATTATAAAATAAGGCTTTATTCATTCAAAGTGTGGGTGTTTCTTAGAGTGTTCTAGAGCTTTTGTCTTGTGATTAATAAAACAATGATATGATTTGGAGCACTCTGAGTATTTTTCAGTTGGTGTTTTATTGTATGTGATCGCAACTTCTAGCACTTAAAGTTCAACAATTTTAATTGTCTTTTAGTTTTGAGCTATCTAGTTGAGGATTCTTTAAGAGTAGAGTTTGCTTACCATGGTGAAGAGGAATTCACAACAACATGCGGTTTCACTTTCCTCTAAAGAAGCAGAATGCAAAGGAGCAATATAAGGGGTATTCTCTTAGAAGAATGTTGACAAATCTACAAGTTAATTAGACTGACCCCACAATACTTTTTGTGATAACTAAGGAGGTCTCAAGTTGGCAAAGAATCCCGTCTTTCATGAGCGAACAACACATGTTGATCTACATTGTCTCCTCATTTGATAGCTTGTAGAAGATGGAGAAGTTGAACTACATTTTTTCCAATTCAGTACCATATTGCAAATATTGTCACCAGGTCTCTTGACCTATATAAATTTATAAGATTTAGAGATAAACTTGGTGTAGTTTGTTGAACGACCTTTAAGGGAGGATGTTAGAGTTTGTGACATAAAGTTACTAAACTCACTTTGTGATGTTAGTTTTGCTTTATCAAATAATGTAAACATGACATAATATTCACTTAAGTTGACTTGGTGTTCACTTAAGTCACTTTAGATATAGGGTTTGTGTCACCTTGTATTAGGGTTTCTATTGTTACTATCTTATAAAGTCAAAGTTGTCTCAATAACATATCTAAGAATTATTTCTTTCTTTCAGTTCTTTTTGTGTTCTTACTTGGTTTCTTTGAGTATTTGGTTTTTATAATAGTCATATTTTTGGAATATTAGCTAGTGCTCACATTTGTGGTGAGCATTAATATCGTTATAGGTTAGTATTAAAGTGGTAGGTGTTAGTATTATTGTGAAGTGAGTTGTTAATACAACTCACGTAGATGTTTTAGGAGAGAGAAAATAAGAAAATAGGAAGTTTAGGGTTGTATAGCTAGAATTGTTGTGCCTATCTCTATGTATGTAGGAGATTAAGGGGCACATTTATATGTAACATGTTTTGTGGAGTGATTTAGTTGATTTGATCTGTTTTTGAGCTTATGGGGTTTCCCAACATATGGTGTAAGAGCAGGTTTTTCAGGGTTGTCTGATTGTTCATCTTTCTTGCTTCGTCAACTGTCAACCACAATGACTATGTAGTGCAAACCACGTGCAAATGCCATTGCTTTGTCTGTCCATGCCTTCTTGCACTTTTTGTCAACAGATCTACAATGAAGACAATGTGCAAACTTGCTGACATGTATCATTCATTTTTCCATTTTCCATTTCCCATTTTGTTCATTCTATTTGTAGTCTTACCTCCATTCTGTTTACAGTTCTTGTATTAAAAATGTGAAGAGAAGGATGCTAAAAATAATTCTTTTTAGCATTGCATGTTGTACAAATTATCATTATTTGAGGAAGAATAACATTGCAGGCCTTATATCTTCTTTTTAAATAGTATTTTGTAATTTTTGACCTTGATCGTGCAAGGCGATACAACTCCTGGTTTTTGCAGGCCATATAACTCTTACTAATTTTTGTAGGCCATACATTTGTCTCACACTCATCAAGGTTTTGACATTGGTTCAACTGTCTTCAACGAGCTTATATTAGTTTGAAAGAATTTTGCATTGGGCACATCTTTTGAGAGTTGCATCGAGCTGTATATTCTTGGCAAGTTGTCACTTGCATTGCTCGACTTGGGCTCATTTGGTTGCATTAATTTCTTCGACGTTGAGATTTGAAGACGAACAAATCTATGCATTGTGTAGAAAACTCCCGTATTGAGCCCTCTTTGTGAGCTCCTATCTTGCACCCCCACACTGTCATTGATCTACATCACATTCAACCTACATCTAACAGTAATTGTTGAATTTGCATTGTGTTGAGACCCCAACTTGATCAACATGGAAAACATTGTGACTCACATTGGGGACATTGGTGGAACACATATCGAACTCGACCTTGGTTCAAATATGAACTTGATTGCAAGCTCAAGATCAGATCACCCAAAGATGACGAGTTGCTCGGTGAACATATCTTCAAAGCTTTTGCTAGCTACCCAACAACTCAATAGCTAAATTAACTTCATACTACCTTGAACCACCTCAATCTCATGTTTGGGAATGTTTTTGGATTTGGTTTGGTGGTGTTGGATGTATTTGCCATCGGATTGTGAATCAACTCAAGTAGCATGTAGGGCCCAAACTTGGGTTTTTGAACCCCTTCTCATAGATCGAATTTGCAATGGCTTGATCCACCTCGATACTTGAAGTAGGACCCAACCTTGCACTCCTTGGTGACATCGATCTCCGAGCATCATTCAAACATTGGGGTTCATGTCTCAATGCGCAACGATAAAGGTATAGCAAGATTCCAACTTGTGAGCTCTTGATGCACACAACGATCCCAACCCAATGCATTGGAACCCCGTCTCCTAGGTGGATCTCTTCGCAATTAGACCCATTCGTCCTCCGGCTCGACTTGGCTCCATGTAATAATCTCAACTTGCAAGCTTCGTGGTCTAAACATGGGACTTAACACTGCAACTCTTGAGTTCTTAATAGGTATGAGCTTGACACTCCAAATTTCCAACACCAAGACCCCCAACCACTCTAATAGGTTTGACACAGTTTCAAGCCCCAACTTGAATCTTGCGGCGACGCAAAGCTTCAACTTGGTCTCTCTGACAATGAGATCTCACCCCTTCAAATGCGGACACTGCGGCGGTATAACATACAACCCACTCAACAGATGCCCTATCCCTAATTCAAGGGGGTGCATTATTTTTAAACATCATTGCTGACACATTTAAAACTAAAAATCAAATTCACCCATGTTTATTTTGAAGGGCTATACAGTCTCATCGACTATAACACATTTGATAAGGTTTTCAAGTGTTTAGATGGTCTAGGGTCGAATCACGAAGCACCCCTATATTTTACTAATTTTTTTTTCAAAAGAATTTTTAAATAAGGATTTAGTTAAAATAAGGGGTGGAAAACTATAATAAGGGAGTGATAATTTGTTTTAAAGGGGAATATATATTTCTTGAAGTTTTTGTAAAAAGAAAAGGGGCCATTTGTTTGGAAAAGTAAGGGGGTACATTTGTTTGAAAATTGTAAATTGGATGTGTTATTGGTGGACACCAACATCTGCATAGTTATGCATTGTGAGTGGGGAAATTTAACACAATGCGACACCTACAACCTAGAAGACGGATGTAATAGACCAAGCATGCATTGTAGCTCCGAGCTTTAGAGTGACATTTTCTCCTATCTTCGCACTAAGGGGGAATGTTAGAAATATTAGTTAGTGCTTACATTTGTGGTGAGCGTTAATATTGTTATAGGTTAATATTATTGTAATGTGAATTGTCAATACAACTCACATAGATGTTTTGGGAGAGAGAAAATAGGAAAGTAGGAGTAAGGGATGTGTAGTTAGAGCTGTTGAGCCTATCTCCATGTATGTGGGAGATTATGGGGCCTATTTATATTGACACGTTTTGTGGAATAATTAAGTTGATTTGACCCCTTTTTGAGCTTATGCTCTTCCAAATTATGGGGTTTCCCCAAACTTCTATGCGGTTTTTAATTTGAATCTACTTGAGAGCATGAGCAATGCCACTAAATTCCAAATGACACAAAAAAGAGACCGGATGTTCAGAAAAAAATTGTCATGTTCGGTAAGAAGGTAGTAGCAGTTGACAGATCTGGGTTCCAACCCTTAAATACAACCACGTGAAAATGAACAGATCTGGGTTTTAATGGTTTGAATCACAACCACGTGGAAGTGAACAGATCTGGGTTCCAATGCTTTGAAGTACAACCACGGACACATGTTCTGAACATATTGTTTTAGGGCTGAGGTACCTACTCCTAAAGTTTTAACCATAGCATTCTCGTTTTTTCCCTTTGTATTCTTATTGGGATCACAAATAATTATATCTGATTTGGTATGCACCTAGATGGAATAAGATAAAGTAGTGAGTATGATTCATTTTGTAAGCTACTCCTGGAATCACAACCACGTGGAAGTGAACAGATCTGGGTCCCAATGCTTTGAAGTACAACCACGGACACATGTTCTGAACATATTGTTTTAGGGCTGAGGTACCTACTCCTAAAGTTTTAACCATAGCATTCTCGTTTTTTCCCTTTGTATTCTTATTGGGATCACAAATAATTATATCTGATTTGGTATGCACCTAGATGGAATAAGATAAAGTAGTGAGTATGGTTTGAATCACAACCACGTGGAAGTGAACAGATCTGGGTTCCAATGCTTTGAAGTACAACCACGGACACATGTTCTGAACATATTGTTTTAGGGCTGAGGTACCTACTCCTAAAGTTTTAACCATAGCATTCTTGTATTTTCCCTTTGTATTCTTATTGGGATCACAAATAATTATATCTGATTTGGTATGCACCTAGATGGAATAAGATAAAGTCGTGAGTATGATTCATTTTGTAAGCTTCTAATCATTTCCATTTTTTTAATATTGAGCCTTTTTATTTGGTTTCAGAAGACTGTTGCAATAGTTGAATTCGTTATTATAGACCCCTTTATTGGATTCAAAGGATATATTGTTAAATTCCCATTGCTGTATATGGGATGTATTTTATTATAAGTTTTGTTGAAGATTTTGTGGTTGATCATGGATATTAATGAGTTTTCTTCCTTCTATTTTATCCTATTGCTGGTTTTCAGTAGTCCCATGGTGTGTTTATGGTATTAGTAAGTATTGAGCATTATGTTCATTTCTTTATTTATTCAACATCTCTCTTGTTACCATATATGTGATCCTATATTTTAAGCTTATAGTAAAGACTATCTGTTGAAATTTGCATTGTTTTGCTTCGTCTTACTATTTATGGTGTGTCTTTATCTTTGAATTTTACAAGATATGTTCCATGATTTTATTTTCAGATGATTATGGAAAAGAAGTTTCAGCCTGTCATTGTTTTCAGTTTTAGTCGCCGTGAATGCGAACAAAATGCTCTGTCTATGTCTAAGCTTGACTTCAATTCTGAGGAAGAGAAACAAGCTGTGGAGCAGGTTTTCCATAATGCAATATTATGTCTCAATGAGGAAGACAGAAATCTTCCAGCTGTAGAATTAATGCTTCCATTGCTGAAAAGAGGCATTGCAGTACATCACTCAGGTCTTTTACCAGTTATTAAAGAGTTGGTTGAGATTCTTTTTCAGGAAGGCCTGATAAAAGCCCTTTTGCTACGGAAACGGTAAGATTTTCATTTGATTTTGGACTTATGAGGTACACATAATGCATTCTGTATCTAACAATTGCATGGATATCTTCTATTGTTCTCCTGAATATGTGAAGAGACTCGAAGCTACAACATACACGTTACTGAAAGCAATTTTTATACCAACTAATGGATCTTGCTGCACTATTCACTTGTTTACCTCCTGGATGGCAGGAGGGTCTTGTGTTTTTATTTTATGATTGTGATTAATTTCTTTCTGGTTATTGGTGGGACAGTTTGCAATGGGACTGAATATGCCTGCAAAGACTGTTGTGTTTACAAAACTTAGAAAATTCGACGGGGATAGCCATCGTTGGATGAGTTCTGGGGAATATATACAGGTAATATTATAGAAAAATTCTTAGATCATTCTGAAGGCAGTACATCAACTGTTTTACTTATCCTTTTAAATGCTCCTGATCACACAATGATTTTTTTCCTCTTTATTTTTGATTGCATTAGAAATTTGGGTATAGCACCAAACAACTGCATTTAATTATTTGTCTTTTGAAAAATTAACAGATGAGTGGCAGAGCTGGAAGGCGGGGAAAAGATGATCGTGGCATCTGTATCATCATGATTGATGAAACGGTATAATTTCTGTTGTCATCTGGTGCAAAATTTTACTGGAAGGCTAATTTTTTGAATCTTTAAGTCTTTAGATTTTGCAATTCTTGTTTGGAAAAATAATAGAGGGGTAATATATTACTAAAACATTGACAGCATTTTATATCAGCGCTAGATTATCTGCAATATAATAGGGGTGGAATACAAGGTTGATTCAGCCAAGAGCAACTATTTAGTTATTAGTTTGAAATCTGGATTGTTTTTCTAGTTATTGTATCAAATGGCAATATTTGGTTACAAATTTCTTTGTTTCTTAATGGCATTCTCTTGAACAACGATCCGTAGGTTAATATTAACTAGGTCATGCACTTTAAGGGCTTTCTAAATATATTTGCTGTTAGATTGGGTATCATTGCTCCACAGCTATGTGGAAATTGCTCCACAATTGTGTTGACATCAAGTAATATTCAAGCTTCATTGCTATTAACCAAGTCAAGCACATTAAGGCCTTTCTACTACATTTGCTATTATATGTAATGATCCAGATGTGGAAATGAAAATTTGTAACTCGATTTTGGATTTCAAACCAAAAATTTGATTTAAAAAATCCACTATAAAAAGACAATGAAAATCTGCTCTGTTACCTTTAATATACAGGTGAGCTAGTGCTCTTAGGTGAATCATGCTCCCAAATACAAAGACAATGAATCTTCAAAGTATAAAATGTAGTTGGCATACTAGTTGAGTACTTGGCGAGTTCCCAAGTACTCACTAGAAAATTTTAGAAACGTTTTTTTAACACATACTCCCATGCAAATCTTTACCGAGTTTTGGGACAGTCCTCGCCGAGTCCATGCCAATATATTCATCCAATAAACATTCAAGTATACATTTATATTTAGATAAGGACATTTACTTATACTTTTAGTTATATATAAATTATATACTTTTAGGATGCTTGAAAGTGGTTTCAGACATCTACGAGATATAATGCAGATTCTATATTTTTGAGGTTCCTATTGGGTTTCAGACTTAGCCAGATTTCAAGGTTTTAGGGTTTCAAACTTAACCATATTTTAGGGTTTTCGGATTTCAGGGAGATATCATAGGAGCTATGAAGAAATAGATAGGTTTTTCATAACATCATATGTTTCTTTCCTAAAATACCATGAGCCGACCCCATCCGTTTCCCAATACACTTCTTAGGACGCACACTTAGGGAGATTGATGCACCAATGAGCCTGCATGAGAGATCATCAATAATTGAAATATATTGTTGTAAACCTATATAAAATCAACTATCCTAAATTTATAATAGTTATTGCCTGGCTGTTGTATTTGTACGATGATGCAATTTTGTACTCTATTTGTATTCATATATAATAGAAAACATTTCCCCAACGTTTTATAGACTCATTTGAGACATTTTGTAACTGTATTTTGTATAATTTTTTTGTTTTTTATTTAAGTTTTTGAAAGATCCCCAATGGGTCTCCCTTATACTCCAATGAATTTTAAATCAAATAAAAACAACAAATGCAGATTTATGGATGTTATGGCAATTACCCTAATGCAGATCTGAATTTATTTGAGAAAATGCGACTAGGGTTTAAGATAGATCTTAATGCAAATGACACCCAAAAGTAATATTTTTGATTTCAAATGATTACCCAAATATTTAGAGACTGAACCATGCAAGAAACTGAATTTATTGCAGCCAAAACAACCCAGAAAATCAGATCTGAAGTCTGCTAATATTCTGCCTGGAAACCCTCAAAATATACTTCAGAAAATGATGAAAATACAGCGATTTGGTTTACAGTATTATGGAGAATATTTGACAAATATTTTTGAGGAAAATACCTCTGAAATTGCTGCCAAAACTGCCCACAATAGATCGACCCAACTGCTGATCAAAAACCACTGAAAATACCTTCAAAACTCTTCACAAACACTGCTGAAATGAACCCGGAAATCTGATTAACAACGCTGGAAATTTCTGAGTGAAATCCCCTCTCAATCCCTTGGGGTTTTCGTCCACAAGAGATGAAATCCACAAGGGTTTTCGTCCTTGGAATCTCTGATAAAAGCAAGAGCTCTTAACAATGCAAAAATCTGATAATAAAAATTTGGAATGCTTCTAAGCAAGTCGACTTGCCCATATAAAGGCAAAACAGCCCAACCACCACCTCTAAACCAGCCAATCGCATTTTTCCTTTTCCCTATGCTGGTCGCATTTTTCCCTATGGGCTTGATGTCACATTTCCCAATTTATGACTCCCATAAGCAAGTCGCACTTTTCCTCCTTTAATACAATTAATTTTAATTGTATTTTGATATTGACATTTTTAATTTATTAATAAGCTTTATTATTTATTATATGTGCAACTTATAATGTTATTTTAAAAACATTAGCACAATATAATAAAATAATAAAAACTTAGTCCCCCTCGATATCTCCTTTGGCCGTCGGGTAGACAAAAAGGGCCAAAGGTCTTCGTCCAAGCTCATTCGGAAAGAGGGGACATTACAGCTTTTACCTTAAGGATTTCATCCGTGTGCTTTGCAAACAAATAATCAAAAAGGTCTAAGCAACCCTTTCCCCTTCGGCCTTCCCAATAAAGGGATACTCCAACAATTGTGTACTCATAAACACTTCCTTAAGATATGCTAGTGAGGCTACAATGCTCTACAATGTGATGAAGGTTTTGGTCAATCACGTGACACTTCTCACACAAGCTCCTTTCCATTGATGTGCTTTCTCATCAAGCTTAACACAAAAGGGTTATTGCAGATGAAATTTGTGATATTTCTTGGCTCTTCTTCCACATTTTTCATCCATGCCATCTTTTCTATGCCTTCAAGTAAGAGATCAACACAATTAATTATGCAAGTGGTTTAAAAAAGTGTAGGTTGCCTCTTTTCAAGAAGTCTACCTGTTGCTACATATGCTACTTGCATTATCAGTCACAACTTGGACAATATTCTCCACATCTATTCCCATCACCACCTCATCCAACACACACACACACACACAAAGTGTTTGTAATTTTCACTTGGTGGGAGGCATCAATTGAGTAAAATAACACCAACCGCCCACTTTAAACCGCTAGAAAGTTAATCAAAGTGTCAATTTTCCAATACTTCCACCATCAAACAAAATTTTATAGCCCTTTTTACGCCATATTGTTTTTTTCTCATTTACTATAACTTTTGTTGATTTGACGGCGTACTCCAATAATGGGCCACACAAATTATGAGTAAGAACCCTGATACCCTTCCTATAATTGGTCAATGCAGCTACTAAATTCTCCCAATTTGGGGTTTTTGTCACATTGAATGGTATGTTGATCTAATACCAAAAGTTTGTTGTAACTACCTTTGCTTAATTGTGCAATTCTTGGTTCCAACCAATACCTTTGAGTGAAGGTCAGTGCCCTATAACTACTTCTAGGAACAAAAACCTTTTTCCAAACTACATGTGAAGTCGAGCTATCTCTAGTAGATGAGCTTTGTACTCATCCTCGTCACCATCCCCAACCACTGGAGTTGGGGCAATAGAAGAGGCTCCCATGCCATACTCATCGAATTCATCCCTTGCTGCCCTCCTATTTGTAGGGATGCAATGCTTCAACTTTCCCTTTCCCCTTTTTATTCTTTTTCTAAATCAAGGTAAGTAGTGATCTCTTTTTGAGCTTGATGTGGCCTCCTGTTATGTATTATCGCATAAGATCATAAATACGACTCCTAATGCAATTCCTCCACCTTGATAATGAATAAATAACATTATTTTTTTCCCATTCTCTCGATTTAAATAGACCATACTTTTCATTATTAGATCTACACTCTCGTCATTGAGTGGCTTCCCCTAAAAATAGGTATCTCTTGCAAAATCTCCTTCTTGTTACGTAAGGTTGGTCGAGAACCTAGAGTGAGGTCAATGCCCTCAACCGATAGTATAACAATTGTTTCAACTTATATAATGGTTTCTTTCCTTTTGTGGCATAGTATAATCTCTAGATATGTAGTAAGCAATAAAGATCAAGATATAAGAGATAGAGGAAGCTAGAAAACCATTCATCTCCTTCGAGAGAATGCCATATATACAATGCACATACTAATATAATTACCGTCCAGCTTTTATATCTTTCCTTTGTGTCATTTTTCAATGTAACATATTTTTCTAATTTGTTGTTTAACATTTTATTTTGATGTGGATGTTTGGGAAGTCTTCTACTTCCAACCTCATTGAGCAAGCAATCATGGACCATGAGCTCAATATTTGCTTTGTTCTTGTTTTCAATGCAGGTCAAAGGGCCCGTGCCTTAGAGAAGTATGGTGGTCTTAAAATTGTCATTGCGGATCTCGTGAATCATAATTCGCCGTGTAAAGTGGGGGAAATGTGGACTTGGATTCATAGGATGACTAAGTGGCTCAAGAAGAATGTGCCGAGGGCTAGCAATAGTCATCTAGTGCGTGAAGAAGCTTGGGTGGCTTGGGAGAATAAATTCAGGCTCCAGGGTTCCCAAAGATTTTACAAGGAGTCCAAGTTTGGAGAGACTCAAAGCTGCATCAAGTGAGTGCAGACATTCGAGAATGTGTTGGCCGAAGCTCTCGACACTCCTTGGTGGGAAGTGTGGCAGACATCATCTATCGTATTGGTTAGGTGATCGCTTGCATCAGAGGGGAATCGCAGGTTTGCGCTTGTGGTGGACTTCCTGGTTGTGGCATTACCCCTCTATTAGAAAGCTCTGCAGGGTTGGACAATTGGGGGTGTGTTGCAATCAACCCCTTTGGGGCATCGGGGATACCTAACCACTATTGGAAGAGTTTCTCCTCCATTTAGCCCTCGTTCTCAGGAACAGGGGAGCTTGCCGTGAGGTCTCCATATGGCTGAGTGGTGAACAATGGCTTTCACCAGGAGTATTCCTGGAGACTCTAACCTTAATTGGGGGGTCGGTATCGCTAGATGTGATCACTAGATGGTTTATGTTGCTTGGTATCTTTTGCGGGGAAGAGCTTTAGAGACCAAGTCCTACCGGTGGTTGCTCTATCGGGTTGAACTTGGAGTTGAGGGGTGATTCTTGAAGACTATGCTTGCCCTGACCGATTTCAACAAGGGACTCTTCCACTTAGGAAAACTAGGAAAAATCATAACACATTTGAATTCGGCAATTTAAAGTGTTGGCCCTAATTTTTTTGGAATTGGGATCACTTGTACTTAAACCAAGCAAATATTGGCAAGAATTTCCCCGGAAAATAGGGAACACTGTAGGTGCGTACATCATTGCCATTGAATTTACTAAATGGGTGTTCTCATCTATGCCAGGATGTGTTGATATAGACATGGAAATTTTGCTGCCAGAGAATATTGTCCTAAATGGGAGTAGCCAATTGGTTATGAAAACATCCCTTTTAGCTTCAGAATTTGTCACAAGCATGGACATCCGGCTAGAATGTCCCTCTTGACGTTGTTAAGAACAAATTGTGACACAACCATAGAAAATAGTGGTGGATCTTGAGATCTAAAAGGTTTATGCAGTAAGTCAATAGAGCAGATTGTGGCATGCAATCCGTTATCATCTTGTATTATTGCAAGGATTTGAGCTTATACATCTTGAGGTTGTTGGGTGTATGCATCTAATGAAGGATTTGTAGTAACATTCATACAAGCATTAAAATGCACCCCACTGTTGGGGAATGAGCCATGCAATAAAGCTATAGCATTAACATTGATAATAGGAGTAAGAGACACGTGTTGTGGAGTAACTTGAGGAAGAGCTTGGGATCCCCCCATAGTAGGAATACTAGGTGTGGGCAACACTTGTGGAAGTTTTAGGTGTAAACACATTAGTATGTTTTAGGTGTAAACACATTAGTATGTGGTAATGTGCAATGGTTGTATTGGTCTGAACACCTAATGTAGAAAACAGTGTTTTCAGAATTGGTTGAACCGAACCGAACCGGCCGACCGGTTTGACCGGTCTGATATTTTTGGAGTGAACCGGTTGAAAATCTGGATTGTTTGACCGGTTTGGGGCCAACCCGGTCTGGTTTTGATATAAACCGCCAAGTCGAACCCCTGCGCAGGTATAAGGTGCAATTTTTAAAGAATACACTTTTTAAATTAAAATTAATACTTCCTGATCATCAACAGATATGCTTCAGTACACATACCAAAGAGCATCCAACAAATCTGAATTTACATTTTAGTCTCTGTATCTCTCATTAAATCCAGAATACATGAATTCTAGCGATTCTTATCAACGAAGATATCTATATTCCGGCACCATGTTCCAGTCAAGAACTCAACATCGTATTATGGTAAAACAATAATTTATTGCATTCAGAAATAGTATAATTCTGATCAGCACTATATATATATATATATATATATATATATATATAAAATAAAGAAAAAACTAACATTACAGTTGCATTTCTTTTATTCTACAATAGCAGCAGATGAAAGGATACTAATTGCTTGAATGAGTCTCACTATCATATATCAATTGCTCATTATCAGTATACAACAGTATTGACAAGTTTCAGTCGTAATAAGTATCCAACAGCTGTGTAATAAACAAAATCAGCATATAAAGTCAGAATAAAGATGTATGTCTAAATGGTTTGAACCAAATAATACTATTCAAAAGGATGTGGAAAAGCTGAAATCTCCACATTATTTATGTATTTTGTTTGGGAATCTCATATATGATATATGTATTGTGTATTGGACTTGGAGTTCGTGCCATTTTGCTATAAACACCTTTCTTATATATATACATGAGAAAACTTTGCATATTTTGTGTGTAATTGTTGGAATCATGGTTTCTAATCTTTTAAATGTATCGTTTTACGTTAAAAATATAAATTTTTATGTGTTTTTTAGTAAACCGGTTCATAAAGTTTGAATGGGTCCGTCCCGGTCCGGTCCAACCCTCGACCGTTCCGATTTTTTAAATATTGGTAAAAAGAGAGCATCTAAAAGGCGTATTGATATCAAGCAATGGTTCAACACTTGTTTCCTTAGTTGTAACAAGCAAATGTTTTCTTAGCACATTTTTCCTTCGGCCTTTAATATGACAACTTGTACTCCTTGATATACTTAGGGGTATGTGTCAATGCCTCTTGAAATCGAGAGATCCTATTTGTGCGT
This sequence comes from Taxus wallichiana var. yunnanensis, assembly GCA_018340775.1. NCBI lineage: Eukaryota > Viridiplantae > Streptophyta > Pinopsida > Cupressales > Taxaceae > Taxus > Taxus wallichiana. Next base: position 275,124,068 of record CM031240.1, read on the forward strand.
ATGGGAGTAAATTGTGTAAAGGATAGGAGGCTCTCTATTCATCTCATAATAATCAACATTATTTCATTCATGTATGTAGGCCGCATGGCTAGATATAGTCTTAACAATAACTTCATGTTCATTTATGTTATCAACTTCACCATTAATCAACATTTGCATCAACATTAACATTTGTATCATCATGAAAATCGCCCCCAATACCAGGAGAAACAATAATATTAGAACTATTTGCCATTTTCTTTACACAAGGTTGAGCTAAAGGAATTTGAATGTAACCGAAATGAGCACAACTCACTCTAGCACTTCACCTAGTAGGTGTAGTGGATCTAGCTTGCCTAGGTTGTGTAAGATGAAATCATGTGAAACACACAAAACAAGACCGATTAACTATGCATAACCTAATATATGTGAGAATTAGAGTTTTGATGAAACCCTAATATCTAAAATCAACCCTAAGATTCGAAACCCTTATGGCAGAAAGTAAAACCGTGGGTTGTGTGAATGTAGTGGGTTTACCAAAAGCAGTGTTTTAATAAAATCACACCATAAGCATAATTAAAACTGAATGTAATGAATTAAATTCCAATAAACAACATCATAATACAACTTGATTTTTGTGAAATTGGGGTCTAATGTTGGAAATGTGTTGTATATTTTCCATGAGTTACCCCCTTCTAGACTGTATAGCCAGGCACAACATACATCCTAACAAGTCTTATGGGGTCCCTTTTATATGATTTTGGGCCGTATAGGTGGTTTAACCTATGTTATTATATGGATATAGGTTGTATTTTTGGCCCATGGTTTTGGTACCCATTGTATTGTAATGCTTCGTGATGGTTACCTACTGATGTGCTTACATATAGTTGGACATGCAGTAGCATAGAACAAAACTAAGAAGTATGTTATTGTATGGTAAAACGGTTGAGTCAATACAATAAGGAATTGAAGTTATTGTGCTAGGTTTTTTTCTCGAAAGGGTTTTCCTAAGATAAATCTTGTGTATTCTGTTATCTAGTGTATGCCATTTTTAGTTTTTGTTTAATCTTAAAGATTATCTTAGGTATTTCTTCTCTTGTATTTGTTTATTGGATCAAAATCTCTTCATCTAAAATAGTTTCATCACTCTAAGAATAGGAAAATAGTGATTAGTGCATGGAAATGGAATGAACTCATGAAGTTGGGTTTGTAGAAGATGAAACAATGTGATCAAATGATGAATTGAAACTGGGAAGATAGTCATCAAGGTGCTCAGGAAAAATTAGGACTTGGAATGTGTTTTGGATACGTTTGAAAAGTCCAAAATGTTTGGGTTTGAACCCATACTAGATTGTACTAGGACCGAATTTGTATGGGGGTTATGAATGTGTCTAGGGAAAACTGGATGAAGCTTGCTTCTGTACAGGGTCGCATGGATTTGATCTTTAGTTCTGTGGACCTAAAATGGTGTGATGATCTATGACAAAGTGAGAATGCCTTCCTCCAGACCCAAGTTTTGCTTGTTTTAAGGATGGGAGACTTGAAAAAAAGGCTACCATTTTGGGTTCAATTGGCTCCAACGACTTTGTGATTGCTGAGCATTGCCTACATGCCAACACTTTGAAGAGGGCTAAAACCGAATTAGTTTTCCCCAAGTCTACGATGAAATGCAACCAAAAACATAGAACAAATGCTCGTATAATGAAACCCTTGACTTGATTTTGGGACTCGACAACATGCACTTTGAGACCTTTTATGCTTCGTAGTTTTGCTCTTGGCCGATCTAGGATTACTCTTGGAAGATTTAGGAAGAATTTGTTTTTGTGTGTAATGATCTCCAAGGGGTGAAGTGTTATTTAGATGATTTGAATGGCTTAGGGTGCCTTTGTTTAAATAAAAGATCTTTTGTTAGTTTCTCTTGCTCAATCGACCCAAAAATCCTGCTAAGGTTGACTAAGACAAGTTACCCATTTGAAATTCTGACCGTTGGACAAGTGAAGGGTGGGTTCAGGATGACTAGATAGATTCAGGGCCAAACCTGTCACGACGTCATGAAACTCAAAACCTGAAAAAGTTGTGGTTTCTGTCTGGAGTGCAAGTTGACTACTATATAGATCATAATGGTTTTGAGAACAATGAATCGGAGAATGGGACGACCTAGTGGATTAGTGGGTGTTCGAACAATGAAATATTTGTGAGAATAACGTCAAATATATATTTATGGAGAAAATGTATGTAAAGATGTAAAAAGTGTTGTTGCTAAGTGCCTCAGACCAAAGTTGGGGTACTACACATCCTTATTGAGATCCATCATTCTTCTAATATTGTAATAACATTTTTGAGGAATCTCAATAAACTCGTTTATGTTTGATGGCTATTGGTCCAATGATCCGATGTTTTTGATCTTTACGCCGGAGGCATCTTACTATGAGGAAGGCTCGCCTCATATTTTCTTCCATATGTCCCCTAGATGTTTGCCACATGTAAGAGTTTAATTCAACCGTTGGATATTGTATGTAATTGTACCTGCCACGTATTAAGTGGACTGTGAGTCCAGCGAATCAATTTTTCATGCTTGTAGCTTTTTCATTCAACAAATGGCAACGATTTTCATTGCAGCAATTTGATACTGTAGTAAAACTGTGCATTGATTTTCTCCAGCATCATTGAAGGGTAAGAGGAAGGAGACAACTGCCATTTTGGTTGGGCATGTCTGTTATGCCATTGAGCTATACTGGCTTAAGTCAAAGTTGAAATGACGTGTTTTGAAATTTAGGGTTTGAATCCCATAACATGCTCTTCTTGTCTGCATTCTCATTGTACATGACACACCCTTCAAGAGGAGAACCTCATCCTAGTTGGATGTTTAATTCTCGCCCACTCAAAATTTCACTTTCTTCCATCGGATCTTGGAATTCCATCCAGAAAAAGGACACAATGTGGTCTGTCAGAAGTGCAGCAGCAGATTCTGTCTGATAAAGGAAAATAATTAAAATGAGGTGGAAGAATGCTCCTATTCGCGGTTGATAATTGTTGGGACCAAAGCGCTATGGATTTCAGACAATAATGAAAAAGTGAGAATCATTGTTGGAGTCGGGTAGGTATTCTGGGCGAAATATTGAAATTGAATTTGTTTGATAAGCTGTAAAACTATAGAAAAAGCTGAAAAGAAAGGATCTGAAGCAAAGACATTTGCAGTCACCAAAATTTGAAGAATCCTGTGAAAGGGACAAATGCAAGAAATCATAAACATGGCTTCTAGAATTGAGCACTAAGTCCTTTGGCTCATTTGTTTGTCTTTTGCCAAACAATGCAACTGTTTCTCTTGTCACCTTTGTGCCTGCCAATGAAATTTTCACCACCCCTTTTTAATTTCTTGCTAATCATAAAAATACAATTCTTAATAGCAGATAAAACATGATTTATTCTTATACAAGAATATTAATACTTGGATAATCTGTATTTGCCTTTTCCTTTTGAGCCGGGAAAACAAAACTAAAGAGATCAAATGTAGGATGCTTGTTAGACATGATATTGTTTATGAAATATGCAAAATTCTTTTAACATATTCAGGAGAAATTTGTTAATAGGAACAACAGAAAAGGAGGAAATCTTAAATTTATTTAATGGGAATTTTTAAAAAGGGACGAGAAGAGAGGGAGAGTTGACTACAAATTTTAATATCCCTGCATCTATGTACACCTATAAATATCCCTGCGTCTATTTGTATGTTTTCTAAAGTATTTGTATATTTGTTAATTATTGGTCTGAATTTAGTTTTGTAAGTGCATTATTGCAAAGGTTGACAAATAGATTCAATGGCTGAAAGTCACCCTGGGTTGTATCCCGGTTTGCATGAAGCATGGGGATTACTTCATGGTCAAAATTGTGCTGTGTTTCTAAAATCATTCCAAAATGAGCTTTAGACTGTTGATTCGATGCATGTGCAGTAGAGAGAATGAGTTAGATGGCTGCATACAATGTTTAAAGTGATCATCACTACCAAACAAACTCAATAGCAAAAATATAGATGACACATACTTCTTTGGGTGTACATGCAACCTAATTATGCCTAGGGTGTTCTCTATGAGAATGCTCCTTCAAGAATTTTGTCTGCTTTCCTGGCAGACGTGGAAATGGCAAAAGAGATGCTCTAAAACAAAATCCGTCTGCTTTGTAGGCCAAATCATTTCCGTGGTAATCGATGGCTCTGCCTTTCTGGTTGCATCATTCCAGATGTCTGCTTTGCTTGCTGTTTTTCAGTTTCCCGGCCTTGCTACTTGCTTGTGTTGCTTAATACTTCTCCAAACCTGTTTGGAATTCCTTCCTTTGAACTCAATTGCAGATGGCTGGCCGCCTTAATTGTAGATTTGTGAATGTATTCTTCCATAATTCTAATATCTTTAGGTTTATGTAAGGTCTTTTGGCAAATAAGCAAATGCATATCTTTCCTCGTAACATTACTTGTAAAATGAAAATTGCAGTTGTACCAGCTAATATATGTTTTACAAGTGACTGGCTCTGCCTCTAAATTGATAACATGATCCTTCAACTTTCTCCAGTTTTTTATAGCCTCCTCCAGTTCTTCCATGACAGCGCTTCTCCAGCTCATAAACTAACAACGGATAAGCACTTGAGACTCCTTGTTGGTTACGGAATTAATACATTTCCTTCTAAAACATTTTTGCAGAGGCTCAAACATGATTGAAACCCTTTCAAATTGTTTTAGAAAAAGTTCTAAAATGAATTCCAACTATTGTAGTGCTCTTTTACAACACACTGGAAGCATTTCAAAGAATCTTTATAGTGACTAGCCCAATGGACGACAAACCTGCACAATTACCACACGATTACCTTTTTTATGAAATGGAGATCCCATGAAATCCCAATCCAATGTTAAGCTGAAAATAAAGAGCATGTGATCGCTTGGATTACTATTTTTTTGCTTCACAAAACAAAGAATGAAGCGAAATATATTGAATATTATTGTGGTGCATGATTTTTGTTGTGAAAAGATAAGTCACGGGAGGCCTGTTAAAAATTGTTAATGCAAGTCTGTTTGAACTGCATGCAAAATGACTCACCAGCATACAGAAGTCAGTGGACAAGTGAATCCAGATGATAAATGATGACAACAACACAAATTTGACCCACTTATAGGGCAATGAAAATGCTGTGATATAAGTCTTGGCATAGAGAAACATATTAAAACTTTGTATTAAATATCACAATGTGCAATTAAAACTTCATATTAAAATTCATAAAGTGTAAAATACTCTATGACTGACTATTATCGGTGAATAATAACAAACTAATATTAGAATATGAGAACTATAGTAACTACGGGTATTAATAATATAATGTTTCATAATACAGATAACCCTAACATTTTATACACAATTACGTAATTATAAGCTTATAATTTTATTGTTTAAAAAAATGATATCCATGTGTAATTAAAGTTAAACTTAGGTATTCATTTGCCTTAAAAGATATGTCCCGTGAAAGGTCACAGAGAGATTGCATCGTCGAGGCAACGTTGCGGTGTCGAGTGTTTGCTGTCAAGCATGGTGTGTTGTATGACATAATCGTTGGCGATTGCTCTTGAGCATGTAACTTGTTTGTATTGAACAAATACATTGCCGTTATTGTCAATTATTTTTGTTGATAGTGTGTGATTCTGTAATGTTGCCGTTGGTGCAAAATCACAAAGACTTCAGGGCTCCGCAACGCGATGGGTTGAAAGCCTCAGTGCGATTGCACAACATGGAGCTTTTCCCAAGTGTGGGACCTCGCGAAATCGGAAAAGCTCTCCGGATGAAGGCCGGCTCCTATTCCTCTGTTCAGATGCACCAATAAAACGCAGAGGTTTACCCCAAAAACCCTAACCTAACTACCAAGGAGACAGGGAGAGAGAAATGCATAAAAATAAACCTAAGCTAAGGAGGTGATGCACCGAGGAATGAAGAACATATGTCTTGCCAATAAACACAAACCAATAAAATGTAATGCAAAAAGATATGCACAGATAACTTATTCACAAGATCGGAAGGACGCAAATAAACACGTAGAGGGTTGAGAAAACATCCACAGATATGCATTAATTTGCTCCAAGGGGTGATACAACACTGCAAAATGCCAAGAGGCAAGGTTGCATTACAATTTCAAATGGGAAGGTCCTTTGCTCCACAAATCCACCTGCCAGGGAGAAGAAGGGAGGAGGCACAAAACAAAAATGTCCAACCTTGAGAAAAAGCCCATCCTTTACAATTTATAGAAGGGAAAGAGATGGAGAAGTGAGAAAATCGAAATTTGCCCAACCACCTCCAAGACTGCGCCGAACTCGTTTCTTCATGGCGGTAGGTGAGACCCAAAACCCAAAAAAACGAATTGTCATATTTCCCGCCAGTCCCGTCTACTGGTCGGGTTCGGGACTCTCCTCTCGCATCCGCATCGGGCTTGAGAGACACCGCGGCATGTGTTTGATGTTCGTGCTTTCCCGAAACCCGCATCCGCCGCTATTTTCCAAGTTTTTCCTTTGTTTTCGGGTTCGGGGTGTAACTTGCATATGCATCGGGTTTGGGAGGTGGCGCAACATGTTTTCGCCCGTGTTCCCGCGCCGTGTTTTCCCGACTTGTTCGCCCGACCCGAAACCCGAATTCCCTTTCTTGCCGGGTTTCAAGACCCCGACATGTATTCATTGCGCCATGTTGTTCCCCCTCGAAACCCGCCTCGCCTCAAGGCTGGGATTTGGAACCCTCGCGACATGCTCCTTCACCATGCGTTTCCGACGTGCAAACCCGACTATGAAACCCGATTTTCACGCGACTTTGTCGGGTTTTGAAGACCCCCGACATGTATTCATTCCTTGTTTATCCGACTTGTCGACCCGATCCGAAACCCGATTTATCTTGTATTTACCCTGGGAGGAAAAATATACAACAATTTGGCGACTCACGGGGTTCCCGCCTCACAGTAGAAGATCAATGGCCTTTTAGCAATCCATCGGGCACGGAGTCATAAGCAATAACTCGAAACCAACTCGATACCGCAACTCCTTCTCCGAGAACACGCCGAACCGTAAAAAACCAACCCAGAGCAACAAAACTCGTGCAAAGCACTTAGGGAAACCGAAACCTAACTATAACAAGACAATGTGCATACGCACTTAGAGGAATTGAAAACTAGGCTAATATTTACAAGGGTAGAACTTTTCTCTCTTCAAGAAGAATGTTTAATATAGATTCCGCTTGACCGAATCGGAGTTCTTCTCCGTCCAATGTAGACAATCGAAGGCAAGGCATTGCTATTCTTACATTCCGTGACCATGTAGGGGCCACTCCAAATGACATCAAATTTGGAATGCCTTCCGGTTTTGCCCGATCTCGCATCCCATTTCGTAACTAAGTCCCTTCCCAGAAGGTCCTCGCTCTCGCTTTCTTATCAAACCATCTTTTCACTAAGGCCTGATCTTTCTCGATTGTTTGAGCCGCATGCTCTCTAATTTCTTCCAATTCCATCAACTCGCATACCTAGCCTCCATCGGTTCGAACTCACCAACTCCAACCGCTTCATGAACTCCAATGCAGTAGCTTCTAATGATATAGGCACACGCCTCTTTTCCATAGACCAACTTGTAAGGGAATTGCCTAGACCTCTTTGGCGTTATTCTATCACCCATAATGCTGATTTTAGCTTGGTATGCCATGTTCTTTGATTTTCATCCGAGTCCTCCCGATGATTCTTAGCAAATTTTTGTTCGTGGACTCTCGCTCGTCCATTACCCCCGCGGTAATAATTTGAAGAGGTGCTCAAATAGATTCCATTCTTGATGCACCCATTCTCGTAATCCCGAACCTATGAATGCCAATGCATTATCTCGATATGATAGTGGGCTTAAGACACCGAACCCGGTCACTATTCCTTCATAAAACTCTAGTATATTAGACTCGTTTGCCTCTTTGAGCGCCACCGCTTCCCACTTGGTGAAATAGTCCGTTCGCCGTGAGAATCCACTTGTGGCCTCGGCTTGAGTTTGGGTTGATGACCCCGACGAAATCCAATCCCCATCGCATAAATGGTTGGTCAACCAAAATTGGGTGCAATGGAAGTGCCGCTAGTCTTTCTTTGCTCGTGAAGAGTGCACATATCTTGCACTTTCTTATCCATGTATAGCAGTCATCAACATCAGGGCCAATAATACCCTGCTTTCATTATCTTGAGAGCTGTCACTCGTGGGGCAAAATGTCCACCAGAATCTTCATCGTGAAAATCTCGTAACACCCTCTCAATTTGACCCGTCCCAATGCACCTCAATAGAACTCCATTGACGTCCCTCTCAACAAAGCACCATCAACAAGCACATATGGAATAGCTTGTAATCTAAAGTATCTTCTCTTTGCTTTGCTCATTTCTCGGAGGGCATAGGCTCGTCCGTAGGAAATGAATCATACTCTCGAGTCCAACAAGGAGTAGGCACATCATCATTTTCATGTTCTCGCCATCCCAGAGTACTTTCAAGACAGCCTCCTTTTCATCACCGCTTCAACTTGTTGACTCAAGGCTAGCTGCTCACATAGTCCCTTTCCACGTACTAGCTTTGTGACCTTGATTTCGATGTCATATTCCATGACACGAGTGATCCATCCTGCACGCTTCTCATTCAGATCCTTGTTTAGAAGGAAGTCTTTGACTCCCGCATGGGAGACCATCAATTGATCTTGTTGTTTGAGACTAGGTGCTTGAATTTCTTTAAACTCCTGATCACTGCAAGGACATGCTTTTCAATGAAAGAGTACCTAGTTTCGTATTCCTCCAAGCCTCGATCAAGAAAGCAACTCGGTTGCTTCTAATCCTCCTTTGTTCTTGCTGACCAGATTGCGTAAATTGTGTCTCCACCACCGAAGGCATATATCACGAAGTCCTTAGAGAAGTCTGGATTGATGAGAGTCAGGGGCTTGAGATATAGCCTCTTTTATTGCCTCAAAACTTGCCTTCCTTCTTGATGTCCACTTAAATGCCATGTTCTTCTTTAACATCAACGTTATTGGTTTTACGAGAGCCGCAAAAGTTTGGAACAAACCTCATGGACAAAATTGATCCTTCCTAAGAAGCTTCAAGAGCCTTCTTGTGACTCGCAATGGCAAAGCTTGAATTGCTTCGACTCTCTCTGGGTCAATCGTCAACCCTTCCTTTGAAACAATATGGCCTAGAAGTTTTCCCTCGTGAGCCAAGAATATGCATTTTTGGGATTCAATGATACCCCAAATCTTCTACACCTCCGAAATACCTGCCTTAGATGAAAGAGGTGATCCACTGCATCTTTTGAGAATACAAAGTGATGTCGTCAAGATATATTAGAACTATTTTATTGATCAACCCCTTAAATGCCATATCCATTGCCCTTCGAAGGTGGCTCCAAAGATTCGATAGCCCAAATGGCATCTTCAGAGGCATATGTCCCCCATTCGGTGGTGAAAGCCGCTTGAATTGGTCATCTTCTTTCACCATCACCTCGATTATACTCGAGTAGCCATCTAGAGAGAGAACCTCTCCAACCGGATACTACTTGCAATATCTGTTCCATCAAGGAAGTGGGTAATGATCTTTGAGAGATGCCCCGCTGAGGTCTCTAAGTCTACACACAACCTAATTTCTCCGCTCTTCTTCCCGACCGAACCAAGTTCGCAACCCACTGAGTGCTTGATCGGGAATATAATGCTTGCCTCTATTAGCTTGTTAAGCTCTTTCTTCATCGAGAGCTCAATGTGAGGGTTGACTGGTCTCGCTTCGCCCGATGGGCTTAGCATCCGATCCACCCTATGGTATGTTGTGCCAAATTTGGATCGAATCCTCTTAAGTCTTCATAGCTCCAAGTGAAGACATCTGGAAATTCTTGCAAAGCCGTATGAAATCTGATTTCTCCCGCTCAAAGGGCCACTTTACCAATTTGAAGTGTTTTGCCTTCCCAAACCGAATTGGCTCGAATCTTCTCTCTTGACCAGTATATTAGCCTTTTTCTTTACGGAATCGGTCGTTAGGGTCAAGATAGACTCCAATGTTACTAAACCCTTAGGAAGCTTGTTTGTCCGCAGCTGCACTACTTGATCCCCATACCGCCGCTCTAATCTGTCCGATTCCTAGCCGAGAATTCAACCTCTTCTTGCAAGAAATCGACGATCTGTTGATCGTTCTCAAACACCGCCACCTTGTGTTGTTATCTGAATCGCTTGGCTCACAACACATGGATATGTGGCTGTGTTTTCTCTTCTTCGATGTTGTCAACCACATCAAACGTTGCTCCAACCGCCGCGAGCCTATCTCGCAAGCTTCATTTTCTTCCGGGTATGGACACAATGTCAAAGCTTCAAATCCTCAATGAGGTCCCATACCCTATTCTTGTAGCTCCTTAAGCAAGTCGCTCTTTGTAGCATGTTGTCCCCTAACTTGGTCGACAATCAACTCACTATCTCCAAACACCGCAAGTTCTTTATGCCCCTTTTCCGGGCCCAATGAAGTCCATGAATCAAGGCCTCATATTCAGCCGTGTTGTTTGAACAAGAAAACTGGAAACGAAAAGTTGAATAATATTTGATGTCTTGTGGCGAAATCAACATTGCACCACCTCCAAAGACTTGCCTACTCCTTGATCCATCGAAAAATAACTTCCAAACTTTGTTGTCTTCGTCCTTTTGTTTAGGCTGAATGATGTCAGGAATGGGTGAATTCTCTTCGTGTACACAATACACACCCAATTCAGATTCTTCAATTTCCTTATAGGGGTCAAATTCATGACTTTTATTTGCCCATTCATCCAAAGTTAAATCAGGTATTCCCTCGACCTTAGTACTTGCTTCTTCTGGATCACTAACACTCCTCCCGATCAAAGGCTGAGCAATTTGCATTGATAGGACCTGGTACATGAGGCTCAATATGGAAATTGGCAATTGATTCTGATCTGATTGTTGCTTTGGCCCCATACCTTGTTCTGAAAATCATGTGCGACCAATCTGCAGATAAATATCCACCGATCTTTGCAGTGAAGTCCTCGATAGACACAACGCAAAGAGTGGCGGAAGGTCAATTACAGTATACATCTCGCAAGATCAGTAACATTAGGACATGAATGTAGTGTTAGGCTTAACCCCCGATGACCCCAACTGCCCCACCGCTGCTCCATCTAGTCAGCACTACTCCTTTCAAGATCGGCTCATACTTCACTCCAGGCTTGATCCGCTATTTGCTTCGCATCACCGAACTACTTGCTCCCGAATCTATCATGCGCATTGTGCACCAAGTGGTTTCCAACAATCAATGAAACATAGAAAGGTGGAGGCTTCAAATTTTTCCTTGTCTGGCCCCCATCATGTTGCACTGCATTAGTGAGAACTTTCTCATGTCCCCGGTTTGATACATTTGTGGCGTACAATTAGCCATTGCGCACTGCAATAAATCTCGCCGCTCGAATCGCCAAAGTGATTCCCACATGGAAATGTTCACATGTGTCTTCTTCATTTGATCGATGATGTTGAAGGGGGATGAACTGTCCTTTTGCTGCCCCTTACTTGGTGCAAGCTTTTCTGGAGCTTGAACGGGTGCATGTGTTGCTGCAACAGGTACCTTAGTCTGGTTTTGCACATTTGGGGCTGCGTTTGGTCTGCTGGCCCCTTGTTGTGTAAGAGCGGGTTGAGGAACAACTGGATTGGGCGGTTGTTCCTCTACTATGCTTCTCTTCTTTGACCGTGTGTTGGCAGCCACGCCTTGAAAAGGCTGTTGGTTAACTCCACAGAAGTCTTCCGTTTGCCAATTTGCCAATGTGGTTTCTGTCGGAGGTCCCTCTTGCTTGCGTTCGCGCCGATTCTCTTCCCGACTTGGTTCTGAGGAACACCAATGGTTTGCACCATCAAGGCTCGATTCAAAGGCACACCATCAAACATGCCGACCGATTGTGAGGGAGATCGCATGGGTAACACCACCGTATTCTGTGCCATGTTGTTTTGCGTTGGAACCAAGGCTCTCGAGGGTGTTGTCAGTATTTGGATCATACGGCCGAAATGGCCTCGGCAGCTTGAGGTCATGTCTTGGTTTTGGTTTTGATTTGCACCTCGAGGCGGTGGTGGTCTATTCTGCATTGGTATGAGGGCCTCGCCTCAGTACCGTGCTTGAGGCCGATACGGTCCAAGACTTTGAGCTTGTCATTCTTTTGATAGTCACTAGCTCGTTTCCAAGGTTCTACAGCTTGTTTCATACCTCCTGCAATTCTCTTGAAGTATTTGAAGACGTGGATGCCTCATTATTGCTTTGATTTCTAGGAGTTGGAATGGGATTCAACTCGGTGCTTGACTCGTCAGGATCTCCCATCTCTGGATAGAGAGGCATTGGCGGCCTTGTGCAAGCTTGCCACTTGATCAAACAGTTCTCTGCTCCGATCGCCGGTGTCATAGACCCCTCGCAAGCGTTGTCCCTCCCATCGATTGGATCATCATGGCTATGTCTCAATTTATAGCCTTTAAGAAATAAAGGAATGCTCCTTCAGCAGGTTGGTCTAACAGCTATTGGGATCTCGTCCCATGTCCGCTTGGAACTCAAGTTGAAATCTGCCATTTGTTCGTTAGGAGCCCTTTTGATTGTTGTCAGCTGTTCCAATAAGGACAAATTGTCCGCCCTCTCCCCGAATTGGCTACAAAGAGCTGAACAAAGTTGGTTCCAATTTGTAATAGACCCCGCTGCTAAGGCTCCTAAACCATTGTAAGGCCTTGCCTTTGAAAGACGAAGCCAACAACTTGACTGCAACATCCATTTCATTTATTTCGTGGATTGCGCATACATTAGCAATATCCTGGATGTGATCAATAGGAGTAGTATGATTTTCTCCTGTAAAATAGGGGATATTCTTTAGCGCTGCAACTGGAATTTGATTCTGAGCATTTAGGGCAAGTGGACTACTGCCCGTGAAGTTGACAAAGGGATTCGGTGGTAGATGTGCCATTATGATTGGCCTAAGAACCCTAGTTGATGCGAGAAAAGGTCTACCAGGTGGAGGTGTAGACAAAGTCCTGTTAGGTGGGGATGGTGATCTTTGTGATCTTCTTCCTCTCCTTCCCCAACTTGGTGAAAGTTGCAAATGGACAAATAGTCCTTCTCGAGTATAAGACCTTGTCTCGAATTCTTCTCATGTGCCTGGGCAACTTGTGCTGCTACACCACTGAACTCTATCCCTTCGGAGTCGCCAGATGTGTTAGAGAACAAGCCTCTAAAAGGCTGGATTTTGCCAAGTTACACACCAAACTTGACGGTATTGAAAATATAATTTGAAATTTGAAGGACCCAGGGAGACAATCTTCAATCCGGAAATCGGGCCTTGTTGTGCAGCTGCGGATCCCCGATTGGTAAAGGCGGAACTCAGGGCATGCAATACAACCGACACAACCCGAAAAGTGCTATGTGTGCGAACTGGAACATGTCCGACATCCCCAAAACTGAAAAGTGCTTTTGATGCTCTCGACCACGAAAACCCGAAATCACCGCTCGGGGTAGGACCATGCAATGCATCCCCCGAAACCCGAAACACTACTGCTTCTGCTTTGATGTTCTCGGACCCCGAAAACCCGAAATCACTAAAAACCCGAAATTTGGAAATCAAAATATCCAAAACTAAAAATACCCTTTTGAAGATTACCGCTCGATCTACCAACCGGTGAATTTTTGACTGCTTGAGCGAGTTAAACCTTGAAAATTGATTTCGAGTTCAGTGCCAGAGGCGCAAAATCCGAAATTTGTAAAACTGCACTTTTCTAGCCCAAAACTCACGAAAACTCCTTCAAACTTGATGCAATGACCTCTTGTCCCACCGGCGTGCCAAAATCACAGTGCAAAATCACAAAGACTTCTAGGGCTCTCGCAATGCGATGGGTTGAAAGCCTCAAAGGCGATCGCATAACATGGAGCTTTTCCCAAGTGTGGGACCTCGCGAAATCGGAAAAGCTCTCCTGATGAAGGCCGACTCCTATTCCTCTGCTCGGATGCACCAATAAAATGCAGAGGTTTACCCAAAACCCTAACCTAACTACCAAGGAGACAGGAGAGAGAAATGCATAAAAACAAACCTAAGCTAAGGAGGTGATGCACCGAGGAATGAAGAACATATGTCTCACCAATAAACACAAACCAATAAAATGTAATGCAAAAGATATGCACAGATAACCGATTCACAAAGAAGATCGAAGGACGCAAATAAACACGTAAAGGGTTGAGAAAACATCCACAGATATGCATTAATTTGCTCCAAGGGGTGATACAACACTGCAAAATGCCAAGAGGCAAGGTCAGCATTACAATTTCAAATGGGAGGTCCTTTGCTCCACAAATCCACCTCGCCAGTGAGAAGAAGGGAGGAGGCACAAAACAAAATGTCCAACCTTGAGAAAAAGCCCATCCTTTACAATTTATAGAAGGGAAAGAGATGGAGAAGTGAGAAAATCGAAATTTGCCCAACCACCTCCAAGACTGCGCCGAACTCGTTTCTTCATGGCGGTAGGTGAGACCCAAAAACCCAAAAAAAACGAATTGTCATATTTCCCGCATCAGGTCCGTTCCAGTCGGGTTCGGGACTCTCCTCTGCATCCGCATCGGGCTTAGAGGACACCGCGGCATGTGTTTGATGTTCGTGCTTTCCCGAAACCCGCATCTGCCGCTATTTTCCAAGTTTTTCCTTTGTTTTCGGGTTCGGGGGTGTAACTTGCATATGCATCGGGTTTGGGAGGTGGCGCAACATGTTTTCGCCCCGTGTTCCTGCGCCGTGTTTTCCCGACTTGTTCGCCCGACCCGGAAACCCGAATTCCCTTTCTGTCGGGTTTTGAAGACCCCCCGACATGTATTCATTGCGCCATGTTGTTCCCCGAAACCCGCCTCGCCTTGCGTCGGGATTTGGAACCCTTGCGACATGCTCCTTCACCATGCGTTTCCGACGTGCAAACCCGACTATGAAACCCGATTTCCTTTCTCTTGTCGGGTTTTGAAGACCCCCCGACATGTATTCATTCCTTGTTTATCCGACTTGTCGACCCGATCCGGAAACCCGATTTGTCTTGTATTTACCCGGGGAGGGAAAAATATACAACAGCTTGCACGGTCAAAGGAATCCTATCATTATTAACCCTAACCATGGCTACATCACTTAGAATTAGAGCAAGGCATGTCTCTCGGGATCAAGATTTGAGGTTCTCTGTCTTTGTGTGGTGGGAAGAGAAAACTCAAAGCAAAGTGAATACCTGATTTGTGTAGGCTTGTAGGGAGGTGCGATAGTAGATCAAAGTTTGGGAAGTCAAAATGCCACCTAAAAGAGTAGGTTGAGAGAGCGTGGTGGTTAAAAATGTTGCCGAAAGATCAAATGACATTATGGACTTGTTGCGGACAATGTAGATTAGATTGAGTGTAATGGAAGAAGATAGTAGAAGAGGATTTATCACAAGCGATGATGTAAGCGATATAGAAGAAATGCCTAAAGCAAAGCAACACCAACGCCAAACTGCTTATATGAGGGAGAAGAGAGAATATTGAAGCTATGCTGAAAATTGTCCGATTACAAATTGAAGTTCCTTACTTTTCAGGGACTTTGAACACCAAAGAGCTTATTGATTGGCTCACAAAAATGGAAGAATACTTTGAATTTGATGAAGTTGCGGAAGAATGCAAAGTGAATATCGCATAAACCAAATTGAGAGGTCATGTTGCGTTACATATGGAAAAAGTTTAGCACGCAACATAATGGGCAAAGAGAAGATTACTCGATGGGAATGGATGGTCGCAAAATTGAGAGAAAAATTTATGTGGTGATTACCAGGTTGGATTTGTTGAGTGACAAAATGATTTGGGTGTGAAGGAATGTACCAAGCTCTATAAGATCACAATACGTGTTGGTCATAACGAAATGAATAAAGAAAAATAGCATGGTACATCAACAAATTGCAACGGGTGATCCGAGATGTGATTGGTATTGTTGAAGTGCAGACAACATAAGTGTATTAGTATACTTTAAGAGTAGAAGAAAAGATGGCACACATAAGAAGTAGGAAGAACAAAAGCAAGCTCAACAAAGTGGTAGAGAACTACCAGAGCAAGAGCAAGAGGCTGAAGCAAGCACAAGTGGTGCACAAAAGCAACAAAATAGAAGGACCGCCTTTAAGAGGGTAGAGGTTGTGGCACACAAACAAACAATACTTATTTTTGATCCAAAGAGGTTGGTCATTGAGCTTTTAAGTGTCCTTATGTACACAAGGATGAGGGAAAGAAGTAAGGTGCTAGTGCGCATGTTGCACAAGCTGAAGAGGAAGGAAAAGTACTATATTCTTACATCAATTAACTCTGCAATGAGAATAGTCTCATGATTTGTAGGAGGAAGAAAGGACTTGTGGAAGGAAAAGTGACGTATCTTTAGAACAAGATGTCGACTAGAGAAAATTGCTATATGGTAGTGGTGGACAACGGAAGCATGAATGCTTTTGTTTCTAACGAAATGATATGGAAATTGGGATTGAAACAAAGACCACATCCAAGACCGTACAAGGTGATATAGTGGAAGAATGAGTAGACAAAGGGAACAATGCGAGGTAAAAAAATGAAGATTGGCTGGTTCATCAACAAAGTTTTGTGCTAGGAAGACCTTGGCAATTTGATCGAAAGATGTTATGCACCGGAAGAGCCAATACAATGCAAATGTAGAAGGATGGGCAAAAATTCTTTTTGAAATTGTCAAGGGTAATACATCAAGATAATCGGGATCAACGCTAACGAGAATAGACCATACCAATATAAGAGACAACATGTGTGATAGCATGATGAAAAATTGCATGAAGAAGAGCAAATGAGGCATGTTTAGAAATGCGTAGGAGCATAGGAAATGGGCAAGAACAAGGGAGTGTGATTTTACAGGGAAAACACACAAATCAAAGGTATCTCGGGAGCAAGCGGTGCGCAAAGGTATTGCACAAGGAAAGGTGTGGCATAAGAAGGAAACACCCCAAGAAGATAGAGGAGGTTAGCCTGGAGAGAGCCAAGGCAAGGGTGCAGGGAAACATGATTGAGTTTGGTGGAGTATGTCGCTTTTCCAAACTTAGACCAACAATCAAAAGGTTAGGAATACCATGTTGGTGAGCGGGCATGCCAAGACCTTATCGTAAAGTTGAAAGGGTGGTTCTACCATCTAGACCACGTGTTTGAGCAATGTGCTCACATTGTTTCTTACCCAAGGTGTATGATGTAGGAACATCTCGGGTTTCATTCGCAAACTTAGATCAACCAAAAAGACGATAAAATAGAGGAATATGCTGATTTCAGCTATGCGTAGTTTGTTTGGGCATCAAATTGTTTTTGCATGCATATTCTATGCTGCTCTTTTTGTGCCTGTCTATTATGTGCTAGAGTAATCAAGTATAATTGCACATATTTGTGTGTGCGACATTGTTAGAGTGCATCTGAAAGATCCGTGGTATTGTTTTCAGTCTAAATAACCCTTTTGAGCTGGCACAACCATTTGGAAGCATGGTGTAGAAATATAACTGGTGTAGAAATATAGACCTTCAAATGTGCGCGCATCATGAGAAGCATTTCCATAAGCTCCCATTATGAGGGAAGGCTCATCTTGAAGTGTGAGCCGACATATGAAATCGCGAAGTCATTGAACTTTGTGTAGAGAATGCTTGAAAGTTCTCGCATCATGACACACAAGGTTCTTTGATGGCGTGGAGGGTGGGATCGTTGAAGTTGCTTTATCGGGATCATAAGTGAAGGCCAATGGAAGGTTAACCAAGTTGCAAATTATGTCCACTGGGCTGACTTGCGTTGCATCAGGTTTAACTATGTAAGGGTTCTTTGGGCCTTATCTTCCATTTAATGTTTGTAATGCATTTAATTGCTTATGGGTAGGATGTCTTGGGGATTACATTGTGAGTAATTGTGTCTATTTAAAGTTAAACACATCATTACATTTGTAGAAGGGGTTTCAATCCAAGGGGTTTAGAGAGGATTTAATTTCTATACAATTTTGTTTGTGGAATTCAGTTCTAGATCAAGGCTCATCCACTTAATTGTTGAATCAAGCAAGTTTAATCACTGGTTGATCCAAGAGTAATGACTTATATGCGGTAGCAAGCAGTATTTTTGGGAGCTTCCAACCTCGTTGCAGCCTTACATTGCACTCATTATAGCATGCACAACAACTTAGAAACCTCTGAAAAATTAAAATGATAAATAATTTAGTATCCACTAGTAAAACCTAAAGGAACAAAATCAGATACCGGTTGCTTGCTTCTGCATTTCTTTGCCTTGCTTCTCTGGGTGATTTTGCTCGCTGTACGGCCAGGGCTTTGGAGTAGGACAGACAGACATACTGGGAGCATATATGTAGAGGACATGGATTACACTCACAGTTACAACCTTGTTTTTGAGCGTTGTCTGCAGTTTTGTGCCCCCAATTCTGAAGCAGATTTTTGCATACCTTTTTTATCTTTTTGGAATTACAAGGCAAGGTCATGGCCATGGGTTGGGTTTCTACACTAGCCTTAGTTTTACATTGCTTTGGGCTGGCTGTTTATTATGATCATTTTTGACAACATTTAATATATTTTTTCTCCAAGAAAAACTCTTTGTGCTCTCCTTTAGCATGAAGTCTTCCTCATGTGCTGTGCCCATGCAAGGGGTATGCCTTTATTTCTATGTTGGAATGTCAATCTTTCCAGATCCACTTCGAGGAATCACCTCCAAGTTACGTCTTTTCGATACAATCATCAAGCCTATAGTTTTATATGGTTAAGAGGTTTGGGGTCCTAGCTTGGGGGCCGTTGATTGCGCCCATATTGAGAGGGTCCAGACTCTCATGCTGCAATGTATGATCTGTTGCAAGCAGACTATTCCTTAGCGTATCGTCCAAGCTGAATTTGCCGCCTAGTGAAGCAATCCTCGAAAGAGACAAATGCAAAGCATAGATATTGACGAAGACATTGTCACCACCAGACGAAGACATTGTTTGTACTTTGAGACTAGGTTCCTCCTTTCTGTTGGCAGCTCTATCGATAAGCTACCTCCTTCCATGTACTACTTAGATGCCCCCGACTCCTTCCCAAAATGATGTCATCACTAGAGCTGCTAGAGAGGACATCTACAGGTAGCGTGTCTAGGCCATATGGATCTCCCTCTTGAGTTGGTCAACCCAAGCTTGCTTCTTACGTCGAGCATTAAGTACAAGTGGTGGATGCTATTATTTATCGTCACCACTTTGTCTAGTGCCATTGGTCCCATGGCTTGAGATTTCCCCTTGGCTAGATGAGAGCTTGTTCTCACCAATTACGGGTTGAAATTGGTCATCACATTCTCTGTTAGGATGGGATCTACCTTCTTTGCTCCTTTCAAGAGTTGGAGATCAAGCAACACTTTATTTTCAAATACCCCTTGTAATATGAAATCTTGTGAAGATATCACTACCTCTACAGGGACTTAGGTAACACTCAATCTATTGTCATTAGATGTCTAGACCAGTAGTGCTTGGCTGTTTATATTTGCGAGGCCAGTACCCTCTGGCACAAATCCCTACATGGGGGCCTAGAAGTTTGAAAGCCCTATGTTGATCAGCTTTTCTTCTGCCCACCTAGGCAATTTGCAATTCTAAGTGTCATTTGGATAGAGCTACTTCACACATCACAGTTGATAGATCAATTAGGTGATGCTTCTCTCTTAGGTGGTTCTTTGCATTGTTACCCTAATCACATGGGTTGGGGATTTGCTGGCTTGGGTTTACACCATGCCCTCTTTTAGTTCTTTTGTTCTATTATTTTGTTGGTCATTGTTCCTAGGCTCCTTTAACTTTAGCACTTTCTATTGTAATTTGGTGTATTCTTGAGTCCCATTGACCTACTTTTCGTCATTTGTGGACATGAATATAAATTAATTATTTCTCAACGCACCATTACTACTTAGATCTCTCAGCTTGCTCTCCCTTGGCATTGTGGTTTTGCTCGTCATTGGTGTGGCTTTACCCCTTTTCGACGACATGGGTTTACTTCTTATTGGCTGCCAATTAGACCACATGGGCTGACTCATAGTACGAGTTTCTTTTCTACTACAGCAATGGCACTTGCCTTGAATGTTAGGGGAGTGCTTTGCTTCCTCCTAAGATTTCCCTACTTGGCCCCTCGGACCTTGGGTACTCAGCATTATCAGATCTTTAACAATTATCGATGATGACTTGGACTACTACTCCACTTTAGGCACAAAGAGAGAGATCTGATGAGATTCCCTTCTAGTCTTCATCGGCACATACTTTTGGGGGTCTTATTCGACTTTCTTTGCTATTTTAATTGATTTCATTGATGCCTATGTTAGTGTCACACTCCTTTATTTTGTCTTCTATAGTTCTATTCCTTTATTTTTCTTCTAGGTTTTTGTCTTCCTAGAATTTTCTATGGTTAACTGATTGTCGAGTCTTGTTGACCTACTTTTGATCATATGTGGACATTAGTATAATTTCATTCTTTCTCTCTTTATGCACATTATTATAACCTTTTTTAAAATAGGAAGTGTCCTTGATGTTTGGCAATGGAATGGGTATGGTCAAACAAATCAAAGCCTATGATTTGTGTTTGAATTTTTTTATTTTCTATTGATATAATTAAACGCTGCCTTTCAAACCCAACATCCTACATGGCTCTCAACATCCTATTAATATTTTAATGATACCAAGGTGTTATTATAATCTTAATGATATATCTAGCGTGGATACCAAGGTGTTATTATAATCTTAATGATATATCTAGCGTGGATACCAAGGTGTTATTATGATCTTTATGATATATCTAGCATGGATATTTTGATTTATTTTATTTGGATAAATTCTTGATGGCATATCTTGACAGATATAAAATAATTATATATCATAGAGAAGTGACAAAGTGTGAAGCCTGAAGCCTGCAATGGTGTTAGTTGGAATGTCCAAATGCCGCAGTTCTGACAAGAAAGATATTATCATCCGTACTTTTTGGTGAGAATATGGTCCATTATATATGAAATATGTATCTGTACAAAAAACTGTATTTTATTCATTTCTTCAGCAATCTCTGTCGATTCCCGTTTTCTATTACGTTGATGTTTTTGCCTCATATGTGGTACACATGATCAGAACTTGCATTTGAAGACCCAAATTGGATTTCATACCATCTACTGTTCTATGTACATAACCAGATCATGACGGATCTGATAGATATTAGTGCTTCATACTTGTGTGGGCAATGATAAAGTTTGTATTTGTGTGAATAATGAGTTGTAATAACAACTCAAATATGTAATTGTGAGGAGAATAAAAGAGTTGTACGTGAGATAAAACAACTCATTAGGAGATAGGGTTGTGGGAGAGTCTTTAGGAGATAAGATAGAGAGATTTGTGGGATTTGGGATGAGAGTTGACTCTTACTTTTCAGTAGAATAATCTACTATATATTGTATTGAGTTTAAATAATAAAATAATGTTGTTCTGACCGACCAAAATCTCAAATGTAGTCATCATCTGATATCAGAACAGGATGTCTTGGACCTCTCTGAAATAAGGAGGCAAAATAATGAATATGCAGAGTGGACATCTTGCAAATCCCATTATTTGTCAGTCCTCCATTAGGTGTGTGTTTGTGTTTGTCAATGGGTCAACGGGTTCTTCCTTGGGACCTCTGTACATCTCTTTGGCCTCAAGCATATTGATACCAAGCAATGATGAACATGTGCTGAAGTCTCTTCATTCAAAAGGCCTTCCATCATTCACTCATTTATTCTGACATTGAAGCAACAGTACAGACTACATGTTGTTTTCAATGTCTCTTCCTTGGATGCATTTGATGAAATTAAAGAGGGCTTGAATTTTTGTTTTGAAGAGAAAATGTTTTGTTTTTAGATCTGGCCGTACAGTTTCAGCTCCGTTTGATTGTTTGGGGTTCATTTATCAAAGCTGCAAGCTACACTTGAGGGTTTGTGTATTCTATTTCATCCTCCATTCGAAGCACCTGCTCACATTTTCTGCAGCAACTCTATGCACTCAGTCTGTATTGCCTGGTAATATATGCATTTAGATCTCTATAGGGGTTTATTTATTGGATTGATTGATCAATTTTGGATTGAAGCTTTTTTCAGACAACTGTGATTTCTTTTCCATCTCGGTTTGGCATCAAGACAAGTAGACTCCTGCATAAAGACATCTGTTTGAAAAGACTGAAACTGCATTTGTGTCGAAACTCTCTTTGGGCGACGCCACCAGCTGCATCAGATCGCTCAAATATCTAGCCTTCACAATTTGCAAGTTCTGGTTTTGCATTGAAACAACTGTCCATCCACCTTAAGATCTGCGTTCCACAGTATTGTCCATCTGCCTATTGACATATAGAGTGCAGCTCGTAGTTTTGATTAAAACTGTGGTTTATTAAATAATATAAAAATTCATGCTCTAGTATTTTTAGGTTAAAATAAAATCCGTGTGTTTGTAAAAGTGTTTTAAGAAATTAGTAATATTAGGTTTAAATGAATGGCTTCTTAAGCAGTTTGTGGTTTTAACCATTCGTAGCATTTTATGAGTTAAGGTCTTTTTAAGTTTTGATTTTAATTTGAATTAAGTCTAAAGTTTCAATTTTTAAGGTATGGTATTAAGTTTATAAAATCCTTTTTTAAAAAATAGACTATATATTATCATCTGAAGTTATAGTCATGGTTTTATTTATTTTATGTTTAGTATTTTAATCCTAAAACGTTTAAGAAGTTAGTAATATTAGGTTTAAAGGAATGGTTTCTTAAACAATTCGTAGTTTTAAGCTAAGTCACAGGGTTTGCCAAACATCAAGCAGAAAGTTTGAAATCATGTGAATTTAATGAAAACCCAAAAACATTGTTTAAATTCGCCCTAAAATTCTCACCAAAAAGGGATCACCATTTTTTATTAAAATATATTTAAAAAATGCATTTTTAATTATGGTTTTTAGATTTTTCCTATCAAATCAACTCTTAGGCTTCATTCAATATTATTTCACTTTGTTCTACGAATCTTTGTTATGTGAGAGTTGGATTTACAATGTTGAGTGCCTTTGCATGTGGTATTCGTGTGTGGCTTTATAACTTTTTGCATGAAGCCTGTGGATGCCAAATTGCTACAAATAATGTTAACTTTGAGATCACCATTTTCCAGTTGGAGCAGGAGACTATAGATGGCAAACACCATTCACTCCATTCGCCAGTCTAGTTACCTCCATTGTCGCTTGGTTTGGGTCGCATATTGGGTCTAGGTTCAACTTTAATAAATTGCGACTAGTTCATTAGATTTACATTTAGGTTTGTAAATTCTTTTAATTTTTTGTTTTATAGTTTGGTTATTTTCAAATTTTTAAGTTTTCATTATTGTATGAGTGTTATGTTATTTTATTGCTTAGTTTTTGCTTTTTGATATTTAAAAATATAGATTTAACATTTATAATGTTTAAAATATATTAAAATAAATGATATTTATTATGAAATAAAAATATAAAAATTAAATTTATAATTTAATAATATTTAAAATTTATATAAAATTATAAATAAATAAAAATTCATATATTTACAAAAATAGTAATTTATATTTGTCAAATTTTATCATGATTTTTCCCGAATTTTATTGTTGCGAATTTAATCCAAATTTCATCTTTAACGAATTCGAACACGAACACGAACCTTGTGACTTAGGTTTTAACTATTCGTAGCATTTTATGACTGGTTTAGGTCTTTTTAACTTTTGATTTTAATTTGAATTAAGTCTAAAGTTTCAATTTTTAGGATATGGTATTAAGTTTTAAATAGACTTTATATTATAATAAGTTATAGTCATGGTTTTTATTTATTTTAGGTTTAGTATTTACATTCTAAGATTTGTTTTAAAAGCTAAAGTCTGGTTCATTTTTAGTTTGATGTTAGAAGTCTATTATCATCGAAGTGTCATGTTCATTTGTGTCCAAAATCAAAATTGTCAAAATCTAGGCTTAGTGTTTTTGTCGTTAAAAGGCTCGTCACTATTGTAAGGACGCATTATCGATTGAAACCAACGTCCATTGAGTCAAAAGTGTGGGGAGGTAAAATGGAAAAGATGAATTTGATTGATAAATTTGATGCACATGGTTTCCATACATGGCAAATCCAAATGCAATTATTGCTACTTGAAAAAGAGGGACATTGTTGACGGCATTCTAGCGACACGAACAAATCTCGATGAGCTCCAAAAATGGCTTATCTCACATGTAGATCACGAAAGAAATAGCTTCTACAAAAGTTCCTGTAAATAAAGAACTACCTAAATACTTTAATTGCATCTGTAAAAGTCGCTATGAATACAATTTTCAATTTCCATAGGGCCATAATCATCAAAACCTTTCACTTTCAAAAACATGGAAATAAGAATAAAATTAATTCAGTCAAGAATCTGCAAGGAAAACTCAATATGTTTATAGCCATTTGGAAGACATTTTAACAGTTGCATATAATTAACAAACATAGAATTGAAAAATATGTGACAATCAAAGCTCCTCAAGCAGTATGAGAAGTCGAAAAATTAAGTTTATTTGGTGAAATTAGAAAGCAATTTACGATATCTTGTTGGCCAGTATGTAGCCTGCTTATATCTATATCAATAGATCACAATTGTTAAGAGATACGATGAATTAGTTATGTACTGAATAAATTTGACAATGCAACCAAAGGATTATCTGAATAAACTCTCCCTCTCCTAATTCCCCTCCCTCATACTGCCCCTCCCATAATTGCAGCCACAAAAGTAATCATGACCGTAAATGAGTTGTAAAGTATGCTGCGAGGAATTTCAATGTATAATTTCATTTTATTTTTTTGATATGTTAGTATTTTTTTTAAACATTGGTTAAAATGTAAGTTTAGGATTTATTTATTTAACTTAGAAGAGGGAAGAGCAGCGTACTGTTATAAATAAAAATTAACCTGGACTTTGGAACTGGTTTCATTCCACATGAATGAGGATATTGTTGTTTTCCGTGGGAAGTGAGGCTGCCGGATTCTATAACAGTAGAGGTTTGAACTGATATATCTGAACATGTTTTGCTTGGTTATTCCTTAATCACTAAGATGTTCTATCTTAGGCTGAGTCTATAACATGTTCTTTTCCTTATATTTTCCAGCCGGATTGAAAAGATGTGCATATCAATAAGATGAGTGACTAACCTCTCAAATGAGGGAATAACTGTCCATTAGCATTGACATTTGTCTCATATGTCAAAGATTCTTGTTGACTATGAAGATCCTGATGACTACATTTGAGATTTTGGTCAGTCACAACAACATTATTTTATTATTCAAACTCAATACAATATATAGTATTATACTCCTGAAAAGTAGGAGTCAACTCTCATCCCAAATCGCACAAATCACTCTATCTTATCTCCTAAAGATTCTCCCACAACCCTATCTCCTAATGAGTTGTTTTATACCACATACAACTCTTTTATTCTCCTTGCAATTACATAGTTGAATTGTTATTACAACTCATTATTCACACAAATACAAACTTTATCATTACCCACACACATATGAAGCACTAATATCTATCATTCCTCCCTTTAGTGCTGAAATAGGGTGAGGACAAACACTAATAGAGATAATCTTCGTCACTTTGATTAGCAACTTCTTCATCATCTGAAGGGGGATTGCCTTCTTCTTGATTACTTTCTTTTGTCTCCATTGCTTTGTCGTGTAGCTTTCCATCGACAAAAACATGTGCTCTTTGTTTGCAGTTTAGAACAGCATGTCCCAGCTTTTGGCAATAACATAACGAGCTTCAAGGTGACAAAATCAAAGTCAAACCTCATTTTGGTCTGACATAACCTTCTTTGGGAAATGTTTTTCAGGGTTTGGCAGGGGTGTCTGGACATACAATGTGTATCCTGTGCATATACTTTTATTGTTCTGCTTCTAAATTATTATTTAATTGGCATATTGCATTGCATAGAACGAAGTATTCTCCAGGGGTTTAAAATGGTAAAGTCGTAACTTTATCTTAGAACCTAAGCTGCAGTAATTCTTCGCCTCTTGCTGATCTTGGAGTAGGTCTGTTTCTATTTACTTAACATAAACAAATTTTTTCTCTGTATTTGATTGAAGCTTATCAAATTTCAAAAATTTAGTAGTTGGCATGGCTGACTGAATTGCATCCATCATGAACTAAATTGGTTATGTGGCAAGTTCTGTACTTATTGGTGTGTTTCTATTGATGAAGTTTCAACCATTAATTAGATTTAGGTCATCCCATGCTATTGAGATGTCCAATTTAATCATTATGGTGACATTGGCTCTGTGCCAACCACACAGTAATCTATCAAATAACATTCCTGGGATTTAGCTATGTTCTGCCCTATATTTAGAATTATCGCAGAATGTTTTTCTGGTTTTTATATTTGAGTTTCTATCTCCAAGCAAGAACGGAATAGTTTTGATTTTCTACATTAGTGTTTTTGATTTTCATCAAGTTTGGGTTGCTTTTGATGTATTTGCTACAAGTTTTAATGGAGTTTCTAACTTTTAATTCTCAATTATTCTGCAGTTGAGTTTTTATGAATCTCCTTACAAATAATGCTCTTATTTGGTATGCATAGATTTATATTCTTTCATGCTATAGAATTAAATAGAAAGAATGAAGCTGTACAGTTTATCATGACATGGAAGCATTGGCTTATGCTAATGGGGCACTTTTTGATTTTAACGTATGGACTTTTCTTTCATCTGTTTTTAAACAGTTTTGCATCTTCTTAATTTTAACTGCTGCTTTCTTTTATATTTAAATACATTTCCTGAAACTGAGCATCCGTTTTAAGTTTTAAAGTGTAAGCCATGTAACACTTCTTGATAGTTTGGGCCTTGGGGGTAAGTGTTCATGCAAGAAAATTGAATAAGAGTACTAATTGTCACAATTCTCAGATTTCAATATACAGCAGTTCTTCTAGGTGTTACTGATAGACCTATTTTACTCTAGCCAAGTTGAGTTGAAAGGTATTGCAAAAGCGGCACAAATATCAATTTTTGTTTCTTAAAACTGCAGATGGACATGAAGACATGCAAGGAAATGTTCTTGGGGAAACCTGCACCATTAGTTAGTACCTTCAGATTGAGTTACTTTACATTGTTAAATTTGATGAGCCAAGCTGAGGGTCAGTTTGATCAAGAATATGTGATCAAGAACTCTTTTCATCAGTTTCAACACGAGAAGGTTTAAGCATGGCCTTTCATTTCTTATTTTCTTGTTCTTAGTTCTGTTTTTTTCCTGGTGAATTAATTTTTCCATATACCTGTGATGGTATCACTGACAAGTAAAATGTTTCCAGGCACTACCAGAAGTTGAAGCGCGAGTCTCGAAGCTAGAGCAGGAAGCAGCCATACTTGATGCATCCGAGGAGGCAAGTTCTTAATGTTGATGTAGCCAGGTGAATCTGAGACACTGAAGATCATCTGCTCAATTGATAATTACAATATATTTTCTACAGGCTTCTCTTGGAGAATATCATAAATTAAGGCTTCGCATATCTCAGCTAGAGAAGCAAATGATGAATGAGATATCCAGGCCCGAACGGGTTCTTCTGTTTTTGGTTCCTGGTAGACTGGTATGTTTCTTGATATTTTGCTACAAGAGAATGCTATTTACATCCATCTTATGGCTTATCCTGATCTGATCTTCCAGTCTGTGGAATGTGTTCATGATTAGGTTTTTCCCGTATCAATTTGGACCTAGCTTTTCCTTTGATTCTCCTTTGGTATTTGCCTTATACACACAGAAAACTGCAGATTTGCAATGTCTGTTCGTCTTCTCTTTTTTTTTATGCTGTCGTAACGTCAAATATGATGATTATTTATGTTATTATATTATGTATATATTCCTATCGTTGGCAAGCTTTCCTTGAGGTAAACATCTGAGATCTCAGTGTGTTTGATTTTTCCTTATTATGCTTACTAACTTGATAGATGAGTGCTGTTAATGCTCTGTATAGGGCATACATGTGAGATTTTGACTCATTCTTTTTGTGTGAACTGAGCCATTCTTAAATTTCCTCGGGGCAACTTATTCTGTGGTTATGCTCAATTGTAGTCTTTTAGTTATAATAAGTGCTGTGCATTTCAAAATCTTATCTTTGGGTTGAATTTGTAATTTATCTTTTTGGAAGACACGATGCAGTTTATAAAAGGTTTTATATCTAGTAGGGAAATATATGTTCCTGGGTTGATAGGTGAATAGCCCACAGCCTTTCTCCACAACACCTAACATGAATTGTTGTACTAACAAGAGGTGTCTCTGGGTACATGGGAGCTCATCCAGCCAATACTTGTATGGGTGGCAATAACTAATTCTCAAAGAAATTAAGGTCCTGAATTTTGTGCTTCAGGACCCTGTAATAGCAGCAAAAATGTGCTAAACTACTAGCAGGCGTAGAAATTGCAGCAGTTAAAAATTACAACCTTCAAAATAGGAACTGGCCTATCCATGAGTATATGATGAAGTCACAAAGGCTGTACGAGTGTTTTGTTGAGTCACGCAATTGAAAAGCACATCAAGAACGTGCAAAAATCCAATAAGAAGATTCATGCAGTTGCACATAAATATATCAAAGTAGTGTTTATTGATTTTGTAGCTTATATATAAGGGGATCAAATTGTGAAACGAGAAAAAAGCGATGGTGATACTGACTGATAGGGATGCTTGTACATTTAATGTGCTTGTGGGGGAGGGAGGAGGAGTGAGTTGGTCAATAATAATAGTTTGCTGAGGAATGGCTATTTAATAACACCCACAATGAAAAAAGCACATCAAGAACATGGAAAAACAATAGGAAGATTCATACAGGAGTTCATAAATATATCAAAGTAGCATTTTTTGGTTTTGTAGGTTATACATAATGGGATCGCATATACAATATACAAATTGTAAAATGAGAAGCAATGATGGTGATACTGACTGACAAAACTACTTGAACCTTTAACACGTGTATGGGGGAAAGGAGGACGAGGGAGTTGGTCAATGATATCAGCTTGCCGAAAAATGGCTGCCTAATAACACCTCAGGGATGGGGGTTGTTGAGAACACATCCAACTTTTGAGCAAAAAATGGGAAAATGGAGGGTTGTGTTTTATTGAAAGGATAGCTGGTACTCATCACCCTCCCAAACTTAAAAAGAAAATGCGACATTATAATTCTCTACAAAAAAATGATATAATAAACTTAACAGTACAAGAAAACATCAATTAATTTATCTATAATGCTGAGTAAGAGAACTGTTGAAACTATCTACCTTATTAAGAGTGGTTCTTGCTTTCCATATTCCAACATTCTTCAAATCAAATCTTCCCATTGCTCCATCATCACTACCATGAGTGATGCCAATGTTCTCATCCTATTTCTTTAACAGTATTACTACAATGACTATATTTGTGTCATTTCCATTAAAGCATAGTGATCTATTTCTAGACTTGCCATCCTCATTTTCAAAAGAGAGTGCAAGTGAATGTAAATTTTTGTAAACAAACACAAGATTTGTGCATTAGGCCCTAGCCAATTTCTTGTGTCACATGGCTTGTGGAACACACGCTTCAATTTCATTCAGACGTTGATGCACTAGAAGATTGATTGAAGTTACACAAGGTATGCCTCATTAACTCGAGGAGACTGGCCATAACTTTGATACTATTTCCCAGGATACATCTATGTCCGGTTATTTCGGCTTGTGTAAAGTGCGCTCCAGTTTCTTTCACATGTTGATCCACTAGAAGACTGATTGAAGATACAGAAGGCATGGTTCTTTAACTGAAGAGTAGAATGGCCATAGGTTTTCTAGTATATACTGGTAGACATCTATGTCTCGTTTATTTCTTCCTCCATTATGCCAAATATATTGATTTGGTTCTAGGAAATGCTAAGGTGTACTCTCAATTTATTCTTGGCCCTTCCTGATATCACCAAAAAACAACACCCTCTGATTTATCATGAATGAGCAATCAGTGTTTTTGGGTAACATGGGAACAAAAAGGTCAACCCTTGGGTTCCATGCTCATGAGGTGTATATGTTATATGCTGTAATCATACTCTCTGGAATAAATGTTTTTCTGTTGATGATGGGTCCAATAGATGGACCCCAAATGTCAAGTTTTTCTATCATGGTTGCTGCAGTGTCTTTAGAATGTTTTATTTCAATAAAGTGTCTTCCCATCTTTCCAAGTAGTGAATGTGTTTTGGGAAGGTCTACTCAATTTTTTTTTCTTTTCTATCTGTGCTCCCCTTTTTGTACTTAATAATGAGATGAAATATCTGATAATAAGAAGCCTATTGAAGGTGCGTTTGTTCTTGAATAGTGGATTGCAAATTGCTATATGAGGTGCTGGTGATATGTATGGAGGATTGTTTCATTACCCTGGACGTAGTACCTCCATTACTCAAGTACTTGAACAATAACAAGAATTCTTTAGAAATCATTTGTGTGTATGCAATTGGGAGGCCTCCTTGTTTAAGAACAATGCTCTTGGAATTATCTGATGCATTTATCTATCTCAAAAGGCAGATGCAATTCACAAAGAGCAAGCATTGAAACTGCCAAAATGCTTTCGCCTTTGCATTCCAGGAGAACTGCTTCTGATTGGAAGTTGAAGTGGTCTGGCAATGTGGGACCAATGCCAAATGAATTATCTATA
Organism: Taxus wallichiana var. yunnanensis; assembly: GCA_018340775.1. NCBI lineage: Eukaryota > Viridiplantae > Streptophyta > Pinopsida > Cupressales > Taxaceae > Taxus > Taxus wallichiana. The sequence continues at coordinate 275,154,785 of CM031240.1, forward strand.
GAAATTCATACCGCATACAATTTTTTTAAAATCTCCATTTACAACATTGTTATTAATAACAAAACCCAAATGCTAAACAAATGTCTGCCTGATGAATGGATTTTACGTTTTGACCTGCAATATATATTTCCAAATATTAAGAGCATTCTGAACATGTTGGACACGGTTCTCCCTAAAATTAGTGTAGGCAAATTTTCTATCCAGATATTTGTTTGAATTTTCCTAAATGTGGGTGAATTATATCATTCATTATTTTCATGAATGTTGGCAGAGCATAAGTAAGATCAAAAGGCATGATTAGCCACTCATAAAAACCATAGTTTATTTTGAAAGTAGTTTGAGAGCCACTCATAGAAAAAGTAGTTTGACAAACAGCCGAAGTTTCCCCATGTACCTGATGTCAGCCAGCAACTAGATCAAATTTGCTCAAATATTTGGCGCCCTTTATCTGGTGTGTGAAATCATCAATCTTGGAAAAAGGTGTACTGATATTTAATGCATATCTTGTTCAATTTGCATAGTTTGGGCACAATCTCCATTTGTTTTTGGCGAGGGTACAATTAAGGCTGGAGAATCACAAGGAAAACTGCTTGGAGGGATCATACTATATTCAAGAGGTTTCTGCAACTGCTTCTCTATCTTTGCACTTTCAATAGGGAAGGTGTGATGATCATGTAAATTAGAGATGAATTACCTAGAATCAAATTCATGCTGTCTTGGATAGTTCTACAAGGAGGCAAATCCTAGGGTTCTTCAAAAGCAGCTGAAATTGTGTAAATATTTTTAATACTTATGGATGTTACTCTGCCTGAATGCTTTGTTTTCCAGAGGGCAAAGAAAGAAAGAAAGAAATTATATTTATGTCCAAGAATGACTAAAAGTAGGTCAATGGGACTCAAGGATACAACCATTAATTAGAGAAAGTTCTAGGAAGAGAGAATCCTAGAAGCGAACCGACGAAGCAAAGTACAAAGATAAAATAGAGCAATGTGCCACTAACACAAGTGGCAAAGAAACCAATACAAATAGTAATGAGGGGCGAACAAAAGCCCCAAGAGCAAGTGCCAATGAAGACTGGAGGCAAATCTCATTGAATGTCATTGTCTGTGCCTAAAAGTGGAGGAATCATTTGAGCCATTATCAATCATTGTGAGAGATTTGATAATGTTGTCTAGTGAGTATACAGGGTTGGAGGAGCCAGGTTGGGGATCCTAGGAGGAAGCAAGAAACTTCCTCTAGAATCTCTCCTAACATCCAAGGCATGTGCAACGCCCATAGATCCATGTCACCAGAGAGGGGTAGAGCCACGCTGACGGGGTGGAGTAGAGCCATGATGGCGAGAGATAGCAAGCTTGGAGATCTGAGTAGTCTGAGTAGTAGTGATGTGTTGAGAGAAGCGCCGCCTAACTGATCTATCAACTCTGATGTGTGATGTACCGGTGTCCAAAGGATGCTTAGTGTTGCCAATCACCTGAATGGGTTGAAAGAAAGAGGTGATCAATATGGGAGCTCTAGAGCCTCTAGGCTCCTCTTGTAGAGATTTGTGTTGGAGGGTGACAGCCTCACGAAGATAAAGAGCCAGGCATTGCTGGTCTGTATATTTGAAGAAAGTAGCTAGAGTGTTGTTCGAGTCTCTGTAGAGGCAAGTGATATCTTCCTGTATCTCATAATAAATGGGACATCTAAAAATGAAGTGGTCCTTAGTCTCCACCTCTTGGAGGGGGCAAAGACTACAAATCCATTCCTAATGGGAAATATGATGGTCTGCTTCAACCCGTAATTGGTGGGAACAACCTCTTAGCTAGCCAAGAGGAACCTCACGCTGTGACACCAATGGCATTGGAGATAGTGAGGGCGACGAATAGTACCATCCACCACTTGTAAGAAATGAGCGGCATAGAAAGCAAGCTTGGGACTGAGCGGCTCATGGGGGGAGATCCAAGTGGTCTGGATATATTGTCTGTAGATGTCCTCTCTAGCAGCCCTAGTGATGATGTCCTTAGTGGGAAGGAGCCCGGGAGGGGCGTCTAGGGAATACATGAAAGGGGGTATCTTGTCAATAGAGATGCCAATAGAAATAATGAACTTCCTAGTCTCACAGTACCAATAGTGCCAACGTCTTGTGAGGACTAGTGAAGCGATCCTTTCTGAAGAGCAAAGGAACGTTGGGAAAAGAAGAGCAAGCGATTTTGTTTATTTTACATCCTTATGAAATTGTAAAGGTTTTATATCCATCATGAATGCCATCTCAATCATATTGGGAAATATGCCTAAGAATTTATTCAGAAGTCCAAGTGAAATTCTTAAATTGTTTGATGGCAAAGGTTATTGGATGTTATGCCTTGTTACAAGTGTTGTATTCAGAGCATATTTGGCTCAACTCAACTGATAGGGAGTAGAATGGGTTAAGTAAGAAGCAGTACATCTGAATCTAGCTTGCGAGATACTGGTATTTTTTGATTTTGATTTCCATTAGTAACAATAAAAGCAATCAAACACTCATCTACCTGGCAATTTCGGGTAAAGAGAATTTCCTTCAAACATTCTGAGTAGTCTTTTATCAGTATTTTTTGATTTTGATTTCCATTAGTAACAATAAAAGCAATCAAACACTCCTCTACCTGGCAATTTCGGGTAAAGAGAATTTCCTTCAAACATTCTGAGTAGTCTTTTGTCATCTAGATAAGCTCTTAATTTTGAGCCACTGGATTGTCATCTATAATCTCAGCATTGTGTGATTCGTGCTGTTGCTTCTATAAGGAGACCCGCAGATTTGTTCTTGTTTTGAACAGCTCTGCATTCTGATTGGATTAGGAAGTCTTCCTATGGACATTCCAGTGCTTCTTTTCTTTTCCAGCAGTTCCAAGGTATCTGGTCTTAGACTGTCCATTTGCGTCAATTTGGGTTATGGTGACAGATTTAAGGAAGAGCCTAATAGAAAGAATCTTGGAGGTGTAAGCATTTGAGGAAGAAGCACTGGTAGTTTAGGAACTGAAACTAGAACAATTCTTTGTTAACTTAGATCCAGGTTTGTTTTCATAAAATATGGTTATTTTATATGCTTGTTCTAAAGGATCCACATCAAACATATCTATTTCTTTCCTAAGACTAGGAGGTAAACTAGAAAGAAACTTGATGTCAAGTGCCTGTTTTGGATCTAACACTTCCATCTTCACATCTTTAGCTGGATGTTTCTGGGATTGAAGTCATCATGCCAGAAAATTCTCTCAATACTTAGTTGGATAGTACCTCAATTAGACAACATATTTGAATTTGGCCTGTTGGTTTATCAGTTTTTTCCGATGGAAAATATATTCTGATGATTCTGCCATTACCCTAGAGCAGTTTCTTTCATTTGAACGGTGCCAGTTAGGATCTTGTCTACTTCAGTGATGTCACGGCTAATCTTGAAGTTTGCCTCAGTAGTGTGAACGAAGAAGAAATATTGAAATCATTGAAGTTGCCGCTAGGTATATATTATTGGGCCTCATATTAATGTTATTATATTTTTGACTTTTGTTGTAAATGGGCACTTTTTGTGGTGTAGTCGTAGCTGAATTTGATTTCTATATGTATGTTATAAGTTTTTGGAGGACACTAAAATTATCGTAGCGTCTAGCTGTGATTGCTGTTTTGAATTCCTGTATATAATTGCTATTATGTGGTTTAGAAATGCAAAGGTATGATATCTTGCAAATATTCACATTTTATGGTCAAAGGTTTCCGTGTTATCAATGCTGTCCCATGTTCATTAAGTTTGGATATTGTGAGATATTTACTGTTCATGCTTTGCAGGTTAAGGTAAGAGATGGTGTCACTGAATGGGGATGGGGAGTAATTGTTAATGTAGTGAAAAGGCCACCAGCATCTGGGACATTACCTTCTACAATATTGACTAATCGAACTAGTAGTTACATAGTGGACACTCTTTTACATTGTAGCTCTAGCGTCACCAGTGATGGTCCCCGTCCAAAGCCACATCCTGCTCTTCCTGGACAGAAAGGTGAAATGCATGTGGTGAGTGGAACTTGAACTCCAAAATTGTGAGTTTTGCAATTATTTGCATTTTAAAGTGTTAAGAGTCGTTTTTAATTGTGGATTGCTTCTTCTAAGTTTTCTGAGGATTTCTCATATTCTGTTGAATGTGTTTGTCTTTATGTTGTTCTATGAAGGTGCCTGTTCAATTGCCACTCATATGCTCTCTCAGTGCTCTGAGAGTTGCTATTCCACAAGATCTGCGGCCACAGGAGGCAAGACAGAGTGTACTTATGGCAGTGCAAGAGCTAGAGAAACGATTTCCTAAAGGTGTCCCAAAGCTTGATCCTGTTGAGGTGAGGTCTCAGATTTTGAAGTTAATATGAAAATCCATTATGGCTTTTGGTGCTGGACAATGTTTGTGCTGAAAAGGGCTATTCATGTTTCCAATGTTTCTACTCATATTGGTATTAGATTGTTAAGCTTGAATTAAATTTGTTGTTGGTGCTACATTAAATTTCCTACAAAAGAATTCATCTATACATTTTAATTATTTGAAAAAGAATGGCTTGTCTATCATATGGTAATGTGAACCTAGTAAGCTTGAGGCTTGCTTGCCTCAAATTACTGGAGGTATAGTGGCTTACATGGGATTATAAATAAGTCAATGCTAGTTCAAATTTCACAGTTATGCCTTACAAATAAGTTACTGGTTCATTTTGGGTACTGGTTTGGGTTCGGGTATTGTGATTGTTTTTACCCTGGTGCGGCTGCACAAAAATATAAATATTCTAGCCTACTTAGCAGGTATGAACCACAGCGTGTATGGAATGAAGAAAATAACTACAAAAACACTACTGATAAATCAATAATGCTTACTGAATGCCAAATGTCATGATAAATACTAATTAAGTTTCAACCCTAAATGAGTGATGAGAAATAAATGTGTTGTTTTGTGTTTTACTTTTGGTATAGTGAGAGGCAAGTGTTGTCTAATGATATTTTTGTTTTTAGCAACTTTTAGTGTTTGTAAGCGTGTTTTTTTCTTTACTGAAAGTCTAATTGTGAAAAAGGCAAAAACTTGTAGGTTTGCCTAGGGTTCTTCAGTAGAAAAATCCAGCTGTATATGGACTGTCCTGAGCCTACCTGGGACAAACCAAACCTGTATCCGAACCAGGCAAGAACTGGACCAATACTGGGGAGGGAGAGCAGCGAAGACGGGGACAAATTGTAACCTAGGCTTAGGATAAATGCAGTTTTTGTCTGTTAGTGGAATAACTTAAGTTTGTTACACAAAAGGATTTGTAATAGGGTTTTGTTTATTCATTAATTCCATAGTTACTACGATACTGGGATGGGATTTTCCATTTTTCAGAAAACTTGTACGCTGATATGGCACCAAAAACAAATATAAAAAAAGATGAGTGATTTTATGGATATTTATATTAGATATCTCAGCATATCTAGGATCAAGAGTACAATTTTTTTAAATTTATTTTAAAAAAAACACAAATGCAAGTCTCCAAATGAGTGCCCTTCTCCAAGATACATCTTTGGTATTAGCAGAGATATCAAAATGGCATTTTCCATTTTTCGGAAAACTTGTACTCCGTTATGGCACCAAAAAACAAATATATGTGTAAATTTCAGTGAAAGCGATATTATACACCCTAATATAGCGTAAGTAAAACATTAATAGCTTTTAAAAATAAAGTTATTAGGTGTTGAAAAAAGATGAGTTATTTAATGGATATTTATATTTGATATCTCAGCATACTAGATTAAGAGTAGAACATTTATTTATAAAAATAAAAAACACAAATGCAAGTCTCCAAAATGAGTACCAGTCTTTGAGATGAGTGCGCTTCTCCAAGATACATATGCAACACTGGTTAATTCCTTCTGAGGGATGGCTTGTGTAATATTTCATTATCAACAAATATAAGAATAAAGAAAGACACTCTTGGTTAATCTGTATTGCTTGTGAATTTTGTTGTCTTTCAAAAAGAATATTACATGGCTTAATGGTGGTGATGTTTTGTGACTAGATACAGAATCGTATGTGGGAGAAAAAACAATTCTAGTGATTTTTGCGAACTTAACAAGTTTCTACAACATTTGTGAAGTGTTTTTAGGATATCATAAGTGTATATTTATTTTTCTACATTTACCTAGGGAGATGGTCCTAGCCCAGCAAAAGAAGTGAAAAACCGGTGGCCTGTTAGCATAACCGCTCAATAGATACATAAATGAAAGAGCACGTTATCATACTAAATATAAGAAAGAGGGGATAAAGGGCGTCGGTAAAGAATTGACTTTCTCACTCTGCCACCTTCTGTCAGATTATCCTCTACTTAAAAACCATTCAAGCTCTGTAGTCTCTGGAAGATAATTGCAGCAGTGTCTAGAAGTATGTGTATTTCTGTGTTAGAAATGCCTTGAAATTGCCATGAGTGATGTGCTGTGCTTGTGAGTGCCTTGAAGTGTGTTCAAAAACTTCAAATTGGAATAGAGTAGTGCCAATCCGTGTGTGCTCATTTGCTTATTGGTGCACCTGTGTGGCATTCTTTATGTCGTGCATATTCCATGGTGCATTCATACTCGAAAAAAGGAAGCATATGCGTATATATTAAGAAGTCTTTACATGAGTGCTTCTAAAAGCACTGTTCACAGGGTTACAATTTTTACAATATAGGCCATGGCACATACTTCCAAGTCAAGCCAAGGAAAATTACACAAGCCTTTCGCTGGCTGACACAGAAAGAAGGACATTGATGAGGCTCCACCAAGGCAGCGGGGACAGCTGAATGCCGGATGCCTAGGCCATCTCCTTCTCACCTTGAAGTAACCCTTGCAGACCCTTCAATATGCTGTGGAAGTGAAAGTTATTTTCTCCTTGATTTGCAAACATGGTTGATTCCAGATCTGAGAGGCCTTTGTGAAGTAGGAAATCCCCAGCCATGTTAGACAGGATATTGGCTGCATTCAATTTTGGGCCATTTCAAATACATTTCTTTCGCCAATACAGATCAGCTCATTGAGATTTGTTCATGTCGAGATTTGGAGCTCATCTACTTCCTGTCGAGATGAGCTGAGCTGATCTGTCGAGATTTGCTATTTCTTTTGGAAAGTGGAAGCGACAGGTTGAGACATCTACTTCCTCTCCTAAAATTCAAGTGAAGTGTTATTATTGTCACAAACTTGGTCATGTGAAGGACTGTCGGAAATGACTCAATGCCCTGAAGAAGCAAAAGGGGCAGGCACATGTGGCAACAATTGAACACGAGTCAAAAGATGAGTATGCCCTCATGGCATCTTGCACGGATAATGGCAGCCCTACTCAGTGCTAGTTTTTGATTTCGAGGCATCACGACACTTCACATGTCAAAGAGATTGGTATGTCAATTTTCATTTATGTTCTTTTGATTCAGTTACTTTAGGGGATGGGAGATCACATGTTGTAGAAGGGATTGGGAATGTTTGTATTGTGTTAAATATTAACACCAAATTTGTTATCAACCTGTCAACTAACTGATAGTACTAATATTTCTGTAAGATTTTCTAGCAAACAATGTATTGTGTCTGGTATCAAGCAAAATAAGGTTGTTGCCCTGGGAATTGGGCATGGTGGTTTATATAGGTTTGTTGATCATGCCATGGTCAACTTGTACGCCTTAATTGTGGAAGGAAATACTAGTGTTTTGTGGCATGAGAGATATGGCCATCTCAACCTTCAATATCTACCTACCTTCATAGAACCAACATGGTTGTTGGTTACCCTCCTATCGAGGAAAACCAAGATATGTTTGCTAGTTATTTTGTAGGAAAGCATAAGCGGAAGCATTTTCCCATTGAAGGTGCTTGGTGTGCAAAGGGGCTCTTGAATCTTGTCCATGCAGATCTGTATGAGATGTCGAGGAAGACTCACACGATACTAGAGGATGTTGCCTTGATTAAAAATAATACATGGAAGTTGGTCTTTGCCTCCAAGGAAACATCCCATTGGTTGTAAATGGGTGTATAAAATCAAGTGTAAAGCAAATGGTACTTTGGATAAGTACAAGGCTCGGCTTGTTGTGAAAGGATTTTCGCAACAAGAGGGGATAGACTATGAGGAGACTTTTGCTCCTATTGCAAAGATGGTCACTTTTTGGTTACTTCTTTCCTTTGCAGCTCAATTTGGTTGGAAAGTATATAAAATGGATGTCAAAAGTGCTTTCTGAATGACAACTTAGAGGAAGAGGTGTATATGACATAACTTGAGTGAGCATCTGGTATGCAGGTTGATTAAGTCCTTGTATGGACTTAACAAGCTCCTTGAGCTTGGTATATCAAAATAGATAAACATCTCAGAGATTCGGGCTTCAAATGGAGTCATTTTGATCCGAATCTCTATGTCAAAAGCAATGGTGATGACATTGTGATTCTTATCCGTTTTAGTTTTTCTTTTGTTTACAAAAACTCTATCAAAGACTTTTATAAGAACCCTAAGTAACAACTTACACATTTTGATAGCTGTCCAATTTTAAAAACAAGATATGAACATTGAATTCCTGTGGCAGTGACTAAGTGTCTAGAAACATTACTTGTAAAATCAACTTTATCAAGTATCCCACATGAAAGAGTATATTTGATTATTCTTGCAAAATCTAGAAAACAAGACTTTGTGTGTTTTTATCTTATCTTCCATCGAATGGTGTGATTAAATATGAAAACAAGCAATCCACAATTTCTCAAGGAGCATGACCTGGTAAGGAAACATGGCTAGGGTTTAGAAACAAATAAATTCTAAGGGGATGTGAATTAGTGGGATTGTTTTGGCAATATTCTTTGTAGATGTGGTTAACTAAATATCTACTGATTGGCAACTTCCGTGCTGCCACGTTTTCCTTGCAAAAGGATTTGAAACCCATCATAGTTATTCTTGATGTCTCTAGAGGGCTTTTCCCTTGCCCTTCTATCTTGGATCCTGAATTGCTTTAGAATATCTAGTTACTATCTAATTTATATTTTTAGACAAGTAACTATCCAGTTTGTATTAATGCCGCCTAGTTCTTCCTAACACTTCTTTCACTGCCTTGCATCGGTCCATGTACATCTAATAACAACAATTGTAAGCTTCCAATCAATTATTTGAAAACCATATTCTGGAATTACTTGAATTCAGCTTGAACCCCTTAAAGTTTAAACTTGTTGGGATTCCTCAACGTAGCCAAACCTTATGCTATTCTTTATGTTGCAAGAGCTATCATCTCATTGACCCTCCATACTGATCTATTAGCTTTTATCAAGTTTTTCTTATCAGTCTTATATTTTGATGCATAATATCTTATTTCTCCTCTTCTATTGGCCGCTTTAATAGGTGACACTTATCAAGGTTGTTGAGGCCCATGATATTCTAACATATGGTTTTGATGGCTGGTTGAGGGGAAGTTCTCCCTATACATTATTCTCTCTTTCTTTTGACTTCCCTTGATTATTGATTGTGCTTTCATGTTTCTTTTTCTTGCATTGGTTTTTCTTCTTCCCGTCTTTACCTGTGTGTCCAGTTATGCATTATTTGTTGGTGCACTTTGGACCTGATTTCTTCTCTTGAGATTCTTCTTATGTCACTGTTCTGACTCCAGTCCTTTCTTCGCATCCTCTTTTATTGATTTTGGTTGTTTCAAATAGTTTCTCTTTATTGTTTAGGGCTTGTTGTTTCACTTTTACTATTGTGGAAAGTAAGTTTCCAGAACCACTTGTCCATTTTCCTTTTCTTTTTCTTTTATCCTTTGTGATTATGGTGCCAAATTCTCCTTTTCTTTCTCATCTCAACTCTATTTCACTTTGATATGAAGTCTATTTATGACATATTTCTATGTTCTTGAAGCTAGTGCTTTCTTTCCTGAAAGTTTTCAATATGATATACATCATAACTTCTTCCTGCAAATTGTTATGATATTCTTCATATTACTTCATTTCATTAACTAATTCCCCTATTGTGTGCTTACTTTTTTCCTTCCCAAATATTGGTTGAGTCTGTCCAACTCCTCTTTGCTCTTTGCAATATATCCTTCTTTAGTGCCAAAAAAATTCGTACTATATTGTCATAAATTATTCCTTTTGCTTTCGATAATTGTTTAGTAGTTCATTTCTGTCTGTTCTCCATTCATTGGTTGCTTTTCCTTTCTTGTTTCTTTGAAACCCATTCTCTTTTCAATTTTCTTCTTAATATTTGTTGGAGTCCAGGACTTTAAATATAATCCTACATTCTTTACAAACCAATAGTCTCCTTAATGTAGACTGACATATTAGTACTGCCATGGGCATTAACGTAATTACATATTTTTGTTTATAAATGACTCTCATTGGTTATGTTCAGGTGTTGATGGTTGTCTCCTTGTATTGAGACATTTTTTTGAATACAAGCTGCTATTGTTCGGATGCTTTGCTTTACTATGGTATCTTATGCTACTACTGTGTATGCTGTTGTTGATAGTTTAGTATATCAGCAGACATTCGATAGTCTACATTTTGGTGCCGTTGCCTTAAAATAATGTTGGTTCAAGTTAAAGTCGGTTCAGCAGACACTGTATTATCTCATAAGATCTATATGCCAGACATTGTCGTGAAATACAATGACAAAAGGTATTGCAAAGACAACACATTAATTCATGCTGTTGAATCTGAACAAAGGCGGGAGAAAGACAATCAGGGATAGAACCAAGATGTTAATGGCAATTAGTTTAGCAACACCAAGGAAGACAAAGGGTGTGGCAGACAAACATTTCTGAAATCCATCAAGTGAAGTACAAAGTGAAAGCCTATACCAAAGTGTCAGAAGTCATAGTTAGAGCTGGCATCAAAACCAAGAAAGGGTTCATCCAAAACTTGTTGATCCTACCTCATGTCGGGATGAGGGGATTAATGAATATTGAACTTGTTTAATAAATATAAAAGCATACATATAAATAAATGAATGCACGGAAAAGTAAATATCACAATAACACGAGATTTAACGTGAAAACGCCAATGAGGTAAAAACCACGATAGAATAATTTCCACAACACGAGAAATTTTTACATCCAGTCCAATAAAAACTCCCTCACTTCTACTCCATGTATTTAACTGAATCCATTAAATTGAATTATGAATATGACCTATAGTCATATTTAAATAACCTGAAGGGTTATGACCTTCTTAAGTGATGGGTACACCTCCTGATTAATATTAGTTAATAAATAACTAACAACCTAATATAAAGTTTATATTTAAATAATAAGAATATAAGTTATTCTATATTATTTAACTATAAACTAAATATTATGATCACTTAATATTATAGTTCTAACACTCCCCCTTAATATTAAGTGGGGATCCATATGCCAACATTACCTGTTTGTACAACAGGATTTACAAATCCATAAACCCCAAAGGTTTAGGCTAGCATATGTATTTTTGAAGGAATTATAACACCTTCATCATGCTCAACTTACCTTTTGGTACAAAAGGATTTGGAATCCATAAATCAGAAGTATGATTTAGGCTAAGCATGATTTGTGAGACTATATCCCACTGTTTCTCATGGAAAAATTCTTAAATCGCATCTCTAGGAGCCTTTTATAACACAAGGACCTCCTTTACAAATAGATGCACACATTGACTGTATTTTCCGTAAACTCTATCAGTTTACATAGATCATAAAATATCTTTTACAATACTTTATACCAGAGTAGAAGTATAGAGGAGAAGAGTCAACAGCCGGTTGACCATTAGGAGGTGGCGTTGCCATGCACACTCCCCTTCAATGGCAACTCTGAAAGGCCAAACATTACACAAACTTGTAGTATTTTATAGCACAAAGGCTCGTAAACATATCTGCAATATAATCTTCAGTCTGGCAAGATCGGAGATCTCTATCACCGCAGAGAACCTTTTCTCGGGTAACATGTATATGAACATCAATATACTTCATTCTTTGATGTTGAGCTGGATTTTTTAGTAAGAGTAATACAACTCTGACCACCACATAGAATAAGAATACTTCCTTCAACTTCCATGTGTATCTCTTCCAATGTACCCGCTTGACCACATGGCTTCGTTCTTTGCTTCCATTTTACTTTTCTCGCCTCAATAGAAGAAATGGAGATTGTTGGCTGCTTTTGCTGTTCCAGTAATGTCGCTGCACCAAAAAACTTGAACACATCTTGATGTATAATCTATATCCAACATAACATTAGCATGGTTAGTGTCATAATATTCATATAGGCATCATAATAAGCATAATATAAATCATTATTGATTTCACTTTTAACCATCTGTAAAAGTTAAACACTAATTGTAAAACAACTAACATATAATAATATGCTTAACAACTAAACATGTTAAAATATGTTGAAAAATTTCAACATACTATTCTTGTAGAATATGTATTAGATGCAATCAGTATTGGACGTCTCCAATACAAACTCAAGGGCGTCTCCAACTGTCGTTTGATATGCATATAATAATATTTTAGTAATCACATATTAAGAAATGTTTTATTAAAAAGATATATATTTTCATTATCTTAAGGCTTTAAAAAAAAGAAATAAGACATAATAAATAACATATTTGAACAGATAATCAAAGCATATAAGAATAATAACCGCATATACAACAAAGTGAGGTTTTGCTCATAGAAGGTACTGGACAAGGGAACATGGAGTGGGGGTTTGGGGGCGCAGCTCCCAATAGGGTCGAGGGTAGTATAATTTATAACTACTCTTTTAAAATTGATAAAAACCAACTCTTTGTGATAAAAACATGATTATTATGACAATTTTAATGATCAACTTTTTCGATAATAAATTAGGTTTTATGGAGGAAAACATTGCAAAAAGAGTTTAGAAACAATCCCCCTATTTGTTCAAGTGCATATGCCGGTCGTATTTCGATGATTTTACCTTTACTCACGTCGAAATTTGACCTGTCAAATAAATACTTACACAAAAAATGTATTAGTTTGACCATAATATTTAATCGAAATGTGAGTGATTTTTTTTTAGATTTCTATATAAACAGCGAGGGACGATTTAGTTGTTATGTCGCAAAAAATTATCATTTCGGACAAGATTAACCTATCTAATTAAAATAATTAATTTAACTATTTTTCTTAGTTTAAAACGTAAAAGAATAAAATTCCATTTAAGTTTAAAAACAAGAAAAAATAATTTAAAAAACAATAGAATATATATAGAATTTTTTTGGAGATGATATATCTTTGGTTCCACCGAGTTGTGTTACCCAACTTGGCGAGTAATCGAGTCGATGCAACTCTTCATATGTATGCTATTTCAAATATACTCCAACTATATTAAATCGACTTTAGCATATGGTATATTTTAAACTTACCACAAACCATATTATTTTTTAATTTGCAATAGTAAATGCCAACTCATGTTTTGAACATTGAGTTATTTATGGCTATCGATTAATACTTAACATCCGAGTTCAAAGTGCTATTCTACTCCGCAAAAATGGATGGGTTTATGTGGCCGAACCACATTGGTAAGTGCTGCGACTAGGCTTATAAAACCCGATACTTTTCTCCTTTGTCCCCATGTGGGACTAAACACACTAAAAAAATTCACGCCACCCTTTGATCAAGGGGGAGAGAGACAAGATGCCGCGTGTCAAGAACTGGAAGGAGGCAAGTTTTGTCGGCCGGGGAGGACAAAGGGGACACGTGGCGCGTCTTTGGTGGGGCGAGGACAACAATACATGAAGACCACGCGTCATCCGCAGAGATGTGCGAGGTTAGGCGCCCTAAAATAGATTAAAGCCTTCGCTTAAAACGTTATAGCTTGAAAAATAAACTATAGGGTTAAATTTTTTTATCTTTATAGTGTAGATTTTAGTTTAAACTATATAGAAAGGAAAAGCATAAAGAAAGTAATTGGATTTACACTTTGGAGTAATTACTTGCTATGGAATCTAATGTGTCCTAATCACTACTAACTCCGATATGCTTGAGAAAGTATATTAAATAATTCCAAATGTATATCGTCCCATCCAATGATTCGATCCACTAATCTATATAATTATTTTAATGACTTCTCAACACGAAATATTATTTCCAATCAACTATTATTTTTGACATAGTAGTTATTGAGTGCCGTATAAGAAAAAAATTGGGAGCCCATTATGGGGCTCAAAATATGTGTGTATGTTACCCCCATAACTATAAGTTTTAGTGTATAGGTTTAAATTTTTAGACTAACATATATAGTTCATTAAATCTTATAAAATAAGGTTTTTATAATATAGTATAGTTTATATATGCAAAGACTATAAACTATAAAATAATGAAATATTTTAAACTTATACAAAAAAGGAAACTATAGTTCTTATTATACTATAGTTTAAATATATAGTGTTTACAAAAAAAAAATGTCACTCTTATTAAGGGTGCCCAAGGACATGGGTAGTATAAATTAAATTCCACATGAAATTTAACCTTAGAATTTACAGAGGAGACAACATTTTTCACGCTTCCAATAGGAAAAATTGAAACCCTATTTTGATGGAGCTGTCTCCTCCATTTATTTACTTTGAATTTACCCTTTGAATAAATTGGATCCTGCACATGAAAAACTATATAAAAAATTGGAAATATTTCACATATAGTTGATTCTATCTCGTAAGATATTTTCACACGCCGGTAGAAATGAAATCACCTTTCACCTGTGCACACACACCAATCTCCGAACACATTAATCCATCCTAGAGGGAAGGGGGTTAAATAGAATACTAACCAACTGATCAACTAACTTCCCAATTGTTGTAACTTTAGGATTTAAATAAATTATTTATCCAAAACCTTATCCCGCTCTGGTACCATGTCAGGACGAGGGGATCAACTAACTTCCCAATTGTTGTAACTTTAGGCTTTAAATAAATTATTTATCCAAAACTTTATCCCTCTCTGGTACCATGTCAGGACGAGGGGATTAATGAATATTGAACTTAATAAATACAAAAGCATACATATAAATAAATGAATGCACAGAAAAGTAAATAACACAATAACATGAGATTTAACGTGGAAAACCCCAATGGGGTAAAAAACCACGGTAGAATAATTTCCACTATATGAGAAACTTTTACATCCAATCCAATAAAAACTCCCTCCTCACTTCTACTCCATGTTTTTAACTCAAATTCATTAAATTGAATTCTAATATGACCTATAGTCATATTTAAATAACCCAAGGGTTATGACCTTCTTAAGTGATGAGGTACACCTCCCCGATTAATATTAGTTAATAAATAACTAACAACCTAATATAAAGTTTATATTTAAATAATAAGAATATAAGTTATTCTATATTATTTAACTATAAACTAAATACTTTGATCACTTTATATTATAGTTCTAACACCTCACTCACAATAAGTTGGTAAAGATTATTATAGTCCCTTCCAAAGTGGATACAAGTACAGACTTTGTGTGCTAGTTTATGTTGGATGATGTTACAAGAGAATCATGCGAATGTCTTGGGCAGTTCGAACAACAAGTTGGAGGAAGTGTTGAGCATAGAGATGTGTTTGATAATGTTAAGAGAGCAAAGAAACGTCTGATGTTGACCTTTTTAAAGGGGGAGACTTGTATTCAAAAAAACCATGTCGAGCCATGGTTACCCCATCAATGCCATCTCTAAAAATGTGGAAGTTGCCAAATGTCACCGTGACGGATCGAGGATCTTGTATGGCACTGCTGAATGTGCATCACCATAATGATTGCCAATTGACACACATATGAGTTATGTGGTTAAGATGTTTCCTAATCACCCTATCATGCTTTAGGCAATGGCTATTGATTGGCACGTAGATACACTAAGCTTGGAGAAAGCAACATGGAAAACACTTGGGAAAGTCTTCAAGGAAGAATTCAAACTCCTAAGGTTGACAAGATTGTCATTGAAATTTATAATGCTTTGGAAAAACATGAGAATGTTTGTGCCAATAGTAGAAAGACTTAGAGAACTATTGGGAAAACATGAAAATAAGTTGCCAACAACTTGAAGAAGTGATGGTTCATTGAATGGTTGGTAGTCTCATTATGAAGGATGATGAAGGTGGTTCCACCCTCATTGTATGATGATGCATACAAATGAGCTGCGAACATTGAAAGTGAGAAAAAGACATCCTTGTGCCTAAAAGGAAGTGAAGAAGATGACCATAATTTTGGCGATAAAAATCTGTACTTGCATCCACTAGAAGGGGCTATTACAATCTTTATCCACTCCTTATTGTGAGTGACATGGGGTCAACAAGTTTTGGCTGGACCCTTTCTTGGTTTCAATGTTATCTCTAACTATGACTTATGACACTTCGGTATTGGCTTTCCTTTGTACTTCACTTGATGGATTTCAGAAATGATGAATTAAATGGATACACTAAAACGAGTACATTGATGACTATATTGGAGCCTGACAAAGCTATTGCACGATGTGTCTTGCAGACCACTATACATGTGAAGATAGATGACTTATTGTAAAGTATCCTAGAACTCAAGAGTGCTCTCAATGCTACCATGCAAGACATTATCCTAAACATGGAGCGTGCAATGAGACACTTAATGTGGGCAGATGTGAAGAGAACAAAGAATACTGAACTCGTAGTTGAGACCGCCATCTTAGGGTAACAAATGATTGATTTTATGCTTTTGATGATGAACCTAGCCCAATGTTGAGAATTGTACATATGGAATTTTTGGGTGGGAATTCGAAAAACACTAAGGTCGATGGTGGTTTGGGAGTGAATGTTTTTCTAGAAGTGACTTGGAAGAGTCTTGAGAAGCCAATCATGTGGCTTTTGACATTCCAACTAGTAGGAGTAGATCAACATGGCAACCTCATCAGATCATCGGATTCGAACTCCAAAGAAGACTATTTGGTTGACAAGAATTGAGGTACAATGGAGCTGAATGATGGTGTCTTGGAGTTACATTCGTACTTCGATGACGAGACAAACTCTCTCAATGGGTATTTCCAAAGTGGCAGGTGGAAGCCTACAAAATGTTCAACGAATAGAATGTAGCAGCCTTACCCATTGCAGTTCAACGAATACAATGTCAAGCGTGCAATGTTCGATGTAAAGTTGGCTTGCCAATTGGAACAACCAACTGACATGCATTCTAAACCATTGTAGCTGCCTTACCCATTGGAGTTTAACGAATACAATGTCAAGTGTGCAATGTTTGATGTAAAGCTGGCCTGCCAATTGGAACGACCAACTGACATGCATTCTAAAGAGTCGACTTTAATAAGGGTAAATGAGAGGTCCAAGGATTTTTTTAATCAATGGTGAAGTACGACATAATTGTGAATCATGGTAAGAGACAACAAATATGCTCGAATTGAATGAACAACCGGCCACTATAAATACCCCGAACATCCTTATTCTTTCGAACCCCCTTTCAACCCATTTGTATGCTCTTGTCTGAACCTGCCAACTGGAATGACTAACCGACATGCATTCTAAAGAGCCGACTTCAATAAGCGTGAATGGGAGGTCCAAGGATTTTTTTAATTAATGGTGAAATATGACATAATTGTGAATCATGGTAAGAGACAACGAATATGCCCGAATTGAATGAACAACCTGATACTATAAATGACCTGAACGCCCTTATTCTTCCGAACCCCTTTCAACCCACATGTATGCTGTTGTCTAAACATTCAACTTGTACCCCCTAGTATATCTATACGTCCTCCTATTCTTTTCTCCACAAATGTAAATCCACCTTGCAAAATTTGGGATGGTGAATATGGGCTTGAAAACTTTGGGCCTATCGAACTTTGACATGGGGGACTTTGGGCCTGGGAAACTCCACCACAAGCTTTGGCCTCATGGAGTTCGCCCTAGTAGATTTTTACTTGGCACTTTGGACTGGTGAATTTTGCCTTACTGAATCTTGGGTTGGCAAGTTTTTAGTTGGCAAACTTGACTTGGTGAACATTGGTCTAGCGAACTTTGGCTTGACAAACTTTGGCCTAGCAAACTTTTTCCAAGCCGACATTTGCCCATGTCGACTTTGTACAAGCAAACTTTGGTTGGTGAACTCTGGCTTTGTGAACTTTGCTTGAACTTTGGCTTTGTGAACTTTTCTCAGGAAAACATTGCTCAGACACATGCTGCCCTGAACATGGCCTTAATGCCATATGCTGCTCAAGTGGACTGCCCCGTACAACACAACTTTTCATTTCTACCTGAAGGTTCCCTTGAGCCTGAACATTCCTGTTTATTTGAATGTTCCCTTTTACTTGAATGTTCATCCCCTCCCAAATGTTCACCTCTTTGTAAATGCTCAACCCCTGAATGCAGCCAATCTTACAATCAGCCATATGCCCTATTGAATGCACCGTATAGTTTGGATAATGTCAAAGAAGAGTCATATGGCCTGATAATAAAAGCCACCTCAGATCTGCGAGGATCATTTTCTTCAGAGCTGCTAAGTGATAAGAATTTTTCATGGGAAGAGGATATATTGAAACAAATTCAGACTTTTGTTTCCAAGAGTGCAAGATCGTTTGGTAATTCAACATACAATGCAACATTTTCAGGTGCTTTCACCAGAAGTGTTTTTCGAATGAAAATTGGGTATCGTCAATGACTTTTGAAGAGTTGCTGAAGGCCCATACCCCTGTTTTGATTTAATAATGAGAAAATTCATTCCCCTTCCCATCCTGTTGAATATGGATTGTGTCAGAAGGGATTTCAACTTGTTTGGGGGCCGGGGGTGTATACAAACTGGCATATTAATATTGTCATGATTATCAACATAATTACATATTTGAGTTTTGTTACCACTAATCAATGCATGCGTGAAAGAGAGTATAAGGGCTGTGTTTTCAGTTTATAGATGCCTTAATCATGCATACATCAGTCAAAATTATCAGTAGCTGGGTATTTATTTTTAATAAATAAATTGCAGCAGTCACAGTCAGGAGTTGGCGCCAAGATGCATGCATAAACATGCTAAAAATAACAACAGCAACTTCAGTTACTCTTTTAATTAAAAGCAGCATGCCCAATCAGAGTTTTGGCGCTACAAACATGCACAGTTAGTGCTAAAAATACGTGGAAAAGCATGCTAATAATAGATAAACTTGGCACCAAAAGCAAAGATTCCAAAATAGAAAATACAGAAGAGGACAAAAAGCAAAGAAGCCAAAAAAGAAAAGCAAAAAGGTGCAAAAAGACAAAAGAAAGCATGCTGCTAAAATCAGGAA
Source organism: Taxus wallichiana var. yunnanensis (assembly GCA_018340775.1). Classification (NCBI taxonomy): domain Eukaryota; kingdom Viridiplantae; phylum Streptophyta; class Pinopsida; order Cupressales; family Taxaceae; genus Taxus; species Taxus wallichiana. Next base: position 275,174,020 of record CM031240.1, read on the forward strand.
GTGGATGCCATGTAAGAGATTAGAACTTTCAGCAGGGGTTTGGTGCCAAGGTTGGGAGTTTGGAGAATAAAATAATGATAGATACATGCAGCAGACCTCCAGTTTGGATGCTGCAGGCTTAGGGGTTAATCTTTTTATTATTTTTATCTCATACATACTGTCCAGGGGCAGAAGATGATGTAATACATAAAATATTTTATTTTGCATGCACAAGGGGGCTGAAAATAGGACGCAACAGTCCTTATAGTCTGATTTTTGTGAAGAAATCAGATATACACACTCTTTCACCTGTTCTACATTGGTAGTTCTAGCTTGTATTTGCATCTCTGAATAGAAAAACTCCATTTTTGCCTTCTCATAACACTGGTTTTCTGAGTATTCATTATGTTTATCATGGTATTGTATTGCTTTGTTGTGGAATTTTTTCCCTATATTGCTGTCCCTTACCTAAACCTTTGAATTAATTTTGCAGATTAGCCTAGAGTTGTGCATGTGTGTGGATCTCTATATTTTCTGTATGCAGTAGTACATGTGTGTGTCAAATCATTGGTGTATCACCACAATTTTACATTTCCCGCATTCCTTCTCTCTTTTCCTTGTCAATTTTATTAGTTTTAGGTGATTCACAGGGGAACCAACCCACTTTGGAGGTTCACCTCAGTTTTAGGTTACCCACAACTTTGAGGTGTTCCAATTTTGTCAACGGAGAGAGAGTAGATGCCATTTTGTCGTCGGGTGCACTTCGGTTGGCAACAAGTTTGTAAATGACTCTTGTTGGTTATGTTCGAGTCTCAAGCGGTAGTGTCAACTCGACAACCATAAATCATTTATCCGATAAATAATAGTATATATGTTAGAGAAGGGGAACTTTTTTGAGGTCCTTATTGCATCTTGTGCAAATTGTGTCGAGAGTTATCTTTTTATGAATATAAGCTGCTATTGTTTGAATGTTTTTCTTTGCCATGGTATGTTATACAATTACTATTTTGTGCACATTGTTATTGGTAATCTAATATCTCAAGAAACTTTAAATAGTCTACACTTGACAATTCGTATCTATATTTTCTGAACTCTCAAAGATGGTTGGGAAGAAGCCATTTGTGAGGATTCTTACTAGTACATGTCTTCCCCATTTTACGTGCCAATTGCCTATGAAGTTTAGTTCTAAGATTGAACACTTTGCGCAACGAGGTGTCTTCAAGGTCCCAACTCTTGAGGAACTACCTTGTGTCCCCTTTCGAGAGTATTAATACTTCAACTATTCCATCGATTCCCTTCGAGGATATAGTAGTCATCCCAAGCTTGTCGTGACCATTCCATGTAACCTCCTCGACTTCGATAATGATGAGATCGATGAAATTAATCTCGAGATCAAAACACCCAATCTTGATGATTCTATCATTGCTGAGTTGCCCCCTTTGTTGTGACCGTATTGTCTCAAGAAAACGACTGATTTGATTCCTATCACTATCTATTCAACCTCGCCTCCTTCTAAGGAGCTTCCTCTTGTTGAATATATAATGAACCGCTATGGTTCTAAATAAATGAAGAGATTAAATGAAACATGAATTTTTCCCATATTACAATCCGCATTTGATCAACTAAAATGCAACTTTTTAACACGACACAATCGATGACTTTTGACCACAAATCTTATTGCGGAAGACTGATACGTTTTATATATGATAATACTGTTTAATTGAGAATTTAAGTCGAATTTACAACTGTTTGATTAATATAACTAAGATAAATTTACAAATTCGTGGTTACAGATAAACTTGATTAATTAAAGATGTAAATGCGATTCCGTGGCTTTTCTTAACAATTCCGCCTTACGGACACCAACTCGCGGAATTAACCAAAACACAAACAATTTTGGGTCCAGGTGGTTTGTGGAGACAAAAGACAAAGATAGGTGGAACAAGCAGTGAGTGCCACTTGGCGACCATCCAATGAGTGAAGGTAGGCACGTGGCCGACTCGCAAAGCTTTTGGGAGATGGCTCTGGGTGTACGTAAAATCCTCAATCGATCGGATTTTAAGAAACTCTCGGTCCGCAGAAAAAACATAAAACACGCCGACGAGAAGGCGAAGACATGTGGCGGTATTTCATTGGGTAAACGATATCCTAAGCTCTGTGAAAGGAAAATAAGACGCGAAAGAACGTGGACAAGTTCTATTGGCTCGCATATAGACCAACTCTGACAAGGTCTTAATAAAGTAGCGGGAAGGTGGCTTATTCTTATTGGTTAACAATTGTCAAGACTAATAAAAGAATGACTTTGCGAAATGCGAAGAGACTTGGAGCTATTCTATTGGTTCGAGTTTTGCATTGATGACGTAAAACAAATTAACAAAAGTTTGAATTTGCTAAGAGCGTGGGATGATCTCATTGGCTCGCGCTTCGCAACGCCGAAGGGTTTAATAAAGTTTTGATACGATGAAAACTACATGTTACATTCTCGATTGGCTAAAGCTTCGCAACCGGAACTTTGCAATATAATGCATTGTATTTGGTGTCAAGGCGCAGACTTAGAACCACGGGATTAATCGTATCTAAGGCAAAGCTTTCGGTTCAAAGCATGAAAGACAAAAAAGCATAATACGACCCCGAAAGATAGAAAACAAGATAATTCAGTCCGAAGACGCCATTGAATAGCAAGATTATACTATATTAGTTCTTATTCTGCATTAAATTATATAAGATCTTTTTAAAATAACAAACATAAATATCCAAAATTTGATAGTTCATTGTTCTTTATAAAACAAATACGTAATTGCACAATATACATAGCAAAATAAACAGAGTTCATTCACTTGCACCGTTTTATCTGAATAAACAAAATACTTTCATATGCACATTAGCAGAATAGATAGAAGAATTAACTTCTTTACATTAGCTTTTAACAGATATTACATAGTTTTATAGAGAGAACTTATCCGAGACAATAATTAAGAATTCTAATACCAAATTCTAACACACTTCCAGGTTAATAGACACTGGACTATGGCCACACTATGAGAGGAAATGCTATACACCCAGTGTATTTTCACCTTGCCCTTGCCAGAACCATCCAAGGTTGTACTCTATATCCCCGGTTAGGACACCGTTGTCCCTCTCTCTCTTGCCCACCACCTGCCTGTAACTTGGTTAGCCTTGGAATTTACTTCCATAGACTAAATTCACAAAGTCCTTAAGACTCTTTTACAATTATTTCTCTCTCAGAATGATTCATTTAGTCCTTTTTCATGTTGATCTCTTTATATTTACATCTCTTTTATAATACATCATAGGTGGTTACAAACCAACACAATGGTTTCCACACCCTTTCACTTTAATTAAGCATCTTTAATCAAATGCTCAGGATATTCATTCCCACATTAATCAAATAGCTTATTACAACATCTTTATAAAGAATCTTAACTCAAACTTGTATTAACAAGTCTCAAACCAAACTTGTATTAACAAGTCTTAAACCAAACTTGTCTTTAACAATCCAACAAGTCTTTTAATGCTTTAAAAGCTTTGGGGATTTAGTCACATAACATTAGAACCAATTGTAACTATCTTATAACTACTATGTAACTAGCATAATAAAAATCACCATGCCCAATCATTTGATGCAGTGTTGTTTGCCTTCTCTGTATTATTTCTTCTCTTTGCTTATGCTAACATTGGTATCCGAGTGTCCAAGGTTGTCTTTGAGAGAAGCCTCCAAGAGGCACAGAACTGGAAATTTGAGGAAGCCCTAACAAGGCACAAATTTAGTAAAACGTAAAGGTATTTTGAGAATAATACCAAACTCTATGGAAGAGAATGAAAAAATTCCTTCATTCGCGTAGTAGGAGATAGTCGACAACCATTCAAGGTAGCGTTTGTACCATTGATCTGTGGGCAAATACATAGTTGTTTTTCTAATAATCGTGGTTCGTGGCGCTAGGAGGAGGGCAAACGTCCAGTGGGAAGAGAAAGACGTGTGGGAACCCAGTCGCAAATCCTCCGAGAATCTTGTCGCAAATCCTGTGGGCCAGCAGAGTTGTGTTCAACCCAGCTCATGACCGATACAGTCGTGTGAAGGAGAAATCGTGGGCAAAGTTGTGGATGAATATTCATGACCTAGGGGTAGTGTAATATAACAGTAGCAAGCAAAGTCGTGAGGGCAGAATAATATTGAGTCGTGAAGGTAGAATAATATTATTTAGGGCGTAAATAACATTATTTTTTTAAAGAACAAAGGTATTCATACTATGTGCTATTTGTTGGAGTAATTAATTTTAATACTATTTCTTGTAAAAAGTAATATTGTTTTATTAAATGGGCAAAATTTTATTTTATTATTTCTCTTACTTGGAATAATGAAATGGCAAATATTTCACACTTGACTTTACCGAAAACACAAAAATTAACGGGCACTAATTTTAATGTATGGAGCCATAAGATTTTAACGCTTGTGAAATTTCGTGATTGTGATAAAATAATCACGGGTAGTGAAGGTCGACCAACGACAAACTTCGCGGATTATGACAAACTTCATAAGGAAGCGTTATTACTTCTCATGTTGTCGGTGTCGGATGATATGATACCGGAAGTGCGGAATGCTACTGTGGCAAGCACGTTGTGGGCCAATCTGAGGGATAAATATCAGACGCTAGAAAAGAGTCGGGTGTTATACCTGAAGAATATGCTCTTTTCTCGTAAAGTTACAAGGTGGATCGTTGTCTGAGCACCTACTTCGGATGAAAGACCTCTAAGACTAGTTATCTTCCATCAACAAAAAGGTGCATGACCATGATATGTTGGCTTTGGTTTTAAACAACTTACCTTCTTCGTATGAGTCATTTGTGGAGGCACTCCATTTAATGGCTGAAAATCAAACACTCATGTTTGACAAGGTGAGTTCCTACTTGTTGCAAAAGGAGCAGAGACAAATTCAGGCAAAATCTAATTGTGACCAATCAGAGAGTGCTCTTGTTACATAGTCAAAAGGAAAGTGGAGATGTCATTCTGGTGAGTCTTCCACTCGGTATCAGGTCACATGCTATTACTGTCACAAGGTTGGGCACCTTAAGAAGGATTGTCAGAAGCGAAAGTATGATCTTTCACAATAGAACAAAAAACCATGTGATGAGACACATGTGGCAGTAGTTGTAGAAGAACGAGATTCGGATGACGGGCATGCTCTTTATTGTGTTACAACATCATGCTCGCATGACAGTGGTACTAGTTATTGGATCATTGACTTTGGTGCGTCCGCACACTTTTCATGTCGCAGGACTGGTATGTTTCATTTACTACAAATATCTTGTTTTGAATCAATAGTACTAGCTGATGGAGAATCACTTGCAGAGAGAAGGGATATGAGATATATGCATTGTATTGAATAATGCTCATAAACTGCATGATACGGAATGTTAGATATGTACCTTCTTTACAAAAAAATCTTCTATCTATTTGTCAATTAACTGAAAATCCAAATATTTATGTGGATTTCTATGGGAAGAAGTGTGTTGTCTTTGATATGAAATAGAGATAGATAATTGCCCCTGTTATTGGGCAAGATGGTCAGGATTAGCTTGTTGATCCTACTACGATCAACATGAATGCACGTGTGGAGAACAAATCCACCATACAAGATGTGCGGGAGGCTGCAATGCCTTGGGAGGAAGCCATTCCTCACAGATCTGTTGACTTGGATACAATCAACCTACATGCACTTATTGTGGAGGGAGTATCCACTATAACAAATGTACGGAAAGCGGACATGCCTTGGGAGGATGGATTTCCTCATTTTGAAGAATAGTTTGTTGTGGATGGAGACTACACTATTCCAAAGATGCACTGACGGTGCATGGTGAGATGGTATGCCAAGCCACTCACTTAGAGGTACTTGCTCGAAGGATAGTAGAGCATGAACAATTTGCTCATTGTGTTGTGAAAGATCTTTCCCAATAGAGGGGGATAAATGAGCAAATAGACGAGAAGAAGGAATTGGTTCTCACTCCTACTACGGAGATGGTTATTTCTCCCACTGCTGAGATGGAGATGGTTATTTCTCCTACTATCAGTGAGTTGTTCTAACTCCTATCATACAGATGGTCACATTTCTCTTATTGAGAAAGTTGGATGAACACTACATGGTGTTGCAAGGACATGATCGAGGTGACTTCGATTGCAGGATAATTGAGTCTTCAGTATAGACTCCAACAGGCTACACAAGCCTGAAATAGATTTTTCAATCCACCTCTTCGAGGTTCTGATTTCAGCACTCTTGAGATGGGGTTGACACTCTCAGCCATTGATGATTCATCACTGGTCAATGAATCATGTAACAAAGAACCAGTGGACCACTTGCCATATCTTTGTTCACACGACCAGATTTTTGTTTTGCGGTTCTTCTCCATTCAACAACCGCAACACAATCATGGACTACTGATTTTGAAGTACAACCTATGGCACAATCTGTAAATCTAATGACTAAACATATGGGTTTTAGGACATTTGTAAAATTTCGGGACAAACTTAGTATTGTTTCCAATTTAGTCATTAAGAGGGGGTGTTGAATATATAATGAACCAAGATTCTATTCTAAATAATTGAAGAGGTTAGAACCAGTTGTAACTAACCATCTTATAACTACTTTGTAACTACTCTCATAATAAAAATCACCCTGCCTAAATCATTCGATGCAGTGCAGTTTGCCTTCTCTCTCTACTCTTTCCTTCTCTTTGCATATGCTAACATCTCTTTCACTACCTAGTGAAATCATCATTGAGACCCTTTTTAGTTGATTACATATTAATGTTCTTGTCCGAGGTTTTTAATTTCACTACTCAAACTATTTCAGGAAGAAGAGAATGAAACCAAGTGCTTGATTGATTTAGTAATGGGTTTCAGAGCATTGGATAGAAACATTGTTCGATTGAGGCTGTAAAAATCATATGTAGCGATAAAATTTCCAAACCCCCGGTCATCATTTGAGCTTTGGTAGTTAGATATTTTATCTCTAAGCTCGTATCACATAGCCCTTAATCTTTAGTTACGGGGTTTCTTTGGCCATTTTGAATCTTCTAAAGTCTTGTTTTGATCTGCTAGTTTTTGCTCCTTTCCTTGTTTTCCACATTTTTCCTAGAGTCTCCCATTCTTTGATATCCTTTCTCCTTTTTAGCTTTTTTTATAATTCCCTTGTGTTGTACATATATGCCTTTCTCCTTGAATTCCTAGGGTTTTCCACCTCTATCTCTTTCTCCCGGGTCCGGTTTACTTTTGTTTCCTACTACTATTTTTTTTTGATCTTCTTGATTCGACTCTTTTCTTAGTTTCTCCCGTAGTTACCTGAGACGGGGGGACGAGGTTTCCGGGACGGCAAAAAATTTCTAAATTTTGGGGACAGTGGGGGACGACTAATTAAAAAATATATAAATATTTAAAATATAAAGATATAGTGACTAAATTATATAAATAAGCTGAAATAAAACCATTTGAGATTTAAATAAGGTGAAACTTGAACTCATAAACATCAAATACATTCCTTAATACTCATGATTCTTTCAAAAGATTGCAAGAAGTTGCTTGGTCCAAAAAGGTGCAAAAATTGATTTTATGAAAATAAGAAAAATATTGCCATCAATGCGTAGAGCTCGAGAAAATATGCACTTTTAGAGAAATGACACTCAAACGGAGCCACGCATGAAAGTTATGGCACATGCAAGTTTTGCATGTGCTACATCTTCCCGACCCTTTACATAAATGGCAATTTTTTTCTATTATTGTGTTTTTTTCACCAAAAATCCAAAAAAGGAAAGAAATGCCAAAAAAGGAAATAAATGCGTGGGGGACGTTTGGACGTACCCCCACGTTTCCCATGCCCCCCACGTTTCCCGTCCCCAGGATGTTTCCCAACATTTTCAGACGTCCCCAAGACGTTTCCTAGCAAAAAAAAGAAAAGGGAAACGTGGGGGAAACATTTCCCCCACGTCCCCACGTCCCAGGATGTCCGAGACATCCCGAACGTGTCAAATTTGGGGGGGACGCGTCCCCGCGCAACTATGGTTTCTCCATTTTCCTTTCATAAATTCTCCATCTCAGTTTTCTCTCTAAAGATAAAATGATCGTTTTGTTAGAGAGGACACATTTTAAGTTACTCATAAGATGTTGTGTTTTTGAATATACATGTGTATATATATGCGGTATTGGGAACTTGGCCACACTTGTACTAGAAGCTTGGAGAAACATAGACCAAGAGTGAAATTGTGACTGATAAATATAGAATGATATTTTAAAAAATTGGTCACTATCATATCTGCACCGTATTTCTTGACCACTCTCGTGGATGAAACTAACAGTTTCTGCTGTTTAAAGACTGCAGTGTTTGGGATTGTATGGAGTTGTCATTATATGTTTGGATGTTGAAGTGGATGCATTTTGCTGTCTGATTTAAGTATGCATCTGTTTTTTTTTTTTCAGGTTAGTTTTGTGAGTAGATTAATAATCAGGTGATCTTGACACTTCATGATTTTCCCTTCTTTGCATAATATATAAGTCAAAAACTTATGTCACAAGGTTTGGCGGATATTTCGCTTGAAGTTTGAAATTCGCCGTATTAGTGACGGCAATAAAAAAATTCATCCAAAATCGCCAATGTTCGCAAGCAAAATCGCAGGAGAAAGACTTATTGCATTTTCAATGCACTCGTTCGAACGCCTACAGCCCTTAATGAAATAGTCAGATCTATATATTATGAAATCAAAATCAAGAGACCCAAGCTTAAAAACTTAATCGGGATTGTTTGAGGTCCGGTTTTAGGGTGGTGTTCGAGGTCCGGTTTTAGGGTGTTGTTCGAGGCCGAGTTGCTTGCATCCATGGTGCCTGCCTTCATTTGTATCACCGGTAGCCATCATGTTGACCAGTGGTTCGCTGTAGCCTATTGCGATATGAGCCATGGTTTGCCCTACCTACCCGTAAATATAGTTGTGTAGAAGTTTATTGTCAATTATTTATGTTTTTTTAATTTTATTTGGCCTTTTATGTTCATGTTTTTAAATTTAAGATTTTAATTACGTGATTCGTTATGAGTACTTTTTATGTTTTAATGTTTTGTATTTTATTTGTTTATTTTTATTTAAATTTATTTTATAAATAATTTTTATAAAAGGATGTATATATTTTAAATTTTAAATTTTGTAGTGTATATTTTATTCATATTTTCTATTATTTGAATTTAATGGCATTTTTTTATAACTTTATTAATTGGGTGAACTTGAAACGAATTTTATCCTCGCTGAACTTGAACTTGAACTTTGTGACTTAGGTCAAAACCATTGCAAGCCATCATATTATCCAAAATTTCTGGTCTACATGTATATATGTTGAAGCTTTGTTGAGTTGCATGTTTGGATCTTATTTATGCAAGAAAGGATGTTCTGCTGTCTTAAAATTTTCTAATGTGCTCATTTTACAGGATATGGGTATCAACGATCCCGATTTTATAAAGATTGTAAGAGAAGTTGAAGAGGTGGAGCAAAAGCTGCTTGCTCATCCAACGCATAAGGTGAGATTTTGTGTTTGACATTCTTCTGCAAAGTTTCTTATTACGTATTCATCCTTCTCGTTGGCTGCAAGTTTTAAACAGTTTGTCATTTATTTCTAATATGATCATAGTACAGTCTGGACAGGATGAGAATCACTATCGGTCTTTTCAAAGAAAAGCAGAAATAAATAATGAAGCTCAGCAACTTCGTTTGAAGATGCGTGACTCTCAGGTATTTCTTTTCGGAAACTTATTATGCAGGTTTGGAGATGCATTAATTTTTTATCCCATTATTTTATTGATTTTAAAACCATTTCTCGGCAGTTGTTATTTCCAACAATATTTGGTTCATAATGTGACTTGTCCTAGGTTAAGCCAAAATAATCTAAACATAAATTCTAATCCAGGTCAACGAGCCATAGCTTTTTGTTTCCATTATGTTACTGATAGTATTTAGCACTGATTCAAGCCTAAATTGTGTGAATAGGAATAAATATTGTTTGCCCTGGTGACTTTTGTGAAAGCAAAAATTCTGGGAGGATCTTTGTTTTCTATTTTTAGTTTTCAGCTTATGAGCTAGCTCTAATCTTTTGCCATTGTCTTTTTATACTTGAGCACGACTCTTAATATGTTTCATGATTCATGCTAAGAATAATACAACTTTGATAATCATTGGTGCACAATTTGATTTATACTAAAATTTGAAAGAGAGGAAGAAATAGATTATATTTATGTCCACTATTGACCAAAGCAGTTAAACAGGACTTGAATGCACATTTAGTTACAATGAAAATGTACTATGGTAATAAAGAAAGGTAAGAGCTTGAAACAATGCCTATGATCAATGTTCCATGGGGATGTGTCCTCCCCTAAAACTGACATATTGGAGACTTGGGACGTCTCCAAGACTTGGGAAGGCTAGAAAACGCTCCCCCGCTGTCCTGCCACCGCCACCAGCCATACAGGAACGTCCCCAAAATGTTTCTTTTAAAGAGGGGACGTTTTTGAGATATCCTCCAATTTTGGGTACTTGGGACATCCCGAGATGATTTCCTAGAGACTTCTAGAAGTCTCTTGACCTGTCTTAGGGATTCCCAACCGTCCCTGTTGACATAAGGCTGTCATAAAGTTCTTTTTTTGATTAAAAAATCAGTTATATAACTTTTGGCTGCCAACCCTAACCCTAGTAGTCATTGGGCCCCACCAACCCCTAAACACTACCAAAAACTATAAATAAGAGTTACACCCTCACTCCAAATCACAATCAAAATTCAAAGCAAGAGTGAAAGCATTAGCAAGAAAGAGTGAGAGGGTGAGAGCATTAGCAAGCAAGAGTGAGAGCATTAGCAAGGAAGAGGGACAACATTAGCAACAAGTAACAACAAGAGTTAGAGCAAGTGCCAAGTCTTAATTGCATTGAGCCACTAGCCAACTGTATTTGAATTTTGAATGTAATCATCATTTTGAATATAAATATTAATATATTGATATTTGACATTTTCACTGTTCAATGCAATGTGTTTAGTATTTCAAAGTTTCATTTGTTGTTCCTTATACATTTTTTATAACTAATTTTTCAAGTACTATATATATTTGCCTCACGGTCCCGCTACCCAGCCGCCATCCCCAAACCTAGGCCCTCGGTCCCCTCTCTCTCTAGACCCGTCCCCTGTCCCCTTGTTCCAAGACTCCATAGAACACTATGACAAAAACACCAAAACCCAATAAAATAAAAAAGATAAGGTAAACTCAAGGCTGGGCACATATGCAAATATAAATAGTCAAGTGAGGAGAAGATCCCCCAAGGGGAGAATGAAGCAAGAGAAAGAAAGAAAAAACTTGATGTTGGACACCAATGGTTGCATGTCTGTATCAATGCTTGAAGCAGAAGAAAATAAATGGCTAGTATCACCTTCCATCATCCCCCATGACACTAATGTAAGATCTAATAATATCTATACAAGGTCTTGGGCTAAAAGGGCTTGATTGGACAATCCCAAGAGGAAGTGTGATACACCTACTGAAAGACAAAGGGTTTGTGTAACAATCTTGACCTCAAAAATGTAATGTAGAAACATTAATGTGCAACATATCATACATTGAGGCAATAAAGTTTGGACCCTTTGAATACGTGCATATAGAGTGCACAAACACTAAATTAGGGTGCCAAATGTTTGAAACATACAAATGTGTGTGTTTGATGGCAACATTGAAGATACACATCTGAAATAATCAGTGCTGCAAAATAGAAAGTGATGCATATTGCTCTGATCGATGCATTTGACAATCATGCTTTAAATAAAAAAACATCCAGGAAAATGAAATCTAAAATAAGTATATGCTGTTGTTATTGCTATCAACTCTCCTTAAAAGGAGGACAACATTAAAGTAAAACAAGAGATTGTTGATCAAAATTTAATGCAGTATACAACCATCATCAACATTATTATGCTACCGAAGAAAGTCCTGAAGCGTACCAATGCAAATCCTAAAAAGCATTTTGATGGGAACATCCCTAGTAGTTAGTATGTTAATAATAGTTATTTATTCAGTCAAATTCATATGCAATTAGCGAAGTGGAACTTAAGCAATAAATTAAAATGGAGGTGGACAATTGGTTGTTGGGAGTTGGTAAGACTTTTCGCCTATTAATGTAAGGTCTTTTTATGTAAATAGGCATTCATAAGTAAAGCCATATCAGGTTGGCCCCAAGAAAGCGTTGGCTAGCATTTAATGCTAGCAGTCCATGGGCTCAAATGTGAGGCTATTGTGGGACACTACAGATCAACCAATCAGACCATATTGCTTGCATTACCTCTGCGATTACCTCTCGAGGTCCTAAAACGACAATGTTGTATGGTATTGATTGCCTCACGGTCGTCGTGGTGGGATGCTTTGGACACTTGTCTAGATGCGCATTTGGTTCCAAGTTCAAGGTTTCCCTAAGGCCCTTGTGGTTGCTCGTCTTTAAGCGGTCCAGGGTCAGGGATGGGTGGTGTGGTGGGTCTTTTTGTTTTGATGTCTTGGTCTCCTTGAGCTCGGTGTCTTGTATCATCTCTCGGCTTAAGACATGGTACACATCATGGGTTGTCTGCATGCATAGGTCTTTGTTCGAGCGGGCAAAGAATAGGAAGCCTGCGCGTCTCTCCATCGAGCACTCCCTCGCTCGGGATGGGCAAAGAAAGGGATCATGCTTTGCCACTTGGAACATGAATGGGAGTCCCGGAGGTTTAGGAGTCTAGGGTCTGGGGGGATAGGTGGCCAATCTTGATTCTCGGTATGGTTGTCTTTCAAGTCAGGGGGTAGCTAGAGAGATTGGCCGGGGGGTGGCTTTGGTAGTCAGCAGGCAGTTTCGTTCCTTTCAGATTGGGGCAGTGGATCCGTATCAGGTGTGGGCTCAGGTCTCGCATGAGAAGTTGGGAAATGTGGCCTGGGTCTTTGGTAGTGTCTATGTCCCTTAGCGTGGGCATGGAGGTTGCAGGAGGCAGGTGTTTGGGAAGATCAAAGAGGTAGTGTGCAACTTTCATGAGGTCCTACAATCGGTCCCCCATAGTCATTTTGGGGATTGGAACACCCCCCTGATAAATTGGAAAAATGGACCCACAAACTTGGTCTGCAAGTTCTTCCAATAGCCAGGGTGACTGTCAAACCTTCCACTCATGCCTAGGTCATGGAATCAGTGCACCGAGATCATATCATTGTGAACCAGAGGGCATGTGAACTTGTGACCCATGGTAAGGTGTGTCGGATGGACAACTCAGATCACTGGCCCTTGCAGGCAAAGTTTAGGGACCTTAAGTTCAGTAGGGGGTCAGTGGGCAAAGGTGGTGGTCAGTGAGAAGAGTACTTTAGGATAAAATTCCTGCTAAAAGGGAGGAAATAAGATTGTCCAATAGGTGGGCGAATTCAGAGGATTTGGATCCAAAGGCAAATGCAGTGAAGTTGGTGGAAGGTAGAATCAATAGCTTCAAAAGGATCTCTTGGCAAGTTGCAGAGGATGTTGGTGCGGTGGGGACTGCAGGGGCCCCCAAGCCGCGGTGTGGCTTTCGGATAAAGCCCAAAATCATACAACTTATGAAGAGGCGTAGAAAGTGTTACAAGAAGATGTTGGAGGTGAGAGTTGGGTCTCAAATTCATCTGGAAGCAGTTGCAAGCTTTAAAGGTCATTGGGGATGAGGTAAAAATGTATGCAACCGAGAGAACTGGGTGGTCTTTTATAAAACCTTGAGAAAGGGAAAAAGCTTATGGTAGAGAACAAACAAAAGGAACTTTGGAATTGGTTGAAAGCTTTCATGGGTAGAGGGGACAAAGGGAAGTGTAATGCCCAACCAATGAGGAATAGTGATGGTGATCTCATCACAAACCCCTCGGAGGTCTTAGAGAGTTGGAAGGCTCACTACATGAAACTTCTCTGCGACCCCTCGGCTAAAGATAGACAACATTGGGATGGTGTTCCTTTAATGGAACACCCTCTTCAAGTCCATCAATGGCCCCATTGAGTGGAAAGAATTTCGTGCAGTTGTGAAAAGTTTGGAATACCATAAGGTCTGCAAGTGAGCATGGTTTGCCCCAAAATGGTTTAAAGTGGTGCTTGGGCAAAAGAAGCATGGTCGACATGGGAGGTGGAGGAAGTACAAGGCGGGGAAGAGTCCTTTGGTGATGGCTTGCTTAAAGGTTATGAATTGCATTTGGGAGCATGGGGTGATTCCCAAAGATTTTAATGCAACGGTCCTGGTTTCCATTCCTAAGAAGGGTGACCTAACGCTTCATGACAATTATAGGGGTATTTCCCTTATAAATGTGATGCTTAAAATCCTCACAACTGTAATCATTAAGAGAATCGAGAAGGAACTTGAGGAGAGGAAGTTCTTCTCAAAAAGCCAAGCCGGTTTTAGAAAAGGATGAGGAGTGTGTTGGTCAGGTTGCGCTACATGAGATTGCTTTAAGATGTATGGCAAAGCTTAAGAAGCCTATGTATGTGGCATTCATTGATTTCAAAAAGGCGTATGATATGGTCCCGCATGAAGCATTGTTTAGGAAGCTTCGGGCCGTGGGAGTGGGGGAAGGCCCTCCACTTCATCTAGGAGTTGTATAATGGTTCTTCTATTCGTGTCAGGTATGAAGGCCTGTTATCTTCTCCTATCCCAGTTAAGAGAGGTGTAAGACAGGGATTTCTCGCCTCATCCACTCTTTTAACATGAAAAGGCATTATGAAGGATCTTCTCCTATGTGGTGGTCGGTCTTGCTTGCCAAGTGATTACTAGGCTTTTGTTTACAATTGACCTAGTGGCGATGGCGAGTCGAGAGGATATCAAAGAGATGTTGCAAAGAATCCAAAGTTGGAGTGACAAGTGGGGCATGGAGTGCGACATTGATAAGTGCAAGGTAATGAAAATCTTTGGGGATCAAGAGGAGTTTCAGGGAGAGAGTGTTTCAATTGGGGATCAACAATAGTTGGTGTTTTATAATAGCTTAAGAAGTATGTCGTCAGGAAGTAGAAACCTTCATGGGTTTGTCACTTCTTGGCCTCTCGAAGAGTCCCCACTTGGTCCAAAATCCTCACCTTCAAGGCTTTGGTTTTCCTTGTTCTCACTTTTGGTGCAGAGTGATAGGGATGTTTGATGTGGCTAAGCAGAATGCCTTGCAGAAGTGGTGGTGGAAGGGATGAAGTGGATGTTTGGGAAGTCTTCCACCTCTAATCTGGTTGGGAAAGTAGTCATGCATCGAGAGCTCAACATTTGTCCGGTCCCTGTCTTCAATGCAGGGCAGAGGGCCCGAGCCCTAGAAAAGTATGGTGGTCTTAAGACGGTTATTGCAGATCTTGTGAACCACAATCCGCCTTGTAGAGTGGGAGAGATTTGGACGTGGATTCATAGAACCACAAAATGGCTAAAGAAGAATGTGCCAAGGGCTAGCAATAGTCAGCTGGTACGTGAAGAAGCTTGGGTTGCCTGGGAGAACAAATTCAGGCTCCAAGGTTCCCTAAGATTCTACAAGGATTGTAAGTTTGGTGAGACTCAAAGCTTCATCAAGCGGGTGCAGAGGTTCGAGAATGTGTCGGTGAAGCTTGTTTGTTGGCTCCTAAATGCTAGGGTGGGAGGGATTGTCCTTAGTGGTCGTGCTACTAGAATTGGGTTGTTGGATCCGGCCCTAGGTTGTGTGCCCGTTGTGTGGGGATGTTGGAGGGGACTCTCTCTTACACCTCTTTGTTAAGTGCCAGCATATCGGTCGAGAGACAAGATCACAGGCCGGTTTTCAAAACGTATTGCAAGAGCTTTGTTGCCTTGCCCCGTGGATGTTGGTGAGAAGGATTTGCTCTCGATACTCCTTGGTGGGGAGTGTGGCGGACATCGTCTATCGTATTGGTTAGGCGATCGCTCGCATCGGAGGGGAACTGCAAGCTTTGTGCTTGTGGCAAACTTCCTGGCTATGGCATTACCTCTCTATCAGAAGGCCCTGCAGGGTTGGACGAGGGGGGAAGTGTCGCAGTCTACCCCTTCGGGGGATCGGGGATACCTAACCACTATTGAGCCGATGCACATTGTGTAGGGAAAAGCCTTCTTGTCAGGCGCGCTATTGAAGAGTTTCTCTTCCACTTAGCCCCCATTCTCAGGAATAGGGAGCTTGCCATGAGGCCTCCTTATGGCTGGGTGGAGAACAATGGTTTTCACCAGGAGCATTCCCTGGAGACTCTAACCCTTTTGGGCGGGGTTGGTATCGCTAGATGTAAACAACAAATGGTCTTTGTTGCTCGGTATCTTTTGTGGGGAGGTGCGTCACATAGACGGGTTCCACTGTTGGTGCACTATCAGACTTGAAACTGAAGTCGAGGGGTGATTCCTGAAGATTGCGCTTGCCCCTGACTGGCCTGAACAAGGAACTCTTCCAGTTTAGGAAAACTAGGAAAAAAATTGCATCATTTGGATATGGTTAGTCTTAGATTGCATTATCAATTCGAATCCTTTGGCTTTCTTATCCATGGCTTGGATATATAACATGAACTATAATTGTATGCATGCTTAAATTTGCATGCATCAGTTTTGCATATAACCTTTAATCAAATTACGTGTTTTAAATTTTTAATACATACTTGTGTGTGTGCATGTGCTTTTGTGCATGTGTCATATCCGATGTCACTTTGGAATAAGGTTTGAGATCAGCGAAGTTAATCGCAAGTGAAAAAATAGGCTGTAGAAGTTGTATTCTTGGATAAATATTGAGGCTACTTCCTTAATATTCCAAAATTCTAAATTCAAAAAGTGCACATCTCTAAATAATTTCAACGTTATAAAGAAACATCTTGAAATAAATTGTATTTGGGAATAACATATAAAGTATATGAAATGATGTCGAAATATGTAAATCAAATTCTGGTCCTGTGAAGCAGCAATGACTTCCTTTAAGCATATTTAATGGAACTAGAGTGCACCTTTTCCCCTTTTCGATTCTTGTTCAATCATGTGACTAAAAGTCTAAACATCTATCCTAAACGTGCTTTAAAAAATAACTCCTTATTTTTTCTTTCATCTGGGTGCAAGATCAAATTTTCAAGCTGCTAAATTTGTCTTTAATCAAAAGTATGTATGCACCTTATTTTTTATTCTCCGTCATAAGTGAGCATCTTGATTCTCAACCTATTCACTCAGGGACGCCAATGATATAGTTATCCTGTGAACCTTGTTGGCTGCTGCACCTTGATAACCCCTGCATGACCTTGACTAGTGAATATCTATGATCTCTACACCAAGATGAAGAGAGTGGGTGCCAGCAAACCGTAACTAGAGTTGGGTAAGTTTGTTTGTCTGACGGACAGCTGGACAGGTGTGAGCTATCTGCCGTTGTTAAGCATAATTGCCATCTCTATTGTTTCTCCTTTGTGAAGTCCAGAGGAAGCTCTTGAAAGTAAAAGCTAAGCAGAGAGGATGCAAAATGGGCCAACTCTAGGCAGAGTGGTTAAGATTTAGTTGTTTGGACAGTTGGGCAGATAGAAGCTGTCGTCATTTATTAAACACATAGTTGCCTAAGCCTCGAGGACACGGGAAGGCACAAGTTTCGCAGATTTTGGGGACGGCGGGGGGGGATGGCTATTAAATAATATATAAAATTATAAATATTAAAAATATACAAATAAATATTAAAAAATTTATTAATAACAGTCTGTGACAGTCCACTATCCACATTTGTGCTCGAAAATTTATGTATTTATCACTCTTGATTCTTATTATGTCTTTGTAATACAATATAGTTGGGTTATGTGTAAATGTTTTGATCTATGACTTACTGCTTTTATCATTTACACAACCTTTCTCTTCATATAAAATTATACATATCGGCTTTGTTAAGTGATTGAAGCTTCCAGAGTGAATTTTAATTAGATTTATACATACAGATTTTTTTTCAATAGAAATGAGTGGCTTCCAAAAACAATCTTACCCTACAAGAGTACATTACGTCCCTTCAAAATTTATTTCATTTTCAAGTTTATTCGAGCCAAACTCAATTGTGTAACTAGAGCGAGGCCATCCATTAACATCGGGAAATTTGCAGCAAAGGTGATTGATTTGTTAGTCAATGTGGAACCCTTAAATAGGCGAAACTATGTGACACAATCAGAATAAGCGCCTTGAAATTTTGAAATAGATACGTTTTGGTGTTTACAAATTTTCAAACAGGTATATTGAAAAATTAGTATTTAAAAGTTTAAAATTAAAAACAACTTAAAATTTGTTTTTGTATTTTTTTGGGGGTTGGACGTCATGACTTCGTCTGAAAAGTGGGACGTTTTAGGGATGTCCAGAAAATGTCCCTGATTTTCATTGGTACCCCCTTGAAAAAGTAGACACGGTGTGTGGGGGCATTTTCCTCCAACCCTGCCACCCCCAAAACATCCTAGATGTCCCAAACACCTTTTTTGTTGGGGAGGGACGCATCCCGGATAACATTGATTAAACATAATTGTCACCTCAACTGATTGTTCTTTGCTGAAGGCCATAATGTAGTTACCAGGTTTTGGAAGTTTAGATTGAACTAAGGGGGAAACTTATGGAAGTTGAGGATTATTGAAAGGGATTGGTTTTGTCCGGAAAAATCTAACTATTAATAAGAAATTTTTGAAATTATAAAACAGAGAGAGATTTTCCTATAGGCGTAAAAGCAAATACTTACATTTATTGTTTTAAATTCCTGTGATTTTATTTCCCCAGACTGATTAGTTACCTTAAGCAAAAATAATTATATAACAAAAAATACGTAAAATATAAATAAAACACGAACACACCATAATTACTATTTAAGTTTTATTATTTTTGTAAATATAGATAATATTCAAATAGTAATCCCAATCCTCATCGGCGAATAATCACCAAGAAAACTCGTCACTTGGCTCTACTGAGTATTGGCAAATATTCGACGCATATTAACCAATACACTGCAAGTCCGAGCTTGAAACTCACCATACGCGGAAAATGTCAAAAATGTGCAAAAATGCTGAAAAAACATTGAAATTTGTCTTTTAAAGGCAATGCACTCCCTCACTTGTAATCACACAACGATTGATCATCCTTGCATGAGTTGAAGAGATATTAATATATTATAGTGAATTTGAAGAGCGAATTTGAAGAATATCATTCAAAGGAAGTTTTTTTTCTTTTCAAGAATGTAAATTCATTTTATATTTTTATATATTGTATTCGAGTATGATTTGCAATTTTGAATGCATTCAATTCAATTCGAATGATTTTATTGTTATTAAGTTATTAATTTATTTATGTTTGTTAATCATCGTTAATGAAACGAAATTGCCGAAATGTATTGTTTTAAAGGTTGTTTTTGAATTTTATATGGGAATTTATTCTTGTTCATAGGGTTTACAATTACAAATTTGCAATTACGGCTACATAGGGTTATAAATCCATTTAATTTTTTTTTTTTTAAATGGTTTTATAATGCCGTTTTTAATCAAATTTATAGTTTCTTAAAACTTTTAAAACGATTTTATAAAAGCTTGTTTTAATTAAGTTTACGACTATATTACTAGGGTTTGCCCCCACCCTCCTGTACTCCCGGATACGTACCGGTATGGATACGTCTCGGAGTGCATCGATACATCCCCGGTACCTCCCAAGTATGTTTTGATGTATTCGGTGCGTGCCCACATACCCAGGGATGTATCAATACCGTTGGGTAGTGGGGCTCTAAATTCATTTTATTTTATTTTATTTTGACTCAAACAATCTTCAATTTTATTGAGGACTAGATTAGAAGGGCATGACAACCACAAGGAAACTTGGAGATAGTTTAAAATCCCTCTAGTTTATCAAGAGAAAATATTCAAAGGATATCAAGAACGTTTGAGGTAATTATTTGGGATCATCGCAATTGGCCAATGAAAAAGCTATTCATAGACATTTGGACATATATCTAAGCCTCCGTAAAAGTTATTTATGAGATCAAATCTCAGGTGATCTTCAATTCTAATAAAAAAATTTGGAACCGCAAATTGCATAGCTTAAAGTTTCAAAGAACATCCTTTCTTATAAACTATTAAGGCACATCATTGACTCCTTCCTACATCCTTCAGGAGGATTATAAGGTGATTTTGGATAATATGAATTCAAGAACCAACCATTGGACTAACCTCATTAGTTATCATTGGCAGGTTAAGAGTCAACCTAATTAAATAGGTCCTTTAGGAGATCCCTATATACATCATTTATGGCCATCATCGCAACACAAAAATTAATCTCAAAGGAAATGGATGAAACATAAAGGAATATAATATTCATATATCGTAGAAAATGTAAAATCTTAAGTATATTGAATGTTTTGAACATTGATCGTATTATATTTTTCAAGTTTTGTATTTCTTATTGTAGAGCCCTCCTGTTCTTTCTCCTCCCTAATCTCAGTTATGATCATTTTGTTTAAACAATTTGGCCTGGACATACTTTTATTTTAGCTCATCTAAGATCCCAAATATGTTATTTTAATCTAATAATAATAAATTTAAAAATAAAAATAAATTAAAATACTAACTCGAGATTAAATTTTAGGAAGAGTCGGTTATATGAGAACCTCGAGTCGGTTGAGCTGGAGTTCAGGAAGCCTCACGCAGATGTTGCTCGGGAATGCTTGCGTTGTTGGGCGCGGTAGTTCTGTAAGTGTGAAATATCAATAATATAACAAACTTGTTCGATTAGTGCTGATTTTGGGGGATTAAAATTTTAAATAAAAGAATAATAAAATAAAATAAATAAATAAAGCAAGATTTAATAAATGAGAGTAAAATTTAAAGAAAAATGGATTGGGTGAATGCGTTTGGTGAAGTGTTGGTGGAGCTGGTTGTTGGAGCATTGAAGAGGCGTATGGAGTGTGGCAGGACTGTGTCAGGGTTGTAATTGCAAGTGCTATGGTAGGTAGGTATGTGAAATGTGAACGCCATTCTCCCATCTCTTATTTGGATGCAAATCTCATTTATTGGAGACACAATCATGTGGGCTAGAAACCTGTTTTTGTATATGAAGACACTGTGAATACCTTGTGGGGATATCTATGTCTTCTGTGTGCTGCAATAATTATATTCCATGAGGAACTGTCTCATTCCTTCATTTGGTCAAATGCTTTATAGGCATCTACAAGGCGCAAGAACTTCTTGACAAAATGCCTCAAAGAGATGATTATCATGGGTGGCAATGATTTGCAAGTTATGTATAGAATGGATTTGTTGATAAGGCGTTGGAAGTTGTCAGGAAAATGCAGTCAACATGTTTCCACATGATTGTTTTCACCTTACTAGAATCCTCCTAGCCCATAATGGATAGCTCTCTCTTGGAAATGCAGGACTGCAAATGGTTGAAGTTATGTAGAAGGGTCTGCGCCAGAGGGTGTATTGTTTTGTTGGATGCCTACTGTTTGCTCTTGGTGAAATGGTGTCAATGTTGTGTGATGATACACATGCCTTTTGTTAAAGTGCCAATCTATTTTCTGCCAGTATATTGTCAACCTATGCAAAACGTGGCAGTAATGGTGTTTTCAGACAAAAGCTTGAAGGAATGTGGACGCCTACCCAAGTCACATGGAGGCATATTTGGGAAAACGTGGCCTCATGGAGGCATATTGGAGGAAAATGTGCCCTATTGCAGTGAATATTGGCCATGTAAGTTTTTTTTTATTAGTCTTTATTTCCACTTAGGCTTGTGGGTGGGGGTGTAGCTGCTCCAATGGGGTTGCAGCTCGCTTTTGCTAGCATATTCTCTACCTATGCGTGAAATGGGTTTGTTGAAAAGTCCTTGGGACCTCAAACAATGTGTTGTCAAGTGTGAGCCAAGTCCCGACAACCTGCGCCATCCCTTTTCCAACCGGGTAGTAAATGGCATTACATTGTATATTTATTTCTTATTGGACCATTGAATGAAGGAGAGCCTAGGACGACACGTGAATTGTTTAACAAAATGCCTCGAAGGAATGCAGCCTCACAAGGCACGCCAATTGTTTGTCGAATGCCTCAAACAAATGTAGTTTCATGGAATGTGGTTATTGTTGGATAGGCACAAAATGGTTTTGTTGAAACGACTTTCGAAACTTTCCAAGCAAATGCAAAGAGTAGGGTAAAGCCAAACTTCCACAACCATTGCCAGCATCCTCCCTGCACGCGCCAAGTTTAGGAGCTTTGATTAAGAGTTGGACATTGTTGTCCACTCAAAATTCCCCTACTTTTAAAAAGTTGAAAATTAAAATTTTGAGGTTAAGTGTCTTTTCTGTTATCCTGGTAATGTGATAAGTCAAGAAATTGGGAAAATCTGCGTTTTTTGGGTCATTTTGTGTGTTTTTCGGGCTGCTTCGGACATTTTTCCCCCGTGTCCCAGTTCATTCGGGCTTTCTGTTCCCCAATTGGCGGTTTACCCGAAGTCCGTTCTTTTCGGGCCCGTCGGAACTTTTTGTCCCAAATGTCCCAAGTTCGCCCGGACCCGTTGTTCCCTTTTCGTCCGATTCGGCCGAATCGCGTATTCTGCATACTTTCGTCCCGCATGTCCCAAGAACATTTGTGCGTCTTTTCCCCGCATCGCCCGAATCGGCCGAACCGCGTACTTCGCGCTTTCGCGTCCCTCGTGTCCCAAATGAACCAAGTGCCATTCGTGCTAATTTTTCCCGCTCTACCCGAATATCTTGCTTTTCAATTTGGTAGATGTGTATTTAATGCGCATTTATTGTCTTTCTCTCTCCTAAACGGCTATATAATGAGCTGCCCCCTATGCGTTTTTGCACACTGCTTTCATGCTATCTATTGCTCGTACCCTTGCGACCAAAATTTCTGCGCGCGTATCCATTCCCCCCGCAATTCCATCCCAAGTCCACTGCGCACTTTGCTCTCCAAGTTACTATCAACATGAAGATTAAATTCCAGGGGCAGGAACAAATTTCACCACTCGAGTCTGCCGTTCCCGATATCGGGGACAGTGAGGTTCGCCACCTCGACTTTGGAGATTTTTGGGCAAGAATGACAGACGCGAACCCTTCACCTATGGCGCAGATGATTCATGACAGTGGTTTGGCTTTCGCCGGTGGATTCCCTATCTCAGTGCAATGCGCAGACACAGTGCTCTCCTGCGGGCTCATTTCAACCCTGACTCGAGTGAGTTGACAAACGTGCATGGGGAGCTCATCGCCAAACTTGACGCTGCCGCCATTGGCACTGCACTAAGGATTCCAGAAACGGACAATGCTATAGTTATTTCTCAGAATCAGGCACAGGCCCTTTTCGATCAAGACAGTGAGAAATATAAGGCGCGGGTGGCGAAGTCCTGGCTGAAAAACCCTAAGAAGGGGGCATCTCGTCTGTCCAAGACTCTTTTCCGTGCAGATTTCAATGAAGAATTGTCGGATTTTATAATCCTACTGGCTCGGGTCATGGGTTTACCCTCTACAAATGAGTTCCATTTCTGGATGTGCCCACTTATCAATATGGTGTGCGAAGGAACTCAGAATATCAATTGGGCAGAGATCATTAGTATGAACCTAGCAGAGCAGTTGTCCAATGTACAGCAGACCAAGAAATTCTATATGACTTCATACTTGATGTATACCCTAGCAGCATCAAGGCAATGGTTTGGGTTCTCATACATTGATGCTCATAAGGGTGACCCTGTGTATGCCTACTGCCCTCAATTCACCTTGGAAACTAGCAATCGCAATTTCAGGAGGGTGAATGATGCTTTCACCATGTACATTGTCAGGCTCCTAGAAAGTGACACGGCGAGGAGATTTTCTGATGAAGCTATGAGCCTGATAGCGCATTACGGTGCCTACTTCATCCAATTTAGGAAATTTTCCTATATAAGGCTTGCAGGCTATGAGAGCACTCCTCTCAAGCTTCCTATGTTCTGCAATGACAAAATGGCCTTAATAGAAGTATGCAGGCAGCTGGATAAGTTGCACAGAACCTGCAGGGATAAGAAAATCACTGGCCTACACTTCCCTATCATCTTGGGAAACTACACCGTAAAACAGCCCTGGATGCACAAAATATAGAAAGAGCCCTAGCTCCCATTACTGTCCATTTCTTCAAGCCAAGAACTTGTTTTGACTTGAAGAAGTTTATTGAGCAGAACATCAAGATCACCTATCATCATAGGGCAGACACAGAGGACTATTGGGCTGACTGTGCTGATGATTTTGAAGCGAGAAGAAGACATTATGGTAGGTTTTCCCTTCAATTAATCCAAGAGCTTAACCTGTACCAAGTTCCTGAAGGGCTCCAGGATGACAATTCTGACCTGTACTCATATGAGTATGACAACGTGGTCAAACACACCCCCTTGGAAGACTTGGATTGGTTTAAAAAGGAAAAAGATGATTTGGCTGAAATCCTAGCCCCGGTCTTAGTGAGGACCAAGATCTGGTTTGATAAGAAAGTCCGTGAGCTTAGGAGGCACTCAGGGGAATCCTCCTCCAAGGATGCTTCAACACCAAGGAGGGAAGCTTTAACACCCAGATCGGAAGCACCTGTGCAGACCCCTCCTGCCTCGTCAACTCAGGGACCTACAGTCTCCACTCCTTCCTCGTCCACCCAGGTATATCAAAAGAAGGTCAGAGAAGTTAAGAAGGAGCCTGTGGAGGAGGATCCCCTAAGGAAGCATACTGAATTGTCCTCAGGCCCAGAGAACATCATTGTTCTCAGTGAAAGCGAAGAAAGTGAAATGCCTGTATCTACAAACGCTCCAGAAGCCCCCATGGATAAAGAAAAAGAGGTCCAAAGCACTGAGCTTCCTGGTGCCAGTGACCCCTCTGTATCAGAAGCCACAAGCGCCCCACTTATATCTCAATTAGAGGCAACAACAGTACAAACCTTGGGTGCCATGAGTTCTCTGTCTCTTGGCCCTCTTGCCCCACCTTCTTCCTCCTCTTCCTCTTTTGCCTGGGTGCAACCTCTTGTTGACAGTAGGAAGAGAAAGTCTTCCTCCCGGATCTCAGGACCAAATTTTGATGTTGTGGTGGCCTTGTTGGAGCACTACTCCTCACGCCAAAAAAGCCAGAACTACCTCCAGGATAGTGTCTGATGCTCAGGGCCAACAATTCCTGGAGATAGCCAAGCCTAAGGTAGACAAACCTGAGCAGGATTTGCAGGCATCCGACCTTGAACTCTCAAGAATTCCCATGGGAGAGTCTACCCCTGAAGGTGAGATCCACAATCTTCAGGAAACAGTCACCAGAGTCATTGGGAGGGTAGAGAAAGGGCAGCAAACCATTGAACAGTTGGAAGAACAAGCCCAGATTCTTACGAGTTTCATCAAGTCCTCGTCCAAGGATAAAGTTTTGGATCCTACCCCATTGACTACTCTTCCACCACCTGTAATTCTGAGCCAGGATGAAGTGCAGAGTATCAAAGACATGCACAAGTATTCTGTCTATGGAAGGGCTATGGAGGCCATGGTGGATGATATGCTGGTTGCAGGATTAAACTTCATTGATGAAGCCTTCAAACTCCACGGGAAGGTGAGTAATTTGCAACAGAAGCTCTCCTCCACTATTGGGAGCATTGATAAAGAACTTAAACTTTGGGGCAGTTGCATAGTAGACCTCCGTCTAATGGGACAAACAGATGAAAATATTTTGACGGCAAGCAAGGTCTTCGAGGATGCCAAGGATAATTTGTCAAAGTCCTGGGTCTACAGCGTGGAATGGAAAATCAAGGTGTTGGAGGAGGCTTTGGGAGAGTTAAAGAATAGCTGGCAGAAGGGTGAGGCCTTCAAAACACTAGTTATATCTGCCTTCAAAGATATACATTGCCATCTTCATGATGAGACTTCTGGTGTGCCTCTCACTTTACAAGAAATCAAAGCTCAATTCAGAGCTTTTGTCAAAGGTGATCTATTCAAGGAAAGCTCCATTTCCAAGGAAAAAATGAAGGAGATCTGCTCTCTTCAATCTGCCATAGAAGAAGCAAATAAAGATTATCATACTCATGTCGAGTTCGACAAGGAAATGGAGAAGTGCCTCGGATTTTGGACTCGGTCTCTCCCGACACACATCGGTCCCACGAGGCAGAGACATAGCAGAGGCATTGAAGAGATTCAAACAGGCGGATCTTAAAGTCGGTGGGTCCCTCCCAGTCATGAGCACCTGTCTTCTTCTCCTAATTCTTCTCTTCTCTTCCCCTTTTCCTCTCGGATTTGTTGTAATTAGTTGGGGTATTGCGATTAGCAGCCCTTTAACTAAACATTAGTTAAAAGAAGTAGTTACCAAGAGTAACTAATTTGTAAACTATATAATGGCCTCTCCTCGCCATTTTGAAGGAGGAAGAACTTGGCTTATTTCTGAAAGTGTAAATAAATCATAAAGAAATCAATACAGAAGGATTTTTCATTCTTTGTCTATCTGGTTTCCTTTATTCTCAAGCTATTCATTTAATCTTGTTAGATCATTTGTCTGTATTATGCTGAGAAGCTTTGTATTCTTGCAGATGTTATTTACAGAACTTTGTGTCTTTTCAAATTTCATCTTATTAATGTGATACAAATGATCTTATTCCAATTTGTTGTACCCTCGCATGCATAAGGAATTACTCTGTCATCTATAATTCTGAATGGTGCCTTTCTGCTCGTTCTCGCATTTTCATTCCTCAGTCCTTTTGTGATTGATGATCCTTTTAGAAAACACTTTCATAATATCCAAGTTCCATAGTAAAACCATGCTTTGTATATGTGTAAATAGGTTCGTTTCTGAATAAGGGAACCTCTCCCATTAAAGAGGAGGGACTTCTTGTCCCCTGACTGTTGCTCTTCTTGAAGTCCTTTTGACGACCAACAGACGTCCAATGAAACACAATGGATAAAGGGAATTTATTTAGACATTACAACCGCAATAACCTCTGCTGACATGTATGCAAAAAGAAGAAGCTTTTTTTAACGCATGCAAACCATTTAATGAAATGTCTCTTTGAGATCTAGAATCAAGCACCACAACCTTGACCGTTTTTGCTTCCCCCACGAATGGTTCTTCACTCTTTCTCATAAATTTAGGAAGATTCTTTTGGTTTATGCCCATTTGAGAATCAAACACGTGACCTCCACACTTCCGCATTAAACCCTAAACGCTTTCATTTTTAGGAGATTCGCTTTTAATTTTAATTTGGCGATAATGATGTTGAGTAAAATAGTGAACGATTAGTTAAAAACATTTAATTTGCTACTGGGTAAACTGTTTCAAATCGAAAAATCATGCCAATTAAACCTACCACGAAAATACCTCCTTTTTGATGTCATTATAGTCCAGTTCCATCGTGAACCGAATAAAACTAAGTCGGAATCTTGCTCATGCATTTACCATTTGTGACAACCAATCATGGAGGAAAGAGATGAGAAGATGTTCCTCTCAAGGTCAAAACGACAAATGCCTCTCGAAATCGACACGTAAAGAGTGCCTCTTAAACATGTTTCCTAAATTTAACTGATGTAACTCCTTCCTTGTACGAGGTTGTCATCCCAACCCTGAAACACTTCAACACAACCATCGACCATGTTTTTCTAAGTGGTTCTCAAGGCTACTTCTGCGAATTGCTGTTGGAGGCAACTGCTCGAAAACAGCAGAACCCTTCTAAAACCACCTCAGTTTTAGTGCCCATGGTCCCCGAAAATGAAATGTGAAACCTCAAACCTCTTCTTTGTCATGCATGGAATCACGTTGCATGGTTCATTTGAACTGTACTCTCCAAAACGCACTTTTGCGTAACCATTTTGGAGCCAACTTGGCTTAGGCTGCTGTTGGGCAGCAGTTAAATTCAGCCAAGTGACCCCAAAAAATACTCCCTGTTTGAGTGTTGTTTATCGGTTTTGGATACCGTTTGCTCCTTGTGTTTCTCTATTTAGTAGAGAAGAAGATGGGACTTTGAAACATTCCATTTGGATTTTCTGCGCCGTTTTGGCAGCCCCGCTTTGAGGCCACTTAGCCTTAATTGTTGAAGGACAAACAACCAAATGTAGCCAATCGCTCCGCAGAAAGTCAGCATCCAGCTTGACCTCCACTTATCGGTTTTGTAGTCCTGTCTTTTTCGTGTTTTTCACTATATAGTAAATGGTTAACTAGAGGCATTAAACACCTTGTTGTGATTGTGGGTGCTCTTTTTACGGGCCCATTCCGTGGCCACTTGGACCAATTTGCGCACCAACGCAATCCGAGGCTGCAAACCCATGATGACCCTTCAAGTTTGTGCGAGGGATAAGACTAGTGTAGTGGTCGATAACATGCACGTGGACTTAAAATATGTTGCTCGGAGATTGTAAATCGATGTCATCACTCGGTGTGATGCGACACGTCCTTAACTTCGTTTGTGACCAAAGAGAATGGATATATTGGACACTTTGTGATATATATGTTCATATATGTTTGCTGCACGTAACACTTGACAGGATACTTTTTCACCCCTTTGCTTGTGCAAAATATAAAGAAATGTTTTCTCTCTCTACTGTCCCTTTCTCTCTCTTAAATCTGAATTGAAATCATGCTTTGAAAATATGGAAATTAGTTATGTTATTTTTTCTCTCCTTTAAAATTGTTTTTGCATGACGATAGCATGTTAGAGGGAGGGTGGATCCATGCCAACAATTTTCGCTGACCCATGCTCACATGGTTTTGCAAGATGCAAGTAAGATGGCGTGGTTTTAATTCATTTTGTGTATTATTGTAATTTATATGTTATCTTGAAAAAAACGTATTGCTACGTTTATAGTAAAGTGTCATTGCACTATTTGCTTAAAAAGATTGCCCTTGTCGTGCATGAAGTTTTAAAAAACTTGTAATTGTTCTTTGATATCAAGTTTAAAGAATTAGCCAAATTTTACTAAATGCTCTTCTTGATTTCATTTGTAGCTATGTTGTGAAACCTACATCATGTATGGTAGAAAGGAGTATCTTTATATAAATTAAAATGGAATTGTGCTCTAAACCCCTTCAATTCTTCATCTTCCTAGTGTTAGAAGCACGGGAATACTGAGAGGGGGGGTGAATCAATATTTGACAATAAAAACTTTTTCTCCAACTTATTAATTTTCTTTTTCACACTTAACAAGATATTCAAATCTGAAAGTAAAATGAGAGCACACACAAAAATCAAATGTACATAACACTAGATATATCGTGGTTCACCCAATGTGGGCTACATCCACCAAAAGAGACTGCTTGGATCTACTGTCCAAATCCAACCGAAAAAATAGTGTTTACAAAGTGTGAGCACCCACTCACAGAAGACACCAATCTCCAAGCCGAACACCAATTCAGCCCTTGAATGCAAACACCACTGACTGTGCAATCTCTGATTCGAAGCACCAACTTCTGGAGACACCAATCCCCAATCCGAAGCACCCACTCCAAAAAATCTGCAATACAAATCAATGATAATTTCTCCTTCTATATTCTCTCTCTCACATACTCATACTCACTTAAGAGATTTATAATATCAGCTCACATACATATCACACTCATGCAAAATGCTCTCTTTCTCGCTCACTTAAAATGTTCACACAACTCTTGCTTATATAGAAAGAAGGAGAGGAAAAACCACTTGTGGTTTCCCTAAAACCATGTGCCCATACCATGGGCCAATTTTGGCGCCTATATTGAAATTTAAATCTCCTACATGAAAAAATGCGCCATAAGGAAGCCACATCACTTGGTGGTTACAACAATATTAAATATTTGCTCCAAATAGAAATATTCTCTTACACATGTAAGAGTAACTCCTCTTACGCGTCATAAACCTTCTTACACTTCCTTACACCTCTTTAAGTAACTCCTCTTACACATCATAGAATCTCTTACGCGTCATAAATGTCATAGAATCTCTTACGTGTCATAAGCTATCATAGAATCTCTTACACATCCCGCCATGTGTCGTAAGATTCCTTGGTGATGTTGAATATTAAAATATTCAAATTTTGACATCACACTAATTTTGACATGGATAAATATTTTACAAACACTAATGTTGTAATGTTGAATATTAAACAAATATTCAAACCTCAATATTTCCATCAACACTAATGTTGTACCTTTGACATCAATGACAAAATACTCAACAAACTCCCCCTTTGTCATTGATGGCAAACCCTGCTAAAAATAGACATGAAAACTTGTTTGCTTTGAAATCCAACTTTCTGCCTCTGAGCTCTTTCTGTACTGCTGCATTGTACCTGTTCTATGCAACTCTCCCCCATTCTACAATTCTCCCCCTTTGACATCAATGGCAAGGGGATAACTGAACCTGTCACCTAAACTTGTACTCGGAGCTGAAGATACTGCAATGTGTAGCTCCCTCGATGTCCATACTCCCCCTGAGATAGTCAATGAGTAAGAGTGACAGGGATCACTCCTAACTTTTGTCTGAGTGACTCAAAAGATTCCTTCGGTAGGGGTTTTGTAAATATATCAACAATCTGATCCTTAGTCCCAACATATTCTAATTTCACTGCTAATCTGCAACTTTCTCTCTCAAAAAGTGATACTTAATGGGAATGTGTTTTGTCCTGGAATGCATGACTAGATTTTTTGAGATGTTAATAACACTAGTATTGTCACATAAAATGGAAATAGGATGCTCATACTCTACCTTCATGTCCTTCAATGTTTGCTTCATCCAAAGCACCTGTGTACAACATGCCACTGCTGCAATATACTCTGCCTCTGCTGTAGACAATGAAACTGAGGCCTATTTCTTGCTGAACCATGACACTAATTTGTCACCAAGATAAAAAGCTCCCCCACTTGTACTTTTCCTGTCATCAACACTTCCTGCCCAATCTGCATCTGTGAATGCTATAAGAGTGAAATCATCACTCTTTGGATACCATAAACCATAATCCAACGTACCTTTCAAATATTTGAAAATTCTTTTTACTGCTGCCACATGAGTTTTCTTTGGTGCCGCCTGAAATCGTGCAACTAATCCAATAGCTTGCATAATATCTGGTCTAGATGCTATGGTATATAGCAAGCTACCTATCATGGACCTATACAAGGTCTGATTAGCATCGGGAGACTCATCATTCTTACTCAACTTGCAACCTGTAATCATGGGTGTACTAACTGGATTGCAATCTTCCATTCTAAACTTTTTCAACATCTCCTTTATATACTTGGTTTGTGAAATAAAAATGCCTTGACTAGACTGCTAAATTTGCAAACCAAGAAAATAAGATAACTCACCAAGCATAGACATCTCAAACTCCTTTTGTATCTCCTCTGCAAATTCTTTGCATAGTCTTGTGCAACCACTTCCAAAAATAATGTCATCACATAAACCACAACCATCACTTGATGTTCTCCTTCTGTCTTGATGTACAAATTGCTATCCGCAATTCCCTTTTTGAATCCTTGTTCCTGCAAGTACTTGTCCAGTCTAGAGTACCAAGCTCTAGGAGCTTGTTTCAAACCATAAAGAGCCTTTTTTAACTTGCACACAAAATCTGAATTTTCTGATAGAATAAAACCTTCTGGTTGCTCTATATAAACTTCTTCCTCTAAGTTTCCATTCAAGAATGCTGATTTTACATCCATTTGATAAACTTTAAAATTCTTGAAACAAGCAAATGCTAAAAACATTCTTACCGCCTCCATACGAGCAACAGGTGCAAATGTCTCCTCGAAATCAATGCCTTCAACTTGTGAGTACCCTTTGCACACTAATCTGGCCTTGTTTCTGACAACTTCTCCTTCTTCGTTCATCTTGTTTCTAAAGACCCACTTGGTACCAATGATATTCTTGTCCTTTGGCCTTGGTACTAACTCCCATGTGTCATTCTTTTCTATCTGATTAAGTTCTTCTTCCATGGCTTTTATCCAAAACTTATCCTTGCTAGCTTCATTAAAATTACTTGGTTCAACTTTTGACAATAAGGAAAAGTTTACCTCTTGTGGTGCACTTGCTAGTCTCCTCCTTGTCTGTACTCCAGTATCTTTGTTTCCAATGATTTGATTTGTCTGTATGATTCTTCTGAACGAATCTGGATGGTGCCTTTGTGTTTTCTCGTTCAAATTCTTCTTCTTCTTCTTCCTCTTTCTCAGATTTGATTTCTTCATCCTCTTTTTGCACCACTGAGTGTCCTATTTTCTTCTTCGGCTTCCAATCGTCAACTTTCACATTTATACTTTCCACTACTTTCTGTAGTCTCTTGTTATAGACTGTAAGCCTTGCTTCTCGATGAATAACCAAGGAATATGCCCTCATCTGCTCTAGAATCAAATTTACCGAGCTCATCTTCATCGTCTCTCTTAATGTAGCACTTACTTCCGAACACTTTGAAGTGTTTCACGGAAGCTGGTCTTCCCTTCCATAGTTCGTATGGTGTCTTTTCTGTGTTTACTCGAATCTGTGCTCTGTTCAGAATATACACCGTTGTGTACACTGCTTCTCTCCAAAAAGCATATGGTAACTTGGACTCATTTAGCATTGTTCTTGCCATTTCCTGCACTATTCTATTTTTCCGTTCAACTACACCATTCTGTTGTGGTGTTCTTGCTGCAGAAAACTGTCTTCTGATTCCATGCTCTTCACAAAACTCATCAAATTCGTTAGACATAAATTCACCTCCTCTGTCTGATCTCAAACACTTGATCCTAGAGTTTGTCTCATTCTCAATCAAAGCTTTAAAAATTTTGAATTGATCAAAAGCTTCTGATTTTTCTTTTAGAAATGCAACCCATGTCATTCTAGTAAAGTCATCAATTAATAACATAAAATAAGAATCACCTTGCAAGCTTTGTGTTTTTGTTGGCCCACAGAGATCAATATGAATTAGCTCTAATGGCTTCGTTGTAGAGTACTCCTTTGTCCTGAATCTGACCCTTGTCTACTTCCCATGTTGACACTGTCTGCAGATAGTACTTTGCGGTTTTGTGATCTTGGGTAAATCTCTCACTGCTTGTTTTGAGCTGATTTTTACCATGTTGTCAAAATTAATGTGACCCAATCTCTTGTGCCATAACCGGCTTTCATCAATTCGACTCCTTTCATCAATTCGACTCCTGCAACACTTTTCTCCCTTCACATAACTTAGCATGTACAAGTTGTTCCTTGTTCTATTTGCATATGCAACCCAATTACCTGTATTCTTCTTTCTAATTTCACAACCCTCAGCATAAAACGTGAGTGTATAACCTTCATCACACATTTGATTGACACCCAAAAGATTATGTTTCAGTCCCAAATGATGGTCTTCTTTGGGAGAGACGACGGAACAGGGGTATTTCCATTGCTTGTTGGAATGGTAACGGATTATTCTGGTCTTCCCTAGGTGTACTTTACGACGCTCTGGGGTTCTCAGACCTTTTGTCACAAAGACCCATGAGAGCCCTGTTCGTCCTCTCCCGGAAGTTTGGGGGTATCACTGGATTTCTACTTGCAGGCAGGAGACTAAGAGCTCAGGTGGTGTTAGGGGCTCAGGCGAGGTTGCTTGCTTGGTCAGAGATACCTTCCAGAATAGCATCTCAGTGGTCGTTGATGAGTTTGCCTACTTCCTTTGGGTCAAGATCAAACGGACTTCACCCCACCTCAGGGACTTCTATATAGCAGTTTGCTACTTTCCCCTAGCCTCCTCCCCTTATGCCATTCATAATGGCCCCGACGGGGATCCTTTCTTCGACCTCTATACAGTATCTCCCGGTTCTCAACAGTTGGGAGAGGTCTTCATCTTGGGGGACTTTAATGCACGAACCAAAAACCTCTAGGTCCCTCTTCACGACAGAACTAGTGATGGGCTTTGTGCCTTTGAGATGGATCCTAACTCCATTGGTACTCAGAGAGAGTCAAAAGACTATGCGGGGCCCTTGACATCCTATGGCGGACATCTCTTACAAATGGGGGAGTCTCATGAGCTGTTAATTCTGAATGGTCTTCTATGCTTTCCCGACTCCAAGTTCTTCACTTGTACACCTCACGGTGGAGGGGCTAGCGTAGTGGACTACATTCTTACCACCCCCAACCTGGTTCCTCATATTCACCACCTTTCTGTCTCCCCCATCCCTCTTGCTGATCATGCTACCCTTTCCTTCTTTTTACAGATTGATCCCCTGGCCCTGCCTCACTTTCACTGCCCTCCACATACTATTCTGAAGCTTAGTGAGGGTGACCCTGAAACCTTTTCATCTCACCTTCATCAACTTCTTCCCCTTGAACATTAGTTCACCTTGCTCCCCACGAACACGAAGTACAACCTCTCCTTCATTATCCATGAGGTTGCCTCAAATTTAGGACTCAGTAAAGCCCTTCACCGGAAGCTTCGCTTTGCTTATGTCCATGCTCTCCCATCCCTTCCCTCTCTCAAGTCTACTTATCGCCACCTCCTTCGCCACAAGAAACATATCTTCATCTCTCGACGGAGGCGGGAGCTCCGTGAGTCCCTCTTACACTCTCCCAAGCATTTTTGGCATACTATTCTCCCCGACATTCCCCTCCTCCGTAGGACCTGGATCCCAGCTCCATGTTTGCTCATACTTCCACTCTCTACGACGTCCCTGGCCAGACCCTAATTCGAGTTGTATCCCCACCTTCCACTTGCCACATTTTCACCCACACGAATGTTCAAAATGCCATTTCAGCCATGAATAACAACAAAGCAACGGATGAGGAGGGCTTCCAGGCAGAACTCTTCAAGTAGGGACTTGGCATCCTGAACAGCTATTTAGTGGATCTCTTCAACCAAGTGGTTTGCATAGGTTTTCCGAGGTCTTGGTCCCACCATATTATTCATCCCATACACAAATCGGGTCCTACCTCTGATCCTAACAACTACTGAACAATCATGGTGGGTCACACATTCGCCAAGCTTTATGCTACTGTACTTCACATGCGACTCTCGACTTTGTGGACCGTAATCACGGTAGAGCTGGAGGGTAGGCGAGGTTTTGTTCAACCTACCAAACCATTGACCACATCCTCACTCTTCGGGCCATCATTGAGGAGGCACGCCATCGCTCTTCCAAGGTCTTTTGTTGCTTTGTTGACCTTTGGAAAGCCTTTGACTCGTTCTGCGGGAAGCTCTCTTTTAGAGGCTCAACGAAATTGGCATCTCTGAGATTGTATTAGCTGCCATCATGCGCCTTTATGAGGAAGTTCTAGGCTGTCTCCACATTGCTATTGGGCTCTCGAACTTCATTAGGAGCACCATTGGGGTCAAGCAGGGTTGCCCTCTGTCTCCTACTTTGTTCAACATCTATATGGATGAGTTAGAGGATTTTCTCGAAGACCACATCCAGGAGGGGGATGGTTGACTTCGCCATCGAGTTCCGATCTATATCCTCCTCTTAGCAGACAATCTAGTCCTTGCTTCCTCGACATAAGGTTTATAGAGATAGCTGGATGCTTTAGCCCTCTTTTACGACAAGCAGAAGAGTGACAATTAACTCCGGTAAGACCAAAATTATGATATTCAATACTCTAAAGACATTTGATTTTCATTTCTTCTACAAGGGAGAGGAGCTTGAGATCACCGCTCTTACACTTACTTGGGAGTGCTCTTCTCTGGACCTCGCTTCAGTTTACGACCGACACTCCAGCCTCGGGTTAATAAGGGCTATGGCTCATTGGCAATCTTGGAGAGACAGTGCTTCCGTCATCACTTCCAGGACATTCTGTCCAAGCTTTCCCTCTCGGACTCCCTTGTTAGGCCCACGGTTCTTTATGGCTCGGAGGTTTGGGGTCCATCCCTTTTGGAGTCCGATTGGGCTGCAGTGGAGAGAGTTCACCCCTTCTCCTCGATGTATCATTAGATGCAAGGAAACAACGCCCCAACCCACCTCCCGGCAAGTAGGATCTAAATAAAATCATCAAAGACGATATTTATAAACAATTCATTCAGTACACTTGGACCAACCCCGTGGTGCATTATGACCGAAGATGGCCTTCTATGTTGAGCATTTTCTTGAGGTAAATAATAGTCTTATTTCTCGGCCCCAATATATCTCCCAACATTGGATGCACGCCCTACACATCTCCCTAGGTCGGTTCAGAGTTGGCTCTCACAGGCTCCATGTTGAGTGTCATTAGATTGACCGCTCCGAGCGGGTTTGCCAACTCTGTTCCCTCCAGGAGGTTGAGACGGAGGAGCATTTCATCTTTCGATGCCCCCTTTACTACGAGATCAGAGGGAGATTCCACTGCCTGTTCAAGAGAGTGTTCTACCCTCACTGGATTCTTCAGATATTATGACCAAAGGTGCCTTGCTCTTTATCTGCATGAGACCCTTAAGTTTCGGGATGAGTCTATTCAACCTCTTTTGCCTTACTCTAAACAAACAATGACTCAGAGATTGCTTCCTTCTTTACAACGCTCTCCCATGGGAGGGGTACTAAGCGACACGGTGATACCAATCCTAATGACCAGACGAGATCTGTCCAGACTCGAGGTGCTATTTCACAGACTAGGGACATTCAGTCACACATGAGGTCGAGGCCACCCCCCGTTAATGGACTTTGAGGTCCATTAGACGAACACAGAGAGTTCATCCTTCTTTCGGGCATCGTCATTCCAGACCTTCCACAACTTTGAACACCGGACTTTAGCACATTACTAGCTTCTTTCAGTCGGTCTTGGTTGGTAATTGAGGATGTCTCCTACATCCTCTTCCTTCCTTTCTCGCTCTTGTGTGTTCAGATCTGGCTGGTTTCTGTAGACTTCCTCCGGGCTTCTTCCCCTACCCGTTCTTTTCTTCCTTATCTTTGTGGTTATTTTCGGGGACCGTTTGGTCCTCTAGCTGGAATCTAATCCGCCTTTCTTGTATGGTTGCAGTCCCATTGACCTACTTTTGTGGTCACTCGTTGGACATGTAATACATTTATCTTATCTTATCCCTTGATTATTGCACGACTAGTAGGTGAGCTTTGACATTAGGCAGTTGAGAACTACTTGAGATTCCTTCCATATTGAGTGATCCCCACTTTGACCATGACCATCCTAAGTACGGGTGCTTTCTTTTACCAACTAATATTTCTACTCTCGGTGTCGTGCTTCAATAAAACCTCGTGATGATGAGTTGTGCCCTTTGTGTTTCGTTATGCAAATCTCGTATCTAGTGGATAAATCATGATGTCACCTTGCGTATAATACAAGTCTCGTATTTAATGAAGCAATGAGTTGTGGGCAAATTGATGGTAAGGCCATCCTTGAAGCCGTTAGAAAACTTGATTTTATTTAAAATCCTCTTAGTTGAACCACAATGTATCCTAAAGGAAGATACCATGTCAAGGATGCTTGTTAAGGCTCCATGCTCTAACAAGATGGAGTTGTGAAACTTTCATAGTGTCGATTGTGAAAGTTGTTGACCTTAATTTGTTTAAGCTAACCTAAGACCTCTTGAGAGGTCATTTTTGGACAAGGCACTTGTAATGTCCCTTTCTGGACAAATAAGATTAATTTGTATTTGTCTAACAAACCCGTTTCAATAAGTTAATTGCAAACTAAAATCTCCAAAGAAAAATCCTTAAAGAAAGAGTATAAATTCTTGAGATCGAATTTATACCCAACCCTTATGGTTGTAATAACCATTTTTGGGCAGAATTAATGAAATTTTTCGTTTGTTCAACAAATATTGACAAAGTAAAAATACCTAGAAGGCTCAAAAGATTTAGAAATCATCCAAGAATAAAAATATGGAAGAAAATAATTTTTCCAACGAAGATCTGATTTTTATTTAATTAATTCTTCACACCTCAAAACCAAGAAAATACCCTTGTATGATTACAACAATTTTTCTGATAAATGACACCCCATGTAGCATGAAGAGGCCAAATGATGAATATGCAACTTGAAATCGAAGAAATCTGCCCACGGATGATGCCCTAAATGCTGGTTTGAAATCCCAAAGGGTGTAGATAACCCTAGATCTGGCTGAATTTGAAGGTAGAAATCTGCCCCAACACTTGTGTCTTCAAACCCTAGCTGGAAATGCCTCAAATCTGCAATATTGGGTCTTCAATCACTGCTGAAATTTTGAAATACTCCTTGAAGCTCAATAGAAACCCTTGAATAGAGCTTCCTCACACAAAGGATGAAGAGTTTTTGTTCTTCAACCTTGGCAATAGAGGGTTTTCGTCCTCTAATGCAACACATCAAAGGGTTTTTGTCCTTTGAGGTAAAAATGGAAAGCAAATAGCTCAACCAAATTTCAGATATGAAAATATATAAAAGTGATGCCTTCTCCAAGTGTGGCGACTTCCTTTTATAATTTCTCTTGGCATATTTGCCCACACAAAGGCCCAATCAGCTCCCTTCACTTTATTTAATATTTTCCCCTTGCTTTATTTTATTTAATATTTTTATCCCCTCCCTATATGGGTCGCATTTTTCACTAAGGGGAAATAAAAATAAAGTGACTTTTTATTTTATTATTTTATCACTAATAAATTATTAAAGTGCTTATGATAAAATTATTATTCACTTTTAATAAACTTATTAGGATTAGTTTCCCTTTTTTCCCATCCCTTAGCCATCGGGAAACAATGAATGGGCTAAGGGTCTTCGACCTGTTAATTTTGAGAAAGGGATATTTCAATCCTCCCTTCCCCAAATTGTTTGCCCTCAAGCAATTGCAACTTGTATTTGCAAGTGCCATGTGCGAAAATAAAACATGCTATAGTGTTCCAAGAGCCTAGATCATGTACCCGTTAAATGAGAGAGTTCTTGCCAACATATGTAGTTCTCATGATGCTCATAAACATGAATTTGGATCAAAGGTTCCACATGCTCCATATTGCAAACTTGGCTTTGTTGTATCAATTTCTTAGCATTCTTGTCCAAAATAGGTTGAATATCATCATGATAGAACTGTTGTAATAAAAAGAGGATGTATCTCTTACCACACAATCTGCAGCCCATGCAATCTGCCCTCTTTTGAAAGATCTTTCCATACTCTTGGCTGTCACAACTTGAGGAGTACCATTTCTCATACCTTGTAGAACAACTTCCTTGTCTTGCATCTTGAATTTCAACTCCATACCTTGTTCATATATGTTTTGAATGTCTTCGTGGCTCTTACCTTGGGTTGCATGCTCCTTAATTTCCTTCTCATTCCTTGACACATGCCCCATGATTTCTCCAAACCCTTGTGTCTTTATGGTGTTGTTTGGAAAATCAGTCAAGGGATCTACTTTGGCAATGGTGATGGGGGCTTCTACGGCTCCCGTGAGTTTCTCCTGTTGAGATCTTCTATTCTTTCTGGTGCCCTTACTATTCTTCAACTCGCAAAATCTCTGAAGGACAACATATCCCTCACCTTGAAACTGAGGGCTGCATATTCTTCACCCCATGCCTCTATGTCCTCCATATCACTTGGTGGATCTAACTCAACTGGTTGTGCCTCTTTCTGAAGGAATTTGGCCTTGAATATTGGAGGAGGAGGTTTAATGGAGGTCCTTGCTTGACTGGATGAGCTTCCTTCACCATTATTGTTGCTCCCTGGTTCATTGATTTGTTGATATTGTGTCCATGTAGAGCCTTAG
The DNA here is from genome assembly GCA_018340775.1 of Taxus wallichiana var. yunnanensis. Classification (NCBI taxonomy): domain Eukaryota; kingdom Viridiplantae; phylum Streptophyta; class Pinopsida; order Cupressales; family Taxaceae; genus Taxus; species Taxus wallichiana. Next base: position 275,213,525 of record CM031240.1, read on the forward strand.
CCAAGTCCATAATAGATCCTGTCAATGCATCACGCATCTCCCTGTGAGATTCCCTCAAGACCTGTTGCAACTCCCTTTGGCTCCTTGTAATTAATTCTTGCATAAAACTCATCTTATCTGTAGGAGGAACTCTCTGATCTAGATCATCCATGGTTCCTTTCCTTGGAGTCTGATTTCTTCTTTGATAAACCTGAGTCGATTTTTCCTTGTGCATCAAGATCTGATTTTTTAAATATATTTCTCCCACAAATGGCAAAGATCACCACTTTGATATAATGCCCCTTTCCTAGACAAATAAGATTAATTTGGACTTTTCTCGCAAACCCATTTCAATAAGTTAATTGCAAACTGAAATCTCCCAAGAAAAACCCTTAATGAAAGAATATAAATTCTTGAGATCGGAATTTATATGCAACCCTTATGGCTGTAATAACTCTTTTTGGGAAGAATTAATCTAATCTGGAATTTTTCCTTTATTCAACAATATTGTCAAAGTAAAAATACCCAAAAGGCTCAAAGCATTTAGAAATCTTCTAAGAATAAAAATATGGAAGAAAATAATTTTTCCAACGAAGATCTGATTTTTATTTATTTAATTCTTCACACCTAAAAACCAAGAAAATGCCCGTGTATGATTACAACAATTTTTCTGATAAATGACACCCCATGTGGCTTGAAGAGGCCAAATGATGAATATTCAACCTGAAATTGAAGAAATCTGCCCACGGATGATGCCCTAAATGCTGGTCCTGAAATCCCAAAGGGTGTAGATAATCCTAGATTTGGCTGAATCTGAAGGTAGAAATCTGCCAAAACACTTATGTCTACAATATTGGGTCTTGAATCACTGCTAAAATTTTGAAATACTCTTTGAAGCTCAATAGAAACCTTTGAATAGATCTTCCTCACACAAAGGATGAACACTTTTCGCTTTTCACCCTTGGCAATAGAGGGTTTTCGTCCTTCGAGGTAAAAATGGAAAGCAAATAGCTCAAGCAAGTTTCAAATATGAAAATATATAAGTGTGGTGTCTTCTCCAGCGTGACAACTTCCTTTTATAATTTCTCTTGGCATCTTTGCCCACACAAAGACCCAATCATATCCCTTCACTTTATTTAATAATTTTCCCCTTGCTTTACTTTATTTAATATTTTTATTCCCTCCCATATGAGTCACATTTTCTTATTAAGGGGAACTAAAAATAAAGTGACTTTTCTCATATTATTTTATCACTAATAAATTATTAAAGTGCTTATAATGAAAATATTATGCACTTTTGAGTAACTTATTAGGATTAGTTTCTCTCTTTTCCCATCCCTTAGCCGTCTAGAAACAATGAATTGGCTAAGGGTCATTCAATTGTTAATTTTTGAGAAGGGGATATTTCAGCACTTATCTAATATAAACCTCTAGACTTGGTCCTAACAAGGTGTTGAACCTAAAGTAAAGTAAAACTCATGATCTATTCCTTGGACTTAGTGATAAGCATGTTATGTACTTATGATATGAGGGATTGAACCACGAGTGGAACCTGTGTCGTAAGTTACCTATGTATGAAACTATTGAGTTGAAGCCCTTATTCTCCTCACAAATAGAAGTGTTACCTTGGCAAGAAGTACCTTTGGTTGCGCAAAGGTTGCGAGGTAAGGATATTTGGTTTCCCTAAGTTTTTCCTATTAGTTTGGTGTGGACTCCTTTGGGTGTTAATGAAATTAGTCAATTGTGGACCTCTCTTGAGATTTAGGGTGAAATACACTTTAATGTATGTTTGCCCAACGAGAAGGGTAGTGGCTAGAAGGTAATAGGGTGTATAAAATTGTAATTGAATGTCTCCTTGTAACATACATCTAATACTTAAATTGCCCAGAATAATATAAACTTTGTTAAGTGTGAAATCATACTCCTTAGAATCTTGATGTCTAAGTAAAGGACAAGTATTATATGAACCTTAGTTCTAAAAAGAAGTCATTATGAAGTCAATGTAATGATGTAAGGGTTATAAGAACATGAGTAAATGAGAGGAGATTTTGGAACGGTTGTTAAATGTCGCATACACCTTGAATGATGCCAACATGACTAAAATGACTAAGATAATTATATAAACAAATAAAAATAAAATAGTGCCTCATTAGTGATCATTCAACCTATTAAATGGGAAACTTGCAATACTTAAGGGATGAACATATTCACCATATTCCTCATCGTGGTTTAAACAACAATGTTAAATGATTAAAATTATAAAAAGGGGAATTTGAGACTTGTCCCTTTGACTTGATGCAAACCCTCTTCTGCGTATCATGAATGATGCAAACTAAGTATTTAAACTAAGTAGTTAGATTACCTAGCTAGTTGTAATAATTTTGAAAGTGAAAAGAGGGTACCCGTAGTGCTTAAGTGTTATATTGAGAAAGGATCTCGAAATATGCCTTCCCTCAGATCTAATAGACCTCCTTTTCCCTTCATGTGAATTTCCCTTTCGGTAATGAAAGTATAATGCAAACCTAGTAAACTTGTCCCTTAGAAAAGAACTCTTAGAACAAGTACTAGTAGCCTCATGTGTGGGTAAATGTTCATGTTAGCAATCAGGCTATATTAAGTAATTGCCTATGGGAAATGAGCAAAATCAATGGAAACATTATAGATAACATGTTAAGTGAAATAAAGAAATTGCAGTCTAGTTTTAAGAAGAATGAAGGTTCACATGTTAAGTGTTCTTCAGGTATTTAAGGTCAAATAATGAAATAGGATTGTAATAAATATGTAAACGTGAAAATGCTATGTCGTGGAAAGTTCCTATCCATAAGTTTATATTGTAGTTGGATTGTTGTGTTGTACTTTGTCTATTGAAAAGATGTGGTTTGATGTGCATCATGTGTTTTCATGTGGTGTTTATCCGTTCTTTATCATGTTATATATGTGAGTCCATGTTGGTATAAATGTCTTTATGATGTGAGCTATCCAAAGTGATCACATGTGGTGTCGTGTAACAAGTGATGCAAAGAGAAAAAAATATGCTTTGGTGTTTTAATTGTTTGTATTTGTGTGTCAAAATTGTGGGCGTGACACTTATGGACTAAAAATGAGTAAAATGAGTATATATATATATGTTTTAAATATATATGTACGGACGTATTCAAGACGTATCCAAAATGTATCGTACCCAAGGTTTTTTTAAAATTGACATATCATGTATCGAACCCATACTCAAACCCGTACCTATATCTTGGCAACATAGGTTTATGGGTTTTTAATTTTTTAAACGTACATTGTGTTGCAGATTAGAACTTTGCAATAACATTTGGGTCAACATTAGGTATGACATCTGGGTCAACATCACTAGTAGGAACCATTTCGCTAATGAAGTATGTTATACGTGGAGCGGTTCGGGGGTTTGCATACTTGACTCTGTGTGTAAAATGTTTTTTGGAAGCATCAATCACCTAAAGTATCACCCCGCATGTATTGGTTGCCATGACGTTGTGGTATGTCCCAATGTTACAGAAGAGACAAAACAAGAGATGAAGGTTTGGAGGAGAAGAAACTAGAGAGGGAAAGGGTGCATGCAGCGATAACACAAACCATTAGACTTGTTATGGCAGAGAATTTAGAGGATGATGTGACTACGAGTATATGTTTTTACTGCGGTCCACCCATACGAAGCGAAAGAGGCACATCTGCTTCAACGGGTTTAAGAAAATGAATACATAGTTTTTGTACCAAGAAACATACCTGGGCCATAACCTTTGTTGCAAGGTACATGTTGGAACAAGGATGTGCGAGAAAAATAGATAAGACTGCGTGAATTTCGGGTAATACAACAACCTTTTCTTCATGTGGTGAAGCAACCATACCGAGAGTACTTAGTGACATTATTGGCAAGAGTGGTGCAAAAAAGGGTCCAAGGCACCCTCTCCAAAAGACTTGAGTGAAAAATTACTCAAGGATGTAGTTGTATATGCAATGACAATCTTAAAAGATCAAAAGAAGCAATGATAAAAATACAAATGCACCATTCTTTCGGATATGTTGATAGATGGAAATGATCACACCCTCATCAATTTTTTAGTGGCTTCAAATGGTGTGATGGTATTTTTGAAGTCATGATGCCTCTAACATAGTAATAAATGTAGAAAATTTGAGTTTTATGTTGGAGGAGGTTGTCTTAATGGTGGACATCCAAAATGTTTTGCAAGTTGTTACATACAATGCAACAACATATGTGGTGGCTAAGAGACTATTACAAGAGAGGCATCCATCACTCTTTTGGACCCCTTGTGCGGCCCATTGCCTTGACCTTCTTTTTAAAAATATAGGTGAAATTGATTAGGCAAGGCCGGATGTAGAAGATGCAAGAAATATAACCAAGTACATATATAATCACATTTGGTTTCTCAACTTGATAAGATAACACATCAAGGGGAAAAAGTTTGTGTGAGCCAGGTGTCACAAAATTTGCAACTAACTTCTTGACGTTCAAAAGTATTTCTAGTTTGTTGTCATCATTGAAGCAAATGTTTGTGACTTAAGCATGACTAAAATCATATACTAAAAAAACCGATGGAGAGATAACTGCAAAGAGAGCTATAGAAATCATATTTGTAACTTCAAACTTTAATTTAAATTTCAAGTCGATTCCTTTATTTTAATTTGTTAAATGTATTTTTATTTACTTATTTAATTTATTTGTAAATTTATAACTTCAAAGTTTAGTTTGTGTGTAGGTATCGTAGTCGTTGGTGAGGGTTTTGCGCTTGGTTGATTTGGATAGCAAAACTTGATGAGATACATTTATGAGGCCATGGCTAGGGCCAAAGAGGCCATGCAAAACTATTATAGGGGGGATATCACCGAATTTGATCCCTTTTGGGAGATAATTGATTGGAGGTGTAACAATCAACTCTACCAACCTATTCATGCGGCAAGTTACTACTTTAACCCCAAGTTTTTTTCTCTGATGGTTTCACGATATTAACGAGGAGGTTATGGAGGGCCTCTCAACATGCATTAGAGGATGATACTAGAGGTTGAGACGAGGGACCTCATTATTTAGATCTGCAGAATTACAAACATGATAGGGGGAGGCTATTTTCTTTGATATTAGTTGTTCGAGGGAGAACCACAAGCACCAAGTAACAAAATTAGAATGCTTACTTATATGTTACAAGTCACAAATTTAATTTAATTAATTACTTGTAAAATTTTGATTATCTTGTTTGTAGTTTTTTGGTGGGAGGATTGTGGAGGAAATACCCCACATCTTCAAAAGCTAGCCCTTACATTTTATCTTATGTGGCGGTGGATACAGTGCACGGGTTTGACACACATGATTCGTCGATTTTAAAAACCCTTCCGTACGATACGTTTTGGATACACACACACACGCACACACATATATAAATAATTCATATACTCATTTGACTCATTTTTTAGTCCATAAGAAATACAAAACTTGAAAAATATAGTATGATCAATGTTCAAAACATTTAATATACTTAAGATTTTACATTTTCTATGGTATATGAATATTATATTCCTTTGTATTTCATCCATTTCCTTTGAGATTAATTTTTCTGTCCATGGTGGCCATAATCATATTACCCAAAATCACCTTCTAATCATTTTCATCTCACCTTATCATGCATGCAATCTAGGGATTATACTAAAAAATCATAGCTTTGAGGGTATGCACCTGTAACTGTGGCTTTGGGTTTCCTTTTTCCCCATATTTAAACTGTTTATAATTATTCTTATAGGCTCGAAGGATACGGCTCGAGATGATTGGGTAGTCATATCTAGGTGTATCACATACACACTAGGTAAGGGCTCGTATATGGATATCCAATTGTTCGGTTAATAACTCGAGTCATAGTTAAAAACTCACGAATCACATATACACAGAAATACTAAGGAAATGAAAAGAAGTGATCAAATATTCCCGAGGGTTAGATTATAGAGTATTAAATTGTAGATCCTCTCATTGAAACAAAAGAGTTGCACCAAGCCAACTCAATAAAGGTTCAAACTGCAATCTAATCTTGGGGCACGTAATGGTTTCACATTTCATTGCTCAAAGAATGTGCAAAAAGATCTACAATATAAACCTATCCAAATCTTATCCAAGAATCATGATGTCCAATAGAAATATTATGGCCCGTAACAAAGCACCAACATAGAAACCAAGTTGATTTTTTTTTAAATAACTTTTTAAAAACTTTTTGTCATCCAAACTTGTGGGTTCGCCGTGGATACGTCCTGGGTACGTTTGGGATGTAACAAGATGTATCCATGATGAATCCATACCCGTATCCGTACTTTTAGATACATATCAAGCGGGTACGGGGGAGGGGGAGAACCCCGTAACTCTGGATTTGAGCGTAATCGAGTTTGTTTGAGCCATTTAGATGAAGAATGACAACAAGTTGACTCAAGAACGCCTCATGACTTGTGTTTTTGCAATCAATCTCTTGACTTTGCACAAAAAAAAAGGTGGATGCCACATCTTAGAAGCTGATTTGGATGAGATCGATCCATATGACCTGGATGGGTAAGAAAAGAAAATCCTCGTGTTCACAGAGGATGAGATTATTGCTTTTTACTACTTTTGAGAGGGAAGCTATGAAGAGAGACGCACTAAGAGGAGATATTGGATTGGATGACATCTTTGGAGGTGATGCCGAACATGCAACAGAGGAGCTACCACCATCTACTACCACGGTGGAGCTGTAGTCGCAACCGAGTTTGGGGAGTAGTAGAGGTAATAAACCCTCTCCCCAATCTTTCTCTAGAACGGGGAGGAGGAAATATAAATTATTGTAAATTGTAACTTACATAAATATGCAATTTATGATGATAATTTTCAATAACAATCCTAAAAATTCATAACATTTATCAACTGGCTGTTGTATTTGGATGATGTTGCGATTTTGTACTATATTTGTATTCAAATCTAAAGAAAACACTACCCCAACATTTTATAGGCTCATTTGATAAATTTTGTAGCTATATTTTGCATGAAATTTATGTTTTTTAAGGAAATGTGCATATTTTTTAATTTGTCGAGTCTTGTCGAGTTTTTGCCAAGTTAATTTTTTTGGGTTTTGCCAAATATTTGGTGAAATTGAGTATGCAAACTATGAGTAAAATAGATGTATGTACAACCATTATATTAGAACAAGTAGAAGATGAATGGATATAGTATTCTATGAGTTTGAGAATAAAGTAGTGTTCCATGGGCATCCGTCACCTTGCCAAAATTTGTCGTCCTCGTAGACTCGGATGTCTTCGAGACTTGGGGATACCAAGGGATGTCATCCTGCCATTGCCACCAATGCCACAAGGATGTCCCCAAGAAGCGTTTCCCCAAAGGAGGGACGCTTTTAGAAGCGTTCCCAATTTTTGAGGACATCTTGGTGTCTCCGAGACATCCTAGAGACTTTTAGAAGTTCCTCGACCCATTCCGTGTCCTCGAGAGGCATAAGATGCCATAAAGTTTTACTTAAAAAAATCATGTTTTTAAAAAAGTATGCCCCTAACTCTCTAATCCTAATACTTAATGGGCTTGCCTCACCCACCCCTAAGCACTTAAAAACTATAAATAAGAGTTACACCTCACTCCAAATCACAATAAAAATTCAAAGCAAGAGAGCATTAGCAAATAAGAGCGAGAGGAAGCAAGAGTGAAAGCATTAGCAAGCAAGGGTGAGAGCATTAACAAATAAGAGCGAGAGCAAGCAAGAGTGAGAGCAATAACAATAACAAGCAAGATTGAGAGTATTGAAAGAAAGAGGGACAACATTAGCAACAAGAGTCCGAGCAAGTGCCAAGTCTTCATTGCTCAACCGTTCAAGTATCAAGTTTTCAACACGTTCATCAAGCCTTCAAGGTAAGCCATGACCCATGACCCTTTATAGTTGTTTTTTTAATTTTTTATTTCAACTTAGAATCATAAATTAATTAAAATGCTGATTTTAGGGTTGTTGAACTGCTATTTTTGAAAGCAGTAGTTACACAACCCTAAAATCAACATTTAAGTGTTAATAACTTTTTCATTTAACTCGCCTATAAGCAGCTATAAGTTTACGCTTTTACTATTTTAAAATTTTAAATTTATTTATTAAATTATTTTAAAATATTTTATAATACTAGTCAAATTAGGATTTCATCTTTTGTGTATCCTCAGCTATTGTGCTTCACGCAACCTAAAGTAAGAAAAACAAAATAGAAATTATTTTGTCTTGAGCCTTTGCAAAATTATTATTAATTATTCTTAAAATAATAAATTTAATTTTTAAACAATAAATTTTATTTTTTTCAGTGTCATGAGTTCTACTTCTCACAACATGAGTGATGAAGAGGGAGAGCAAGAGCCTATGGGGGTTGAGTGTGAGACTCCGAGTACAAATGTGAGGGGGTTTGAGGGAAGTAGTTCTATTAGGGATGCAATTGGGCACTTTAGTTGCCCTTCCAAATTATTACAACCTTTTTGCAAGGGTCCTTTTGATAAGAGGTCCTGTTAAGTCAATTTACAATGAAGTCGAGACTACAAACAAGAGTCAGGGTAATAGAGGGCACTAGGACGTGGAAGTGTCTTTTTGTTAAGATGAATTTCACAATAGCATTACAAGAGTTAATGCACACCTACTTCACGTGTGAGGCAAAGGTGCGGGTCGTGTGACAAGTTGTCACTAAAAGAAAGGGCTGAAATAAATAAATTGTGGGGTTGTAGTAAAGAAAATTTGTATCTACTACTTTGCCAATGAGGAGTGGTACTCCTAGTGCTAGAACTTTCCATGATGCACAACTTCCTACTTATCCATCTAGTTCAACTTCAAGGGCAACAGAGCCTAAGGGGAAACACAAAATGATAGGTAGCAGTGATGCTGCAAACACAGTGGTAGAGCTATTCAATGTGCAAAATAAGGATGATGCAGATGATGCCATTGGCAAACTCTTCTTTTCCTATGGGATTACTTCATGTGGCCCGCTTCCTTATTAAAAGGAAGTTGTGGTAAAGATAAAAAGAGGACTATCGTAAATGGCACTAGGGGAGACAAAATTGAGGACAATAGTCTTGGAGAACTACTCCACGATTAATATTCTAATGGAGAAAATGGAGGCTACTTGGGTCACTACTAGATGCAACATAATCATGGATGGGTGTAATGTCCCCAAATGGACATTTTTAAAACCCGGATGGATTTCCCGCAAATCCCAAACAAAAATGCAAGTAGTAGAAATTATACAAAAATAACCAAGTGCAGATCTGAATTTTACTAGTAAATGGCGACTTGCATGAAGGAAGAAAATCACTCAAAACTGAAGTAATTCAACTAAATTTCTTTCCCAAATTGATCAACAATTTTTATAAGGGCAAGAACATGAGAAAAATACCAGATTGGATCAAAATAGAAGGTTGAATTATTTATTATAAATTTGCAGATGATAGTCCTCAGACACAACTGAAAATACAATTTCCTTGGCCCAAAAATTATGCAAACCAGCTGATCTTGGCTTCTAAAATTATGGCAAAGCTGTTGGTGATGAGATTTGGGACAACCGTGCCCTAGAATGTACCTAACTCCACTCATAAGGATGTAGGTAACCCTAAATATGGCTGCAAATGAAGGTAAAAAATTTGCAACAAGCTTCCACCTTCAAATCCTCACGGAAGTAACACAAATTTGCAAATTTGGCCTTCAACAACTGTTGGGAAACACAAATAAAACCTTGATCTTCAATGGAAACCCTTGAATGGAGAATCCTCTCAAATAGAAGAAGAGTTTTCGTTCTTCTCCTAGACCTCAAGAGGGTTTTTCGTCCTCTATCAATGGGTCTTCATCCTTTGAAGTAATTTGCAAAGCTTACAAGCTCAGACAAAAATCATAAAATTTTGTAAAATGGAAGAGATGCTTTACAAAGCCAAGTACACTTGCTTTTATAAGCAATCTTGGCTTAGTAGCCACCCACAACCACCAATCAAATGCCTTTTCCCACATTTAATTCTTTTTTGGCATTTATCTCATCCTCAACATGGGTTGCATTTATTTCGTAGAGGAAATAAAAATATAGAGCGACTTCTTTTCTAATTTTACTTTATCTTTTCTCTTTTATTTTTATTAAGTCATTAATAAATTAATATAAGTGCTTTTTATAAAGTTTCTTTTTTATGCACTTTATAATAATTTATTAAGACTATAGTTCTCCTTTTATCACCCCTTAGCCATCGGGAAACAAAATTGGGCTAAGGGTCTTCGACTTTATTTAGGAAGTGGAACATTTCAGTCCTCCTTCCCCAATTGCTTGCCCTCAAGCAATTCCAAACTTGCCTCGCCCAAGTGCCATGTGCAAGAGAGAGAACATGATGTAGTGCTCCCAAAGTCTAGATCTGGTGTCGGTCAAATGATGAAGCATTTGGGAGAATATGCCAACCTTACTTGCTTCCATCAAGTCAATGCAAGTATGAGTGTAATCAGTAATGCAAAATGTGCTCCAAATTGTTATACCTTCACCGGTGTATGAGGAATCATTAGCTAGACAAGCTTCTCTAAGCTCCAAGGCTGCCCACTCAAGAATGCCGTCATGGAGTATATAGGACAGCAATCCCTCTTCACCTTCCCTGCTTATCTTCAACCTTGCACATGAAGCAAACATATTAGAAGAAACAAGAGCTCTCATTAGCCCTTCTTCAAGCCCGATGATCATCTGATATGTGTTCACCCATTTGATGAGTGTGCCAAGCTTCTGCTGTACTATCTTGATATCATAGTATCCCTGTAATTCCCCCTTAGAAATCAGATTGGGAAATGTCTCATCAAACTGAAAATTAGTTCCCTTTATGACATAAATCAGCTGAAAATGACAAGAGTGGGACACAAGTCTACTGAAGATAAAATGAGGGCAGATTTGAAGTGACTGAAATTGAAGGATTAAACCCTCAAAAAGTGCCCAATTGCATTCTGCAAGAAGAGTTGCCTCAACAACTGCCACACACCTTACCAAATTCATATTTCCAGCAGATAATAAAGCAATAAAGAGGCTGGAAAAAGGATAATCAACTGATAAACAAATAAAATCAGAACCTTCTCTGAATTCAATTGTGATTTCTCCTTCCCAATCAGCTGATGAACTGCAAAAATGCAACCTCCTTTGCATACCATGAAATCTGATTTCTTTGTTTTCCTCAAAAATTTCAGTTTATCAACATGGTGAATGAAAACAAGTTTCCCAAAAGATGGCAGCCAATATGTCCAATGAATGTTTCCAACTTCAAGTAACCCAATTGTACAAAAACCTTCAAGTACTTCATACCTCTTAATGAAAATAAAGAAATGAGTTACCTTCTTTGTGCAAGGCATGTCTTTCAATGGACATAGGTCACCAATTTCTTCTATGTTGGAAATATGTATGGCTGCCCCCTCATCACACTTTATTCTCTTTTCCCACATTTTCTCCAAGGCTTCCATAGAACCATGAATTAGCAACAATTGGAAGAGAAAATGAAATGATACCCTACCATCCAAGTAAGGCTTGTAATGCTCTTCATACCATGAAGTATCTTGTTCATGATGACTCCTCATCATTTTCATTCCATCGTAAATGTAAGAGAAGGGGAAATCAAAAATAGAACTCATGCATCTATAAACTAATTTCTAATATAGGATCAACACCTTCATTCTCCTTAGATTCTTCAACCCGAGCACCATATTCCACTTTAAAATCATGTAACCATTGTGTCCCAACAACAACCTCATCTCAATCACAAAAATATACCACATACCTCATGTTCTTTCAATGAAATGGGCTGCTGTACTATTTTCTTCATGCAAGGCATGATGATGCCATTGACAAGGGTCATCATCCATAAAAGCTCTTGATGTAAAGAGAAAGGATCTCCCTTGCATTTGGTGCCCTTCATCTTCCCATAACTACAAAAAAATTGCCATAACATACTACAAGGATAATGCAATGAATACTTGGGATCATAATCAACCTCATACCTCAAGCTGTAATCATGAATGTACCTTGAGATCAACTCCTGTCTAATATCAGCAGACTGCACCTTGTTTCTTTGCAACTTTTGAGGACCAAGTGCCCCCACTATCCCTTCCAAGGGTTCCACCATGTTGCTGATATAAAAATCAGTCGTGGCCTTTATGAATAAAGCTCTATCACCTCTCTTTATGATTGCTGTTATGAACAGTCCAGCAAGCTGAAGATGATTAAAAATATTCTCTTACCCTTTTTAGCAATCAGAAAATCAGTGTTAGTACCTTGAGAGGTACTCTCCTTTCTTGCACTGGAGTCTCCAACAAATAAACCATGCTTGCCCACACTTATAATCCCCAAAGACAATTTTGAATTCCTTCTTTCCCTTTTGAAATCAGTCACAAAATCAGAATTGGTAACTTTGGACAAATGCAACATATTACTTGGATCCCATACCTTATAGTGCCCATGAACAATTGTATCATGAGAGGTCTTCCATCTTTGCTTCTTTCCACCGCTATCTTGCCACACATTGGTCAAAGAATGTACCCAATTCATGAATGGAAGAGAGATTCCCTTTTGGACACTGTACCTCTGAATTCTGAAAGTAGGATCAACAACTGATTTCTCTCTTATTCTTGCATATCCATCATCCTTGGACTCTTTGTTGTTGATAGAGTATCCCTTAGGATGTTTCCCATTGGAAGTGTCATAGTATGAAACATAAAACACTTGTTAAAAACACAAAATGACTCACCAATAGCTGCTGTTATGTTAGGATCAACAAGTTGCTTGTTATCTCCTTTCTTTTCACCATCTTGCTTTTCGTGTATCTCCTCATGTACTGCTGTTCCGGACAAGGCAACAAGCTGAAAGTAGTCATCATTTGGAATTTGGGTCTTCACCACCAATCTCTCATCATCAACTTGCAGATTGGAGTTCTCTTCTTTCTTGTGCTCAAGATCCTTGATTTTCTCCTCTACCACTTGCTCATTAGAAGTCATACCTTTTTCCCTTGAAACTTCTTTTTCAATTTGCATGGTGGAATACTCTTTGGGCTGCTTCCTCTCACAGTTTTTGCATGGTGGTTTTCACCTGTTGAGATCTTTTATTTTTTCTAGTACCTTTACTATCTTTCAACTCACAAAATTCTTCAAAGGTCAACATAGCTCTTACCTTGGAACTGAGTGTTACATACTCTTTACCCCATGTCTCCATGTCATCATCTTCAACTGGTTGTTCCTCCTTTTGGAGAAACTTAGAAATCTGTGAAAACTTAGACGAGGTCCTAGCTGGTCCCGTAGAGCTTCTTTCACCATTGTGGGTTGCTCCATGATTGGTAAACATATTGTTTCTTTGTAGTTGTAGGATCTTTGCCAAGTCTCTAATGGAACCGGTCAATGCTTCACGCATTTCCCTTTGTGATTCCCTCAAAACATGATGCACATCTCTTTGACTCTCTCTTATAAACTTCTGCAATTCTCTTTGACACCCTGTGATCACTTCATGCATGTAGCTCATCTTATTTGTAGGAAAAGCTCTGTGATCATGCTCATCCATTGTGACATTTTTCATGTTCAGATATGTTTTTCTCCTTTCCTCACAGGCTGGGAGGATACATTGCTCCGATATCACTTTAATGTCCCCAAATGGACATTTTTCAACCCTGGATAGATTTCCCGCAAATTCCAAACAAAAATGCAAGTAATAGAAATTCTACAAAATAGCCAAGTGCAGGTCTGAATTTTACTAGTAAATGGTGACTTGCATGAAGGAAGAAATCACTCAAAACTAAAGTAATTCAAGTAAATTTCTTTCCCAAACTGATCAACAATTTTTATAAGGGCAAGAACATGAGAAAAATACCGAATGAATCAAAATAGAAGGCTGAATTATTTACTATAAATCTGCAGATAATAGTCCTCAGACATAACTGAAAAATACAATTTCTTTGGCCCAAAAATTATGCAAATCAGTTGATCTTGGCTTCTAAAATTATGGCAAAGCTATTGGTGATGAGATCTGGGACAGCCGTGCCCTAGAATGGACCTAACTCCACTCAAAAGGGTGTAGATAACCCTAAATATGGTTGCAAATGAAGATAAAAATTTTGCAACAAGCTTTGACCTTCAAACCCTCGTCGGAAGTAACACAAATCTGCAAATCTAGCCTTCAACAACTGCTGGAAAACACAAATAAATCCTTGATCTTCAATGGAAACCCCTGAGTGGAGAATCCTCTCAAATAGAAGAAGATTTTTCGTTCTTCTCCTAGACCTCAAGAGGATTTTTGTCTTGTAGAGATGACTTCAATGGGTTTTCGTCCTTTGAAGTAATTTGCAAAGCTTACAAGCTCAGACAAAACTCGAATATTTTGTAAAATAGAAGAGATGCTTTACAAAGCCAAGTACACTTGTTTTTATAAGCAATCTTGCATTTATCTCATCCTCAACATTGTTTACATTTTTCCCCTAGGGGTAATACAAATATAAAGTGACTTCTTTTCTTTTCCTTTTCCAATTTCACTTTATCTTTTCTCTTTTGTTTTTATTAAGTCATTAATAAATTAACATAAGTTCTTTTTATACATTTTATAATAATTTATTAAGACTATAGTTCCCCTTTTTATCACCCCTTAGCTGTTGGGAAACAAAATTGGGTTAAGGATCTTCGACTGTTTATTTTAAGAAGTGGCACATTTCAATGGGTGGACGAACATTAGGCTAGATTGCACGGATACGGGTATAGGTAAGGTACGGTACTGATGATACGGCAAATTTTTAAAAATCTTGGGTACGGTACGCTTTTGGGTACGTTATATATATATATATATATATGTATATAAATATATAAATATGTATATAAATTATAAATTTAAAGAAGCATTTGCATATTTCTTGAAATTTAATTCTCATACATTGCATACTTATTGAAATTTAATACTCATAGAGTCATACAACTTAAAATCATTCATAGAACACGAAAACAAAATTGAAATTTCCAATACTTTGAGAATTGAGACTTGAGTTTGTATTGATTCATAATGACATAATGTTCAAAACATGATAGTAAATAACATAATACATTCAAGGTCTCAACTTCTAGAGCATATCATCTAGATGATCATCAAAATCATCTTCATGGATGCCACTTGCAGCTCCACTCCCACTAGCTCCACTTTCGAACCCTTGTGAAGGGCTCCCTGGAAGTTCCTCATCAATGCCAAGAAGTGAAACATTGGCCAAACAAGCAAGCAAGAGAATCTTCAAAGTCTATGTTTTCAGGTTTGAGGTCCCAAAGCTTGTTAGGACCACTAGTATACTCTTGCGCCCTGTGGGTTAAGAGGCGCAAGTTGGAATGAACGTATACTAGATCTTCAGCCTTCTTCGATGCCAACATGGTGTGTTTGGCTGAGTGGATGAAGCCATAAGTACTCCAGTTGCGCTCTGCAGAAGAATTACTAGCCACCTGTCACAAAAAACAAAGTATTAATATTATTAATTAAAAAAAAGAATGATATCATTTTGAATTTTAATTCGTAATTGGTAATTAAAATATCAAATAACAAGTTACAAACTTTATACTTGTGAGAGCAATTTGATCGCAACTGGTCGTAAGAACTTGGCATCATGGCCATGACAAGTCCACCACGTGATTGGATCCATGGTGGGTTTGTCACAAATAGCCTCTATCTCTCCCATGCTACCTTGTCCATTTACAAACATCGACATCTCCTGGTGGACTGCAAGTGATGTAGCTGGATCAGGAAACAACCTCCTGAATGCTGACCTCGTCCCATTTGCAACCTCATGGTCATCATATGGTCGCTGTCTACTAGCTCTCCCAACTATTTCATTGACTGTAATATTTGGGATTTAAAGCATAAGCAAGGAGATGCAATGGGGTGGTCATTTTGTTCCACCTTTTCACGATCACATTTTTAACTTCACTATAAAATTTTTCCTCAGGGTCCTGCTCTTTGGCCTGTATGATATCATGGATTTTTTCAAGCATGGAGTCAATGCCATCATATATTTCTCCAATGCAAGCATTATCTTTGTCAACAAATCGTATCATACTCAAAATAGGCTCTGTGAAACTCAACAAATATTCAACTTTTCCCCACCAATGCTCATCAAGGATCCATGATTTTATTCTTTGGGCTCTTTCTGTGTTAGATTGCCTCCAGATGGTCCAAACATTATCAATCACCATCATGCTCAAAGCACGTCTCACCTTCACAAGTCGTCTCAAGACGAGTGTGTGAGAGGCAAACCTAGTCTCAACAACCTATTAAAAAAGAATGGAAACAATTCAATAACAACACAATTTGAAATTGATTTAAAAATTTAAAATCAAATATTAAATTTAAAATGAATTGTTCCTTTACCTTCAACAACTCCAACTTTGAAAATCTTCTGAATATGGCTTGAGACATGTGATGGTTGGTGACAAACATTTGAATCTTGTTTGCCTCCGTGTATATTTGCTCAATCCATGCAATTTTCCCAATCTTCTGCATCATTAGATTCAGGGAGTGTATTGCACATGGTGTCCAAAATATGTGCTCATACCTACCCTCTACTATCAATCCCACTGCCTTGCAATTTTTGGCGTTGTCCGTGATGACTTGGACAACCCTCTGCGGACCCACTGACTCAATAGCCTCAATGAGAATATTTGCAATGAATTGGGCATCTTTTACTTCCCCCTCACAATCAACAACCTTCAGAAACATTGGCCCTTTAGGGCATACTGCAATAATGTTGATGAGAGGTCTGTTTCTGGAGTCTTTCCATCCATCTGATATAATAGAGACTCCTGAATCAGTCCAAGAATCTCTAATTGGTCAGAGATGTTTGAATGTGTTGCACTTCTTTTGCCAAAAGAGAAGTGCGAACCTTATTATAGCTAGGGCTTGTATACCCCTGTGGTGCCTCATTAATGCCTCTCACCATCTGCTGCTAATAAGGTGATCTCAAGACATTGAATGGTAGTCCACATGCAAATATACATCGAGACACCAATTCATCTGCAATATCCCTCTTCTCGATGTTAAATGCTTTTTCTAATGGGCCTTTTGTTTTCTTGTTTGATGGCCCTGAGGTATTTGCATCAAAAGGGTCATCATCTGGAATAGTTTCAACACGAGTCTCAATGAAAGGATGAAATGATGGTGTTGATGTTGGTGGTTTTCCCATGGACCTCTGTTGTAAAGAAACAGTTCTAGAGTGAGCTCTTGTTGCTTCAATGTTTGCATCCTCTTGCTCTTTTAGGTACATGGCTATGGTTTTCTTTTCCACCTTCCTACACGGTCTAATACCCGTCCCCGATGCCCCAGTCAGATGAGCTCTCAAACGGGTATATGAGGATTTAAATGTGGCGGCACAATGGGGACACGTCCAAACACGGACACCACCACCGGCAACAAGCTCTATCACTTCCACATGTCTCCATAAAGGATAATTTGGATCCATTTTCACTGCCATACCACCCAAAACATTTTCCCCCTCTTGCCCCACTAAAGCTGAATTGATGCCATGATTGTAGGATTAATTCAATAACCTACAATAAGAGATATTTTTTAAAACATTGCTAAATATTAAAATAATTTAATTAAAAACAACAAATACAAATTAGAAAATTAATTTGTTGACCCATACATGTCATTCTCTGATTTTGATCACCAAGTTCGCCATAAATGGTGCGAGGTGAGAGCATACACAGAGGGTAGACGTTTAAATTTTTAACAAATTCAATTTAAAACTTTAAAATAAAAAAAAAAAAAACGAACATATAACTAAAAAAATTAAACAGTTAGTCCTACACGTCAATCTCTGATTCTGATCACCAAGTTCACCATAAATGGTGCGAGGTGAGAGCATACACAGAGGGTAGACGTTTAATTAAATAAAACTTCACTATTAAACTTAAAATACGGAGTTATTAATTAATATATTATATTTTAATAACCGTAAAATAAATAAATTATTAAATATTAAAAATAAATTTAGATCATGATCAATAATCATGAATGATGTGTTTGAAACACATCATTCATGATATTGATCATTGATCATATTCATATACAAAACAATGAAACATTGCTCAAAGTCAAAAGATTAAAAAAAATGCCTGAATGCATGTAAAATACCTGGAAAAATCCTCCTTGATGTTTGTAGACTTGCTTCTCCTTCTTTCTCCTTCAAGCTCAATCACTCTCTCCTCCAAGCTCTTTTTCTCTCCTCCAAGCTCTTTCTTTCTCCTTCAACCTCTCTTTCTCTCTCTCCTTCAAGCTCAAGCAAAATATCAAATATTGAGTGTGAGAAAAAAGTAGAGGGATTGGGTGTTTATATAAGTGTTTGGGGGGGTAGTTTAGGGTTAGGTTAGATATAGAAACTTTTAAAATTTGAAAAAAATGCATTTTTAAAAGTTTTTTTGAACCGCACTTATCCATGTGGGTACGTTTCCGGACGTACCCACAATGTTTCCAACCTCGGACCAAGACTGGTATGTTTCCGTGTGGGACGGACCTCTAAATGCGTTCCGTGCGCTTTAGACATTAGGCATCATCCACTCATCAACATCATGGTCACATGTATAGAGGGTCCTTACTTCCTCAAGGCTATTGATTGTTCGAGCACCTCAAGGATGTTGATTTTTAGTTCCAAATCCTTAGAGATGCTATTGAGAGGTTGGACTGGAGAATGTGGTGCAAGTTGTGACGATCGGCCCATGTATGCAGAGTTGCAAGGAAGTTGATTGAGGTGGCCTACAAACATATTTGGTGGACTCCTTGTTTGTGTGCCATGAATAATGCACTCAAGGACATGAAAAATATTGCCTGGATCAAAGAGGTTGTTGATGATGTTAGAGATGTGCAGATGTTTGTCTGCAACCACCACACTTCACATGCACTTTTCAGGACCTTCTCTAAGGAGTTTTGAAACCTATAGAGACTAGATATGCATCGTATTTCATTCTTTTGGAGAGAGGATACTTTGGAGTTGTAAGAGGCATTACAACTAATGGTCATGACAATTGAGTAGAATCGGTGGCCCAATTCCAAGTCTAAGCAAGGGAAGAGGGTGAAGGAGGTGATGAACAGTGATACATTTTGAGTTGATTCAAAATAAATAGTTTCCATCATTACTCCAGTCTTCAGAGTCATTAGATATGGGGACTCTAATGCACCTAGTCTTGGAGAGGTGTATGAGTGCATTGATAGTATGCTTGCCAAATGAAGGCCAATGAAGGCCATTGTACAAGAGAAAGACCCTACATTGCAATTCTACAATGACCATATTCAACCAATCATTCATCGAAGATGGGAGAAGCTCAACACCCTTGCACATGGCTGCCTATGCATTGAACCCAAAGTGGTATGTGCAAAGGCCTGACAGAGTTACCCCTATACAAGATGTAGAGGTGAAGAAGGGGTTCATGAAGGCTATTCAGAAAATGTACAATTCTACAAATGCCAGCACTATTCGTATGGAGTGGACAAAATTTGCCACTCTTAGGGGATATTTAGAAGAGGCCAAGATGGATAGGGAGACTATGGCACAAGAGGACCCAATTTTGTGGTGGACTATGCATGGGCTTGATTCTTTGACAACCACACTAGCTATTCGCTTGCTTTCTTCTAAGAGGAACTGGTCTACTTATGGCTTCATCCACTCTATGAAGAGGAACAAGCTTACCTCTAGGAGGGTGGAGAAGCTTGTAGCTGTACATAGTGCCTTGTGTCTCATTGACCGCAACACACTTATGTACAAGGAGAGTCCAGTAGCCTGATGGGATGTAGAGCCAAAGGAGCCATCTCAGATTGATGATGATGTGGCACAAACAGGGTTGGTTGGCATTAGTTTGGAGGAGCTTGACCTTGAGGAGTCTAGCAGTTCGAGTGATGAGGAGTTTGGTGCAGCTGCAAACTTTGGGGATGATTAGACTCATTAGAGGCATTGAGCCATTGGCCAACTGTATTTGAATTTTGAATGTAATCATCATTTTGAATATAAATATTAATATATTGATATTTGGCATTTTCACTGTTCAATGCAATGTGTTTAGTATTTCAAAGTTTTGTTTGTTCATTATACATTTATTTATAACTAATTTTTTAAGTACTATATATATATATATATATATATATATATTTGCATTGCTGTCCTGCTGCTGTCCCAAAACCAAGGCCCTTGGTCCCACTGTCTCCGAGACCAGCCCCCCCAGTTCTGAGACTCCGTGGAACACTGGAATAAAAAGGTCAAAGGTCCTATCAAATTACTAAGATGTATGAGCAATAGGTTTGCAACAGTTAGAAGCCATCCTCGGCACATAATCTCATAATTTCGCCCTAACAATACTACTAGAACATTCAGTATTTTTTGTCATGTGTTACATATGCCAGGCTTGTGCAAATGTCACTTGCCATATACATGTCACATGCACATTTGGTGTTTACTGGAACCAACAGAGATGAGGTATGTTTTTTTTGTTATTTTAATAGAGAACATGATTTATGTAAAGAAACCATTTGTACTGGCATTAGCAGACAGGAATGAGAGAGATGAACTGGCTCTTAAACCTAGCATTGAAAAAGCTTCAAATATAGTGATTGACATTAATTGGTGGAAGTATTCTGATAATTTAGTAAACTTCCCAAAACCTATACTGGTGATTGTCTGTTATTTAGATACAAATTCCTTTCACAGGGTGAAGTCTAGGACATAATACAGTGATATTGTGTGTTGAAAAGGAAAGAGGTGGGCCTAAAGATGAAAATGCTTCACTCAAGATTTAAACTATTGTTATAACAGATGCCGTAAGCTAAATCCTTGTTATATAGGGAAGACTATAT
The DNA here is from genome assembly GCA_018340775.1 of Taxus wallichiana var. yunnanensis. Taxonomy (NCBI): domain Eukaryota; kingdom Viridiplantae; phylum Streptophyta; class Pinopsida; order Cupressales; family Taxaceae; genus Taxus; species Taxus wallichiana. The sequence continues at coordinate 275,234,369 of CM031240.1, forward strand.
CTTCTATCTGAAAAAGGTAAGATGCTGGGTCTGGTAGGATCACACTGTTAGAGGATATTGAGGCAAAAGGAAGGATGAAAGCTGTGTCAAAAATGTATCTTTAGAAAATGCAAGCATCATTAAATTGCAATAGCTTTCCTTTCTTCTGTTGAGGAATAAGCTTAGAACATCATTGGCAAGAGAGACTAGAGCTTGGTTTGTACTCAAGACAAAATTTGCTGGAGGAGTAATTGTTGGGATCAATCTTCAAAAATTAATGATCGGATATTTAATTATTGGCCCGGGTTGCCAACTTCTCTGCTAGCGAGAGTAGTTTGAGAACATATTCTTTTATTTACTTGGTGAAAATGAATGAGCTTTCTGCAAAGAGGACCAGAATCTTGGTCCCTATTGACAGTAACATTCAACTTTTTCAGCAGGAGATACTAGTTTGTTTCAATGATCTTCAAATTGATGGGATGTGCATGTGGAGGATTCAAGTCAATTTGACGAATGATACTGGGGAGGCTTGTAGGAATGGACTGCTGGATATGGTTGACCTTCAAGTAGAGGAGGAGAAGCATCTGGAGTATGCAGATAACAATGATAATTTTGATGTTCCTGTCTGTGGCTATCTTATGGGGCAACTGCATGGGAGAGAATTGATCAACTCATATTTGTTAAAGTTTTTTATTTTGTTAGCCATTTGACATTTTGGCATCATCATATTGAATATTGTATTCCCATTGAAAATAATAAGTAGTGAACATTGATGCTTTAATTATTAATTTTGAATTTTTAGTGCTTCATTGTGCAACACTGAACAGTAATCATTTTCATAAAGTATGAAATGTTTGAAAGGATTTTTGCCTTGTTTCATATACAAGCCTACCATGAAGTTTTTGCGATTTTGTTATACTGCCTTTCCTTGTTTGTAGATGTCTGTCCATATTTCTGATTTTTGATACATAATGTGGATATACTAGATCCAATCTATCTCTAACTAGTATTTACCGTGATTCTTTAACGAGGGATTATTTTGCAAATGTTGAGAAAGCTGTCTGTAATGTCTGAATGTATTGCTATGCCGGACATATTCTATCATGCGTCTCAGGATGAAACTTTGTTTGTGAAATGTGTATGCTATTTTGTCAGCAATATGACAGCTACGCCTTGATATATATATGGCCATGACTTAACATGATTTCTTAACAGAATTAGTGAGTAAAGTAAGTGATTTTGATAAAATAGCAAGACGCATCTGCAGGCATTTTTGTTCTAATTCTGTGTCATGAACACCAATGTAAAAAATTAGGAAATAATCTTTAAGGTTTGGTATGGTTGCACATAAATTTTCATCTAGGTGCAATTTGCACTGCGAAATTCATCATAATATCTTATGGATCATGTTTGCTATTTTCCAATGAGGTGCACATTATTTCTCCACCTTCTTCCACCATACTGATAAAGGCACTATTTCTTGATCATCCACAATTATTTTAGCTCTGTTTTGAGATTCCTGTTAGAAATCTTCAAGCATGTGTGTCTTTGTGTCTTTTTCCTGTTTGATAACTTCTAGATATTTGAAATTCTTCCCTTGTTGTTTTGACTATTTCCTGAAAGAGTGCATCCTTAAGTCATGTACAGTGAGTTTTAGAGGTATATGTGCAGGATAATTGTAATTCGGGATGGTTCTCAAAATTCATCAAACGGCACTTTTGCCTCTGTTGCATTTTGAACACCCTGTCAACAGCAGACAGTTGAGTACTCTTAAAATATCATAGGATTGAATTTTTAGCTACAATAGGAATCTGAACACCACTGTTGCCTTCAATCCTGCACTATCCCTCAAACTGGTATGCCTGCTCATAAGTTATGGGGGGAGCATTATTTTATTTTTTTAAATTTGCCCATTTTCCTTTTTGGCTGTACTGTACTTTTCATTCCATTTCTTTGTGAGCATTCTGGTGGGATGCTATGAAACATTCAGTTGTTGTCCAGATGTTGACATAAATGCTTTCTTTATTTCCTTGCTTTTAGAACCCCGCAGAGCTTCCAATCCTTGAGAAAGTTCACCTTGTTTTCTTCCTATTGTGCTCTTGAATATCATATGTGGATATATTGTTTGTACACCAAAGCAGTTATGCAGATAATACCTGCTGCTGATACTATCTCGACTTCTTGATAAATGCTGGATTGGAAGATTTAGTCATATTTGGTTGTGATCCTGTTTTCATTTCATACAATTTGTTAACGGGATAAGTTAAGTACTTCCTTATCTTGTTTGCTGTTGGATCAGCTTCATAAATTTAGGGAAGAATTACGAAATCGGTCGAGAGTACTTAAGCGGCTTGGACACATTGATGCTGATGGTGTGGTGCAATTGAAAGGCCGGGCTGCATGTCTGATAGACACAGCAGATGAACTCCTTATAACTGAACTTATGTTCAATGGTATGTGTAATCCTATGCTTGAATGCAAGTTATGGATGCCTTTTGAGGGCAGGTAATTTTCTGTTATTTAATTCATTATTGATAATAATATCGCGATGTTCATTGCATTTTCACTGATGTGCAGGCACATTCAATGATCTAGATCATCATCAAGTAGCAGCACTTGCAAGTTGTTTTGTTCCATGTGATAAATCACAAGAACAAGTACATTTGACTAATGAGCTTGTAAAGCCATTGCAGCAACTTCGGGATAGTGCACGATGGATTGCAGAGGTGATTTGGAGCACAACCAAATAAACCTAAAGAGTTGCAATATTTTGATTTCGATGCTTCTGTTTGATTGTATTATGAAAAATTTCTGTAAAATTTCCTTTTGAAACAAATATATTGCCTTTCTTCAATGCAGGTGCAGCGCGAGTGCAAGTTAGATGTAGATATAGAGGAGTATGTGGAGTCGACAACCCGTCCACATCTGATGGATGTTGTTTACCATTGGTCTACGGTTAGCTCTTTTCTCTTTTTTGTGGTTTCCGACTTAAAAGAATGCCTGCTTTGCATGCTTTTGGTTAGTCAATATTATGAGCCTCTGTTTTACTACCTTGCAGAAATTCTTATTTTAAATCTAACGGACAAGTTTAGTGTTTGTTATCCTGTTTGAGAACATGTGTCCAAGTAATTTTATATTAATATCTAAAACTCCTATTGCTAAGAGCTACACTTTTGAAAATATAACAGTCTAAACTTTTTAACACTGTTCTCTAATTGAACTTTGATCTTATATGTTGATTGTAGTAGAAAAGGAGCAAAGTAACCTAATATTGCTTTTGGGGCCAAAACCAGTGGTAAATCTGGTTGTCACACTGCATGTAAATAGGATGCATGTTAAGACCGCCTCAAATAAATTTCATACCTTGCCTTATTTTTCTCCATGTTGAGTGTCCCATTTCAAACAATATTGTCCAAGATCTTTTTCTAATTTTCATACATGGAGGAGGGTATGGACTGATTAAATAATCAGCTCAAAAGTGTGTTCACAAGAGAAGATTTTTTTGACCAAAATTTGGAGTATGCAGTGACTATCTGTAATTCTGTACAGTTCCAAAAGTAGTTATACCACTGATATTCGTTTAGAGCTGAGTGATAATTCTTTGTCTATAAATTTGGTTTCTTGGAGCAAAGAGTTATCAAATTGCTCTTTTTAAAAAAATGTGTACTTGTTGTATTCCATGAAATAGTATTCGCCAGTGTTTGAGTATTTGAATGGCATGCAGCTAATCACAAAATGTGAACATACCTTTTGTAGATCAGATGTGAATTGACTGCAGCGTCTGTGCGGCTGAGCTTTGGAATCCATAGTGGTTCTAGAACTTCTGTAGAATACCAAGTTTACCATGTCTGCTGACAACTTCCAGGGTTGACATTTGTCCTAAAAAAGGATGAGTGAATTGTTTAGCCATCCAGGAAAGAGTAGTTATGTGCATATCTGAAAATTCAGTATGGCTTGCACAATAAGATTTCCACCATGTGGTTTAAGTGGGATTTTTGTTTGATACTTGTTGAATCTCTATATTTTATCTCTTGATATATGCTCACTCATTCCGTTTCATGGCTCTACCAACGATGAAATCTGTGCAGCAAGCCCATGGTGTATTTGCAAAAGATTGTATGCTGAAAATTTACAATGTCCTGATTAAATCTAGAATGATCTTGAAACCTAAAGAAGAAACTGAAACTTCTTGTTAGGAGGTGTGTTTCAAGAGGTAGAAGACATCTCGACTACAGAGTTTTATTTTTTAGCAAATTATAAATGACAGATCAACCCAATTGCACCTAGATGACAAGAAAGGAAATAATACATCTCCATGGATGACTTAGGCTTCATCCCTATTCAAATTATTCAGATGTTTACGAATCTCCCATAGTCTTCTCTTAATGTTGCAATCCTCATTTGCAACCATTTCGGCTTTGTCAATGCAAATGTGGTGCTTAGTCGTATCGGAGCACTCTGCAAGTGTTGACTTGTCAATCATATTATGGAGAATGTCTGAATTGTGTTTGTGATTTGTTAGGAAATACCTTCCTTTTTCTCCTGTGAAAGGTCTTCTACATGAGCATTGTATCCAATAAACCACACTATTTACTTTAGGTTCAAGATAATCCTTTGTTGTTTTTAGTGGTTGTCTGATCTTATTAAGTGAATGAATGAGGTCTTAACGTTTTGGCGCTCAAGGATTCTAGCAAAGTTGTTAGATGCCCCCTCAATGTAAATTAGGAATGTGAGAGGTTGTTCATTGGCATCTTTTCTTATCTTCCTTTGCGAAAGAAAGTCCTGGGCTTTATGGGCTTTATGGAAGGCCCTAGCTATCTGACTATTATTATAATATTTTATCATAAATCTTTGTCCAAGTGGCGCTTCTCCTCCAAATGTTCGTCTTCTAAAATTTTGAAAGCTCTGGTGGTTAATGCCTTAAGGACCCCTTCTTAATGTGCCGGGTGGTGGTGAGATGGGGCTCGAAGGTAAAGTAAAAGAACTGTATGTGTTCCCTTCATGTAAAACTTGTTGAGAAAGATAACCATCCTCTTTTCTTTTGAGGAGGACATCAAATCAGGTGAGACAACTGTCAAGCTCCAATTCTTTAGTAAATTTTATTCTACTGCAAACATTGTTGAGGTGTACATGGAGCTCTTCAAACTTTACATTACCATGGGATCAGCTCATGTTAATGCCATTCACTTACTGGGAAATTAGTCTAGTTGATTTTTATATGGCAGACAATGACTCAACATTGGCAACCAATACTGGAAGTTCATTTAGTGATGGACTGGATTCTATAGTTTCCTGCTATGCCTTAGCCATTGCCAAGAATAGGAATAATCTAATACAACTTTTCCTCTTCTCATATCTTGTTGGCATGTCAGTTACTATTGATACAGCATCAATGTTTCTTCATTAATAACTTGACACACATGATCTTTGCAGGGTGCTTCGTTTGCAGAAGTTACAAGTAGGACGGATATATTTGAAGGCAGTATCATACGTATGACTAGGAGGTTGGACGAGTTTCTGAATCAGGTAAACAACTTATTTATGCAAATTGTATGTATGCATGCCTTCTTTGATGCTTTATGTGGTGAGTATGCCTGTTTACTTTTACAACTTCTGTTGTTCACACCAGTCATATGGGTACATGCTTGCCTGAGGGAGGCAGGTTGACAACTCAGCCTAGTTGAAGTTGGCACGCTTTAATAAGATTTCAAGCTACAGTAATTACCTTTTTAGTGCAATTTGATACAGCTATATTTTTTCCACAATTTAAGCAATCAATATAGCTTTTTAAAGTTTTTGTTAGTAAGAGCCTAAGAGAGAAAAGAAGAAAATGGAAGACATGTTACACTGACATACTCGTGTGTCCGTTTTTTCTTATGCATAAAGAAGTTACATATAGTTGAAGAGGTTGATAACAAAATATCAATTAATACTTAATAGATAACTTAATACCCCCCTTAATGACTAAATTGGAGACTTAAGTTTATTCTGAAATTTTACAAACAAGATCGGACAAAAATGTTTAGTCATTAGATCTGCAGGCTGCAATCTGAAATCTGCAGTCCTATAAAATAGGATGCTAAAGTCAAGAATTCCTTTGACATATTACAAAACTTGTTTTGCTGCTGTCCAATATAAAAGCCTCTGTTGAGACAAAAATCATGAAAGATAGCTTACAACAAAACATAGATCCTTTTGTGTGGATGTAAGATATATCATGTTGCCCACCTATTGTCTGTAGATTGATTCATCGGATGGCGATAAGTTTTCATTGGCTGATAACTTCAGCCCGACCTCCATGGGTGTAGCAGTAGGAGAGGGATTGCAATCTGTCATCCCAAACTTCTCCAAGAGGCTTGTGGCATACTTGACTGGATCCATGAAATTTGTTAGAAGATGTAAACAGAGAGAGTGGAGAAACTAGAATGCACACTTTGGAGTTTGTGTGTTTGTCATTTTATTATTCCAGAAGTAGTTACAATATAGTTGAGGAGATTACAACCGAACATTAGTTGGTAGAAACTAATAGTTTGATAAGTATTAATTAATATAGCTTAATACCCCACTTTCTCAATGACTAAATCAGAGACAACATTTTTGTCCCAATTTTTACGAAAACAATAAATCCTAGAAGTTTAGTTATTAAATCCATGTATTGCTTTTTACATATTATGCTGAAAGATGTAATCCTCTGTTGTTTTGCTGCTTCCAATGTAGGTGCTTCAATGTAGATAGAGTCTGAAAAGGACAGCTAACAACAAAACAAAAATCCGGTCATGTGGACATAAGATAAATCAGGTTGTCCACCAAGTGTTCGCTGAGTGATTCATTGGATGGCGATGAATCGTTATTGGCTGAGATTTTGATTGAATAGAGTGTAGAAGGCTTGTGGAGCCTGCTTGAGTTCATACAAAGACTCAATCAATGTACAATGTAGATGATCTCTATCATGTAGTTGAGAACCTTCATGCGACACCATATATAACTCATCAATCAAAGCTCCATTCAGGAAAACACTTGAAGAAACTCTGCGATTGACTTTAGTTGCTACGGAGAAAAACAATTGAGTGACCATCTTTGCAATAAGAGTAACAAACAACTCTGCAATAGGAGAAATAAACATGTCTGCAATGGTAGGAGAAAAAACTTACTCCAGAAGATTAAAAACCAATTGTTTCTCATCTATTCCCGTTCGTTGCTCAATTATTCCCTATTGTTAGGAAGTCCTCAACAACAACACTAGCAAACTGATCATGCTTTTGACTTCCAATCCGGGGCCTTTGATTGAGTGACTGTTCCTGCCATCTCACCACGAGCAGATTTTCCTGTCATCTCACCATGAGTGGCTTTTCTTGCCATCTCACCTCACAGCTCTTGCATGTTTTGTAATTTGAGCATTCATCTGCCCAACCATGGAGTATCTCAGCTTCTTGCATGTTAGCAGATATTCCCTCCACAAGTAGTGCATTCCGGTTTCTCTTCATTCTTTCTCTATGGAATCCTCCAGCATATCCTGTATGGTGGATTCTCCCTCCACACATGCTTTGAAGTTGACTGTAGCAAAGTCAACTAGCCTATACTAGCCACCTTGCCCAATGCTCAGGGCAATCACCCAACTCTATTTCACATCTTGATACAAAACACTTCTCCGCAAAGAAATTTACAACAATATTTAGATTCTCGGTTAACTGACAAACATATTAGAGATTTTTATTCAAGTTAGCAACATACCTAACATTCCTTAGTAATAGTTTTTGAGGCCGGATTTGTCCAAAGTAGTGAATTTTTTTGAGGCCACCATGGTGAGATATTCACAACTAGTGATTTTTTTAGGCTGGATTTGTTGTGCAGCAGACTTGTGGATATGCCTAGATTTATCCCCACATCTGTATTTGGTAACGTAGAATGGAACAAATAATACTCAAGATGTGCATTGAATGCAGCTGGTGGGTTTGCATGTTACAATGTTGAAATGAGATGTTTCAATGAAATTCTTCTTTGCTGCCATTATGATTTGGCTATTGTTCTTATGCCTTGCTTGTCAAACATTAATAATTAATGAATCTAATGTCTGACCTGAATATTATTTTAGCCATCCCTAAACACTGCAAGAAAAAGGTTGTTCGAACTTGGAATCATGTTTAGGTTAGGTGCGATGGTGGTTTGTGTTTAGCTTTGTAGGTGTGGATTTTTTCCCTCATCCTATGTTCTAAATGGCCCCCTTTGCCTTGCTATTATTAATACAAATACATGGGGAAAATGTAATTAGGGTTATGACTACTTGTGGAGGTTATCTCAAATGAAGACAAATAGACTACTGATAAATATAGGCAGGAGAAGCAATGCTTACATAATCTTAAAATATATCAGAAAAGAAAAAACACATTCACAATAAACACAAGATTAACATGTGAAAACCTTGCGAGTAAAAAACCTAGAAATACAACACTCACTTATTGTAATACTTTAACCACTCATAGTACAATAAGATAATTTTTCTTCCTTTAATACATTAAAATTGTCATTTGAAAACAAAATCACTCCATGTATTATTCAAACTGATTATTACAAATATATAGGCCCCTCAACTCCTCCAAGTGTGGAGTCAAGGCTCATCACAATCCCTACATTCTCTCACATTATCTCTTTCTATATGAGTTGTTACAACTCATTATTTGCTCACAAATAATATATGACCGTACTAATATAAAATATCCAACATTCCCCTATAGGGAGAGGAACTGTGCCACACAACCTGAAAACTGAAACTATGTCAACACATACTCTAGGTATGCATTGATACTACACATGACGATTGTTGCTTTGATCATACATGAACACAATTGTTCATGCTTTCATTTCCAATGAGTGCTGGGCTACACACTGACAAACCATTTGAGAAGTATGCGACATAAAATGCATAGTAGTCTATTGCTCTCCTATTTATCTGTTTGCAGTAGTTTTATTTTTAGCACACCACATACCCATACACACATGTTTATGTTCCATGCACATATTCTTTATCACTGTGATGGGAAAATCTTCATTACTAGAATGGGGAGTGTATTTTCCCAATCACTCTCCTCAGCAATCAAGGCCTTTTGATTGAATTTTCCATCTATGATATCTTGTGCTCTTCGCTTTTTAGAAGTAGATGCCTTAGTTTCTTACAATAAAAACATGTGTATTTGTCTTTTGAAGGTTTGGACCTTTTGTTTTTCCTATAAGATGTGCTAGCTTTATTTTCTAAAAACATTCTCTCTTCTTGTTAGTTTCAGTACTCTTGACTCAATTCTCCTCGAGCAATGTAGAAATAAACATTTCTAGATTGAGTTTCAGTTTTGCTTAAAGTGAACACCACATTTGAAAAGCTAGTAGGCAAACTGTATAGTGGTATTGCTTTTGTGTCTTCATCTTTTGCTATTACTTTAATACCAGCTAATAGGTCAACTAGGGAGTGAAACTTATTGATGTGGTCTCCCATTTTTTCGTCTTCCTCCATCTTCAAGCTATAGCTTTTGCTTTAGTGTTATCTTTGCGATCTTGGCCTCAGATCCAAATGTCTTGCTCAATTATTTCCAAACTTTACTAAAGGACTTTTGGAAATCTATGTGATGTAGATATGGGTCTAACAAATTGAGGCCAATGATAGGCAAGGATTTTTGGTCCTTAATAGTCTATTTGATGAGTTCGTTGGCATTTGTTGGTTTGCTCACGTTACCTTTGAGTGCATTTTTATTGGCCGAGTATGAAAGTCTCTACCCTCAATTTTCTCGACTAAGCTCAACTTCGTAAGAATATTATTGACCCCTCCCCCACAAATTAAACCAACACAAAGAACATTTTCAATTGATAATGCATTCATTTACAAAGGAAACTTTGACAATTTTATAACGATTGACGATATATCGGTGTTACACGGAGACGTGTCCCCCGAAAACTAGATGTCCCGGACATCCTTGGGATGACGGGATGGGGGTAAATGTCCCCCACATTTTCGAAAGGGTGGGAAAAAGGCCGACGCGTTCCCGGACATCCCTGAATATCAGGGGACGTTTCAAGGACGCCCCCTTTTACGGGGATGTTGAGGACGCTAGGACATCCCCGGATGTTTTGGGGGACTTATGCTTTTTTTTTAATAATAATAATTATTAATTAATTTTTTTGTTGTTTTCTCTTTAAAAGCGTTTATTGGTGAACTACAAACCGATTGTATTGTATTAGAAAGACATATTAAGAATCAAGAGCGATATATCAATACATAATTTTTGAGCCAAAATGCTCACATACTGTCACAACATACTTTGAAAACCAGCAGCATACACGATAATATTAAAAGATATATGGGCATATAACATTAGTATAGCTATATGTATGCTGCGAGTTTTTAATATGGACGTCTGGACGTGGACTGTATGCACATGGTGGACTGATATATAAATATGAATTGCTATTCATAAAATTTCTAAAATTTATCTGTATATTTTTAATATTTATAATTTTATATATTATTTTAATAGCTGTCCCCTTGCCGTCCCGAAATTTTGGAAATTTTTGCCGTCTCGGAAACTTTGTCCCCATGTCCCGCCGTTCCAGAGTCTTAGGCAAACACTGCAATATATAGTAACTATTCTGACTAGGACTTTGTCGACTAAATATCAACCTACAAAATTGAATTAATATTTTATTTAATAAACTACTTGAGACTTTATTTTTGCCAGCCACTAACTAGACACTAGACATTTTTAATTGTTTCTAGTGATACTCTATAACCCATAAACATTAAATTCTACTTGACAATACACTATATGAGCAAAGTTTTGTCATTTCCTAATAGAAATAAAAAAAAAACTTAAATAAATAACTTGATATTGCAACTATCTTTATACACCACGTGAGCAAAGTTTTGACAATTCCTAATAACAAAAAAAAAAAAAACTTAAATAAATAATTTGACATTACAACTATCTTTATATTCGGCTCTTGAGTTACCTATTAACTTATTAAGTCATTAACCACTGCATAGATACAGACTGAATATAAGACTTGTACATGGAGATGAGAATTGTCTGGTAGAGAGACGTCAGAAGACAGAGGTGCACCTGAATCTTCATGCTGTTTGACAATGTTGCAATGTCAGAGTGGCAGGACGCTCATGAGAAAACAACACAGATGGTGCATTAAACATCTTTGTAGCAGCCACACAAATCCATGACAAATGCTGCAGATTATATGCTGGAAGATCAGTATATAGTGTATGTACGTATATGCTGTCGAGTTTACGGGGCAGATCAACATGATACAAAGCATTGGCTGTTGATTTTTATGAAGCACTGGCTATTGATAGAACTACATTCAGAGACGATCCTAAATGGCATGAAAACTCTTAAATACCTTAATAGAACAAAAAGTAATCTTAATCTTCACAGAAACCCTTAAACACTGCTAAATTGCTTACAAAATGGTACGGAATATTTTCTTGAAACATAAACAGAGCTTGGAGCATAGTTACCTAAGTCTCGGGGACGGGGGACAGGGAGACAGAGGGACGGGGTTTCGGGACAGGAAAAATTCCCAAATTTTGGGGACGGCAAGGGGACGGCTATTAAAATAATATATAAAATATTAATATTTGAATATTTTAACTTTATTCAATGAAATTTAGGGATTTAAACTCTATTCAGGTACTTTCAAGATTATAATTTAATGTTCTTCGTAAAAATAACAACTTTTTAAAAGTAAAAACATCAGAAGTTTTTTGAAAGATTTTAAAAAAATAGGGGACATCCCCTCCAAGTCCCCAAAACGTTCGGGACGTCACCAAAATCTAGGGGATGCGTCCTTGTGTAACACTGGCTCGGAGCCTCTATCACAAAATTTGCTGAATTACAAATAAAAAAATTCAGATTTTAACGATTTTAAAGAACACACAAAGATAAGATAAGATAAGATAAATATATTAAATGTCCAACAGATGACCACAAAAGTAGGTCAAAGGGACTGCACCATACAAAGGGACCAGAAACCAGCCGGGAAACCAAGACAGGTTTCCACGAGAAAACAAGAACAGAAAGAAAGAAAGAGAAGAGAGAAATGAAGCGAGGGCCAATGGCCAAGAAGTGCCACTACAGAAGCATGCACGACCCACGACCCCAGAGCCAGGGGACATGGGGAATACAATGTAGAAGAGAGAGAAGAAGAGCTAGAAGGAGGGGAGAGAATCCGAACATGAACTCTCTCATCTAGCATCCAAGGCCGGCTGAAAGAAGCTAGTAATGCGCTGATGTCCAGTGGAGGACGTAGTGGAAGGTATGGAACACTGATGTCTGGAGTGAGAAGCTCTCCGAGCAGGTCTGGTGGATCTCCATGGATGTCTGTGAAGGGATGATCTCGGCCTCATATGTGTCTGGAAGCTCCTGAACTGGAGGAAGGTGCCCCGGTTCCGCACCGATCTGGTCTGAGGGCCTGTACTGGTGTCATACTGCCGCTTGGTGCCCCTCCTAAAGGGATCACTGTGAAGGAGGTGATCTGACCAAAAAAATCTGTTAAAATGTGCCCTAAATTTTGTACTGTTGAAGTTCTTTCCTGATTTTAATTGAAACCTTACAAAATGTGGGAAGATCAACAAATAAAATAACAAAAAATCATTTGAAAACTCGTTTTTACTATTTGGCTAGGGTTAGGGCTTTTAAATCTGTATAAAGGTGCTCAATCTTCGCCATTTTTCACGACTGCAAACAGCCTGCAAATGAGATGTCATCAGCGAGCTGTCCAGCAATTTTAGAAGGCTTTCTAATCTGTTTTTGTGTGCAGTGTGGGTCTGAAGTCTGAAAGCAACCATGCAATGTAGGTCTGAAATTGAAGGGTCTGAATGTGAAGGGCTTGTTGAAGGCTGAAGTTTGAAAGTCAAATGTTAATCGCAAATCCCTTGGCAGGACCGTCGGTTGATCCCCATTGTAGAGCTTTGGAGCCACATCCTTTATTTTGATATCTACATTTTCATATTTGCTTTTAAAACTTTAGAATCTCACAGATTATGTAGTATTTTTTAATTACAATTTATTAATAGTTTGCTAAAATTTATTAATAGCCAGTTAAAAGTTAGTATGTTAGTTTATTTTTAGATCATATTCATTATTAAATTTTAGGTTATTCTTTATATTCGTTCTACTAGTTAAAATTTATGTTAAGGTGAAGTCTTTTACGAGAGATTCAATTAAATTATTATGTATTATTTAGTTTCAAGTTAGATTTTAAATATTTTGCTTGAATTATTTTCCAAGTAATTTAATTCAATTATTAGCTTTTTTAGATATTTGGTTTCTATTAGATTAAAATAAATTAAACTTTTAACTAAACTTTATTAATTTTGATTTCACATGTTTGTAATGTTTTATTTTGATTAACTTATCATGATGTAAATATTTTTGACATCTTTTTATTATACTTTTGAATCTATTTACTAATATTTATATATTTTGACATTTATTTTTATTTTGAGAGTAAAAATAATAAAAATGCCTATTTATATAATTTAAAGTTATTGACTTTTTTTTCCTGAATTTTGTATGCTGGCAATTTTTTTCGAATTCTATCCTCAGCGAACATGAACACCAACCTTGTGACTTACCTTGGAGCCATCCCGTTCTGATACCAACTGAAAATGAAATCACTCCATATTCAAACTGATTATGACAAATATATAGCCTCATCAACTCCTACAAGTATGGAGTCAAGAATTATCACAATCCCTACATTCTCTCACCTAATCTCTATCAATATGAGTTGTCACAATAACTCATTATTTGCACACAAATAATGCATGACCATACTGATATAAAATATCCAACACTGTTGAACAGTGGGCTGAAAAACCTTTGATGCAATACTAAGGATTGTAAATAATGGGCTGAAACCACCCATCAAAATAGCCTGCAAGGACCCCAAAATGTTCTCTGGCACTCTCGCCCTTGAACGCTTTGCATTGGGGGCTGTTGGCCTGCAAACCCACCAGCCTGGGCAATGCCCGGACCCCCATATCATGGCACACTGCACATCATGGTAGAGTGGACAGTCTATAAGGGATACGCAACACATTTCCAACATACTCATGGAAGTCATCTTTAGATTGACTGAGAAACATGGGTACATTTCCAAGAATTTTTTTCGAATAGTGTCTCAAATCTGATGAAAATATTACAGTTACTAGTACTAATGTGTGGGAGTGGCTTAGGTGCTTTAAATTAAGGAGTCATATGCCATGATAAGTCATTTAATGGTGTGGAAATTAGGAGGTGACTCGTAGGGTGTAAGGTGAGATTCGGTGTTTATGCATCAACATTCCGCTTGCTTCTGATTCAATCATTCAGTGAGTGAATTGAATTGCTTCTATGCATCTGAGATGAATTTTCTGCTATATTCTGCTGTTTGTTGTCGTTCTCCTGTCTTGTATGTGTTTGCCCTATCACTATATATATCCCATTTCATTCCATGTTCAGTAAGGCGGCTGGTGAGATAAATTTTCTGCAACTCTGAAGTTTATATGGTACTAGTTAGTAGTGTGTGGTTATGTGCATGCATGTATAGCTTGGATTCAAGTAATAGTGAAAACCATTGGAATATTTGGACACCGATTTATCTGTATTCATCTTAAGCTACTAAATTGGGATTTTAGAATTTACCCTTGGAAAACATGGGTAGCAATTACAAATTCAATTGCTCTTTACATTTTAACCTTTATCAGGAAATGGTCTCCAGAAATTAGCGAAAAGAGCTAGTTTCATATTATGGTGGATATGTTTGTTCCTATATTTTGTGCTGCATCTGCTTCCATCTCTTGGATAAAAAGGACGTGTTCAAACTATTATCATCCCTTTCTCAATTCAAAATCGTTCTTTCTCTGGTTAAATTTTGGGAGGACTAGGAGATGAATTCATTGCTAACCAGAAGTGTTATATTGATAGGCATATTCTTCCGAGCCGATCTCGATTAGCTGCCTTTATTGGGTAGGATAATAATGACTAGAAAGCAGTTGTGTAAAGTTATAATTATGTATCTCAATTCAAATGCCTTCCTATATGGATAGGCTTTGAGAATGTTTTAAGAGCTGAAGTTGATATTATTTTTCGTAGGAAAAATAATGGTGTGAAAGCAGTGGGTTAAATTTCTCATTAGTTCAAATGCCTTCTTTACATGGATATGCTTTGAGGTGGCTTTGAGAAGGTTTTAGGAATTGAAACTGATAACGGCTCGACTTAATATTGCCTTGTATCAAAATCCAAAAATATTATGTCTTATTAGAATATGAAGCAGGTTCTTATTTCTACAGATAAAAAGATTGTAACTAACTCCTCTGGTGAATGATATGAAGCTGAAAGCTGCTGCTCATGCAATTGGAGACGAAGCACTAGAGAAGAAATTTGAGGCTAGCAGTGAAAGTCTTCGCGCGGCATTGTTTTTGCAAACTCTTTGTATTTGTAGCTGGAAAAAAGCACCAAATTTGGTGTACTCATTATTTTCTTGCAGAATTAGTTGCGGTTATTGTTGGTCACTTTGCATGCCCTGTTGAGATAAGTTGTATCATTGATATGGAGATTCTGTACTTTAATTGCTGGCCTGGAGTTTATATTCTTTTGGATAATGATGATAGGATTCTATAAATGAACACACATTTTTGAGTTGTAGCTCAGCAGGCATCTGGCCTGTTGGTTAATTATTCTTAATTGTGTATCAAATGAGAATAGATCTGTCATTGTCAGAAAAGAAAATTTGTATTAGAAGAATGTGTGAATTCAGTAAGCCTCACACCGTATATAGTTCGGCGGATGTCAACTCTAAACTAGATTAATTGGCCTGACAAAGGGGTCTTTTTGAATTCGTTCAATGACGACATTCATTTTGAGAGCAGCACTCCCCAATGTATTATGTCTTGTGTACCATATGGGAATGCATTATATGAAATACAATGTTTTAGAGTTCATACTTTCACTTTGATGACATGAATGCCTTGACCTTTGTTTGACTGCTCTTACTGTCACTAAGATGACCATGGAAAGCATAAATAATCATCAGTCCTTTGCTATCTGCATGGTTGAAATAATCAAAAGAACCCTCCCTCAAAGATGTGGCATGCATCTTAATTTCGCTGTTTTTCGCTAAATGAACGGAAGGTAGAATGTGTAATGAGAATAGTAACTGATATATTATGTGCAATGTTAGAAATTATCACATTAACTTCCTTGCTTATGCCTTTTGTTTTTGAGTTGTGGCATATCCTACGTCTTCCTTTCCCCATCATTTGACATTTCTTAAAATAATGACTTGTTGACTTTGGACGGGTTAGATGTTCAAACTTTCATCTAGTTTTCATCTAGTTCTAAGCAACTTTATATCCTGCCAACAAGAAACATTTGTTTCTGTAACCCAAATTTATGATAGTAGAAACTCCTAAAATGACCTTTTTAATTATTTCTGAAGTAAGCCTTTGAATGCGGATAGATCAGATGCATTAAGCTTTATTTTCTTTTATGTCTTAAACTTTCTAGGCCTCTTTCTTCATTTGGACTATTATGGCAATTGGTGAATTATTCATGTAGACGAAATATTAGTCATGGTTGTGGAAATCACATTTCTATTTCCCATAGATTTGAAGTCGTCAGTTATTTCAGAGTTTCCATTTACAGCTAGTTGAGTATAACGAATATTAGTTATATCACAGGCAAGATGGGCTATTTGACTTCTAACAAGATTTTGTATGAACATTAATGCCGTCGACTTTGCACATGGTATCTTCAACTTTAGTTTTGTAGTTAGATTAGATTTTTGTAGTCGATGCAATAAGTTTAATCTTGTTATAGTTCTTGGGAATATCTTCTAATTTTGTGAAGGGTTTTCTGTAATAACAAATGTGCATTTCATATCAAGCCAGCCGGAGGAGATATGCTTCGGAATGTTTTGTATGGATTTAATGAATGACAGACCATTACGATAAATTTTATCTTTGTTCTGCTATAGATCTAAATAAAAAAACAGTAAATTACTAATACGTAAATGAATAATATCCCTCGTGAAGGCCAGTGTTCACAATACGTACGGCAGGCTCCCTTGTTAAAGCGGGCCACTTGTGTCCATGTTACAAAATGGAATTAAAACCAGCTAGTCTCTGAAATGGAAGTAGAGGATGCTAATCTGCTAAAGCATCTTAGCAGAAAAAATATGATTAAATTAACATTTTCAAGTGCTAGATGGAAGACCATCATGGTGCAGGAGCAAGAGCGTTACTAAAGCTGTGTGGGACATGAAGTAAGACCGATGGAAAGGAATTTATTGCACATAGGGAAAGAAGCCAATGACCGTACATGGGCCAATGACCATGAGAGGATATGTGAAATTTAATACCATTAGTTGTTTCAATTAAAGTGAGCACATGTCACTTTTAAATTTAAAAATTAAATAAAAACTAGCCAATAAAGCAAGTCACATCAATAAATTACCCAATGACATGGTGACACATAGACAATCCATAAAAGGTAACTTTATTCCCAAATAATGGGTCACCTTAAATTTCTTTTTATGCAAAAGTACTTAATTTGAATCCCTTTAAAATATGCTTTCCACATAATTTAAATGCACAAAAGAAAATTTGCATGCTAAAAAAATCAAAATCTATTAAAGGGTATTTAAAAAAATAAACTAGTATAGTTAGGTGGCTTTCGGAACCCCTTAAGTTAGGGTTCACGATAATTGGCACCTTACCCCTAGTTATATTTTGCAAAGTGGCCTATGATTATACGAGCACCTAATTTTAAGCCTAAAAAATGAAATCATCATGTCAAAAGACCATGGACATTCATGCAAAGCATTATGTAGAAGATTCATGGGAGACTATTAGTAGATTCACTACAATCTTGGGTTAGAAGAAAATGTATTGGAGGGAAAATTAATATCTGAACCATTCAAATTAGGGCATTTTCACGACAATCTTCGAAATATATGAAGATGGGCAAAAGGTCCTTGTATGGCTCACACCTATTGAGTATATACTAATCATTTGAATGCATATACAAAGTTGTTAAGCAAGATCTTAGTATGTGCTTCTAAATTGTGGAATAACATGATTTTTAACATATGTAGAATACACAATTGGAGACTTTCGGTTCTATAATGATTGCTATGAATGATGATATCACTTTGTCAATGTATGCACAAATGCATTAGAGAAAAACTATCGAAATTTCATACGATTGAGGAAACGTGTCTGTCAAACTCTTGATATGTTGTACCTGTCCCAAGAGGGCTTTAAAGGGTCTGTATTTGAGAACTAGAAAATGTTAACAAACATCAAAGATCCTAATTGCTATCTGAAATTCAATATTAAGGATTATCTTTGTATAGTTGTAAATGGGAAGGAAATTCTAATGCATACATTTTAGCAAAGTGAGTTGATTTGGATGGAGCAGAAATTGAAGAAGTTCTGTTACACACATCTTATATGAGAATGTTATTTTTGATACAAGGATGAAATTGAGAAAGATTGCACAAAGTTTATCTTCAGAAATTCGTGATCGTTTTAAAAGGGATGATCTTCTAGAGGCTATGGGAGTGGTGAATCCCATATTCTGGAATGTCTTTGATGGTAACAAAAACAATTTGTAAGTGAAATATTTTAGAATAAGATGTATGTTCTGGTAAAGCATTTCAACAGGACTGTATAGATAAATGGTGTTGAGATTAAAGGTATTTTGCAAAAACATTTATTGACAACTCAATCATCACATTTTGGACTTATAATGTTGGATCAATATCGACGCCTAGACAATCCAACAAAAAATGGAGCTATAACAAGGCTATGGAAAAAAATTGCATCAAAGCAACGTCCTGCAAGAAAGTCTTAGTGAATATTTCCGTCTATATGAGCTTTTCCAAACAATGATTTTGGGATCAGTAGAAGATGAACATGTTTTTAGTGCACTATCTTTTGTGAAATCAAAGCTTCGAAACAAGTTGGATAAAAATTTGGAGACTTGTTTGAGATTATATGTTTCACATTATCCAGTCGATGCATTTCCTTATGAAAGGGCGATTGCGACTTGGACTTCACTTGTTGATAGAAGAGGAGTCACAAACACAACAAGCAACAATGATGATCTTAGTTTTGAACTAGGAGGTGGATGCTCTGCTGAGTCTGACACTAGAGATGCAAATGTCTCCAAGGAAAATGCTCGAACATTGTTTTAGTTGCGATTTTTAGGCTCGACACTTGTACCTTGGTAAGACTCAAGACACATGTTTTATAAATATTTATATAATCCTATCTATAAACTTCATTTGAAATTGCTACAGATTTTTTGAAATAATGATTTCTATATTTTTATTGAATCCCTTTGATTTTTGTATACAATGCATTCATGCAATAATAAGATACGAAAACATTAATTATGAATAGAAAACATATATTATACTTTACACATTACATTGTAATTTGTTTCAATTTGTTATGTGAAAAACGAAACACCAAACATGCGAATTTAAATAGTCCTATATATAAACTTCGATGTTCATATCAAATTGATACAAATTTTTGGCATAAATGATTCCAATATCTTAATTCCTTTTAATTTTTGTATACAATCCAACAATAAGATACATTGTTTCAGTTTGCATTGTGAAAACAAAACACCAATGATGCAAATTTATATACTCATATCTATAAACTTCGTATGAAATTGGTACAAATTTCTTGAATAAATGAATTTCAGTATTTTTATTCATATTTCCTTTTAAATCTTTGTATACAATGCAATAAATAGATATTAAAAAACAATATTCAAAAACCAAAGATGCAAATTTATATGCTCGTAACTATAAACTTCATATGAAATTGGTACAAATTTCTTGAATAAATGATTTCAGTATTTTTATTCATGTCCTTTTCATTTTTGTATACAATGCAATAACAAGATAATAAAAACAATAATTTCGAATAGAAAACATATAACTTATACTTTACAAATTACATGAAAAACAAAAAACAAAAGTGAAAGATGCAATGAAAATATTAATATAATTAATAACAATATTGATTTATATTTTTTCAAAAACTTCATAAAACGTCTCAGTAGAAAGTATTATAGACTCATAGAGTCTTACAATAAAAACTACAAAGTCATAACTTATAACAAAGTTCCATCTCAATCTATTAGCTATGATGTTGCCTCACTCTCGTGTTTTTCATCATGAATTACTCCTGATTTCACTAGATCCATAGTTGTGGCATTGATACTAGCAAGATTTTCAATATCTTGTTTCACTACATCACCTGCTGATAATAAACTAGGATCCACATCAAATTTCTGCTTGAACAAAATATCTGGATCCATGTTGTGCTCCTTGATAATTTTCTTCAATGTATTATTCTATTTATTATGAGCACAAGTTTTTCTTTCAATGAAATAGCAACAACTAAGCTTTTTCACACAGTCTGTAGTTGAAGATCTAAGAGTTGTGCTTCAATCTTCAAATTTTCATATTTTTCCTGCGTTTGTAAAAAACATTATTAGTTACAATTTACAAATCTAAATATGCAAAACTAAACTTTCAATGCAAAGAAAGAAAAGAAAAACTTATGATAGCTTTATCTTTTTCGCATTTGCAATCAGAACAAGGTTTTTATCTCGAGCCCATGGTTGAAGTAAGCTTGGGCTTCACCATTTAAATTTTCTAACCTGTTCAACATAACATCCAACACATTATCATTGTAGTCATTGTCTACTGTTATGGTTCCTGAAACAACCTTATTCACCAATATATCGATCTTTCCTGGCTCATTTTGAACTAAAGCAAATAATGTACTTCTTTGGGAATGGTTGTGAAAACGGATATTTATTTCCTTCATCAAAATCTTTTCCCACAATTCCCAAGTTTTCAATAATTGTATATCAGGCAAAATAACTTCAATCACATTAGCATAACAACTTTCTGCCAACAAATTATTCAAAGGAAAAGATGTTAACTGATCTGGAGTTTGTGGTATTGTAGGAGGAGGAGATGACGTGTCATGTGAAATAGGTGAATCAAGTTGTAAAACAAGAGCTTCTTTTTGCTGCCCCTATTGAATAAGATTATGGGGATTGAAGGTATTTGGATCACCAGTACCACTCTCAATACCCAAGAAATCATCATCAAGATCAATGTCATGCAAAATGGTGGTGCCCATTGCACTTGGGATACCACTCAAAGAGAAATTTGGAAATTGAGATGTTGTCAAACGAATTGTGCCACCACTAGTAGCTGGAAAAGATATTCTTTTCCCCCTTGTTTGAACCTGTCTCTGGGGCGGTGGCGGTGGCATCTTTGATGTCTTAGGAGAAGGAACTACAAAATGGCAATTTGAAAACACAAGAATTCAATATTTAGGAAATTTAGAAGAAAAGTTAAAATTATAATTGATTAAAAATATATTTTATACAGTTATACTTACCATGTTGGGTATGTCTATGAGTAGGGGTAGAAGTTTCTTCCACTTTGTTAGTGGCTGATTCATTATGGCAGTGGTGTACATTTGTTCAACATGTTGTTAGGAAGATTCATGAGAACTATGAGCGAGAATCTATAAATATGTTGTAAATTGTAATGTTAAAAATTACGCATAGCCGATAATATCCTAATTGATTAATAAAAATTTAATAATATATGTTACATTATTTCATGAATCATAGCTTGAGTCTTGACTTTTGACTGTACAATTACATACTGGCCCCTGGTATTAATACCTGGAATGATTGATGCAGTTGCTTCCAACGCTTGCAATTGAGTAGGTGTAAGAGAATTCCTCATGCGTTTTTGTTGTCTTAAACTCCGTAGTCAGAGATAGTTGTGCATCTTGGTAAGAATCTGCACTATCCTCATGTCCTTGATGACCTCTTAGTGTAGCTTGTCTTCTTGCATTCGATGCAAGTCTTCTCTTCGAAAGAAAATTGAAAATTAGCTCAAATTTACAAATAAATTAATGAAATTTTATTTGCAAAAATTGAAACTTTACACTTACATGTTGCTCATCAATAGAAAGGCATTTTACTTTCATTCTTTCATCAAGTGCAGTAGGAATATTAGCATCAGACTTCAAATTATGATACACTTCATGATATACTGCAAGTACATACTTACAACATGACAATGTTGCAGTACGTTGAAAACAATGTGTCAAATCTTGTCGTATCATGTTGGATATATTTGTACACCAGTCAAAATTTTGGAAACCTAGGGAACGAAACATGTAAACAAGAGCCCAATATGGTATGTTTGATTGTCTTCCTTGCAAGACAATCCTAGCCTGAAAAAAATTCAATCATAGCCTGCAGAAAATCATTTTGAACAACTTACACAGTTAAACCCCATCTTGATTTAGAGGTGTTGGCAATACCTGCATGTCATTGAGAAAAGGAAAATTCGTTATTAATGTTTTGATAATAATAAAAGACTACCAAAAGAAGATTGTTACAACTTACCTTCAACCTATACGCCGAAGTGGGACTCCAGATACTTTTGTTCTCATCTGAGAGCAGTGCTTTTGTTGTGACAGGGTTGGCATTTGTGTAAGGAAGTCCTGGTTAAGTGATGGATATCTTCTAGAGATGTCCCAAAGAAAATGCTCAAGATGGAAGATTCACTTTGAAGACATAAGACGTTGTGTCAAAATTGGATAACAAAATTGTAGTAAACTCGCATCTATTTCGTATTGGGGCATGTAAATTATCCCTTGAAAGCAACACTTTGCTTGACCTAGTCAATGAATGTGTCCTTTTGTGTGAGCAATGCGCAAATTTGGGGGCACATAAGGTTTTTAAATTGTGTTCTGGGTTTTCATGGCCATGTGCTTGGGAATGCTTGGGAGGATGAATGAGAACGAGATTGGGAGGAGGAATGGGAATGAGCTTGAGAAGCCATTTGCAAATTGGAATTCAGTTGTTGGAGACGCCGAAGGTTGGAGCGAGGAGTGGAGAGAGTTAGTTTGTAGAGAATGAAATGAGCTCTAGGACTGAGGAACAAATATATACATCAGCATGAGGGACACGTGGCGGTAGGGGGCCGAAGCTCAGCAGACGCACGATTGCATCAAGGCAACAAACGATCAAGAGAGGCGGTTGCATATGCAATCGAGTGTTTGCATATGTAGGTGCCTGGTTGCATACATAGCCCATCCGTAGTCCGTCTTCTTTTACACACACTGTCACTCGCTTGCATTTTTGTTGCGATGGTATGCCTCCTCCGTACGGAATTTTCCATGGGAAACCAATTTTTTTGATTTTCACCATTTTTGAAATCCCTTTTCGAGATTCGTCACCCATTCTACAATAATTTTTTTAGGGAGGGGTCTTAAAGTGAACCCGATCCATATTAGCTTGAATATTGGCTTGACACTAATATCATGTTTTTGGTCATTTGTTAATGTACATTTCCATGCCTCTCCACCATCATGTAGTGTACACTAAGTTTTCTCG
This sequence comes from Taxus wallichiana var. yunnanensis, assembly GCA_018340775.1. Classification (NCBI taxonomy): domain Eukaryota; kingdom Viridiplantae; phylum Streptophyta; class Pinopsida; order Cupressales; family Taxaceae; genus Taxus; species Taxus wallichiana. Next base: position 275,257,846 of record CM031240.1, read on the forward strand.
CAATATTTGGAGCATTCTTTAGTACTTATTTAAAGATCCTTTAGAGATTGTAGTTCTTAATTCTTCCGATACTATTGTTTCCTTACACACTTCATATGATGATAGTTCAACTGATACATATTTTCTTGTTTATATTCTTGATGATGAGGACTATTCTTATAGTTCTACCGACATGATTATTGATGAGGATACCTATCTTCCCTCTCCCATTCACCTTTCAAAGAATTTGAATCTGCTCCTTACTTTCCCACCTTCGGAAATCCATTAGAAAACATAAAAACATGTTCATAGCTCCATGGCGTTCCACATGCTTTTAGTGTATTTAACTTTGTTCCACATTCGTTGTGGGAGGCATCTTTTATTCCTCCTACTTATTGTGTTGATAATACATTTATGTCAGACATTTCTCTTCTTTTTGTCAAACAACCCTTTTTGGACGAGTTTCTACCCGACCTTAGATGTATTTTCTTAGGTCCTACTTGTGTTGCAGTATAGGGTGTTTCTCTTCCATTTTATAAGCCTTCACACATTTGTTCTTCAGACGAGTCCTTATCCATTGATTGGGTGCCCCTTTTGGGATATCAATCACTTTTACTAGTTCGAAGATCATCATTAATCCACCTTTGCTTGTGAATCCTCATTCTATAGTTGTGAAGGATATTTTTCTTTCACTTCTTATGGACATTATTTCAGCAAATGATCCATACCCATACTTTAACAATTCTACTTTAGTGGCATTACCTTGAGTTCTTGAGAACCTATTTACTGCACCCATGTCACATTTCAGGACCAACTTCGAGTTCTTTGCTGTTTACCTTTAACTTTGTTCATGGAGTGGGTAGACTTTAGGACACATTTTTTGTTCTTCCTAAGGTTAGAATGATAGTTCGATGTGGATGGACCTTCTTAACTATTCGGGTGGAAGACCATATCATTGATACTCTTCTTGGAGAAATCATTGATTTACAAACTTCAAATTAGGTTGTAGATATCTTGACCAAACCCTTCATTAAAGCCAAATTTCTTCACTTATGCTCCTTTCTTGAAGGTGAGGTCGACTGCAGCTACACATCTACTTCGAGATTTCGTGCCTCCTCCTCCTCCTCCTATTCTTCTAGAAAGATTACAATTTGTACATGGGTACCTCATCAAGATTATTTCTTTGTCGTGAACCATATGACACAAATTTCTTAGGTTGTTTAGGGGAGTCTTCTATATCTTGTAAGTGAACATTTTTCTCATTGGGTTTTCTTCCATTACTTGAGATCCTTATTTTACATGGGTACCTCCTCGTAGCATAACTGTCAGGACCCATTTCTCTGTCTCGACTTTCCTTTATTCTACCTAAGCTTTGATGAAGGACGTGTCGGCGTGAGGGTTATTATTCACTTGTTATTTATTTATTAGGTGAATCTACCTTGCCCATGGTAAGTCACCTAACTTAGGCGAGTCATAGGTCTCTAGGTTGTCATTAGGAGTTATATGAAAGAATTTGGCATATGCGTCAATGTACGGAATACAAGAGTTACATTTTATTTTTGAATTGTAACTCCTTTCTCCTTGTGGAGGTATGATGAGTCCATGCATGGGAGTTACAAAACAATCCTATATGTACTTTTTTTTTAATCTAAGAGAATGCTAGACTTTTTTCTTGCATGAATAATTTATTTTTGTTAATTACTTACTTATCGCGTGGAGCTACTTCACATTTACATTTGAGTGTAACTTCGTTTATGTGCACACATTCCGTCTTGATCCTCATGTTCACACTCTCTCATAAAATTTTAGCCAACTTATTTTACACTACGAAGAGACACTTTAGGACTCCTAGTGGTTTTGTTAGTGATTCTCTTAACAACCCATGTTTGTATGATAAGATGTTATGATGGCATTATACCATGGTTAGTATTATTCCTTCATGGTAATTATGATTTTGAGTTATCACCCTATACAATAGATGGGTTTGGATCGTCGTAACATGGGAAAACATTTTTCATTGCAAATTTGAACTCTCATGTTGAGTTGAGCATCCCCTTTTTATCTCATTAAGATAAGGTTAAATTGTGATGAAATCTACTTAATGTATCTACAAAACACCTTGGTAAGAGGTGCATGGGACCTCGTGAAATGTGTCCCGAGTGATACTCTTCTCCTTATGTATAGTGGGACTACATGTGATCTAGAATCCATAGAAGAATGATGGCTACCGTGTGTTAAGAAACTTAGTTATGAACACCTCACTTTCCCGAGTGATGATTGGTGTATGTTTTGGGTCACACAAAAGTTGTGTACACTTGGACCTAAGCTTTTTTTTTTTTGCTAAGTATTGAATTTGAAGTGTATGTTTTGGAAGAAGAAATGAGAATAAAATATAGAATACTAACACATGATTGAAACCTAGAATGAAATGAATCTCATCTACAATGTGGTATTGTTTGTCATAAAGTTATTATTTGTGCTTTGGCAAATGAGATACTTCTTAAGTAACAAATGCAATGCATACAAAAGTAAAACTATAAACCATGTGTTAATTGTATCAATGCAACTATGAGTGTTAGTGTTATATGGGCCCAATATCTTATGACCAATGCTTATTTAGTAAGTGTTGTGTCTGAAAAAGCCAAAAAAATTGCAAGATTTTTTGTTTCATTTTGGGTGGTAAAATTACGGGGCATTACAATTTACTTAACTTTCACATCAAAATTAATTTCCAAACTAGATTTACATTTGACATCCCTTTAGGAATACCTTCTAACTCATCACATGGGAGAGGGAGTCTCACCGACAAAGTGGTAAATAAGATATTAAATAATATAGGGAATTTTAAAAGTAAGAATTAACATCCAAGAAATTACTAAGAATTTTGAGGGGAGGGGGTTTAAAAATTCATCGCAACCCATAAACTTCATTTCTATTGATAAAAGTTTTAAGGAGAGGGGGATAGTTTTTAACAAGATATATATTTTGATACTTAGATGTGAGCATTATAAGGTTTGAAATATAATTCCATCATCACCACCCTAATTAATGCCAAAATATGTACTTGACCTATGAACCACATATGAACTTAACCTATTCAGCAATTTAGGCCTAAGTAGAAACATGCATCACAAGGGGAGGGAGTCTCCTGACAAAGTGGTAAATACCACATTAAATCATATAGGGGAATTTTAAAATTAAGAATTAAAACCCATTAAATTGCTAAGAATTTCGAGGAGAGGGTTTAAATATTCATCACAACCCATAAACTTCATTTCTATTGATAAAAATTTTAAGGAGAGGGTGTTAGTTTTTAAAAATATATATATTTTGATACTTAGATGTGAGCATTATAAGCTCAAATATAATTCCATCATCACCACCCTAATTAATGCCAAAATATGTACTTGACTTATGAACCACATATGAACTTAACCTATTCACCAATTTAGGCCTAAGTAGAAACATGCTATACATAATTGTTAAGAATGAATTACACATCAATAGTTTTGATCAACAATTGTGTAATATTTCAATCTAATAATTTTAATTCTTTGTGAATTTTATATGAATTATTTCTCATTAGTTTATGTGATATTAGTTATCAGATGGTAAAGTGTGTGCTATTTATTTGGAAATTTGTTAGCTATTGGTAACATCGATCTTGTCTTCACATCCTTCTTGTCTACAATATTAACATTGTATATAGGTATTTGTGTGTTTCTTCGGTCCCATTCTTTTTGTTATTGTCAAAAGAAAAATCAAAGGTGGTTTTAAAGGTGACATACGAGCTAGAAAAAAGATTGGTGTATGAGACCCTTTGCATGGGATTGTATTTTGAGTTCTCTTTTCTTTGCATCTTATTTTTGAATTAAGGTGAACATGCCTTAAAATCTAATAGATTTGAAATTGTGTCTTCCTTATTACATGTGTGAATCTTCTATGGAGTATACAAACCTTCTCAAGTATTCCAATATTGAACCTATGATTCTTAGTATGTAAACTTTATACATTGTGTATGTTTTGGGTGAACTAGGGGTGCTTCTAAAGGTTTTTGGGCCTTTTTGATTGATTAGTTAAGTTTGTTATAGTTATAGGTGCATTAAAAATATATGTTTCAAAGCTTGCGTATCTTAGAGATAGTCATAGTTGAGAGGATATTGATGTACACAAACTAATGCATATTTATTAAGAACACCCTAAGAGTAAATTTGATGTGGATGCAATGTATTAAAATAAAAATATATTTAAAGTGGCTTGTTTTGCCCCATTTTGCACATGATTGAGCCAATTTATGAAAATCCCTAAATTTTAGTTACCCTGGGAAAATTCTCTAGAAGAGAGCCCTAATTAGGATTTGAATGCATGCCTAGCTTGCATAATTTATCTCGAAGAAAATTTTATTGCATGTTGACTTTGTCCATGGATTGCATGAGTCTATTTTTGAGTTAATTGGAATTCCAAAATTAGTTTAGGAGTATTTTAATATTATTATAGGTTCTATTATGAGTTTAAATTGCTTTGCAAGTTGAGTTGTAATTGGAAATTTTAGCCTTTTGAGTTAATAAAAGCATGGCCCAAAGCATGACACCATAGTACTCTATTATTGTAATTAGTGCAAGTGTTTCTTACTATTTTTATCGTAGGTAATCAAAATTAATAAAAAATATTACAAATCTTATTTTGAAGTTCAATGGTGCATACAATGCATAGTTTGATCATCAAGTACACAAGCAATTACACTATCTTAATCACTAGTTTTTCTGGGACTTGTTTGGATGATATAGAGCTTATTTCAAGGTTACTACACAAAGTTATATAATATGCTTTGATCAACACTTCAAGTCACTTGTTTATTCCCCTTCCAAACCCATTCATTTTAAATTCCCACACTTAAGAAGAAATACAATGTTGTGTTGTTAGTGAAACATCTTTCATAAATGGAAGCTTTCAACCTCCAATAATATACAATGGAATTTGACTCTTGAACACTTGTGTTTACACCATAATCAAATCTACTTTATGGATAATGCACAACAATAAAAAAATATGTAAGGGTTTACAACATGAGATTATTCTAATCTAATCAATTTACAATTGACCATTCATAACTATAATAATGCATTAGTTCTTGAAATGATTGATTAAAGATAAATGATAACTCAAATACACAAGATCTAGAAATGATTGAAAAATTAGATCTAGAAAAAATGGAGGAAGATTTAAATAAGGAATTTATTAGCTACGATATCAACAAAGACATAGATTTCTTGGGAAGACAAGATTTGAATTATTTGGCACCAAATACCGCACAAAAAAATTGGAAAGGGTAGAGAAAATAGAATACATGGAAGAATGCGGTATAAACATGGATAGGTCCATTATACCGTTTCAAAATATCTATCCAGGGCCAAATAGAAACACACATGAATCAAGGATACAACATCCTCCATTCTCTTCGTTTCCAATAATATGATTGGCACACATATTTATCCAATAGGATATGAAGTGATTTGTCATATGCTATTTGCAATGACAATGTAACATTTTCATCTTGAAATTATATAATTGCATTATATTATGAGGCATTTTATGAGTTACAATCACAAAATACTAATATTTTGATTGCACTTGATTAAAAAATAAAAGTAAATTGTATTTCAATTGGGGATCATGATGTAACTTTAAGGTTAAAATATTACAAAATGATTTCATGTATTTATTTGATAAATATAACTAATATTCTATTTACTTATTTCAGAAGAGATTTATTGCATCTTATATAAGAAGAAAAGCTACAATAAGAGGTCATTAACCTCGTGAGGCTTCTATTGATTCATACATGGATGCATAATCACCTTCTTATACATGTTTTAGATTAAAACTCATGAGGATTTATATTCAACCTGACCTCTCCATCGAAACACAAAACTTCATCAATGTTTCTAGGTATTACTATTGCCAAGCTACGAATAATGAAACAACATACATTATTTCAAATTGTAATGATACAATATTTGTTTTAATCATTACTCATTTAATCTTTAAAACGTCCTCAGATACTTTTCATCAATCTTCCCCACATCCACAAACAAAAACCACAAAGTTTCATCAACCAATTGGGAAGAAAACACTCCTCTTTAACAACAAGGTACATTATCACTTCGATTTATTATGTTATATTTTTAGTAAACATTGAATTCTAAATTGTATTTTCCTTTTTTAAATTTATTTTTATTTGCAATTCCACTTCCTTCTTTGCAAAGGAAAAATATGTCACTACCACCACTGCTAAAAACGTTCGATAGGGGAAAAAATATCTTTTCAAGTCGAAAGTGGTGGCATATTGCATATGAAAACAACATAGATTCTAAATTACTCTCTTGGTGGTGTCCTTAGTGCAATGGACACCACCATTTTACATAAAATTGATCTTGATGATGATTTTTGGGTATTGAGAGTGGTGCCCCAAAGATTTTTTTCAATCCACATGATATGATTTAGAGCTCACAAGTGCCCCTAAAAGAGCATGTTTTACACTCACCAAAACCCATCTCGTCATCCAAGACACCCACTCCACCATAGATACCACCATCTAATGATAAATTAACTACTTTTTCGTTGCATAATTTATTGGCAGAGAGTTGTTATGCAACTATTAATGATGTTGTTATGCAGGATATAAATAATTTGAAAACATGGGAATTTTGGGCTAAAGTTTTGATGAGGGAAATAAATGCCCATTTTCACAACCATTCCCAAAGAAATAATTTATATTCATTAGTTCAAAATGATCCATAAAAGATAGATGTATTACTAGATCAACCTCTATTAGGCATCATTACTATAAGCAATGACTATAATGATAATGTTTTAGATGTCATGTTAAACAGGTTGGAGAATTTAAATGGTGAATCCCAAGCTTACTATAACAAATTAGCTAGAGACAAAAACATTGTTGTCATTGTAAATTATGAAAAAGATAAAGATGTGGTGAGTTTAACTCTTTCTTGCATTTAAATTTTACATATTTTTATTTTTAGCTAATAATATTTCTTTCTTCAAATGTAGTCAAAATATGAAAATTTGAAGAATGAAGTACTAATCTTGGATCTTCACCTCAAGAATGCACAAAAAGTTTAAATGTTGTTATTTCAATGAAGGAAGAACTTGTGCTCCTAAATAAACAAAACAACACATTGAAAAAAAAACAATTAAGGATCTTGACATGGATCCAAATATATTGTTCAAGAAGAAATCTGATGCGAATCCTAGTGTACTTTTAACAGGTGACGCAGTTGATCAAGATAGGGAAAATCTAACTAGTATAAATGCAACATTAGAGGAGCTAATGAAATCATGAATATTAAAAGATGATACAATACCAAAGGGATCATCTACAATAGTGGAAATAATGAGTGCCACTGCTCATTTCTAACAAAAATGATAGTTGATTGTGTTTATTTATATTGTAATATTGATAAAAGAATTGAGTTGCAAATCTCAATCGAGATATTTTGCACTTTTGTAAATGATTTTGTAACATTTGATGACACTATAATAATATATATTATTTTCATAATATCCCTAGTGTTTTATTATTCATAACAATGTGAAGTGTAATATTGGAGTTGCATTTGTAATTATTGTTTTCATATCTTCTATTGCAAAAATAAAAAAATCATGAGAAATAAGGATATCTTAAATCATTTTATAACATACATATATAACTATACCAATTTCATATGAATTTTTATATGAGAATAAATATTTATAATACATACCAAGCTAAAACAATGGCAATTGAAACAATCCTTGAGCAACCCTTTCTTCATAAATGACATTTATATGTATAGTCTTAGAGGAGTATACACTTCATAGGTAAATATTAAAATATTTTTGTTTCTTGTTGTATTAGTGACTCTTCTTCTTTCAGTAAGTGAAGTCCAAATAACAAGTGCCCTTTCATAAGGAAACACGTTCACTCAATAACGTGAAACATACAATCTCAAACATGTCTCCAAATTATTATCCAATCTATTATGAAGTTTTTATTTAAAAATATAATGCACTAAAAACCTGTTCATCTTCCACAGATCCCAAATGCATTATTTAGAAAATATCATATAGTAAAAGTATTCATTAATATTTTTCTACGTAATACGTTTTTGGGATATATTTTTTTCCATAGCCTTGTGAAAGCTCTATCTTCATTTGGTTCATTTAGATACTGATATTGACAAGTCATTATAAGTCTAAAATGTGTTGATTGAGATGTCAATAAATATTTTTGCAAAATTCCTTTAATTTCAACTCCATTTATCTCTACAGACTTTTTGAAATTCTTAATCAAAGGACTCATGTATTTGAGAAGTAAATTACTTACTAGTTTTCACTGTGACCATCAACAATTTTCCATAGTATGGGATTCACTACTCCCATGGCTTCAAATAGGTCACTCCTTTTAAAACGATCTCAAATTTTGGCAAATAAGATTTGCGAAATCTTTCTCAATTTCATTTGTATATCAAAAATAATAATGTCATAGAGAACATGTGTTACATGAACTTCTTCAATTTATGTTCTTATCAAATCAACTCTTTTTTGAAAAGTATGTAATGACATCTCCTTTTTATTAACGATGATACAAAAATAATCCTTAATATTGACTTTCAAATAGCAATTAGGGTCCTTAAATATGTCAAAAATTTGAATTTTCAAATATAGGCCCTTTAAAAATCTCTTGGGACAAGTATAAAATATCTAAAGTTTGACATACATATTTTCTCTACTGTATGAAATCAACAATATATATGGATCTCTCTTGAGCATGTTTAATCAAACAATTGATTTCTTTCAACATGGGGAGAATACCACATAATGTAAGTAATGTTTCCAAATTTGTTAAATGATACAACAAATCTTTTACCTTGTCAACTTTTCTACGATATTTAAACATTAAACTCACAATGATGGATACTATTTAAAAACTATATATGTAGGTTCATACATGGAAATCTATCTTGTATCAACATCTTTTACAATAATTTTACCATTTGTCACTCCAATTGCAAATTTTGGAACTCTATAAATATTTTCGGATTGATGGATATATATGCATGGAAGTCACGGATAAACTCTTCTACTTTTGCAACACTTTCAAATGCACTAACAATTTTGTATGCAAGATTCATTCTATTATCCATGCAATATATTGGAATCATATATGGGTTAACAACGGTTTGTAGTCAAACACAAATACCATTTTGATCCCTGCATTATTGATGCACCATTAACACTAACATAATAGCTATAGTATAATCATCCATCCCAATTATATCCCTTAAACTTGAAATAACCAACTTGTAAAGGTTCTCAACATTGTAATTTTCTACCATTTTATGGATTGCTAATAAATGAGGTTTCCTTAAATGGTTCTCAAAAGTATAAACATGAATGCAAACCCATGATGTGTTGTCAAATGCTGTGACCTTATCAATGGACAATGAGATAAACCATGCATTTTTTACTTTTTCTTTCAAATCCTCCTTCTCAATCATCACTAGAAATTTTACCATTTCCCAAGCACTACTATCTGACCAATGTGATTGTGGAATATTAGGAAATCCATTATATTGAAACAAAATTTAATAATCCAGAAAATCAAAAATAGGTCTACCCTTTTTAAGAATGTGGTAAATAATTGAGAACTATATGTTTTTGACATGTAGATTAGACTAAATAACTTTTCCTAATTGAGTTGTAGTTTTCTTCCTTTCTCAACAAGATGTTATAGACATTTCTGATAATTTTCATACTTGGATGTATATCTTACAGGCATGCATTCTTATACATATTTCCATCTATATGTTCATTTTATTTGGCCATCTTTTTACTTAACCATACATATATTTTACCACAATGTTTCTCAATTATGTCTAGATTGAGTTGTATTTTGTGTTCCTTTCCAAGTTTCCAACTAAAAATTGCACATTTACTTTCTATTGGAGTATCATTACCATTTTATGGCTCTACTAGATCAATAAATGGTTATTTAGCTACCTAATTGAACTTAAGATACAATCTAATTGTCCATCTACTTCTCTTTCTTCACATAAATTTTTGTGTTGTATTTTCAACTAAACTACGTGTTTGATGTGAAGAAATATCCTATGATAGTTGGATCTCATCATTACGACGCCTTCTATTCTCCTCTTCCTTGTCACAAAATTGAGAGTAGAATTTCCAATTGAAGTTGGTGTTTGATGACAGGAAATATCTTCTACTTGTTGCATATCATAATCATGAATGTTGTTCAATGAAGGAACATAATGAGGATTATCCTCAAGTGGAGGCATGTCATCATTAATAATATTTTAAGGTGGTGACAAGTTATTGTGATTAATTATTTCATATGGAATATCACTATCAGTGGGTTTCACATGCAAAAGGTTTTTGTATTATTAATAAATATTAGAAATTACTATGAAATTGAGAAGTGATAATAAATAAAAAGACTTAATTATTTAGTTAGTACCTATATTTGGTGTGGATGTAGATTTCATCAACATGAAACCTTTTGTGGTTGGCTAAAATAAGATAAAAGGTTCATTTTTATGATTGTCATGCCCCCTTTCAATTATCAATAGAGGCCATCAAATCTTTATTTGATTTCGGATGTGAAAACTTGGGTGAGGTTGTTGACGGACGCCTCCTATGCGATGAGTGATTTCAAGAGTATGTAGTGTAGATGACCGTTTGAGAGTGTTGTGCATGTGTTTATGTTGTATTCGTGTGAGTGGAATCTGTCTCTTTGCAGTGGTCGTGCATATGTGTCTATTAGGTATTCGTGTATCTCGTGTCAAAACTTAATAATAGAAAATCATGACACTTTTTCATGCGGGTGCGTGACAATTTTAGAGGCGCATAGGAGTGTTATGTAAGCGAGTGACTAATATGCTCATATTTTTATAAGTATATATTGGTGAATGTGCCCAATTTGAGTTTCGAGGTAGCAATGATGCGATATACATTCATAAGTATGAAATTTATTTTAAACTCTAGGCGAGATGACCAGAAAAGTAACTTGCATCCCGATATTTTAGGCAAAACAAGACTCGTATGACATCTCCAAATTGCCAAATGCAAATTTCAATAATCTAAATATTTTTGAATTAGTGAAAATTCAAGATCACGAAAATTTTCCCTGCTTGAAGTATGTAGGACTAGAAAAGAACAATTGTTGAAAGAAAGATGATTGTTGGCAAAGAAACTATTAAAAATTGTTGATGCTTTAGGTCTCTTTTGAGGATCATTGTTAACATAATTCTGATCTTAATGATGGGTATCAAACGAGATATGAAACAACAATATTCTTTTTTACACCAAGTTTCTTTCCGAATTTCGCATTCTACTTAGCTATTAAATTGAAATCTTGATTAAAAATTAAACACAACTATTGAAAAGGCATTAACCGATAAGGAATGAGTTGATTGTTAACTAGTTGGTCTTACATAAAAGTCAAAGCTATTTAGAGAAAAGAATGGGCTAGTTTATCTCACCTTTCGGTTCTGTAAAAGTTTAAACTCATACAATATCTCCAAGCACCAAATTTTGGGTTTAATTGAATTAAAATATAGTATACAACACTTAGTTATTTGAATATTTTTTCATCAACCAAAATCACATAAGCTATGAATTGTAAGAAGAAATATATGAACTGTAAGAAGAAATACAATTTTCACTTTGAAATGATATCATAAAACTATAAAACTTATGTTGCAATTTAAACATTCTCTCTCTCTGGAGTTGCTCGTCACTTCTTCCGTGAAAGACGAAAACTATCGAACTATTAGAATTGGAATTGGTCATTCAACTTTTATTTTATGATCCCGAATTTTGATTGGTTAATATTAGTTGACATGGATCCAATAAGGAAGTTCAATCAAATGACTTGGATTTATTTGGAATTAAATCTAATGGATAATATTTTCTTTGGTTATTTCTATAATCTTTTTGAATAAATTAGTGTTGCAGTAACCGAGTTGATTGCACAATTTATTGCTCACATAGTACTAAGATTTTTAGCACTATGAAAGGTGAGCCGACCACAATGTCATTTATTATTATCAAGGTGATTATTAGGGATTGAACACTCTTATATTAATGAAAAAGTATATTATATTTCAAATTTGGTTTACAAGATCTTCTAAGAATTGACTATAATAGATATGTTATACATAAAAGCTAAATACTCTTTAATGAATTTTCAAGTCCCCTCATTATCTATGAATCTCATAAACCTTAATAGTTGAATTCATAAACAAGTATGTTACGATAATAAGTAATAAATCATATTAATTTTTTTGGTAGACAAAAATAATTGATACTTGTACAACTATATATAATTTAATGTAAATTTGAAATTCTATTAAGATAATATGGACTAATCTTAAAAGAATCTTACTCAAAATAACATACTTCCTTATTTAAGTAATAATGATATCTATATTATGATCAAGGTGTATATATAATTCACATTTAATTCCAAACTACTTCTTGAAAAAAATATTTGTCCTTTATCTGAGTATTCCACTTCGCTTCTAACCTTCAATTTCCAGGTTTGCAGTTGGAAGACTTCCCATTAAGTGAACCACAAGTTTTCTTCTGCTACTTACGTGGAAAACGCGCTTTGGAATATACACACGTGAATAAAACTTAAAATAGTACTACACTTCCAACGCGGTTTTTCCATTTATCTTCTCGTAGACCACCTTTTAACTAATTTACACATGCTCAAATTTTACCCATGTGGTGGTTGGCCTTCCATTATTGGGAAAAAAATCTCTTAAGTAGGTAAAGTAAAAGGAAAAATCTTTTTCAACTTGCCAAATCTCATTTTGAACATGCACTAATTGTAATTACTTTGTATGCCTGCTTACACGCACAAGACTGGTATATATTTCTCAAGCTTTCGATCTTTTCACAAAAGGTTTTCATGAAGAGGGTTGTATAAAAATCCCGGAATAGTGACCCACATGAACCAGGAAAAATCTGGTATTATGCAAATGTTTGGACAGCAGCAAGCTATGGATCAGGAATCCAGCCAAAAATCTGGTTTTGGTTCAGTACCTCTTCCTGTGGCAGGATTCCAACACAGAAAACCCCATCTGCAAGGCCTGTTCCCAATGTTCAGGTAAGTAATAAATCAGACCTGCAATATTTTTTCAGTATTTTCTATTTTGGGAATATGCAGCAATTAGTATACAACTTTTTTCCAGTGTTTTCTATTTTGGGAATATGGAGCAATTAGTCTACTTCTCTATACCGTGTTCATCTGATTTTTTTCAGATTATTAAAAAGGATTTTTTGGGTCGTTTCCTTGGAATTTAAGTACTATTTGTTTTGTTTCTAGAAGGCCAGCCGTAAAAGAAGCCCGGGGTGCCCAGTTGACGATTTTCTATGGGGGAATGGTGAACGTTTATGATGATATTTCTGCAGATAAGGTATGCCTTGCACTCTAATGCAGTGTTATGCGGGGATGCGTCCCCTAGATTTTGGTGAAGTCCCGGACGTCCCAAACGTTTTGGGGACTTATAGGGGATATCCCATTTTTTTACATCTTTAAAATGTTTTTGTTGTTTTAACTTTTAAAAAGATGTTATTTTTACCAAGAACATCAAATTATAATCTTGAAAGTACCTAAAATACAGTTTAAATCCCTAAATGTCATTGAAAAAAGTTAAAATATTGAAATATTAATTTTTATGTATTATTTTAAAAGCCGTCCCCCTGCCGTCCCCAAATTTTGGGAAATTTTTGCCATCCCGGAAACCCCGTCCCTCCGTACCCCCTGCCCCAGTCTCCAAGACTTAGATAACTATGCTCTAATGTTTGCAGCAAATAGGTCTATTATACCTTGACAGGGTGCTTCTTGTTTTGCATTCATCATAGGACACATTATGTTAACTGTTTTTTTCATTAGTTATTTGATACACATCTGCTGCCCTTTTCTATTCTGTCTCTCATATCTCATATAGATTCTAATAATAAAAACTTCATCACTAAAGGAATATGGGTGGTTAATGTTCGTCTCATAAGTGTCTTTTTCTTTTGCAAAATAAGTTCAAATCTTGCAAGGGTAGGGTATGTACACCTTCTATTTGAAATACAGTTAGGTGTCTCTTGCCTATTCGGATTATGAGGTAATCCTATATACTATAAGTCTGTAGAGGCCAAAAACAAACTACCCCAAATAATGGACTATAAAAACAAATATTATTATTATTATTATTATAATAATATAGTGGAAAAAAACAATTATAAAGAAATTAAAATAAAAATTTTAATTATTATTTTTAATTTCCTGTCGGCTTTTCATTGCACTGAAGAGTGTTATAAATAGGTTTGTAATAATCTATTTTGGTTTTCAGGCACAGGCCCTAATGTTAATTGCCAGTACTGGCAAACCCATGCAAAAAAACAGCAGTTATGCATCAGAGCCTCAACCGACAAAATCAGGTAACCACTCTCCCAACTCTGGTTTATTGTATATATTACAATTTGTTTTGGTTTTAAGTCTCACAGTCTATCACTGCCATGCAAGTATTTTAAAGAAAATTTGTGGAATTTTTGATTTTATAGTCAAACTGTCCACCTTTAACTCAACTGAGTTGGAATTGACCGTAGATCTTCCGATTGCGAGGAAGAATTCTCTGCAACGCTTCCTCGAGAAGCGAAATCACAGGTTTCTCCACTATTCTTCATGTTTAATTTATATTTTTCATGTAGTTGAATTTTTTTATATCTGTGGGAATTAATGTATATTTAACTTATTCTCATGCAGGGTGAATGCAAAGGCTCCATATACCATTACACAAGAAAAACCTAAACCAAGTCACATCTCTGGTTAAATAAAATGTACAAAATCAAGTATTCTATATACGCTGTACATTCCACTAATATTTGGGAATGCTTGTACATTTTTATCACACATCTTCTTATTGTAGTAATTCATAATTTTGGTATAAATAAATAGTTTGCAATTTTTCAACATTGGTTTGTAAGGATGATTATGAATGTGAACGTGTTAGATCTCATCATTTCGTAGGAGCAGATAGTGACATATTTTGATGGGTTGATAATTTATTGTAGTTAATTTTTAACTCAGGTTAATTATAATGGTCTGTTTTTTTATTAGCAAATGGATGTTATTTTGAAAAAGGTTATATTTTGTTGTCGGGCTTTTAAAAAAATTTGACTGCAAGGTGATTCTTGTATCAATACGTTTTTTCTCTAATTTATTGAAAGAACACACTACATTTTAGAAGGATTGGTATCCTTATCATTACCTTCCAACGTTTTAATATTAGAATTACAAATTTGAAATTATTAAATTAATTATGAAATTGATTGACTTCGAATGAACCCACTACAGATTAAGTCTTGCTGATTGCAAGGCCTAGAGATATGTGACATGGAGAGTCTAAACAGCTTGAAGATCATTGAACAGCTTGAAAATCATTGAACAATCGAGGATCGACATAAATGCTTACTCGTAATTGTGAATATGCTATATGCTTACTCAAAGTATGAGTAGAAATACTAACAATCTATGTAATCAAGTACTCAATTGAGTACACTTCTCAATAATTAAAAAAATTATATTATTGATCCCTTGTATACATTAACTTTAAACAAATTATATAAAAATTCAAAAAAATATTTATATCAATTAAACTATTATATATAGATTTATCTAGTAAAATGGTTATCATAAAATAATTATTTACATTAATAAAACAAAAATATTTGTACAATCTATAGTATTAAAATCCATACTTTTGAATTATATTGATATATAATACTAACAATTATCAATAGTTCACCATTTTATCTTATAAAATATTGAATATAAAATGGATGTCTATTGTTTTCAATTCTACCACTTGTAACATCTATTTTACATTTCATGAATCCTATATTATTTTCAACTTTGGTGTGCATCCTATATTATTTTCAACTTTGGTGGGAATTCAATATGCTAATACATTCTCATTTCCTTCAAAAAAAAATTAAAAAACCTTCATATTAACCTTTTAAAATCTATTATATTTTCTTAATTCTTTCTTATAAAATAAAAATTCTCTTAATTCTTTTTATATAAATTAAATTTCCCTTAAATTATATTTATAAATATGGAAGCAAGTTACATCTCTTGCCAAGACGCTGAGAATATCATTAAAAAAAAAAAAGAACTCAAATCAAATTGGAGAGTACATTGGTGTTTGATAGTTATTTAGTTTTAAATATAATTATAATTCGCTATTTATATAGTGAGAATACTATATTCATAAATTATTGTTAATTATTTCCTTGTCTTGCATGGCGCGCAAGGACAAGAGAAGAGTTTGATGTTGTGGGAAAGAATTTGTTACTAGTTTGAATTGACAAAGTCCTCTTCTTACACATGGCTTGACATAGAGACTTTTCTTGTCTTTAAGAATGTTACAACTTACATTGTAGGTACATTGAGATGATATTTTTCCTATTTTCTTTTTATGATGTAAGTGGAAGTCTGGTCCAAAGGGTACACTGATATTGACACGGAAATGGGTGTTGCTAGATGTAATGTTATAAAAATATTTGTTATAATCTTTTATTTTTTTTATTACAAATTCCTATTGTGTAGTGTATAAGTTGTGTGCATGTATAGTTTGATTATTCATTTTAATGCTATATTATATATAGTTTCATGTTATCTATGGACATGTCACAATTGTATGTGATATTAATAGTATTTTATCCTCATGTTTTATTTTCCTTATCAATTAGGAGAGCCTATTGTGCTTTTAAGTTAATACATTCTATATTTGTTATTGTATGATAGCTACCTATGAGTGGAAACACTATTATACAAAGGAGGGCTAGATAAAGGAATGTTACATTCCCTCCCCTATTTCTCAACCTCGAGGGAGAGTCAACGAAAAACTTTCTCAAGCTCTCAAACTTAAGTTTCATGTGGAAAAGGATTATGATATCATATGCTACACCATCAACATATGGTTAACTTGTTGTTATCATAACCTACAAAACTTATCGTATGATAATTTATATATTTACATGTTAGTGGTAGGAGATAACGTATGGAGTATCCATAGAGGTAGGTGGTTACTATTAAAGCATTATATTATAAATTTTATTCTTATTTTAAGGTTGTGGAGATTCGCCTCCGCCACCACATGCCTCCTTCCCCCTCGCTCGACTCTCCCCCAAAGTGGCTCTTTTATATATACCAATATTAATATCTCATTGCTTTCAATTATATTTTGATTTATTATTGTGATTCTTATTTAAAAATCTATGTGTAAGAGCTTGATTTTAGTAAGGCTTTATAGTGTATTAGGGGTGAAAGAAGTAAAAGGTGAGTTTTAGGTGCATGTAGAGAATTTGGCCCAAGTTATATTTGTAACCTTAATTTAAAAGATTTTTTTGTTAACAATGGTTTGTCCATTGAAAGGGTATTGTGATGGATGAAGGATTTTTGTTTTCTATTTGAACATCCATAATTTGTGGATTTCTATTATATATTTATGAATTATTACAATATTATTACCTTACATAACCTATAGCTTTTGCTAAATACATGAGTAGTTGGTTTGAATCAATGTTTGTTGCAAATCTCCACCAATCACCACCAGGGAAAATTTTAGTGGCAAATATTTGTAGTTTGGCGAATAGTAGAATTCTGGGAATTTGATTTTGGTGAATACTACAACAACGACAATACCTAGGTTTCACCCAAAAATCCCATAAACAATAATCTATCCCATCTGAATCACCAAGGAATTTCCAATCCCAATGTATATTTTTATATTAAATCACCGCATGATCGCTGCACTGGGATTTGAAAACATTAATGTATCGCCAAGAAATTGACGCATAGGGATTTGAAAACATTAATGTTTCGCCAAGAAATCGACGCACATGGATTTGAAAACATTAATGTTTCACCAAGAAATCAACACACTAGGATTTGAAAACATTAATGTTTCGCCAAGAAATTGACGCTAGGATTTGAAACATTAATGTTTCGCCAAGAAATCTATAGAACCTTATTTGGCCAAGAAAACATTCCCGAAATTTTCCCAATATATACACAGAGGTGATGTTCTCCCACGATTTTCCAATTTGTGTATTTGCGAAGTAGTAGAAAGGGATTTAGCGAATCGGCATATTGCAATTTGCTTACAAAATTTCAAATAAATCCAGGCCTTGCCAAGGCTCGGCTAGTGTGTTGAACTTTACATCCTAGAAGCACTTATTGCAGGTGAGTCCTTAGTCTATTTGAGACTTGTTTTCTTTCATGTTGCATTTCTTTATCTGTGATTTCATCTTTGTAAGTTATTACAAAGCCTGGACATCCTCATCCTCATAACCACTATGTTTTTTATGTCATCTAGAATAGTCCTCCGCTTGCAACTAGTATTGCTATTTAGATACATCTAGATTATGTGTTTCACTTTCCATTTATTCCACGAAAATACCATGACCGTTTATCACATGCATGCACGCCTCATCCTTTAGGAAATAAGGGATAAAATATGCGGAATAATCCCTCAATGTTTCAGCATAGAAACTAATATGCGTAAAAATATTATAGATCTCAAATAAAAGTGCGAAATAAAATAACACAATTGAAGAGACAAATTTAATGTGGTTCCACTACAAGAGAATGGGTTTTTATCTACAAATTTTCCACAATATATAACTTATTCAAAATTGGAATCCAATTTTGATGATCCACCCACAATAAAATTGTGGAAACTTAAAATTGAATTTTCCACAAGAAAATTGTGAAAACTTAAAATTGTTGAATTTTCCACAATTATAAAGTTGTAGAAATTGTCACAAATGTAAAATTGTGAAACTTTTACAAATTTGAAATTGTAGAAATTTCCACAAATTTGAAATTGTAAAACCTTTCACAATATAAAAACATGGGAAAATTTATATAATTGTTAAGAAATTTAAATTTTTCACTTAGTACAATTTTTTTACATATTTAAAATAATGGAAAATATATTAAATTTACAAGTTAAAACAAATTATATACATATTTTAATTTCATAGATAATATCAATGTTTTAAATTAAGACATTCTACTAAATTTAAATATATATATATATTTTTTTATAATGTATTTATATATTTGTAAAAATTATTCAAAAAATTCACATATATAATTTTTTTCCCATAAAAATAATAACAAATATATATTACAAAATAAAATGATTATAAAAATACAAATAAAACGAACCAATAAATAAACATAAAATAATATATGTTCAGTAAAGAGAATAAAATGAGTACAAATAGGCACAAATATTGAATGAACTTGAGTGTAATCTACCCCATATTTTAAATTACACCTTATCGAAAAAATAACTTTTCTTTTCAATATTTAATGATTATCGAAGATGTTAGAGAATCCTAAGATGATGTATTCGAAATTTCTTATCTCGGCTTTTGATTTCATAGTTCTAGAAAAATAAATTTTTATGCACAAATTAAAACCTCGAATGTTTTCATAATTTTCTATGAACTTTATTTTCCAGAAAAAATAATGAAACATATTAAAGGATCATTGTCCCTTCAATGATTTAATCAGCCACTAATTCTTTCATAGTTTTCCTCTTGTAGATAATTCATTATTTAAAATTTGGTCTTGGGACATCAGCTCAACTTCCTGAACAAAATAAAAACTAGAAATTATTTTAGATCAATATGAAATATCTTTAAAAATTTGTACATCATAGATTGGGAACAATTTCTTACATAATATAGGAAAAGTTCCATAAATGAATAAAAACATCAAAGGCATATTACCAGTAAAAATAGAATCACTCCGTTAAAGTATTGTCTAGATAAATAATTTTTGCTAATGTACAAAGAATTTGATTATTTGCATAGAAAACACGATACACACACACACACAATTTTCGAAGTAAAAATCATTTCACCAAAGGCTTGAAGAAAATATTTAGATCTAATTGTATACATATTATCTACGCAGACCATTTGGGTTTTCTCTGTCTTCCCTCCCCAAGTCAAAATAATGAATTGAACTGGATACCGTCTATCAGTTATATGCATGCGTTAATGCAGCAAGAATCAATCAAATCTCTGTTGAAAAAATCAATTGCATGCGTTAATTTAGTAAAATTAATTGTTTGAATCTAGAATAAATAATTACATGAATAAATGTACCTAGAATTAATTCCACGTGTTATAAATAGTCTCGCTTTAAATTTTTGAAAGATCTACTTTTATTATCATTGCATATATTTATTCTTATTATGGGTTATACTTTTGTTTTGCACAAGCATTAATACATTAGCTATGTACTTTTAAATTTAAAATTATTATTAAAATTAAATAAAAGATATATGTTAATTTTAAAAGTAAAAAAATTATTTCTAAAACTTAAAATATGTTTTAAAAAATTATTATGTGAAGTATAAATTAGAAGTATTTATTATGTGTAGGATAAACCGTAGATATTTAATTTTAATCAATGGATGATATACTACATTTTCAAAAATTTAAATTTATAAATAATTAATAATTTATTATATTTTTAAAAATTATTTATGCATAAATTATTTATAATTAGTATAGATATCACTAACAAATTTATGTTAAAATGTTTTATTAGAAACTATTTTACAACTAGAATTTAGTGGTTATTATTAGTGTAAATTATACAAAAATAGATTCATGTAGTAAATCTCCATAATACATAATTTTTATATTTTGTGGATAATATACAATAGAATTCTTAGTCAAAGATTTTATATTTTGTGAATAATACATAATAGAAGTCTTAGTGATGTGGATTTTTCCTTTTTTTATTTGAATCTTTGAAATTGTATGAAATTTAGAATCATGATACATGAAATAATATAGATTATAAACAACTAAATTTATGTGAATTTCCCACAATATCATGGTACATTATATAGTGTAGATTTTCAATAAGTGTACATTATTAACAAGTAGACTTATGTAATGAAATAACTTTTGACAATTCATATTTTTACATTGTGTGTTTAATATAATATTTAATACATGTTTTAGTGATGTAGAATATATATTATTGGAATGAACTTTAAAATTGTGCTAAAAACTAGAAGTGTGATACATTATATTTGGGTTGTGTAATTATGACAACAATTATAATTTAAAAACTATGTTATTTTTCAAAACATGAAAATAAATATATTTTTTCCATGATTAAAATGTTAGAATATTATTATTCAACAAGTTTAAATGTGATTTGATAAAATCGTGGAATATTCACATTCTTTTTTAATAAAGTCTTTCCATTTTATTTTGATAATTCACATTTTTTCTACAAAATGACTAGTTTGTGGATAACATTGTGGGTAAATGATCCTTTCTCTAGTAGTGTTCATCTAATTTGGGCTACGCCCACCAAGAATCACTTGTGAAGATTTTATTATAAGCCACTACTCTCCCAATACAATACCTAGATCTCTGCTTGGAGCTATGCTCAACAAACTCTATAGAATTCACACCCAATTCAAAACACATCTGTGAATGATACATAATCCTACCATATGCATAAAACCATATAAGTAGATAATTGCTCTTTTACAAAATAATGGGTATCAAAACCATTCTCAAACATAAAAAATCCCATCCATATGAGAAAAACACGCTTTCTCGATATATCGGGCACGTCCAAAACATTTTTTTCACAGGGGACCCCGAAGGATATATAAAATGTGGTACATTCAATACTCTTAGTGTATAGTCTCACATTTCTCACATAAAAATAGAGGGCATTATAAAATGTGGTACATTCCGCATGGGAGGCATTTCGAGGGAATGGGAATGAGATGTGTGCCATAGACCTCCCGTGAAATGAGACTCGCTTTGGATATGAAAACATATCAATTGCGGCTCATTCCGTGGGGTTCATGTCTGCTGGGAGGATTTGGTCGGGAATGGAAGCAATGATCAAATTTGAAGGGCTCCTCATATTTTAACTATATCAAAGGAATTCCCCATATGGGAAAGGCCCTTACGAACATTTCTCCAATTATGTTAAATTTGACGATTTGACAGTCATCTAGATGTTTTTCCCTTCCATGGGGCAATCAAACAAGGCAGAAATGCTCCATGAGGAAAGTAGTCATTCCAGTGAAACCCTCAATTTTGTCGACGTCTTGTGTAGGTGCAGTCTGAGACACTGCCATACTTAGATTTCAGTTTTGGGTTCAGAGGAGGCATCACTTAGAGGAGGCTCAATCTCAATTATTATATGCAAGAACATCAAGGCTTAATGATAAATCTGATGTATACAATCATGGAATTGTTCTTCCGGAGTAGTTGATGGAAAGGAAGTTGTGGACAATAACTCAAATGTGTTGCAGTTGGTAAGATTTCTATTTGTTAATATTCTTTCAGATTTCAGCCTGTGAAATACACCATTTTTCCTTGGCCAATCCATGGAACTAATTTATCTCAAGACCCACCCAGGGACATGAAAATCTAACAAAGAAGAGCTATCCCTTGAACCAACATGCCAATGGGTTGTTTGAATATGGAGTTAGTGGTGCAGGTGAATTATGTAATGATTTACAGGCCTCAGAAGGAACCAAATTAATGAGCAATGGAAATGGAGACATTTCTACTGATAGAGAGGAAACTTCAGCTGGGGAAAGCACACAGGGCATGAAGAAAGGAGAGTTAAATCCAACACCAGATCAAGTAAAATTTATGGGACCTTATTTAAGCGATTCAAAGAGAGAAATTGATGTGTTTTCTACCACAAAAATTAACATGCAAGACGCTACCGCAGTAATCATAGATCTTGTTGTACAATTTTGAGAACAGAAGCTTTGGTTAGGTTTTTGTATATTGGCTATTGTTAGGGAAAGGATCATTATATTAGGTGACGGTAGAGATTGATCCTAATATTATGTGTTCTGAATCTATGAACATTCAGGAGGTATTTGACTCTCTTTCTCATCTAGAAATGGAATATGCAGTGATATCGCTACTGTATTGCTTGTATTCTGCAAGAAAGCAGTTGATTCCTAAATTGCTCTTTGGAGTTAAAAGTAATGTGATTGTAGGTATTTTTTCTGGTTTATGTTTTGTAGTTTCACTTTAGTTGGTACATGTTTCTTATAGAAGGAAGTTTGGGTGAAGAATAATGTTTGAGTTAATGGTTGGAGAAGACTTAATTGGATTCTTTCACTTGTTATCGATTGCTTCAATAAGAACGTTTTTGGGATCCTTTGTCTCTAAATGTAAGTTTTGATGTAAAATAGAAACCTACACACACACACACACACACACACACACACACACACACACGTGCAATATTAAACAAAAAAACCCTCAAGAACTAACTCAGAACACACATATATTTAATTTAATCTAATAGATTCTTGCGACGCCTATATTTATCTCTAAAGTCTTCTTAGATTAAATCTCTTTGATATAAAGAGACCTTGAATGGAACTTCTGGTTTTAATGCTAATTTGAAATTTTATATTACTCTAGGTACTTTGTGAAGCTCCAAGAGTTTTGAAGCCTATAGGAAGAAACAACACCGATGGCATTTTGGGCCTATGCAAATTTTTCGTTCCCTGCCTTCCAGGATATAATTTATTCCAAGGTATGTGATAGATTTATCTCTTCTTCCTTTCTTTTTCCATTTTTGATAAAGTTGTGCTTAACGCATAGATTGTCTCTAACAACTTTGCAGATTGTATTAGGATTTTCTTTGATGTTTGTGAGAATAAGCTTGTTTGTGGTAAAGTTTCCTTTTTCTAATAGATTTCCATCTATGGATGCAGATATTAATTGGCAAGAAAGAAAACCTAATTCTATTATTCTTCCTTTTGAGAAGGTTGATTCTTCCGTTTTATTCTTTCACATTGTTATGCATTATCCTTCCATCGACAATGTTTGTCCCAGAGGTTCAACCGCATGTTTAGGTGATATGTTGTATTCCAACTATAATGTCATTTCTTAGTGTGTTTTCACACCAAAATCATTTCCTTCAACATACCGTATCTTCTTTTTGAAAATACCATGTTTGTTACAAAGTTCACTACTATGGTATCCAGGATTGTTTCAACTTGGCAATGCTTATGAGTGGGTTGTGAAAAGAAGATGAGAAGATCTTCTCAAGCGGATTTGTTAGTTGTTGCAAAAGAGAATCTAAAGCATTAAGTCACCTATTACATCGTGGTGCTTCTTAGACTAGACTAGATATGTTGAGCAAACTTAGAGAGTAGAAATCTAAATTTCCAATCAAAAAGATTAACCGAATTTATAGAAAGGAACTTGCTTTGGCTTTTCTTATCCTCACTGCAAAGAACAAGAAGTTTGTTGTCAACATAAGAATTCACTTCTATTTCTTGTTATTTCGGGTCTATCCTTTATGGTTGTTGGGAGTGACCTTATTGAAGAGCAAGTTAACTAATATGTAAAGCTATGAAATTTGTACCTATGCCATTTGTAATGGCAGAAATCTCTAATTATTGCACCGATTTTACATTTATATATGTAATGCAAGGAGTACTAGGTTCACACCTTAAGTAAGATGGTTATGAGACTTGATGATGTTTGAGGTGTAAAACCCATCAAGAAGATCAAACGTGTTTCCCCTATGGGAAAGGCCTCTTCGGTTGTTCACGGGATGAAAGTAAGTTTGACGGGTGGTAAGATGTCACAACCCTATATTTAATTTAACACACGTTTTGATGGGATTTTTGAGGTTTTAATAGTTTCGGCATTTGCATGTTTCAATGTAAAGACCAATGGCAGGCTATGGAGTTGTATGTTTTCTTCATTGAGTATTAGTATCGATTGAAACTGTGATTGTATACATCAATTTTGGTGATTATTTTTCATCGTCATCTTAGATGGTATTGAAAACCATTCCGAATGGTGATTAACAATCCTCTGATCCATCATCCTAGCCAAGATCAGGATGAGTTGATTATTTATCGAGGACCTTCTCTTCGACCAGGTCATCGCTAACCCCAACAAACTAAGGGGTAGGGGCAGGGGCAGACACTACCAAAGTGTCCACCGCATGAATAGGGGAGGTCACTGCAGAAGACACCAAGGACAGAAAATCACCCGCATGGCTAACCACATACCCAAAAACTAGATTATAGTGTGCACACAAAGTGTTTGAAAAAATGTCTGAGCGACTTGTGACTTCATTAAAATTAGTACCCACAAAGCTTGTGTGAATTTGAAACCGAGCTGGAAATAATTGGAAGCATCACGCATCGGAATCTTGTGAGTCTGCGTGGATATTCACTTTCTCCACATGGAAACCTACTGTTATTTTCTGAGACATCCTACACGGTGAGTAAAATGATTATGTTATGAAGAAAAATGGATATGTACATTGTAGATTCATATTTTGATATTATTACAGGGATGTGAACACTTCTAACATTCATTTAGATGATAATTTTGAAGCATATTTGTCAGAATTTGGCATTGCCAAGTGCATTTCCTCGGCCAAAACCCACACTCTACCTATGTTATGGGTACCATTGGTTACATTGACCCTAAATATGTAAGAACATCAATCTGATGTATACAGTTATGGAAATTGTTCTTCTAGAGTTGCTGAACACAAATTTATTTTTTCTGGACAAGTCTGCCTTGGGTGGATTTGAATCACTTGCCATTTATTTTTCTGCCATGCCTAAAACTTTATGAAACTACTGCCTTGACATAATTGGATACTTGGATTCAGTCAGGCTTTGGGGCCTTGGGCACAACATGTAGATTCATGCCTTCATTTTTGCATTACAGAAGCAAAAAATTGATTCTCACGAGCCATTGTTTCTATTCTGATTGTGGTGATTGTGCTACTTCCATCAGGTTAGATTTGACCAATTGTTCAATAAGTGAAGTTCAGATGACTCTGGCTTGCTTCTCTAGAGTCCATTCGTGAATTCCTTCTCATAATGGTGGTAATTTCTTCTCCAGATGAGCCTATAACTATGAACATCATTCAGGAACATTGAAATCATAGCAACCTAACAATACGTTTGAAATTTGAAACAAAACTGCAATCCCATGTTAATATGATTTTTTTTCTTTGTTATATTTTATTTTGATATATAGGCATCAAATGCAGTTTTAGCTACAATGTTAGTAAACCTCCACAATCACTTTTGATTTTGTATAGGACCATGTTTGCATGCATTGATTGTTATTCTTATCACCTTGCACTACCCATAGTTGGCTTTATTTGGAACACAAGTAATGCTCAATTATGTTATATATTGTTTGTTATCTTGAAATATTATTTAATTATTTTCTTTATCTTAGCATTTCGTGAAGTTAGAGAGGTGTAATCAGGTTTCACTTTACTTGTATTTTGACATCAATAAAGTCTACCTATACACATAGAAGATTTGGGTCCCCTCAAGAGTTGATTTTGTTTTAGACTCAAATAGTGACAATTTTTTATGCCATGAAATTGATACTTATTCATGAATACATTTGAGCTTGGTGGTCAGCATTCGATGAGTTATTGTGGCATATAGACTTGGAGGGTCCTCGTATTGCAATAAGGATGCATGGAAGAAAATTTGTATATGCAAGGAACATTAACACTATTATTGCTATGGACATTTCATTTTTCTCATGTCGAATTCTTTTGTTATATAGTTCTCATTTTGAGTTGGAAGCTTCTATGCAAAGGATTGCATGCTTCTTCAAAGTCCAAATTATGGCCTGATATTATAGTTAAATGAATACTGAGGTAGAAGATACATAAAACTAAGTGGCACTACACTATAAGGTTTCAAAGTTGGGTGGTTTCTTTTAGCTTATTTTTCCTTGGGAATAACACAAGTTTAGTTCTTACATAGAATATTTGGGTTCCCGAAGAGTTGATTTTGCTTTAGACTAGTGATATATTTTGATGTTATTAGGTTGATACTTATCCATGAAGGCACTTGAGCTTCACGGTTAGCATTAAATGAGTTATAGATGTTTCAACCAGGAAAATCCTTATATTGCTCCAAGGATGCATGAAGCGTAACTCTATGCATGCAAGAAACTTCAACTCAATCATTGTTATCGATGTTTTCACTATTCCAATTTCATGTTAAATATTCTGTCATATAATTCTCATTTTGAATTAAAAAGTTCCACGTAAATAATTATATGGTTCTTCATATTCCTTGGACTTTAGGTCCTGAAGAAATAATGGCTAATATTATAGTTCAAAGAAGCCGAGGAGGAAGAAACATGTAGCCAAGTACTAGAGTAATAGGTTGATAACTTAGGTGGTCTCTTAAAACCTATTTTTATTTGGGTGTAGTGTATATTTTATTTTGTGTTTGTTTACTACATCTTTTTATGCTACTAGGTAGGCCTATCTTTGAATAAACCTAAAATGAAAAATATAAGAAATTCCAAACTTATATTTTTTGGCTTAGCAACATTAGAAATTCCACACAACTTAGAATATATTAATAGAAAAAGTAGTTACTAAACCTAGTGTGAGACACAAGCAAAGGTTAGTGACAATTAACTACCACAAAGTCTATGAAAATAGAGAACAAAATTTGAAATTATTTGTTGAAATTATTTCTCCATGACACTTGCATTCTTTAAAGTATGCAATGCAATACATTTGGTTCAGATAGAGGAAATTCTGGTCATCCGAGGAAACCTACAAAAATTCTGATAAATTGTTTAGTTTTATGCCATGTATAGTAAAAATTCAAAACTCAATAGACACAAATATCCAAATTTCTTACCATAGATCTTCATCCATGGATGAGAACCCTTGGTCATTACATATAAATGTGGCAGGATCACCTGGTACTTAATAAGAACTCGTCAATTCATAATTCACCCTCAACATTCTTTCAAGCTTTATAGAGAAGTACAAGTACACTATGGTTTTGGAGCTACTACTTGATTAAAAAGTTCCCTAGATATCTTAGAATTAGTACGTTTTAATTCAAAATGGTTTTTGAATAAAATCAAGTGATTAAAGTGGAATTTCTTCCCTTTAACCTTTAACATTGGATTCATAATGCTTCATAAATGTTTTTAATCAGCATGCTCATTCAAAGTATAACCTGCAATCATTGAGTTGAACAAGGCTTTGTCTCTGTCAAACAATTCATCAAATACCTGGTGGGCATCTTCTAGACTCCCCATTTTAACATACATATCAACAAACTATGCATTTCATACAAAAGAATCTGACATAACTTCATTCTTGATTATGTATGCATATGTCCTTACCATGTTGTGGATATGTTATATATAGGTAGATTGAGAGTACAATTACAATTGTGTCTGCTCCTGGATTCTCTCCAACCATTAACATTTTCCAAAAGATCCTCAAGACCTCATGACTATGCCCTTTGTGAGCATACCCACCTATTATTGTGTTCCAACTGACCACATTCGACACAACCCCGAATAACTGCATTACCCTCAAAAGTTTGAAGGCCTTGTCACAATTTCTATGTCAAGGATTGCATGCTTCTTCAAAGTCAAACTATGGCCTAATATTATAGTTAAATGAATACTGAGGTAGAAGATACATAAAACTAAGTGGTACTACACTATTAGGTTTAAAAGTTGGGTGGTTTCTTTTAGCTTATTTTTCCTTGGGAATAGCGCAAGTTTAGTTTTACATAGAAGATTTGGGTTCCTTAAAGAGTTGATTTTGCTTTAGACTAGTGATATATTTTGATGTTATCAGGTTGATACTTATCCATGAATGCACTTGAGCTTCACAGTTAGCATTAAATGAGTTATAGATGTTTCAACCAGGACAATCCTTATATTGCTCCAAGGATGCATGAAGCAGAACATGTGCATGCAAGAAACTTCAACTCAATTATTGTTATCGATGTTTTCATTGTTCCAATTTCATGTTAAATATTCTGTCATATACTTCTCATTTTGAATTAAAAAATTCCACGTAAATAATTATATGTTTCTTTAAAGTCCTTTAACTCTAGGTCGTGAAGAAATAATGCCCTAATATTATAGTTTAAAGAAGCTAGAGGAGGAAGAAACATGGAGCCAAGTACTGGAGTAATAGGTTGATAACTTAGGTGGTCTCTTAAAACCTATTTTTACTTGGGCATAGTGTATATTTTATTTTGTGTCTATTTGCTACATATTTTTATGCTTCCAGGTAGGCCTATCTTTGAATAAACCTAAAATGAAAAATATAAAAATTCCACACTTATATTTTTTGGCTTAGCAACATAAGAAATTCCATACAACTTAGAATCTCTTAATAGAAAAAGTAGTCACTAAAACTAGTGCGAGACACAAGCAAGGGTTAGTGATAATTAACTACCACAAAGTCTACAATAGAGAACAAAATTTGAAATTGTTTGTTGAAATAATTTATCCATGATGCTTGCATTCTTTAAAGTATGGAATGCAATACATTTTGTTCGATAGAGGAAATTTTGGTCGTATGAGGAAACCTACAAAAATTCTAATAAATTGTTTAGTTTTCTGCCTTGTATAGTAAAAATTCAAAACTCAATAGACACAAATATCCAGATTACTTACCATAGATCTTCATCCATGGATGAGAACCCTTGGTATTTAATAAGAACTTTTCAATTCATAATTCACTCTCAACATTATTTCAAGCTTTATAGAGAAGTACAAGTACACTGTGGTTTTGGAGCTACTACTTGATTAAAAATTTCCCTAGATATCTCAGAATTGGTACGTTTTAATTCAAAATGGTTTCTGAATAAAATCAAGTGATTAAAGTGGAATTCCTTCCTTCCTTTTACCTTTAACAATTGGATTCGTAATGCTTCATAAATGTTTTTAATCAGCATGCTCATTCAGAGTATAACCTGTAATCATTGAGTTGAACAAGGCTTTGTCTCTCAAAAAATTCATCAAATAGCTGGTGGGTATCTTATAGACTCCCCATTTTAACATACATATCAAAAAACTGTGAATTTCCTATAAAAGAATCTGACATAACCTCATTTCTGATTATGTATGCATGTATTCCTTACCATGTTGTGGATTTGTTATATATAGGTAGATTGAGAGTACAATTACAATTGTGTTTGCTCTTGGCTTCTCTCCAACCATTAACATTTTCCAAAAGAGCCTCAAGACCTCATGACTATGCCCTTTGTGAGCATACCCACCTATTACTGTGTTCCAACTGACCACATTCGACACAACCCCAAATAACTGCATTTGCCTCAAAAGGTTGAAGGCCTTGTCAAATTTTTTTCGCACCATTGATATTTTAGAAAATACATTCAATCAGTCTTTGGTGACATCACATAATTCTATTGAATTTATAAATAAGATAAAGACTTGGAGATGGATACATACTTTCCATGGAAAAGAAGCACATGAACTATTGTGGCAGTCAATGCAGCAAATCCCACTCCATATGTCATAGCAAAAAAGGTACTTAAATGTAATGTGCCATACTCCTCATAAGCCTTCAAGTCCAGATGGAAATTTGAATCAATAATCTTGGAAATTTTGTACTCTTGGCCAGAGGAGGTGAAAAGATCCTTAGAAAATATGGGAAATGTCTTTGCATCAAAAACATTTAGCCAATATGCCAATGGTGTCATCACATACATTACAAACACAAATCCAACAACTACGTTCACATGGCAAACCAAGGACTGACAAGTGGGCTTCCCAAGTAAGAAGAAATTGTTGACCAGTCTATTCCAATGACACCTATAACAAGTTGCACAGATTTAGGAAATATCTAGCAGATTCATGGGCTCCTCGGTGGCAACAATATCAAGTTCTCGCCAATTCAAGGAACTTAAATTGGAGGCATCATAAGCCAAGAGACCTAAAACAAGCCCCAAAAGATCATATCCGGGTTTGTCATAGAAAATCCCAGACCAGTTACCAAGATTCTAATAAACCAATACACATCTCTCCACATAAGGCTCCCCCAAGACCCCAACAAGAATATGAAACTCTTTATAGTCAATCCCTCTATGATAAAGGCTACCACTTTGCAACCTTACTACCCAAGCTTAATACTATACATATTTGATGGTACTGGTGCATCATATTCAATGCACTGTCTGAGG
The DNA here is from genome assembly GCA_018340775.1 of Taxus wallichiana var. yunnanensis. Classification (NCBI taxonomy): domain Eukaryota; kingdom Viridiplantae; phylum Streptophyta; class Pinopsida; order Cupressales; family Taxaceae; genus Taxus; species Taxus wallichiana. The sequence continues at coordinate 275,288,991 of CM031240.1, forward strand.
CCTAACAAAGGCTCTGGAGGCATATCCTTGAAGAAAGACATCCAGTGACCTCAAATCTTATCCTTAATGAAGCATTGGTTTTTTACTCCTTATTTACCTTTTTTCAATCACTGATTCTTTACTTCTTATTTATGTTTTTTTAATCACTGATTTTAACACGTGGAGATGACTTGGGAAAGAGGTTCGTCATTAATACGTGTTTAGTATTTTTTGGGCTTTATTATATCACCTGCATACTTCTGTAATCACCTACATAAAAAGTGCTCTATAAAACCTTGTTTGTGTTTACACTGAAATTATCATGATTGTTGAAATCTTTGATCCTGCATGGAAAAATATTGAATTTAATGGAATATGTCATTTTTGAATTTGAAGTTTTGTATGTGGTTCAAGGAACCCACAAAGAATATTGAGAGGTATCCCAACAGGTTTGATGTCCAGTTGTATAGTTGTCACTCCTTTCCTTGTACCAACAATTTTGAAGTCCATATCTCCCAAATGATCTTCAAGACCCTAAAAATAGTGAACATCTCAGACTAGGCATTAGGAAAGAGAATCTTCATAAGATTTTCTAGAAAACCAAACAATATGATTCTTCATCGATTATAATCCATGTTTATTTAAGATTATTACAACATATGCAAGGCAAATAATGTGGCATACCAATATATTTGTCATACAACCTTTCAATGTAATGTTTCTTCTATATTCCTACACTACCACTATCGAGTGTACAATAAAGGTTTTTTCAACAAAAGACCAACCAAACACCCAATGCAACACTAACACAATTACCTTGAAATAAATACAAACCATGTCAACTATAAATGTAATTAACTATCGAAAATGGTATCAAATGTATTCATGTTTAAAGCGAATAAAAATGGACACAAACGGCTACCACTCATGATATAAAATCTACACATGCACGAAAGCCTTCATGTATTCATGTTAAGTTCAAATAAAATAGTTCGCAAAATGCTATCACTCATGATATAAGATTTGAAATTGTATATGTACGAATTTGTAACAAGTTTGAAATGAAGAGATGATACCTTTAAAAAAGTGGTTCATCTATATTTCTACACTTACAAAATAACACTTTTCAACATACATGTTCAAATTTTCCTTCCTATTATTGCTCGCTTCTTTATGTAAACAAAAAAAAACTCATTTTTATTTTCTTCTTCATTATATATGCATACAAATACCTATAGTTTTCAAATGCCGAGAAAGAACCATGCAATTTATAGTTGTTTCCATCCAAATCTTTGTAAATTATATCACTTTTTTCATATTGAATTGTTTTAAAGGTTAGACCTCATGTTTGCGCTATTTAAATGAAGTGGTTCATCTATATTTCTACACAACCAAAATCAATCACACCCCTTATCAACATCAACTAAAAAAAGTAATAACTATCCCTCTAAAACAAATAACTTATACCGTTCGGCGTTCACATTGCATTGTACACATGCGATTGCTAGTTTGACGGGATAGGTTAAGCTTTACCCTTCGTGAATGAAAAATTGAACAACACATTACCCTTCTAAAGAAAAAACGAAAATGCTTATTTCCTTTGAATAGATTTGATTAATTTAAATAAAATAAATATGAAAAAATTCAAAAATTTAAATAATATATAACATCAAATAATAATTTTGAAATTTATTTAAATTAAATAATCAAGATTAAAAAATGTAATTACACAAGTTATAAGTTTGACAAATCCTTGTAACAAATTTGTAAGTTGGCCGTAGATTTTTTTTTTTAGCATGATACATGAACCATAGGCTCACCAACTTAGGTAATCGTAGTGCCACATGTTTCAAATCATTTCATTCCTAGTTAAGTTTTATTAACTGATAGAAAATATTGGTATGGAGGAGACACCAAGGGATGTTGAATTTAAAGATTATTGTTCTAAAACTAGATTGTACCTTCCTAAGACAACAAATGGAACAATTCAAGAACTTAGGGCATGTCTCTCATATATTTGTTAAAACCTATAATTCAAGAAGTACAAGGTTATTAATTTTTTTATAAATATAATAGAATGTTATACATTGAATCAATAATACCTTCTTAATAAACATATCGAGTAATATATTATCGCACTTGAAATATTGTAGAGACAAGAAGCAATAACAATTTACTATTGAGAAAATATTGAGAAATTAAAAATGGCATAATTGTGGTGCTAATGTGTAAAATAGACATGTATTTAAACAAATTATACATTACGTAGTAAATTGTTCCAAAATTCAAAAATACATTCGGTATTTTTATCAAACAATGTCTTGGACAACACATTTACATTGATAATATTTTGAGCAAAAAAACTCACTAGGACTTGAATTCACTTGTTTCTTGTACAAATTTTCACTCATGCATAAGGTTGTGGATTTGGTAATCAAACATTTATAAAAATAAGTAATATTTAAATGACCAGTTTATAAAATAAATAAGGGCATTGAGAATAAACCACCAAATTCCAAACATGATTTACAAGCAAGCAAAAGCTAAAAGAGAATATCACTCTTTTGAAAATAGAAAGAGTAAGGTAATTTCTTATTTTCTAGAGATTTATCCTTTTTCCTAGTGATTTTTTTGCATAATTTGTGTGAAGTGAATGCAACTTTTGAAGTGTAAATTTTAAAATTACAACAACATGTCTATAATATTTAATATAAAGGAAAAAATCAACATCTCGGGGTCTTTTTAATTCCTGCATCCTTCAAGTTTCTTTAACTCATTTTCCAAGTAGGAACACGATAGATACAAAGAATATCCTTATCATGATTGTATCATATGTGAAACATCGATCAAAGCATTCAAGATTCTCTCAAGCATAATGATACTTTAGTTGACTTTGACACATTGACATTTCATTTTCAAGCCAAGAACCCTCATACATTCTCAAGAATTCATAGTCTCATACCACAATGAGTCATAAATGGAGACCATATATTATGTCTCATCTCCTTTGAAATGATGAACACTCTTGGTAATTGGATTATGATAGACCTCATACCTCTGATGAATCAATCATTTTTCATGAGCATATGCACACCTTGTTTGGTTTGATGACAACATTTAGAATCTCTATACAACAGAAAAACCTCTATACATTATGATGAGCTCGGTCATCGAGACTCCTTCATTAATCAACTAAAGATAGATCATACCTTGGATGAATCAATGAACTCGAGTCCTTTATGAGTAGATAGATATTATACTTTGATTTCAAACCTGAGCACTAGACCACGAGATCACCTATTTCATTTTTGATTAGCTACAAGAGACTTCTTATCACTAGAGTGTCTTATCTTTAGAGTGTCTTTGGCTGCTCAACAAATAATTTTAAATTTTAAATTACTTGTTCTCTTCTCAAACCTCTGATAAATCTTCATTTTCTTGATGTATGCTCTAATTCTTATTATACTAATATAACACTCTTGCAAAAAGTAGTACATGTTAAGTGACACAACATTATTTTTCTTTATACATATTTCTCATGTTGAGATGTCTGTGCACATATCAATATCATTTAGTCTAACATGTTGTATCTTTTTTTCTTTCAATTCTATAGGATTCATTGATTTAGAAAAATGACACCTAAAAAGGGAAGCTCAGCCTCAGGCAAAAATGTTATTCCAACCCCTCCTGGTAGTGGTACTAGCCTTTGAAAAATAACATTTTATTTTGAGAAACCATCTAAGGAAACCCATCCTTCTCTAGTAGGACCATCACAATCAAGGGATAATGATTACATTCAAAATGAAACTCAGAATGAGAATGTGTTCATTTTTAATTTGCTTGATGTTGTCAATGACAACAATAATGAAATGCCTACCCTTGAATACATTTCATTCAATGATGTTGAGTTTGACACGGTACCACCTATCCAATTAAATGAAGATGAAACTACATCACCTATCACTGTCATCGATTGTGCCCAAGTGAATTTTGGAGGTAAAAATTATGGCAATGATAATCAACGAAGTATAAATTCCTCCAAGGAAAATACTCAGCGGACACCTATTTCTGGAAGAAAGAGAAAGGAAATAAAATGGGACTTGGGAAGGAGTTTCAAGTTAGAGTGGGTTTCTAAGTTTCCATTTATTTAGCTGTGTTGAAAATGAGAATAAAGATGAACCTCCGAAAGAATGAAAATGTACAATTTTTAGTTGGAGTTTGGGCAGGGACAAGACAACACAACTTAAGTTGATACTATTGAGAAGCATGTAGGAAATATATATCAAAAGATAATTGTAGATGGTGTTGAGAAGAATGTTTCCAGATGGAAAATGTAAATGATTGTTTGCATATTAGGTATAAAAATAATTTGACAAACACAAGAGAAATGAAATAATAGTTGCAGCGAATGGAGGGACAATTACCTCTCAATTCAACAAGATCGTTCAAAACATTCTTTTGGGTAAAGCAATTCAGCTAGCCATTGTTTTTTACATTTTGAAAAGAGGTCTTCCTATAACAAATTTACTTGAATATAATAAAATATTGTATTTCCTTGGTATCCCACACTTTACTCATTCTCACTAGTCGAAAAGTCATGGTTGGGATTGGGAAAAATGCCTAGCTATGGTTGAGAAAGAAGACTTGAAAGAGAAACTGAAGTCTACACGATACATATCTTTGTCTATTGATGAGGTTACAATAGTAGATAATATTTCTTAGGTATGTATGCATGTGTATACTATTGAGAATTCTGTGAGATAGCCTTACTTACTTGTCATTCACAAGATGAGAGAGAACTCCAATGCTGAAAATCTTTGTGAGTTGGTGATAAAAAGTTTGAAGGAGATCGGTGACATGGATGATGTTGCAATTGCATCAAAGTTGGTATGTGTCGGGGAAGATGGGGCATCTGTAATGCAAGGTCATTGTAATGGCCTATGTGTAAGACTCCAAACATCTCATTTCCCTTATATGATTGCCATTCATTGTATGGCTCATAGAATAAACCTAGCTTATAGAATAGTTGGCAAATTTAAACTTGTAGCAAAAGTTGAAGACCTTGTTCGAGAGGTGCATGCTTATTTCTGTCATAGTCCTAAAAGGTTCATGGAATTCCAAATATTTAAGGAATAAAAATGGGCATAAACTATTAAAATATGTCGACACCGGGTGGATCTCATTGTACCAACCGGTTAATAGGGTGTACGAAGAGTATCAATCCTTATTAGGAGTGATGTGGCATAATCACATGGAAGTGGACATGGCCCATGATTTGATACATCGTTTGAATAATATAGATTCATTGCTAATGTTGTGTGGTCTCCTTCCCATGTTGGAAGAAATTCATCGTTTAATTAAACAATCCCAAGAAATAACTATATATATTGTTGATTTTTCTAGTTTGAGGAAACAAGTTTGTATGCCAATAGAATATTTGTATCTCAATGAAACTGATTTTCAGTCCAATGTTTGATGGTTGGAATGATTTCATAAATATTAGAAATGCTAGTATCTTTCTAAGCTCAACTTATTTGGGGAAGTATGTGGATGGATATGAGATACCGATGTACATGTTTAAAGTAGTAGCCGATAAGGTTGAGGAGGTAAAAGTCACAAGGTTGTTGTTTGATAACATTGTATCATCAACAAGGGTGAGGTTAAGAGAAATTGTAGTGTCCCTACTAGAAGAAATAAGGGAGAAATTTAGAAGGGATGATTTACTTGAAGCAATGGCTATAGTAAATCGACCTTTTGGAATCTTGTCCAAAATGAAAGACATATGCAGGAAGACTACTTCAAGAGGTTGACTACATTGATTCAACATTTTTGTAAGCCTGTTGATATCAATGGAATGAATATTGCAAGTATTTTAAGAAAGGAAAGTTTGAGTGCTCAATCTCATGAATTTGCCACTACAATGATTCAACAATTCAAAGATTTGGATAATCCCTTATAGTGTGGAGACATACTCCGGCTATGGAAAAAAATTGGGGTGAGTACTATTTTACAAAGAAAACCATTTCGAGTTTTTCTCATTGGTGATCTATGTCAAACAATGATTTTGGGTTCAAATGAAGATGAGATAATTTTCAGTGCCTTGGTCTTTATAAAGCCAAAATTGTGAAACAAGCTTGATAAAAAATTATAAAATTGTTTGAGAATTTATACATCATGGTAAGAAGTGGATAAATTTCCCTACGACAGGGCTCTTTCAATATGGAAGTCAATTACTGAAAGGAGAGGCGATGAAAAAAATGGCACAAATACAACATACGACCCTATTGCAGCAATTAGCTATCAAGAAACATAGAGTCATTCTAATAGATCTGATGAATAAAATGATACAAATGATTCAGTCCATTAAGTTGGAAGATTCCATTAGTAGATATCCTATGATATAGATGTTCATATAATAATTAATATATTCAAATATTCAAGACATTTTTTTTGAATCTCAAATAAGTATTAGCACTCACCCCAAACTTACATGTGCCTAAAGGTAATCATATTGATTCCATTTCCATTTTGATTGCAGAAACATTACAAAGTCATGTTTTAATGAGTATTTAATATATTTCACATACAATGTTGTTGATCTCTTTTATAGAAAGCATACACCGCGGCTAGTTGGCTATTAAATCACACCGCATTTACATTATTATATACTTTAGGCATATAAGAGTTTTGGTGCTTAATTTTAAGATAGAATAAGTGTCTTTTCTTGAATCATTATTGAAATGAAAATTTAAAAATAACACTATTCCTCATTCAACTTGCTTGAGACATGCCTTGTATGAAAAAATTTAAGATTGTCACTGCAACAAATGGAACAATTTTCAAAATGGATCTAAATACACTAAAGAGTAAATCCATGCACATATATATTTAACTTGTGCACCTCTTTGTAATAGTTTTCATCAACCACACCAAACCTAAATATTACATGTTTATTAATACAATAAACATAAAGATAACTCTAGCCTATTAATAAGAAAATTTACTATTTTTATCCATGACCATGATTTCCTCCCAAATAATAGAAACAACAAAACCAAACTGCCACTTCAACTTGGAATCAAGCTCCACAACTTTAACAAATTATATCATCTTCTGTAACATGCTCCACTCTTCATCTGTTGGAATTGAAATTTGTTGTAAATCGAGTGACTAACATGCGGCTTTGTTATCAATTCATAACTGATAGTGGATCTTTCCTTTAATGTTGAATACAAACTTATTGACAGGGTTATCAATCATTTAACAAAGTCAAAAAGGTTTTTATCATCTAGCTTCTAAGGAATTCGGTCCTTCTCTTGAGTCATTTTTTCTTTCATCTTCTTCTGGAATGCATCCTTCTTAATGAATTGGCTTGTGTTTGTCAAAAGGAATTGGCAAACCAAGCTTTGTGAACTCATGTACCTTTCCATGCAGCTCATGTAACATTCTTTGACACTTATTCAGAAATTCTTGTGCTTGACCCAACATCACACACTTCCGAATGATAGATGATACCTTTATTAAGGCATCAAATCATTTATGAATTTCTCGGATGCCAATTTGTGTCATTGAATTTGTAGATAGCTTCTAAAATTTTCTTTGTTATATCCTCTCTTAAATCCACCACTTTTCTGCTACCTATTAAGTATTCACAGAGCTTATCAAAGATTCTCTCATAATCAGTCATGAAATTCAAATAATCTAATCAAATCATCAATTTTTTGGTTTATTTTCCCCAAAAATTATCTCATCATATTAATCAATGCCTTTTATGAAATCCATATAGTTTGATGTTGGAAGATTCTATTTCCTTTTTTTCTTTCACCAATTCCTGTTTCATTTTGTTTTTTCTCATCATCTAGGCTCTATTTCTTTTGTTGGAAGATTTTTTCATTCCTAGGCTATATTCCCATTTTTCCCATTTTTTGACCTTTTCTTTCTCTTCCTTCACACCTCTTTCAACTCTCCCAATGTTTTTGTAATCTATTTTTCTTACTCAAGTTTCTTGTAACTTTTTCTTCGCATATTTCTAGTTCTACCTATGCCTGTTCATTCAAAGCAACTATAGTCATAGAGGTAGATGATTTTATCTTCCTCTCCAACTCACATGTCTTATTAACGGTGCTTTTCCTTTTTCTTTCTCATTTTCCAGGTCTGCCTCTAACTTTTGAATCTTATTATTCAACTTATTGTTCTCCCTCTCTTCCTTTAGTAATGTTGTGTAAACCACATCATTTTCCTTTTGATACATTAATTTTGTCAAAAGGTTTCATTTCATTAAGAAACATTTGAAGGGAGGTCACATCGTAGTCAGTGGGAAGCATTTCATTCTTTGGTTTTAAAACTTTGGGCACAACATACATGTATTCCATGGTATCTGTGTCTAGGTTATATGTAGGCAATACCCTCATTGTGGCTAGATCTAAAGTTCTAGTAGCATGTAGAATTTGCTTCTTCTTTTTTTTCTTTCTGCTTTATTGACAAACTCACTTGGTAATCAAAACCTGAGGTGTTCGTAGGAGTGAATTGTTCCACCTTGAATGGAGGAGTAATTGAAGTTTGGGGAGAATTTCCCTATAGAATGGTAGTTTGTTTAGGGGTGGCAGTGGCACCACCTTCTATAAATAGTTGTCTTGAGTAAGGAGTAACTGTACTTGTATTTGCCTTTGTCTTATGCCTCTTCTCTCTTCCTTGTTGGACAATATTCCTACCAACTTCAACTATATCTATTGGCCTCTTTAAGTTTCCAACACTCTATTGACTACTACCATCATCACTAGAACTGCTAACCTTAGCAATAGTAACAGATTCATGGCCAACTTATCCTTTAGGAATTTAAACGTGTGGCTGAACTGTTTGCCGAGGATTTGAATCTGAAGTAAATTGTACTTGATTAGCACTTGTAGATGTTGTTGTATGCAGTGGTCCTTCCTCCGAAGGTGAAGCTCCAAGGTCTGACCTGTCCAAAACGTTTTTAGACTATACCTCTGGTGGAAACCAAACAACTTGTCCTCTTGAACCCAACCCACCACTAGTAAAACCCAAATTTTCAACAATAACTGCTCATGTAGTATATATTTCTTTCAAACCTTCATTGAGACTTGGTTTATATGTGATAATTTTATGGGGATTGTGTAATTCCTTAGAGGCATTGTCATCATCACTACTTTCCTCTCTAAGATGCCCTTTCTTCCACAATTTGCTGAAATATGCATCTTTTGGAATATAATCATAGTCTTCTACATATTTTGGATGGCCTAAGTCCTGCCTCATAGACAAAAGGCAATAATTTTTAACCTTGTCCAATTTCTATCTCACAATTCTTGTTGTAATGCCTTTGGCATGCTTTTAGTGGACTTTTTATGAAGTTTTGCAGATTGAAAATCCTCTGGTTTTTTTTGTGGAGGCTCAGGCAATCCAAATTTTTTTTTGACAACTCTTGAGAACTAATTCCTTGCTCAAAAACAATTTTATTCATTGCTATTTGTAATTCATCCCAAGAGTTCTTGTTTTTCAATTTTTCTAGCAAGGGTTTTCTTTCATGTTGAATTTTAGTGGATATTTCCTATTCGCCACTACCCTTGCTTTAATCACCTCACATGGGTCATATACCTAGTGAAAGTCAACATCAAACTTAAAAATATGTAAGATTTCATGTGCCACATAGAATTGCTTTTCTTTCAAATGTGAACCCTCCATATGAGAACGACAAGGAAGGAAATATGCTCTTCTTTTGCTGAGAAACAAAATAGAGATTATTTGTGCTTTCCATCTGTCATATATATTTCAAGGAAAAAACTCTCTCTATCACATGTATTGGAAATTTGTAAGGTTGTACTCATGATCCATAAAACCTTAGCACAATATAATCCTCCGTGAAGTACCAATCTGCTAACTATATTTCTAATCCCAGTTGAATGCAATCTCTACATTTCACAGAAATCTAGGAATTATACTTTTTGTAAATGCTTCATACATTGGAGCCCAAAAATAATCCACAAATTGACTATAGTCCCCTCTATTATCATACATCCTTATCTTGAGGGACCACTCATTTAATGAATGCACAACTTATGGGCTGGAGCTCAATTGTAAGTTTTTTTTTTCAAACCATCTAGAAAAACTACCATAGAATTAAATAACGCAAGTAGGTAGTGAACCTAAATGTCTTAGTGTCGAGCCATTCTTTATTTTGTTAATAATTTTTTATGCATAGATTCTGCAATGTACCCAACAAATCTGTATTGACAAGGTGGATTAACGAAATGGATATTGTATACCATTTCTAGGAGGGTTTCATCCATTTTCTCATCGCTATCGAAGCCAAGGAAAAATACTAGCATAGAAATGGTATCCCTGACCCATGGTTTAAATATGGTAATTACATACGAGCCTTCCCTTTTAGTACCTTTACATCAAATCTTAATTTTCATAAAAACGCATCTATCTTTTTTTTTTGTGGCATGATAATCGCTAGGAATTTTTTCTAGGTTTATGTGGACACTTCCTAAATATTTACTTTCAAACCCCAATGCACTGCCAAGATTTACCTTCGTAATGTACAAAAGTTCTTGTCCATTTCCCTTTGCAATTTCTTTTTTTGTCTCATTGTAATTTTGGGCACATATATTGAAAAATTCAGGGTAGGGGAAAACCTCGTGGAACATCATGTGTCCCAATCTAGACCCCATATTATCCAACCAAAAGCTTTATGTCTACCTGATTGGTTCAAACTTCTACTTTACCTCATCTTCATCTCAGACGTGTATCTAAGTTGTGAATATTTTGTGCTAATTATAGGATCATAAATATCATGATATTCATCAGTAAAACCAGGGTTTTACTTTTAAGCGATTTACGTATGGGATTTGGGTTTTACTTTTACTTTGGGATCCTATGGAAGTAGACATGCTTGGAATTTTGGATTATGTAAACCCTCAACCCTAATTTCTCAACCCTTATATTGAAATATTTGAAAGCGAAGGATTATACAATGCTACTTATAAAAAGATAATATTTAAAGAATCAAGACTCAAATGCAGGATGACACTTACTCGAAAATATGAAAATTTTGAGTCTTACATGGTCTGCAAATTCTATGAATCTATTTTTATTTTGTTGCAGTATGTCTTCTAGAAACAAAATTTCAATTATCAACATCACTATAAATGATTAGTCTTTCACTGTACTTTGTAGACATAAAATTTAGTCATTAATCAAATTCCATTTAGTGGATGATAGTTTTAACTTATCAGATGGCCACATGGTAGGATATTGGGCCTCCTCGAGGCAAAGGTGTTCCCCAAACTCCAAGCCCATGTGGAATGAACTAATTCAATAATAAAGTTTCGGCTCTACGGTGAGAAGTGTTTGCATTTAATGACTTGGTTGTTGAAATTTTTTGGGCTGTTGAAACATTTTAAATAATAAACCCCATTTTTCCCATGCCATGTGGAAGAATTCCGTGGATTTATTTTTTTCGTGCCCCGATGGACGTGAATTTCCCGGATTTTGGCGGGATGAATTATAATTTTGGGTCCAGGATTAATTGTTCATTGTTAATTTGTGTGTCATGGAATTGGACATTGGAATTGCATCGATCATCTAGCTAACGAGGCAATTGATGGCCCAAGAGTTGAATTAATTTCTAATAATTTATAAGATTGACATGTCTTGGAAGATATTATCATTTATGATGGGTGGTGGATACAAAGCTCAAAGAATTAATGGTGGCACGTGCCACACTTTGGGCCTTTATTATTGGTGGTCGCTCGCATTCATCTCTCCCTACCTCTGTTTGTTTGTGTTTTTGGGTTGGCAGAGAATATTTTTTTGGGGTTTCCTTTCATTTCTCTACGTGCGGAGAGAAGGGAAATGGCCTTTACTTCGGCCATTTCTGTAGGTGGCTTCAAGAGGTGTTTCACTATGATTACTGTGCTCGAGGCTAAGGCTATTGAGCGTGTGATAGGAGATTCCTATATGCAGGACTCTCACAGGGCCAAATTCAACTCTAAACTCAATGCGACATTCATTTCTAATTGAATCTTGCTCCATTTGGTCAAGGTGGATGCCATGGTTGTCGCGTAGTTCTTTATTTACCTTGTCCATCGAATCGGTTTACGCAAAGAAATGGATAGCAACCCGCATCCTGACCCTTTTTACTTTGGGTGGAGGAGGCAAACATTCAGTGAATGGCACCGGGTGCATGGGAGATTGGCTCGTTAAGTGGTATAGGGAATTGCTACTCTATGCGCAGAGGTTGTTCATGTTTTGTTCTGGCATGGTGGTTTGGACCCTAGCAGATTGCCTCCTCTGGATCTCACCGATGCTTGCTCACCTATCGACTCGGCCATTGACCACCTCAATGAGTTTTGGGATAATGCCAGTGAGGCCTTTTTTCTTCTAGCTAGGTAAGGCCAAGCAACTAGAAGGTGACATTTTAAGAGGCGGGCATTTCGTTTATTTGGAATGAGGATTAATACTCTTTTCTAGCTTGTTTTTTTGGTTCTATGGCCATGTGTATTTGTTGTCTTGAAGCCACTTCTTTTTTCAAATGGTGTTTCCTTCTTCTCGTGCGGGCCATTCAGTGAGGCCTTGTGTTTGTTGGTTTATGTTTGATTTATGTTCAGAGTATAGTTTGAAGGGTGGGGTCCCTTAAACCTCCATTTCATAGATAAAAAAGCGTAAAAATCATTTTAAACATCAAATATATATATATATGTTTTCACATTTATATAATGTTTACATTATTGATTTCTTAAATTAGATTATTTTTTTCTTTGTCTCAATTGGGGCATTTGGTTCTTTAATCCACTTTAGAGGAAATATCTTGGTTGTTGCCCTGCATTTGGAGTGAAGCAGTTTTTTGCAGGGGAAGCTTCTATTTCATAACATGGGAGGAAGTCAAAGTTATGGATTTTAATTTAGAGCAGTTGGCATGGAGAAGCATGGATGCTCTGATGGCATTTGGGTTGTTAACATTCTGTTCACACAACACTTCAACTTAGAACTGAAAAAGTGATGTGATGATAAGATTTAGATTTATCAAACAATAAAAATGGGTCTTTGAAGATCTCGTGTCTTTGCCACAACTTCATCTTGTTTTTTATCTATTTGTTCAAATTTTTGTGCTTCTAATTTGACCTTATTTCTTCACATTTGTTTTGTGTTTGAGGAGTCTTCAAATATTGTTATCATATAAAATCAGGGTCATTGCAAGCTTGAGAAGGAAAATACCCATGGCTAGATTATTTAAGCAACTCATCCTCTTCAATGTTTCGTTATTCAATGTTGGAATCTGCCAAACTCTATTCTAATTTAATGTTTGCTTGCAGAAGATCTAATACAGGTGGCTGCAAAAGTCTTAAAAGGAAATGAGTCGATTCCCTACTAAAACATAAAAAAGAGTAATATATGTCAGGAAACCCTCAAGAAGTTAGGCCATAATTCCTAATCCAACAATTGTATTAGACAATTTAAGCAATCCTCTCAAGAAGGGTTCATTTTTATTTGCTTTTCCTTGGGTTATAATTTCTAATGCTTATGTATTAGAAATCTCTACCTTTATCAATTTAGTATCAATAGTAGGAGAAAAATGAAAATGAGATGGGATTTTGGAGGCATCGAAATTCTCTTTTACTAATTTCAACAATTTTACTAAACAATTGTTTTATTTTATAAATCAAAATGGTAAATTGAGAGACTTTGGAATTCGTGAAAACTTGCATTATATTTTATTATAATAGATTAAGTGTGCCAATTAATGAAAAGCATGATATACCTTCGTAGTGGAGGAAAAATTGATTATTTCAATCTACCCCTATTTATAAATATTTTTCATTAATTCAATATAAAAACTCAATGCATTTTTAGCATAGTCATATTTTGAATATTATTATTATATGTAAGTTTATAATATTAACATTTTTGGGGAATTTGCAAGTAAAAATGCAATTAAATGAGTGTAACTCCTTAACATATACAATATTTTTCCCCATAACTTCCACTCAAATACCTCAAACTTTGATAGTATTAGCCATATCACGGCCTTGATTTTTATTGTTAAAGTGGGTTGAAGGGTCCTGTTCCCTTTACAAAAGAGGGAGGTTGAACCTCGATACAACATGAAGATGCAAAAACTTCACAATCATGAATGATGGGTATATCGAGAAAAAGGAAGCCAGAAGGAAGGAAAACTATAACTATACTATACTATAGACATTACAACATATATTTAGATTTAATCCCTTGAATCAGAAGACACAGACAAAAATACAACTGGAGATTCCTACCTCTCAACCACACCCTCCTCAGAGTCCTGAGCAACAACATTCATTAACCCCAATCACGCTAAAGATTATTATAAGCTTCCCTTACAGTTTCATAGATTTTCATCCACCAAAGTGGCACTGGCTCGATGGGAGAATTGAGGGCAACCAAATTAGGGAGTTTGAAGCGCATCCTTCTAGCATTCTTGTCACGGTGAAACACCTCGACTTCTCTGTGAAGGTCATCATTTCCCCATGACGACATTCTAGTTTCCCTGAAGACGCTCAAATCCACACCACCCAAAAATTTCACCTCCTCCCCATGCTGCCTAGAAAGTAACATTACACTTTTGCACTTCTGCAACCAAATTTCCATGAGAAAAGACGACCAAACCCAACAAAGAGAAAGGTTGACCGCATCAGGCTTTGATGGCTCAATTATCAAAATATTTTCCATAAAAAAATGAGGCCACACTACTATTAACCCTACACCATCCATCCTCAAATAGATATTTTCCCCCAAAACCAATTTAATTGCCTCCAAATCGCTACCATTACCAATTTTGAAGATCCGTCACAGACGATTATTGGATATAGATGACCTGAAAGCCATTTCCCTTTTATTTCAAAATAAAGATAGCATGGGAACTCGAGGGGAATCCATAGGTGCTCACCGACAAAAAGGATGAAAATGAAAAAATGACCCACAATAAATAGGCAAAAAAAACAAGGCCCTTCACACGCTCGAAAAGATTGGCGACAACATATATTTAAGGCCCTTCTCGTATTTAAGATGATTTCGAGACCATCCCAAATTCCAATATATATATATGATATAAATATATTATTAAATTTAATATATATATATATATATATATATATATATATATATATATATTTATTTATATATATTATATATATTATAAATAATATATATATTATACATATATAAATAATTTACACAAGTTCAATTTTCAAAATACAAAACCAAATATCCATAGATTTAAGATGAGAATAGATCAAAGAAAGTCTTTCTAAAGAAAATGAATATGAATAAAATCAAATGTTGCTTGATATTATTTACTATTTGAATTGAAATAACTAACGAAAATGTTGTTTTTAAATAGAATTCAGAATTGTTGATGTCATTACTGATGAAATATAGTGTTTTCAAAATTATTATTAGATGTTATATATTTCATAATTTTGACCTTTTTCATATTTATTTTATTCAAATTAATCAGATATATATTGAAAGAAAATTAACATTTTCATTTTTTTGTTGAAGGGTAATGTGTTTTCTAATATCTCATTTACGACGAGTAAAGCTTAACCTAGCTAGTCAAATTAAAGTATGGGGAGCCCTTCAAATTTGATCACTGAATGCAATGATGGTCGTTTCAATATATTTTGCAGGCAAGTGCCCTTTTCATAAAGCTTAGTAACTTTTGAATATACATAAATATGTTGCTTTTATGAAATAAGTCTTTTCCATATTTATTAAATATGCCACTTTTTGAAATAAGTCTTTTCCATATTTATTATACTAGACCTTCATGCTAGAAAATATAACATCACCAAGAATTAAAATTGATAAGACATTTATTAACTCGTGAGGGTACCGATAAAATCTCTGGCGGCACACTTTACATGTGTCATGAATAGGTAAATTGTAATTCATTTCAATTAAAACTCGGGTCGAGGGCCGAGGCTATCAATAATTACTCACCGACGTCACTATCTTGATAGGTTAAATGTTTATTATGATTTAATGTATATCATTCTATCCTTAATGATATCATATTCATCATGATAAAAGGACGTTTAAAAGGAAAGCAGACGCAAGGCATGTGGGATAGTGACGCTTGATTTTCAATGCAAATTTTCCACCATGATTTTCATTTATTATTAACCATCAATTAATACTGGGTTTGGTTGACATGAGTAAAGGTCCAATCAAAATTTTGAAGAACTCACTCGACAATTATAAATTCAAGGTCCATGGTTATTTTCCGACACTTGCTTTCTTTTGCAACATTATAGGGGACCAAATTGAGTGCATCAAACCAATATCAAGCCATAAATATGTCGTGGTTTCTTCTAGTTCTGATATAAACTTAGATGAGGTTACTAGTTGGGAAATCCTTTTCCCTCTCTACTTCTAGTTATTTTTTTGATGGTGCTTCCACCCCCCTTTTCTTAGCCAAATCGAATGCTACCATTATTTCCCTTCATTCTCTTGGAACTTATTTTGTAGAGCTCCATTCGGATTCCCTGTTTAAGCAGTCGATTCTTGAAGTATTACTGGAACTCTCTACTGTTTATCTAGAATCCCCAGACACGGAACCTATGGATTCTGCAGATGTTACTATAAATGATGTGGATATATAAATTGATGGCAATCAATCCTCGTTGGTGACCCCTTAGATGGAAAGTCAAGTTGAAATGGTGTCTTCCATCCTTGCAAGTTTGCAGCGATCTTTTGAGGTGATTAAAATTGTTAGAGTAGGTATTTACTTTAGCTCATGTTCACCTAGGTAACTTATTTACCTTTATTGTATTTATCCTCACCCACTTATGTGTGTGGATATTTCTTTTATTTATTTAGATATTATGGGAATATTATCCAATTATTGTTAGGTATAATTTTTCCTTGATCTATGGTATTGACTAGATCATTGATTTCTAGTTCTCTCCTAAATCTATGGACTTGACTAGTTCTTTGATGGCTAGTTCTTTCCTTGATTTATGGCTTGATCTACGACCTTGATCGGTTATTAGATTGTTATTCTTTGCCTATATAAGCAAGGCCCATTCTCATTGCGTAAAGGTTTATGTAAATTTATTCTCGTGAATTACTTCCATCTTATTGATCACGGTGTTTGATTAACATCTGTGTTCTTGGCTTTCTATGATCTGGTTATTGTTCTTTTTATGGCATTAGAGTTGCACAACTTGCCGTCACACCAGAAGCTCGAACTAGTAATGGAGAGAGATCTCATCATGTTAACCATCTGCTACACCAACACACCCCCACACGATGGAGCCAGATGCAACCACATGAGCCTTGAGCTCACCATGTATTCACCAAATTAGGCCCAACGACATTAGGAGACAACGACACTGGGACTCCCAAGAGGTCACCCATCCCAATACTACTCCGGCTTCGAGCGCGCTTAAAAGTAGTTGGATGTGACTTTCAAAACAAACGACACACCTAGGGATAGTTAGTTGCTTGACACCCATTGAAATCCTTAGTCCCTAGTCATATGGTATGGTCATATGAGGGCTTAAAGCTTGTGATTCCTACTAGTAGGTTCTTAACTCTACCCCCTTTCATTTTATTTGTGTGGTGAAGGCAAGAACATTTTATTCTATTTTAGTGGCAACTAAAATAAATAGTAGAGCATAATATTGAAAAGCTTGTATCTTTTAATCGGTAACTCAGTTTTGAGTGCCATTTTTTGTAAAAGTTCTTGTTTTTAATGCTCTTTCCATTGGAAATATTTATTTTGAGAATCACACTATAATTATAAAGTGCCATATTGTAACACGCACTCATTATAAAGTGCTAAAATATGGGGGCTCTTGTTACATTGTTTGGGGTCTTGTTGCATTGCTTGGTTCTTGCATTTCTTTTGGTGATTTTTTTAGGATGACGTCTACTTCTGCATTAGATCATGTTGAGCAATTGACAATACATAATTACCACACATGGAAACCAAAAATGGAAATAATAATTAAGTGGAAAGGGTTATGGGCTTTAACTTCTTCAGAACAACCAGTGTTCACTAGAGAATATGAGAAATTTCAGTACCAGTGCAAATTTGATGAGTGTATGGGTTTGATAGGAACTTATGTAAGTGACAGTCTTTTGTTTCATTTGGAAAAATGTGACTCTCCTTTCAAAATATGGGAGAAATTAGAGGATTTATTTGGTAAGGTGGATCATATGAGAGCCATGCAACTTGACATTGAGATCACCTCTCTTAATCCTAAATATTTTCTAACAATTATAGACTATCTTACCAAGTTCAAGCATTTGTTGACACAATTGAAGGGGAGTGGAAGAGATAAGAAAGATGAAGAGTGTGTTTACTTGATTCTATCCAAGTTGAGAGGACCATTTCAAATCTTTTCTTCAACCTTTTTCTCTAGCATGGATGCCTTAGGTGACAAATTCAAAATGTCTAACTTAGAAACATTTTGTGAAAGACTTACTAGGAAGAATCCAAATTGTCTCACCTTGAGTCTTCCACCTCTCAAAAGGCATTAGTTGCATCTAATCCTAAGGGCAAGGGAAACCTAAAATCACCCCTTCTCCATCTCAAAATGATCCTAAACCTAAAGAATACAACTCTAAACCTAAGGATTCTTCTAAATCCAAGAATAAGTCTAGCCTTTAATGTTCTTTTTGTGGGATTAGTGGTCATAAAGAACATAGGTGTTATAAGCGAATGCAAGCCTTAGAGGATGCAATCAAGAAAAACAATTTTTTTTATCCCCACTCCACCTCCTTCTAATCAACATGGAAAACCACTTAATGTTGTTGGGAGATCTCATTCACCACTTGCAGATAGTTAGGTTATAGATTCTGGTGCTTCTCATCACATGACTTCTTCCAAGGAGTGTTTTGTTTCTCTAGGTTTGAGTTCTACTTCAAAAATTGAGGTTGGAAATTCTTCCTTTCTTTTTGTTGAGGGAAAAGGTGATATACAAATTGATGGTGGTAGTATTCAAGATGCCCTATATGTTCCTAACATCATTACAAATTTTATTTTAGTATATCAAATTTTTCATTATGTTCAAGGAAAACAATGAATTTTACACCACATGGGGCAAAAGTAAGAACTTTTTGGGAGCCTTATTCACTTGTTGCTCGGGTATTGTTGATCATAGTTCTAGACTATATCATTTTGAGGGTTTTGATGACATTTATTCTATAGGGACATTATTGGTTTCTATGTAGATTCGTAGAGTAAGCTTTGGCATGAAAGATTTAAAAATCTTAATTACAGATATTTGAAGGAGTTGAGCACTCATGGTATGGTAGATGGTTTTTCTAAAGTTTCTTGTCTTAAGGGAATATTCTCTGGTTGTGCATTAGGAAACAACACCAAGATCCATTTCCTAATATTTTTCTAAGAGATATTTTGCACCACTTGACCTTATGCATAGTGACTTGATGGTTTTTCCTATCCCCTCTTTCAATGGAGCTAAGGATCCACTTACCTTTATTGATAATTTCTCGAGGCGTACTTGGGTTTATTTTATTAAGTACAAAAGTGATGTTTTTCACACTTCAAAGTCTTCAAGGCTTTGGTCGAGAAACAATCTTCGAGTTGCATAAAGAATAGAATCGTCGCAGACCGATAATGGGGGAGTACTTCAACAATGAGTTTTCTAATTTTTGGCAACTCAAGTCATTATTCACCAAAGATTCTGTTCCTCATACTCCATAACATAATGGCTTAATAGAGCGAAAGAATTAAAATTTGAAGGAAATGGCTAACTGTATGATACATTCTAGAGATTTACCTCCTATCTATTGGGAAGAAGAAGTTAATTGTGCTAACTACATTTAGAATCACACACCACTCGAGCACTTGAGCATTTGACTCCAGAGGAAGCTTGGTCCAACACTAAGCCAGATGTCTCATTTTTTTGAGTCTTTGGGAGCCATGTTTGGGCCTTTATGCCAAAGAATAAAATGAAAGCTTTGGATAAGAAGAGAAAACCCTTGATATTTATAGGGTATTGTGAGGACATGAGAGCTTATCGAATTTTAGATCCTGATACTCATGACGTTCTTTTTCAAACACATGTTTAGTTTGATGAGTGCTTCACTCCTCATGATTCTTCATCTTCTTCCATGCATCCTTCTTCTTCTTCATCTCATCTTGAGGATCCTTTCTTTAAGGAGGTTATATATGTCATTGAGGATCCTATTCCCACTGATGTTGTCACTATGCCTAAGTGGGCTTGTACTACGGTTTCTGAGGCAACACCTTTCATACATGATCTTCCACCCACTAGGCATCATCACACACGTTCTACAGGTGTTATGGAATTTTGTGTCGAGACGGTTTTGAGGATCCACAATCTGCTTCAAAGGATCATGGGATGTAGGAGTGGGATGATGTGATGGCAGTGAGTATTCTTCTTTGATGAAGAATAATACTTGGGATTTGGTTTCTCTTCCTAAAGTAAGAAAGATGGTTAGGTGTAAGTGGGTATACCGAACCAAATACGTAACTGATGGGTCCATTGACAAGTATAAGTCCCATCTTTTTTCAAAAGGTTTTTCACAAGTTGAAGGTATTGATTACTCTAAGACTTTTGCACCCGTTGCCAAGATGGATTATGTACACCTTATACTTGCTATTGTTGGATCACAGGGGTGGCCCGTATACCATATGGACATGAAGAGTGTCTTTTACATGGAGATTTACAAGAGGAAATATACATGGAGCAACCAACTGGATTTGTTCATGATTATTCTCTTATTTTTAGGATCTAAGGTCTCTTTACGGTCTCAAACAAGCCCCTCGGGCTTGGTATGAGAATATGGATTCTTTTCTTCTATCTATTAGTTTTGTTTATTGCCACTTCAATCACATAGTGTATCTCTAACATGTTGGTGAGGATATTTTGATACTTGTCATGTATGTTGATGATCTGTTACTTACTGGTAGCTCTTCTTCCCACATTCGGACTATTCGAGAGGGCTCTTTCTACAAAGTTTGAAATGAAAAATCTTGAGTTATTGCATTATTTCCTTGGATTGTAGATTTCTTATGCAGATTCGAGGATTCATTTGAGTCAAAAAAATTACACCCATGATCTTCTTCGGCACTTTGATATGGGTTATTGCAAGCCAAGTCCACCTCCTTTTTAGTCTGGGGTTACTCTTACTTCCACATGTACCACACCACTTTGTGATCCTACATTGTATAGGTAATTGGTTGGGAGTCTCATGTACTTGACCCATACTCACCCCGATATTTCATTTGCGGTAGGGGCTTGTATCTCGGTTTGCACATTCTCCTCATAGTAGTCACCGACAGTGCCGCTAAAAGGATTTTGCGCTATTTACAGTGGCACTTCCCACTTTGGCCTATAATACACTAGGGGTTATACTTAATTGGTTGGGTATATAGATTCGATTGGGCAGGTTCTATTGATGAAAACGTTCCACTTCGTCTATCTTTTTGTCTTGGTTCTTCTCCAATTTCTTGGCCATGTAAGAAGAAATAGGCTATTGTACTTTCATCTTCGGGGTAGAGTACAGGCGGTAGTTATAGTGAGTCATCGATTTATTTGTCTTCAATAGTTATTGACAGAGTTTGGATTCCCACAGGATTCACTGACTGTACTTTGTTGTGACAACAAAAGTGTAATTCACATTTCTCGCAACCCAGTTGAGCACTAGCGGACCAAACATATTGAGATACACATCCACTTCATTCGTCAACACATTCAAGATGGAGTTCTTTGCTTGAGTACATTCTGACTCAACAAAGAAGTTGCGACATCTTTATGAAGCCTTTTTCCATCACCTCACTACCTTGAGTTATGTGGAATGCTTGGGGTTTTGGAAGTTGTTCTTGGGGGTGTTCGTGAGAAAATCTTCCTTCTTCTTCTTCTTCTTTCTCTTTCCTTATAGCAGGATTCTTTCCTTCTTTTGGTTTGAGATTTCTTCATGGATATATTGTACATGAGTACCTCATCAGGCCTAGTTTCAGGACTCATATTGTGGACATGCCACTTCTATTTTGGACCCTAGCTTCACTTGAGGGGGTGTTAGAATAGGTATTTACCTTAGCTCATGTTTACCTAGGTACTTTATTTACCTTTATTGTATTTATCCTCACCCACTTATGTGTTTGGATATTTCTTTTTATTTATTTAGATATTAGGAGATATTATCTAGTTGTTAGGTATAGTTCTTTCCTTGATCTATGGTATTGACTAGTTCTTTCCTTGATCTATGGTATTAACTAGATCTTTGATGTCTAGTTCTTTCCTAAATCTATGGACTTGACTAGTTCTTTGATGACTAGTTCTTTCCTTGATTTATGGCTTGATCTACGACCTTGACTCCAATTCTTAGATTGTTATTCCTTGCATATATAAGCAAGGCCCATTCTCATTGTATTTCATTGAGTTCCATAATAATATATGATATTGCTGCTCATTTTTTCACAAAAGGTTTATGTAAAGTTATTATGGCGAATTAATTCTATCTTATTGATCGTGGTGTTTGATTGGCATCTATGTTCTTGGCTTGGTACGATCTGGTTATCATTCCTTTAAAAACCCGATAAGGATTAACGAAACTCGCAGAGCTATCATTAATAAAGAATGTGTCTTGATACTAACCTCTAAACACTGAAGAGAAGATTGATACCGATGCGGTTAGGAAAACGGCACAAGAACCGAAATATATTATGATATGTAATATTTATGTATTAATATAGTTATAGGCTAAGGGTTTATATCTTTTTGGTATGCCTATATTATGATATGTAATGTAATAATTATGTTTCAACAAATATATGAGATACTCTTGTGGAAGTGAATGCTCTTGTTTTTGGATCTTAACAAATAGATAAGATAATCTTGTGGATACTCTTGTTTATATTTCAACAAATCTAGTTTTCCTTGTCAGCACCTGTTCTTGTGGATACTCTTTCATTGCTACAATGTCGAATGTTTTGATTTGTCTTCTCCTTCTTGAAACACCATAATTTTCTCTTCATTCTAGGTTATTTCCAATGTAAGCGTTGAAACCTTTCCTAGCCATTTAACCTACAACCCCTTGCTTGTCTTTGGTGTTACCCTTTAGCATCCTCAATTGTGTTGATTTGTTTTGTCTTTTCTTTTCAACTGTCATCAAGAAAAGGAAAAAGAGAATTCCTAGAAATGGACGATGATTTAATGTTAAAGAATGAGGAGAAAATGGAAATCATGTTATGTGGGATCATTCACTACCTCAAGATGTTTGGGAAAACATATTGCTTTGGCTTCCATTAGAATCCATATGTAGGTTCTCTCTAGTTTCTAAGGAATGGAAAGCACTCATGTCTTCCACCAGATTCTTTAGGCGTTACAACGAAACAAGGAACAAACATCCATGGATACTTGTAAATCATGATAGTGGTCATCATTGGCTGAGATATGACTGTTACAGTAGGACATGAAAAATTCTCAACTTTTTCGTGGTTATCATGCTTTGATGGGGTACGGTTTGAAGATTCACATCAAGGGATAATATTATTTTGTTTGAGTGAATTGAGTCACATTTCAAGGGTATGTAATCCACTAAAGGTTGGAACCTCCTTCAAGCTTCCTCAAATGTTATCAGCTAATGAATGACACTTTTATATTTATGTGCGGGGCATTCTGGTTGCGGATGAAAACAAGGGGTATAAAGTGGTTCAAGCAGCGCTAATAGATCTAGAGTTAATGCAGGAAATGGTACTATAGAAATTTATGATTCTTCTATGGGGACTTGGAGGATTGTGACATGATTGAGAGATTGTTTCTTCTATGGACCCGTTGTCTTCAGCAACAATTTTTTCTTCTTAATTTCATATGAACCTATGTTGGGTGTGAGAATTTATAACACTCAAGATTATGCTACTATGCATTTTGTGTTGTTACATGTAAGATATGGTAGAGACCATTTCCCTCACTACAGACCAAGGTTGGTTGTATCTAAAGAGAGGGTGCTACTTGCAGCACCAATTGTAGATGGGGACCATTTGAAGGACATAATTGTGTTTGAGCTCGAGCTTGAGTTTGGAAGGAGGAGAGGTAATGTTTTGTCTTGGAAATAAATTGCAAGGATGCCCCACGCAATGTGCTAGTGTATTTCGTGAGGAAAAGGATATTCTTATTTAGTTGCACTACGGTGGGAGAGTTCTTGTGTTTCAGAAAGGTGTTTTTTTTTGAAAATATCCTCATCCTTTGTTTTCATTTAAAGTAAGGGTCTTGGTCATGGTTTCCAACATATATAAACACAACTCGACATCCGTAATAATGGTGGCGTCACCTTTGAGCCCAAAGCTAATTTAAGACAACTACAAATTTGTTTCCTAAAAAAATTACAAATTTGTAGCAGTTTTTCTTATTTTTACTATTATGGTCTATCTTCTAAAATCCAAGCATCCAAAAAATGGAAAGTTCTATATTTAAGGCACGATTATTCTCTATTCAAAACTATTTTTTCTCTTTTAGTGGCATGATTTTTGGTTCATGTCTTTTTGGCATGTTTTTAGAATTTCTGAATTATATTGCTTTCCATAGTTGTATGCAAAGGAATACTCGAAAATCATCTTTATCCCTATCCCCACGCATGCGGCGCTAACTATGCATTCGAATATGACCATTTGGCATCTTTATTTGATTTGATCATTAATTATTGAATGATCTGTTGTTGTTGTTGTGATTAATGATGAGAATTGTGCCAAGACCCTCTAAGTACATGTCATTTTTAATTTTAGACATAGTAATTAGGCCCCCCATACTATTTTTCATTATTTATCAAATACAATAGCTTTGGCATGATTTTCCATATCATGGCCTTATTAAAAACACATTCTTAATGCTACAGATATCTGACATAAAAAAATTAATAGTAACCAACGACGTATCCTTGATTATTAAATATAAGTTATTTTTTCCTTATTATTAAAGTTATTAATCCTTCCCTTCCCATCGAAATACATGTGGTAGGATTCTGGGCCTCCCCAAGTCAAAGGCATTCTCTAGACTCCAAACCCACAGAATGAACCGATTTAATAAAGTTTTAGGTCCACGATGTCGGTGAGGTAAGGCATAGTGGCAGTGAGTAATTAGAAGATACCACGTGTCATTTTCTTGTTCCTCTGAGTGGCCAAGTGTCACACATTCTAGGAACTTGAGTGTAAAGGTAAGGCATGCAAAAGAAATGAAAAATTTTGGGCCTCGTTACAGTCAAATTCGATAGAGGGTACTTGCCAAACAAGTTACAAGAGATTCTTCATTCAATTTCCAATTATTTTAAATATTTTTACCATTTTCACCGAAAGAACAAAACAAGTTAAAGGGATATTCACCGAAACCACGAAAAGGTTAAAAGTATATTTGCTAAAACCACGAAATCAAGTTACGGTATATTCACCAAAACCACAAAACTAGTTACAGGTATATTCACCACGATTTCTATAAGTTTTTTTCAGGGGTATTCCTTAAAATTTTCCCTGATCGCCACCAAAATGTATGTTTAGTTATAAAAATGTTGTTAGGTATGAAGTTGAATTGGATGCTACATGTCCGGGCAAGCCACGAAAAATTAAATAATCATATTACATTGGATTCTAAACAACTAGGAGGCCACAAAAATGGAAAACATAGATAACATTTATTGCAAAACAACCAATTAAGCCATGAAAATGAAATTAAAAATTTAGAAACGCTAGTAGTGAGAAGATTTATTTGGTAAGAGATCAAGAAGGGGATCGAAAGATAATTCCCAAATAGGAGGAGCCAATATACCAAAGAATTAAAAAATTACTACTAAGGTGGTGATGCATCGCACATTGCGATAGTTTCCAAAATTTTAAAGAGTAGGTGACAAATATATTTCAACTTTCGTACTTGTTCAAATATACACCCAACACGAGGGCATTGCACTATCCTTGGAAATAATTATGCTTCCTAAGTAGGGCCATAAAAGATAACAAGAAATATACATTTTCCAAGTTGTGAATGAATCGCACACGGGAACTTGAGCTTGCTAGATTGTAACCAAGTGATGAAGAACCAATTGTTTACACTATCGGGCAATGACTTCTAGACACATTGTGTTTCTGTTTTGGTGTTAGTGCATATGATGTAAAAGAATGATGAAGGTAAGCTAGCATTGCACCACCCTTCCAAATATAAATTTAAAAAAATGTATCTTATTGCATACTGCATCGGTTAGATAAAAATGGAACATGCTAGGTGTATAATAGGCTAAGATGGATCCCTTCCTATGTTTTCAAATGTTGGGGATCAAATCTAGGCTTGCACATAAGATGTAAATACTAAAGGTTCTTGAAGAGAACAAATTTCAACATTCTAGAGGATATTAGCCCTTCCTCCTCCGATAAGCATCTCTCAATAGGAGCTTAGGAGCAGATCGTGGAGATTCGTTATGAAAAAGTAGAGGATTTTTTTTTATCAAATGTTCTAGCTTGATATACATGAACGTGAAAGGTGGAAATATCATTTTTTTTTTTTTGACAAAACATCTTAACTAGGCATGATGCTATGGAACTCTCACATGGTCGTTATTATGGTAAGGTGGTACATAACACATATGATGATACATGATTTAAAATATATATAATTTTTACTTGTGTACTTGATAAAAATAAGAGTCTTAGTATAAATGGATTTGAGAATGAGAGAATGTAGTGGTAAAACTCAAAAAATAAATGTTATTATTAAAAATACCATGATTGCATGTGTTTTACATATTTTGTACCAAATGACATCACTATGGAAACATTATGATTGTAGGATATTCACAACATGGAATTGTTGATACTAAGAATTATAAGCAATTGTATTTGATTAAAGTTGAATTGCACAACTTTACCTAGCATTCTCCTAGCTTGTGCCAAAGCAAAGGCTTAGGAACATGTTATAGAAAGACATTTAAAATTTGGATTTACTGTCACATGGTAAATTGGGAATGCCTTTATAAAAATGTATAAAATATGTCAAAGCTTTCAAAAGATACTTTTAAATTATTGACAAAATATACTTCTTCAAGAAAAGCATGTATAGAAATGATTAAAAAATTAAACATTGACATCCCTCATGGAATTCAATGCTAGATTAAGCCCTAGGAAACTAAGTAGTTGCCTAGGTGCCAACATCCATAGAGCACCCATTATATTTACTAAAAATCATTATTCACAAAATGTAGGCCATGATTTAGAAGATTTGGGATTCATGATTCACATGAGAAGAACATTGGTCAACTACTTGGTATTGATGTTGGTAATTTACTATTAATAATGATTGTTATATATTTATTGGCTACTATGGACATTGGGATAAGATTAGTGTACCAAATGTAGTAATAATTTGTATTGAAGGTCCATGTTTTCTCCTTATAACCATTATAATGTATTTCCCATCACCAATCCACACACACGTGCACGTGTGCACACACGTAATTTGAGGGGTTCTATAGGGGCTTTCACTCGTTAAATAGTTACTGAGAGATTGTGATATATCACCACAAGATACAAAATTATTAGTACTTTGCATGAGACAAAAAGGAACAATCTAAGGAGGCATATCAACAACAAGAATTACAATTAAAACTAAAAGAGCCTCTAGATTTGATGAATGGAGCATGAAACAAACATAACGTGAACAAAAAAACATCACCCAAATTAAAACATGCCTAAGAACAAACCAATGAGATCAAACCAGGGAAAAAACCACAAAAGACACTTAACAATCCATACAAACTAAACTACAATTAGAAACAAACATAAATTAAACTTCACAAAAGGAGGAAGAGCAAATTGAGTCTCGAAACTAATATCCTCCTTTTCAAGAGAAAAAACCTTCCAAATACTCATGAGAACCATCTTCTCGCACAATTTTTGCTCTTGATCAAAGACTTGGAGGGAGTGAGGCTAACTTGTAAACACATTAGAGAGTGGTGGGCTGCTAAGGGTATCAAGCTCTTACATTCTTGAAACAACCATAACACCAATCAACATAATATTATCTTTCAATACCTCAACCAATTTTACATACCCTCCCGCTTTGACATGGATTAAATATGAATGACCGGGAAAAAACCTTTTTTTTTTGACGTTACATTATAATTTTTTTTTATTGAAAAGCATAACCATATATTAAAGATGAAGTACAATGCTAATCATACAAAATCGGGTGGAAAAGATCACACCCCATAAGCAGGATCAAAGTAGCCATAAAGAGGCTATGAGTAGCAAAGTGTCATATCAACAGAAGCATTTTCAATCAAAAAAGCTTAAAACAAAAATGCAGAGAACCAGAGAAAACTCCAAACATGGAGCTAGGTAGCAACAGTAAAAACATGGAAGAAGGTGGCGGTGGTGGTGGGCTCTTTGGATGGTCACCCCAACCACCAAGAGTAGTGTCGGGGTGTCATCGTGGCTGCTCCCAGACCATTTGTCATGCTTGCTCCTCCTCATTTCCCCATCGGTAGGGCGAGATAGAAAAAGAGAGCCGCATAAACTTTGATTAGTCGGGCGCTTGTCTCCCTGGAACCACCACTTGCTGCTAGAGCCTAGCCAACCAAAACCTCGGTAGTGGGTGGAGTCCAAGATGGAGGCAGAGAGACCCGCCGGTGAGGAGAGGCGCTACGCTGCCCATGAGATGGACCCCGATCGAAGTTGCGTTGCCCATGGGAAAGCGAGCGGCGACCTTGCGAGTGGGAGCGGTGGTGAGGGGAATATGGCGAATGTGACTAACAACACAAGGGGCACTCCCCCAATGGTCTAGAAGAGTTTGCAAGTGCTCAACTTCTATGCAGACTTTCTCCGCCTACACCTGGATCTGAAGCGAAAACATTGGAGATGACAACAAGCTTGTTAGAAATAGCAAAAATTCTATCCACTGTCTCTTTATTAAAAATAACAACATTTCTAGATTTCCAAATGTGATATAAAATAGCCGCTCTGAAAGAATGCCAAATGTTGTAAAATTTTACAGGAATAAAGGCCGATCCCCTAGAAGAACCATTTTCCACATGAAGAAGGTGGGCAAAAAGGTTGGAAAAGGGTATGAATCCAGCACCAGGCAGACTGAGCATGAGGGCAGAACCAAAAGAGATGAAGAAGAGTCTCAATGTGGTTGCAGAAAGGGCAACGTGACGGGGAGCTCCTAGAAGAACAAGGCACTTGCCCATAGGAAGCCCTTGATGAAGAATGCTCCAAAGAAAGTGCGCAACTTTGGGCTCTATAGGAATGGCCCAAACAACAGTGAAGTGTTGCTTCCACCCAAAACGAGTGGAATGCAGGCTCCATCGAGCATTTAAATTATTGAGAGGAAGTTGCTTATGGGAGAAGCTTATAGCCCAACCGAGGTTTATAATTTCTAAAGGGGGTGGCAGAGGGCCAATGCCAATCAAACCACCATGGGCATTGTGTAGTAACACCAATTTTATGCAAACAATCACCAGGTATGAGATCTTGAATGATAGAGATGGCTTGTTTGTCATTGTCATTTAGAGCAAAATTAGCTTTTAGGCTATCCCATGGAAGCCAATCCTGGTGATAGGAAAAAAGAGTCCTGATATATTGAATCCCTTTTTTGAAAAGACGCAAACCCTTGAGCTGCAAGGAAAGAGCAAGGGGTTTGTCATGAAATTGAAACATCGGATTCCACCACAAACTAAGAGAGTTAAGAGAGAGCCCGTTTCGGAAACCATCACCTGCTTGCAGAGCAGATGGGGTTTGAGAAGTTCCCAAGCTTTCCATATGCTTTTTGCCACAAAAGAGCCACCTATTTTAACAGTAGTAGGGCATAGAAGTAAGGAGTAGTAGTTCAAACCCTGCCATGCCTTTCGATTAAGTAGAGACCCTTGAGATATACAATTTCTGAGAAGAATTTTCCAAGATTCCTCACCTTCAAGGCTACAAATAATCCATTTGGCAAAGAGCAAACCCCTGCATATGAATTTTGATTAGGCCAAGACCACCAATGTCCTTGGGCATACAACATATGTCCCAAGCAACTCTGTGAAAACCATGGTTCCCTTCGGAGTTGGCCCATAGGAAATCACGCAGAATTTTCTCCAGCCTGTGGTAAGCGGCTTTAGAGGGTGCCCAACATGATGAGTAATAGACATGAGTGGCAGCTAGAACCTTGGAGCAGACTTGGAATTTTCTAGCAAGAGACAGATGCTTGGTAATCCAAAAAGAGATTTTTGCTCAACTCGTTGAATCACATAGTTCCAAAGGTTAGCAGGGGATGCCATAAAGGTAAAAGGAATGCCTAAAAATTTGAATTGAACACCAGGTTCAATCCAAAGCCATTGGAATCCCTCTAGCCAAGGAGGTTTGGGACCCATCGCCTGTCTGTAACATTGGGTTTTCTTCCATTGGATAGCGAAACAAAAGCAAGACAAAAAATATCAAGGCATTTCATGGCATTAGTGACAGAGGCCTTAGTTTCAGCCAGAGTGAGAAAAGAGTCATCTGCAAAGTGACCATTAATCAACTGCTTAGGAGAGGAAGGTAGTTGAATACCTTTAACCAAACCAGCATTGGCAACATTAGCAAGCAAGTAGCTTAGACCTTCAAAACAATGACATAAAGAGAAGGAGTAAGAGGGCAACCTTGCGGATGGAACGATGAAGAGAGAATCCCTCGATCTAACCATTGAAAGAGTATATTAAAAGAGCAGATGAATATGGGTCCAAAACCAATAGCCTGCAGCATAGCCAAAATGAAAGGCCACTCAACTCTATCATAGGCTTTTACAAAATCAATTTTAATAGACAAATTCGGTTGAGTAGTCTGGCGGGCATATTCCATGCCCTCCCAAACTGCAATAATGTTGTCCAAAATATATCTGTTCTTGATAAAGCCGGTTTGCTCACTCCTGATGATCAGGGGCAGTAAATTAGTGAGCCTGATAGCAAGGGCTTTGGCAATAATTTTGTACGAGACATTGAGCAGAGTTATTGGCCGCCAACTGGTGATAAGCTCGGGATCCCAGTTTGGGAATGAATTTGATGTTGCCTTGGTTGATCAGATCGCCTAGGGTGTTGGAGGACATAGCTTCCAGATAGACCTGATGCAGATCCGGACCAACAGTCGTCCATAGAGACTGGTAAAACTCACAGGGAAAACCATCAACACCGGGGCTTTATCAGAGGCCATCTGCATAACAACTTCCTTCAAATCATCAAGAGTGAGAGGTCTATCACAAGCGATGTGCTGACTTTCAGAGAGCTTGTAGGGAACAACTTCAATGCATTAGAGGAGAGCAACATCACAAGCTGGAGTAGTAGGTTGAGCAAAGAATGATAGTGATGCACAAAAGCTTGCAAAATGTCAGGTAAGAGAGTAAGCCTTTGATTGCCATCCTTGATTGCTTTGATTTTGGTGAGAGTTTGATTAGATTTAAGGGAAGCAAAAAAATCCTTAGTAACTTTGTCACCAATGCGAAGCCAGTGTAGACGGGCTCGAACTTGGGCTCCTCTAGCCTTATAGTGCTCCTCAATTTGAAGCTTATGTTTCCAGTGAGCAGCTTGCACTTGCAGGTGGGTGTTGAAAGGAGACAGATTAAGCTCTTGAATAGCCCTTGAATATTCAATATGAGAGGCTTCATGAGCATTCTTGTGAAAAAGAGCAGCTTGTTTCCCATAGAGCTAAAGGAAAGAAGTGGTACGAGTGATGGCATGAGACCACCAATCAATCTAGCCAATCCCATCAACAGGTCTCGGGTCAAGATTCCAAATACGTCTTATATAATCCAAAGTTTTGGGATGAGAAAGGTGGGATGTATTTAAATAGAACTGGTGGACTTGGGCTTGGGACACTGAAAGTTCCATTGAATCCCAAAGAAAATAGGCTTATGGTCAGAAACCAAAGCAGTGTCCACCACCGAGACCGGGAGGTTGTATGAAGAGTCAAAGGAAAACCATTGCTGCTCTGAAAGCAGAGCTCTGTCAAGACGCTTATAAACTCTGTCATCGCCAGCTCTAAAATTAGACCAAGTGAACCAAGGAGTGGCAACAGAAGAGTGCTTGCGGTGGTTGGGATCAAAAAGACAAAGTTTATTGCACAAATAAAACCAGGCTTCACATTCACCAGTACACCAACGCATTGGAAGCCGGCCCAATTTGTCTTCGGGGATTCAACCATGTTGAAATCACCACAAAAAGCCAGGTAGCAGAGGGCAGATGATCAGCCAACCACCGCCAAAAAGAAGAACGTTCAGAGGCATCGTTGGAAGCATAAATATTGGCCAACCCAAGAATGTGGTCATCAAAATAAAAAGGGTCCACACCACCCGATGAGTGGGGTCAGAACCCCAAGATATGATATTGGAGAGGCGAGGTCAGGGCTTAAAAGAGTGACAACACCACCTTGACCATTATCATGAGCTGACATCTGGCAGAGAGAACTAGGCCAGATGGTACGCATAGTAGCAGAAAGATGGAAGCCAGAGATTTTGATTTCCTGTAAACACAACACTTGAAACTTTGCAAAATGCTTGCAACTGTCTCTGACAAGATATCTGTGAGTCAGATCAGTAAGCCCCCTGACATTCCATGAGTAAACTAACATGGAGAACTATCAAGGTGCATGTTTTCCTCCTCGAGGTCGGCTAACGCTCCAAAGTGGTTAGAGAAAGCGACTTGCCGCACATTCCCATGAATAAAATCACCGAGCTCGAACTGCCGATGGGGTCTCT
Source organism: Taxus wallichiana var. yunnanensis (assembly GCA_018340775.1). Classification (NCBI taxonomy): domain Eukaryota; kingdom Viridiplantae; phylum Streptophyta; class Pinopsida; order Cupressales; family Taxaceae; genus Taxus; species Taxus wallichiana. The sequence goes on from CM031240.1 coordinate 275,321,705, forward strand.
GCGAGAAATCTTCCTCGAAAGGAGGGGAAGGACTTCGGGAACGACGTAAGGCAGCCTTTCTATCTGTCTGAGTAGCCGAACCACCGACTGTGAGATCCAGAAAGCTTGAGGTCTCAGGAAATGAGGGGTGTGAAAGAGCAGGAGCTGAGGGGTGAGGGCTGATGACAATTACAGCTTGTGGAGACCGAGAGATGGCGGGCACGGGCTTGGGCTTGGGAGGGGTCGCGCAGATGACTTCAAAGGAGCAGAAGCAGAGGTAACCACCGGTTTGTAAGTAGCCTGTTGGTGCTTATTTCGGTCGAGGCCGAAGGTTTTCTGCCATTGACAGTAGTCCATCCATCAGAGGAGGGAGTGCTGGATTTAGGGTCCATCAGGGTTTTCTCCGAAACTGGCGGTGGGCTTGGAGTCATGAGAGGACAATCCTTGATCATATGGTCAGCAGATTGGCACCAAAAACAAGTGTTGGGTAGATTGATGTATAGAACTTTCTGCGCAAAGTGTGTGTCTCCAACCTGGATATCGAGGGTATCTTTGAGGTCTTTTGAGAGATCAATTTCTACACAGACCCGTTTTTGGGGTCGAGCCGAGTAGAACTTATTTTGCTCGTGGCAGATGAGGCGACCCAAGGGTTTGATAAGTTGATCAACGAATCCCCACAAAGGCAAAGGGAGGCCTGGAAATTCGACCCAAATAGGAATTTTGAGTTTGGCTTGCTCAGAGACTTGAAAATCTCGAGTCCAGTGGGAGAAAACCACAAGGGTATTGCGAATAAACCAAGGACCGTGGTTAACAATGGCTTTGCAATGTTCACATTGGTAAAGCGAAACAGAAAAAAACCCTTGGTCATGTTTTGGACTCCCTCTACCTTGACTCCATGAGGTTGCCAATGATTATGAATCCATTGGCGGAGGATACCTTCAGGGGGAACTCAACCCACAAAATAAGCAACAAGAGAAAATTATTCAAACTAGTTGCAAGCTTTGTCAAAAGCTGGTAAATCAAGAACAATATCCAGGGAAGGAGTATCAGTATCCTTACCTCGTCGAATACCTTCGAACGAACTTCCTCGCTTGTTTCGGTGCCATTGTCCAAAGCTCCTGCGATAAGACCAGCATCAATAGATGCATGACTTGAGGAGGTGGTCATTTTATAAGCCACCACCCAAGGGGCAGAGTGACGATCGATACAAAATTAATGCAGATAATCCCGCTTGGATCTGCAGATCAGCAGGGTGACGCGATGGTGGCGTACAACAAGGCCGAGCATTCACTGCGAAAATAACTCGTTGAGTCTAAACCCGCTTATAAAATATTTTAAAAATACCATATACAATTCCTAGTTTCTATTTTATTTCATATTTTTTTTTTTTTTTTTTTGGTGGGTCTCTCTTGTTGAGAAGTAATCCTTTTTTATACGAGTTTTTAATGCGACGATGATTTCTGCGGAGTGCCCGAGGTATTTCGGGAATACCATGACATCTGTCAACCTAATCTCGGCTACCTTTCGGATTGTTTGTTATATTTGATTCACATGCTTTTTATATTTCTTAACCAGAGAATAATTTTCTTTGGGGTACGGGTCCCTGGTTGACGTGCAATGCAGGAAAATGCGGTTTCTAATCTACACGTGTTGAAAAGAAAAAGCAGGTTTTTCCTTTTTATCTTGTCATCGACAGCCTGTCATTAATCGGCACATGCTCAAATACCTCTACCAATGTGGTGCTTGGCCTTTCATTCTGTGAACATCTGAACATGCACAACAATGGTTTTGATCTCTTTCGCCAAAGATTTTCATGAAGAGGGTAGCTTGAATCCAAGATTAATGAACCAGAAAAGATCTGATATTATGCAAATGTTTGTACAGCAGCAAGCTATGGATCAGGATTCCACCCAAAAATCCGGTTTTGGTTCACCCTTACCTGTGGCTGCTGCAGCAGGAGTCCAACACAGAAACCTCCATCTGCACCCACTGTTCAGGTGAGTAAATATATCACTTGAAAACACCCACAAATCCTTCCCAATATTCGCATCTACTTTGGGAATTTACTGTAATTAATCTATCTCCATCTCTTTTCTTCATCTTCCCCATGAATTAAAGTGGTATACCTATTAAAGTGGTATATTTTGAAGGTCGGCTGGGTGTGCCGTTGCAGAGAAGCAATCCGGTAGTGCCCAGTTGACGATTTTTATGGAGGAATGGTGAACGTTTATGATGATATTTCTGCAGATAAGGTATGCCTTGCAGTCTAGTGTTTAGAGCTTTTTTTTTGAAAGCTACAGGAATTAGTTTTTAAGAATCTATTTTGGTTTTCAGGCACAGGCCATCATGTTACTTGCCAGCAGCGGGAAACCCATTCAAAAGAACAGCGGTGGTTATGCATCACAGCCTCAACCCACAAAACCAGGTAACCACCCTGCAACTCTGGTTTATTGTATACATTACAAGTTTCTTTTAAAGGAAATTTGCGAGATTTTTGATTTTATGGTCAAACTGTCTACCTTTAACTCAACTGGGTTGGAATTAACTGCAGATCTTCCGATTGCGAGGAAGAATTCTCTGCAACGCTTTCTGGAAAAGCGAAATCACAGGTTTCTACTCTACTACCTATTCTTTATGCTTGTTTTATATTTCTTCATGTTTGGAAATTTATATATTTAGGGGATTTAATGTGTATTTAACTTCATTTTTGTGCAGGCTGAATGCAAAGGCTCCATATACCATTTCACAAGAAAATCCTAAACCAAGTCCATGTCTCTGATCTTGTATTTTACGTATCTGAAAGCCATATGCAATTTGTTTAATAGCGAAACCTAAATATTGTATATGCTCATGTACTTAACCACTTTTAATATTTCGGACTGAGTAGATTTCTTTATCGCTCATCTTTTTATTGCAGTAAATACCTTGTGTGTAATTTTATAAGGGTGATTATAATTATGAATATGAATGTGGTGAGAACTGATAATCTCATAAATAATTGGCGGAGATGGTTAATTTTCAACTTATAGAAAGTCAAAAAATGGTTCTCAAATTAATTATTATGGTTTGTTTTTTATTAGCAAATGGGTGCACGTGTTAGTGTGAAAGATAATGATATTTTATTGGCAGGCTGTAAGACAAATTTAAGTAAAGATGTGGAAGTGATTCCTCTTTTTAATATGTTTTTTCTCTATTTTATTTTTTTACAAAAATGCAATAAAGTCTTGGGTATATGTTTCTTAAATAGTGTTTCTAGAAATATTCATTGTAATAATTTATTTCAAAAATTATTCTAATAAGTTAATATTTTATTATTTTCAATCAAAAAGACAATTATGTTTTTATCTTTTATTAATCTGTTAAATATTTTTATAAAAGCAAAAACGGCTTGACTTTTGAGTTTTATAAGAAGTGTGACGTGTGTTATTTTCAACATGGAAATAATGGGCATTGGACGAGGACATGAGATTTCTTCATATTCCCTTTTAATCAGCCGGATTTTTTCACGTTCGGTATAGTGATGAATGTCTGTCGGGCTCGGCCATCAATTTTAAAAAGGTTCTTTCAGAATTTCAATCATAATTTTACATTAGATAGTGAAAAATTGTTTCGATTTTTTCAATAAATGACACGTATGTATATACGTAATATCTAGAGGCATATATATATATGTATGTATGTTAAAAGGCCCATCCCATCACCATGATGAATGTATGTCCCTTCTCGGAATAAGATATGCAGATTAGGTAACATTCAATTTTTCACATAATTTTTTAAATTTAACTATCTTAAAGAAGTATCTACCAATAAAGTTTAAATTGACAAGCACCGTATTGTATTGATTAAGCCCAACATGCTTTTCTACTCACTCTTGAATTTTCCATGTCCACAGTGGTCCCATTTTCTTCCTCCAAGTGAATTTCTTATTCTTTAAGGAAACACATTTAAGTCACGGAAATTTTTAAAATCTTTTTTAAAAAAGTTTGTAGATATTATTTGGGCAATATGTGAAAATAAATTTTGAAATCATAGTAATTCCAAAAGAAATGAGTTTTGAATAGTTTTACAAATTATTTGATAATGGTGTCGATCACTAACAATTATCGGCCAACATTATATGTTAATTAGTTGCTATTATATTTAATTTTTCAAATATCATTTTTTGACAATAGCAGATAAAATGATCGTCACAACGAGAAATTTGTTCTCACAAAAATGTGAAGTAAACAAAAAAATTAAAAAAGCGATTTTGTGAAAAAATGCAAAAAAATTAAAAAGGTGATTTCGTGAAAAAAATGCTAATTGTGCCGATTTTGTATGGGATTTTTTTAGAATTTTTTTGGTGTTAGCATTAAAATGATCATATCAATGACAAATTTGTCCTCACAAAATATAACATTTTTCCTTTATGCTATTGGTCGGTAGCTAAAAAAACTACTTGCTAGTAGCAAAAAAGTTGTTACCTATGCTAATAGGGGTAGAAGAAAGAAAATGCTACCAATTGGTAGCAAAAAAAAATTGCTACCAATTCATAGCGGGATGTATGCTACCAACCGCATAACATATCAATAGTTAAAATACTTAAATGTTGGAGGGTTGCAATATGCAATCATTCTCAATCATCAATTCCCATGCCATCATGGGCATGTAATTAATGTTAGGAAAAACATAGTTTACGTATGTGAAGTTAGCATAGATAATTTAATTATTAGGTTGTGGTGAGTTGTTATAGTTTGGTTATAAACCATATTTCGTTTGTATTATTCCCGTATCAAACTTTTGTTGTTATTTGTTTATTAGTGGGTTGTTTTACTTCTCGTATGTATTTTGTTACACCTATGCAACATCATGTTTTTCTACATAAAGTTGTGCAGAGAGAGTGTAGAAGAGATAGGGGAGCTTGGAGAAGCATTTTGAGAGCTTGTGCGGCCACCTACAACTTCTCGTGCCCATCCCTACATCCCCACAACCTCTTGTTCATTTTCTAGGCAAAAGAAAATCTTTTTTTTGCACTGGTGCCTCCTGCACTAGTCAAAATTTTCTTGATGGAAGTAAATTAGTTTTTAAAAATAATAAAAATACATTTCCCCATTAGGGGTTTCCTCTAATTTGGAGGGGCTTTTAGCTACTGCTACAACTAGCAGTCCTACTACATTTGGTGTCGCTGCTAAGAACAAGTTGGCGAGTTGCTAAACCGAGATGGCTACTTTGACAGGGGAGTTGACATTTTGCATTCATTGGACCAAGTTGGAAAGGACTCCCACCGAGCTGAGCGAGCTATCTATCTAGCTATTTAACGAGTTGCATTAGTTTAGCATCGAGTTGTAAAGAGGTGACGTCGAGTCTCCTGACCGATCTCCTTGCACATGCGATTTGAGCGATTCACCGTCCACCTGATCTTCAACAAATCCCTTCACCATGTTTGTCGAGCTCCTTAACATCCAAAGCAGTCCAAGTCGCTTGGAACAAATAGTGAGACGGGTTATAGCACTGAAAGTAAATCAAGCTCCTCCGAACGCAATGGATTGACCCGGTGCGACTGTGTTAAACCTGCGAGCAAACAAAAACAGTGAGCTCAACCTTCAATGCGACCAACAATGTAGAAGCAGATCTTACACATGAAACCCTCTTGCAAACAAAACAACGAACACACCAAAGAGGTGGAAACCAAATACACATAGACAAATTTAAATCAAAAAGCAAAACGGTGGCGGATCCTTCCAAAAGATGGATCAACCAAACAAAAGGTGACCAGATATTTGGTTCACAAAATTGTAAATTAACAGATGTATTATATGTCCCTGGGTTAATAAATAATATGTTATTAGTGATTCAACTTCTAGATCATAATTTGAAGATTGACTTTGATAGTCATTCCAATAAGAAAGTGTGTTTGATTCGAGAAAAATCTAGAGGATCGAAAATTGTTGCAAAAGCCTCCAATGTGGGACGTATATTCCATCTTGAATTTTTCCACAGGGATGATCAAGCACTAGTGGCTAAGAATTCTTCCTCAGCATAGTTGTGGCATCGAAGACTTGGTCACATTAGTTTTAAATATCTTGAAACACTTTGTTGGTACAACAAGGTAAGAGGCGTCCCATCTCTCAAGAAGGATACAGATAAGTTTCCTAACTACCTAACAGGTAAACAACATAGAGATTCATTCTAGAAGAGTACTTATCAAGCTTTAGGTAAGCCTGATTTGATTCATATTGATCTTTGTAGTCTGATGCAGCCTAGTCATTCCGGATTTCAGTATTTTATGATGTGTTGATGATTATTCAAGAAAATGTGGATATTTGTCTTCGAAGAAAATGATGCAATAACTTTAAAAAGTTCAAAGTGGCTGAACAATGAGACCGATCCATATAGATTGCTTCATTCAGATCGAGGGGGAAATTCACCAAGAATGAGTTCAAAGCCTACCTTTAAGCTCATGGGATTCATGATAAACACCACAACATAATGTTGTTGGAAGAAGGAACCATTTTTGGAGATGGTGCACATCGATGATTATGGACTAGTAGGACATTCGGGTATAGTGAAGACAATAGTATAATAAAGTTCATAGCACATCCACATGAAGCATGATAAAAGTGGAAGCCATTTTTTGCACACCTTAGAGTATTCGGGTGCAAAGTTGGCACATACCCAAACAGAAAAGAAAGAAGTTGGATATGAAATCTCAAAAACTCATCTTTATTGACTATAATGAAGAGACTCTAGGGTACAGGCCGATAAATCCAAAGACTAGAAAAGTCTACATCAACAGAGATGTTGAGTTATTTGAGAAGAAGGAAGGTGAGAATCCTTGTCCAAACTCACTTGATGTAGATATTTCACCTATTGTGAAAACAGAAGCTCATGTTCCCACTGATGTTAACATTGATGATGGGGATGATGGCGATGATTAGACAAGATAACAACCCATAGGAACAATACTTCATATGCCCAAGTGGTATACTAATATGATTCAAGATGCAAAATTAGATGATCCACTTGGATACATCCACCACTCGACCACGACGAATCGCAATAAAACACAAGAAATAAACTTTTCTTTGATGAGTAGAGTTGTTGAATCTGTTGATCCCTCTATTTTCTAGGATGCCCTACAATTTAAAGATTGAAAGATTCCATAGATGTTGAGTATCAGTTAGTGATGAAAAATAACACTTGGTAGCTTGTCGATCTTCCACTAGGGAAGAAACCCATTGGTTGTAGATGGATATTCAAAATAAAGTAAAAATTAGATAGGACCATAGACAAGTACAAAGCAAGACTAGTAGCAAAGGGGTATGCACAAAAGGAATACATAGACTATGAGGAGACATTTTCTCCCACAGCTAAGATTAAAACGATCAGGATGTTCTTTGCTCTAGCTGCTCAGTTTGGTTGGAAAGTCAATTAGATGGATGTGAAAATTTCCTTTCTAAATGGAGATCTATAGGAAGAAGTCTACATGACTCAACCTAAGGGATTTGTCATACTTGGTGAAGAAACAAAGGTATGCAGACTTAGGAAATTTATATATGGCCTTAAATAGGAACCATAAGCTTGGTACATCAAAATTGATGAGCATCTTGTTCATCATGGATTCGTCAAAAATCCATATGATCCCAATCTCTACGTCAATAGGTAAGGAGGAGTGATTGTTATAGTTGTTGTTTATGTCGGCCCTATCTATATATCTGGAGGTTGAGGGCCCCCTATCCCTATCCCGATCTATATGTGGGGGGGGTGGGGCACTCGATTCTCAATTGGGGGTCCCGTCTCGGCTGGGTTCTGTTTGTTATGTAATCCATTCCAGTGGGCCGGACAGTTGGCTCGGCTGGGTTTAAAGCCGGACGGTCAAGACTCGGCTCCCAGTGCCGAGTCTATCTATATAGACTCTACTCTATATTGGGCCGGATAGATGGATAGAAAGATTGGCACCCCTGGATAGAAAGATTAGCACCCCCGGATAGATGGATATCCAATCCCCCGGTGGTCGTGGATGGAGATCAAAGCACGGTCGGAAAAGGTGATCAATAGTTGGGGTACTACGAGCCCTCTGCCCCACGCAACCAGCGACTCATGCGTGGTTCACCAGTTCCACCGACTCTTCCTATATCGTATCGATTTCACCATACCACGATAGGGTCGGGGGTTCGGGTACTACTATTACGAATGAATCGAATCTAGTCATCATTGGCAACACAATGAAGATGATTGATGCTACGAAGAAAGATCTTAATCAATCGTTTTACATGACAGATCTCAGGCTCATGCACTACTTGTCTTGGATTGGAAGTATATAGAAGAAGAATCACATTTTTGTTTCTTAGTTGAAGTATACCAAAACAATGCTTGAGAAGTTTAGGATGATGGATTTCACACCAATTGCTACACCTATGGAGATGAGACTACAGTTATCTCGTTCAGATCCATCTCCTCTGGTAAATGAAACTCTCTATCGATAGTTGATTGGGAGTCTCATTTACCTAACTTATACTAGACTAGATATCAGCTTTGTAGTCAGCTATCTTTCCATGTTCATGCAGGAACCCAGAGTTTGTCATTGGAAATGAGTAAGGTGAATATTGAGATATCTCAAGGGTACAATGGATCTTGGTCTAGAGTACAAGAAGAATGATAACTTCTTCTTCACTAGATATTCGGATCCAGATCATGTAGGCAACACTAATGACAGGAAATCCACTTCTTGATTTGTATTCTTTTTGGGATCTAAACCGATATCATGGGGAAGCAAGAAACAAAACTTTGTTTCTCACTCTTCTACAGAAGTCGAATATCATGTTGTAGGTGGAGCTGTTTGCGAAGCGATATGACTACGTCGCATACTGGAAGGACTTGGAGTACCACATGAAAAACCTAACACCATGTATGTAGACAATGAAGTCTCAAAATTGTTTGCAATCTAGTGTTTCATGATGGAACCAAACATATTGAGGTACAATGATGAATCAGAAATATTAAAAGGTCTAATTCCAGTCAATACGTAAATAAATACATACCCAAAACTTGGAATTAATCAACAAAACACTTGGAGTATGACTACCATGCCTTTATTATTCCATATCAAAACAACATTACATTGGTTTCACCTCCTTTTCTGATTCATCTCGTAGAAGAATGATTCTTTGCAACTATATCCTTAAATACTTGATTTTGGCTCCTATATGAGCTCAACTTACACCCTAAAATTGGGATAAGATAAAACAACCTCTTAAACTCCCCATTCATTTTTAATCATATTACAAATCATAATAATACACAAATGACCTTATTAGGCTTGGTAGCCACTAATTCCTCTCTTTACACTTAATTATTATATAATACAAGTATAATTGACTTCAGTTTTGAGACATCCTCACCTTACAATCACTCACACATATGGAAAAAATCATGCTAACATAGTTTTAGAATGACCCTATGACTAATTATCTTGATGCTCCTGCATCAGACTCCCTTAGAGGGAAAAATTTGAGCTCCTTCTCAAATAGAATGTGAACTTCTTCTTCCTGGTCTTCCAATTCTTCAAAATCCCTTCCTTCTTCAAGTCTTCATAGTTCACGAATTGAAGTGGTTCAATCTTCATATCAACTTCTTCATGTTCTCTCTCATAGTTGCATTGTATAGCTTTGACCTTGTCTGCATTGTTGTATAATAGCCTCAAATAAGACTCTAACTCTGATGTGGCTTCTTCTTTTTCAGCTTCATCTTGTCTCTCTTCTTCATTTCCTTGCTTCAAGATCTTCATCAATTCTATCTCATCTGTTTTGACATCTTCTTCACCTCCAATGAGGTCCAAACAATCAAATTCTTCCATGATTTGTTTCCAAATCATCTCCTCATCTTCATTTCCTATAACCACACACTCAAGTTCACTATCAGAAACAAAATTTTGAGACTCAATTGTCTCTTCTATTCCTTCACTTTGCATTAGCTGGTCATAAGTTCTCTCATGAGCTTGTTCTTCATGCTTGTCTTCAAATTCTCCTTCATCAATGAGCTCATTCATTTGCTCAAATTCTTGTATACCTACAAAACCAAAAACAAAGTCAGATTTAAAACCTTCTTGAGGCTTTATTGCTTCTTCATCAACATTTTCTTCCTGTGATGGCTTCAAGAACTCCAATTCTTCTGTTTTGAAGGTTTCTTCATCAACTTCTTTTGTTTCATCATGTGTCATTGTAACTTGCTCAATATCTTCTTGGAGTATTTCTCTTTCAAACTGATCAATTTGAATAGTGGACTCATGTTCTTCTTCTTGTTCCTCATAGTCAAATTCTTCAATACAAGCATATTGCACATTCTCTATCATTTCCTCTATCATGGCTAATTTTTGCTTTATTTCCTCTATTTCCCTCTGCAACTTTTCCTCCATTTGTTTCTTCCTTTTCTCTTTTTCTCTTCTTTTGTTCTTAAATACTTCCTGAAAATTTTAAGTAGGCCTGCTTGCTCCATCTTTGAATGGTTAAATAGTTGTATATGCATTTGCTACGAGCAATATGCACACCAAACCCACAAAGCTACTGAGAATGACTATCAATATCCACCAGCTAAACACCCACACTTGATTGTAGAATGGTAGAGTAATAACATTGGACTAACACAATGCTCCTATCTGTTGGCCAAACTCTGAGCACCAATTAATTTTCTCTATTTATTCTTTCTTTGCAGTGGAATATCTCCGTGTAATATGGTGCACTCTGAGCACTTATTTTGAACAGTGAATTATTTCTGTGTAATTTAAATATGGCACCTTGCTTTATTCCTTCTCACTATTGTGATGAATTTCAATTTCTCACATACAATTGAATGATAAAATCAATTATCACGTCCCTCCTGAAGAATGCCAAGCTATTAAAATTTGCAAATTTTATTCAACTCTGCAAGAGAAAACGTTAGATCTGGCAGGAGTACGTTTTCAAAATTTTCTCCAATCCATTCTTTTTACACATAATACTAATCGATTTGATTGAATAGTGAAAAAGTCGATTTTATACCCCTGCTACAGACTTTTACAAATGTGTAAAAACAATAGTTTAAAGATATTCGATTTCCCCAAATTTGATGTCTTTTATTCTATTTTCACACTTTAAAAGTCGATATGACTGTAATAACACTCATCCACTCTTTAAATTTGTGTGAGAACCTCTGAATTCTTCCCTGTGACCCAATTTCACCATGCTCTATTCACAGTAATTTATAACAGCTTTAATGATTCTACTTATTCGTACCTGTAGTCAGTTACAACTCGATGCAAAGGTAACTTGGGAGGAAGCTTCACATTGAGTTTGATGTCAGATATAATCGATTCCTCAATCTAGATGGTACATAGGCGTGAAGACGTTAACTCAAAGACACCTATATTTGATAAACTTTAATCCTGCATACTTCAGATATGATAAAACAACTGCACGTGAATGATGTGTAGCACCTGCAACGTCTTTGAAGAGTTATCAACATGCTATCACGTCATGAGATATGCATTTGACCTGATTCAGAAAGGTGCTAAGCGATCTAGTAGATCATCGAGAGGCATAGCAAGCCAAGGACACAGAAGCCAAATATGTGTGAATGAAAATGTTTTAGAATCAGGCGTTGGATGACAATCAACACTACACGTACAATGAAAGATGAACTAATTACAGAGATATGGCAGTGAAATAGCTACACGAATGGAAGGAATGAATGACACTAATCCAGACAAAAACAAAATTATTATAAATTAGACTCTTCACACAACACCTCTCATCTACATGACTCACATCTACTGGAGCAATATTGAAGAACTGTCCATACGCATTCATAATACCATAAGAACTGCCTGCTCTGATACCAAAATGATGAATCAGAAATATTAAAAGGTCTAATTCCAGTCAATAAGTAAATCAATACATACCAAAAACTTGCAATTACTTAGCAAAACACTTGGAGTATCACTACCATGCCTTTATTATTCCATATCAAAATAACATTACATTGGTTTCGCCTCCTTTTATGATTCATCTCATAGAATAATGATTCTTTGCAACTATATCCTTAAATGTTTGATTTTGGCTCCTATATGAGCTCAACTTACACCCTAAAATTGTGATAAGATAAAACAACCTCCTAAACTCTCTCAGTTCGTTTTTAATCATATTACATCTCATAATAAATCACAAATGACCTTATTAGGCTTGGTAGCCACTAATTGCTCTCTTTACATTTTATTATTATATAATACAAGCATAATTGAATTCAATTTTGACACATCCTCGCCTTACAATCACTCACACATATGGAACAAATCATGCTAACATAGTTTTAGAATGACCCTATGAATAATTATCTTGATGCTCCTACATCATAGAGGTTCATTTTATATGCAAACATGTCTTGAAACACAACATACAACTTCAATTTTTCCCAACAGATGAACAACGAACAAATATCTTCACAAAGTCACTTGCACGTGACACGTTCGAGTTGTTCAAAGAGTTCCTCTCCTCATCCCTTAAGGAAATGCAAAATTAAGGGCGGGAATGTTAATTAAAACATAGTTTACCTAGGTTAATTTAGCATAGGTAATTTAATTATAAATTGTGGTGACTTGTTATAGTTTGGTTATAAACCATATTTCGTTTGTATTTGGGAATAGTATTCCTTTATCAAACTTTTGTTGTTATTTTTTTATAGTGAGTTGTTTTGGTTCCCGTATGTATTTTGTTGCACCTGTGCAACATCTTGTTTGTCTGCATATGGTTGTTCAATATCTATAAATATTGCAGCCATCACTATTGTAAATGATTTGGTTGAATATCAATATATTGTGAGGTTTCTGTCCCTCTTTTAGAATTAGTATATATATATATGAAGGTGAATTTTGTAAATTTCAATTTTACACTAATGACGATTTGAATTAAAATAATAAACTATTGATATAAACGCTTGGTGAACCAACCCCTAAAACTAACTTAAACATGGAAAATTTAGGCGTTCCAGTCATAATCCCTACACATAAAAATTCACCAAATGCAAATTAAAAATACCGAAATATTCTTGAATTAACAAATATTTTCCACTAAAATTTACACTGATTTAAATATGAAATATAGTATTGCGCAAATCCATTTAAGTTAATTACCATAGTGTTAATGTATATATGTGTTTATTGATTATTGGTTCAAGCTAGGATTTTATCAGTGTATATGCTTTGTGTTATTTGATCTTTGATTTTTTTTTTTTATGCTTTATACAACTTTCCATATTTTTTACTTTTATTTATTCTTTACAACTCTTTTTTCTTTCTTAACGACCCTATTTTCTTCTTTGTTCTTTCTTGTTTGGCCATGTTTATATGTTTCACATATGTCTCTCTCCTCCCTTATTTCATCAAATTTTGGTCATGTGAAAGTGTGTAGGACCCAAAAATTCAAATAAGGGTTTAAATACTCTAAAAAAGAAGTTTGAAAGCAATTAAATTTAGATAAATATATAAATATAGGGGTGAGGCTTGAAGCCTTATGATTGCATGTAATTAGATTAAACATATGAACACCAAAGTGTAATGAAAATATTAGGGTTTATTATAATTAAAATTGTTGTCTAATGGAAATGGACACTCTTTATGGACAATTTTTTTGGTGAGTTCCCTCAAGGCATAGGACCTTTCTCCATTGAGGAAAATATCTAGAAACATATGGCTCTGATCCTAATCTACTCTAATGCCTACCACTATGTTGACAATTGTAGGAGAAAAAGGAGGAGAGAAAACATGAAAACAAAATTGTTTCTTTAGTAATTCCACCAGAGAAGAACGAGGGACACTCTCTTTATGTCATTTTAAATATAGTGCATTAAAACCCTATAAATATAATCCACACACAATATGTAATGTCCCTAAATGGGACTCTTCAAACCCAAAGAGGATTCTAGGCAAATCCAACACTCAAGTGCAAATTAATAAAAGATAACTCAGAAATTATTATTGTAGATCTAGATTTTCTAAGGACAATGTGACTAGGGTTATTAGAAAAAAACCACACCAAACAATAGTAAAATGAGTGTCTCTTTACATCCAATACAACATGCAGAGATTTATAAAGCTAAATCAACCCTAAACAGTGATGTAAGAGACCATACAAGCTTAGTTTGACTGTTGCAAATGATTACCAGAAATGGCGATTGTGTTTAAGGATGAAATCCACACCAAAAAATAGCCAATATTATATATTATTTCCATAAAATGATTTTAGAATTTTAACAGTCCAGAATGGAAGAAATCTGATTTTTTAGAGTATATTTAGACTGGAATTCAAGTCAGAAATCTATGTAGACATTGAGGTCTGAAATATACCTTTTTAAAGCCCTCCAATTTTTTTGAAATGATTTATTTGGATTTCCAAAAATGTAGTACAATGGATGATCAATAAGTACATATCCAAATGTCTCCAAAACAACTCCAAAATAACTCAAAGATGGGTCACTATAACTCTATAACATGTAATTACAATTGCTGCAAAATAGTTCTTCAATCCCTTATTGAAAAAGCTCAACAACAACTGCTGGAAATATTGAAATCCCCTTGCAAGCACAATAGAATTTCCCATGTGGAAATCCCTCACATTATCTAAGAGGGTTTTCTTCCTCTAAAGTATTTTTATACAAAAGCACCAAGCTTAAGATAAATTCAGAAATTTTAAGAATGAGTATATGTTTTCCTCTTCTAAGTTGACCTCTCCTTTATAAAGGAAAAATGACCCAAAGGAGACCTCTTTCCTATCCAATCAGCTGCAATGATATTCTTTATGGACGGTTCATTCTCTATGTCAAGTCACATTTTTCATAGGGGATGTACAAAATTAATATGGCCTCTAAACTTCATTATTATTCCTTAAGGCAACTCGCCAATGCCCCCTAGGAAGAATAAAAATATATTTAACCCATTTTACAAAGATATTTTCCCCTCAAGGCAAGTCACATTTACCATAGGGATTACCATTTATTTCCATTAAGCCAAATAAATTAATTAAAGTGCTTAATAATTTTATTGTATTTTCTTTTAGGCACTTTATAATAATTTATTGTGATTTAAGTCACCCTTGTGCACACCCTTTGGTCGTCGGGTAGAAAAAAATGGCCAAAGGTCTTCGATAATATTATTCAAGAAAGAGGGACATTTCAGTCCTCCCTTCCCAAAATTGCTTGCCCACAGGCAATTATGAATTCCTTTGTCTAAGTGCCATGCACAATAGACAAAATATATTGAAGTGCCTCACGATCCTAGCACCTGTACTGTTAGATGAGACAAATCTTGCCACCAATTACTCTTGACAAAGTGCTCATAAAAACATGGAAGTTTACAAGGCATTTCATAAGATAAATTGTAGATTTTATCATCTAAATCAACACTCTTATTAAAAGAAATCTGAATATGTTGCACATAGGATATTAAATTGCTTGTATCATACCTTAGGATGTCTCCATGGTTCATAAAAGACTGATTTTCTTCAAAGTCCAACTGCTTCCCTGTTATATTCTTTTCTTCTTTAATCAAACCTTGTGAAATCTGCCCCACTTTAACTATTCCAATCATACTATGGGCTTCCATATTTGGAGGAACTCCTTTCCTTATGCCTTGCAAAACAATTTCCTTGTCTTGCACCTTGAATTTCAGCTTCATTGTTTGATATTTTTGATGAAAATCACCCAAGGATTGGAGCCATTGGACACTAAGAACTAAATCCAACCCACCAATGCTAACAATATAAAATTCATCACATACCTCATGTCCCTTCATGGTGAATCAAAGTTGGGAAATATTCTTGGTACATGTGATTGTATGCCTATCCGCCATAATCGCATCAAATCCTTGGAGTTCTTCTTCTTGTAGACTCAATCTAGCAACCAAATACCTTCATCAATGAAGTTGTGTGTTACACCACCATCAATCAAAATAGTGATCTTTTGTCCAAGAAGATCACAACTCACATGGAATGCATAAAAACTAGGCAAAATAGTCAGTGCTACTAAGGTAGCACATGTGACAACCACCTCATCATTGTTTTCTTGATCTTTTGGATCAGCATTATCTTCATCCTCTTCCTCATCAATAACTTCAATATAATGAATGGAGCCCTTACCTTTGCAACGATGATTGGGTGTCCATGGTTCTTTGCAATCATAACACAATCTCTTCCTCCTTAGCTCATTCCTTGCCTCTATTTCAGCCTTGTTTTTCTCCCATTCTTGTGCTCTAGTTGGTTGCCCACTAACTGTTGCTCCTTGCCTATCATTTTGAGGTGTTATAGGTTGCTCACATGTGCTCTTTTTCTTCCTCAAAGTGTTGTTCATTGCTGCCCAAACTACATATTTTTCCTTTTTGGCATAGAGATCTCCAAGTCAAGTGATTTCTTAATGGCACCTTGAAGAGATGGAGGATTAAAGGCTTTGACAAGTCCCTTTAATGACTCTCCTAACCCTTATATAAACAAAAAAAAAGCCTTCTTTCACTAATATCAGGAACCATTACTGAAAATCTTTGAAAATTAGAAATATACTTATCTAAAATGCCATCCTATTTGAGTTGGGAAAGCTCCCTGAAATACAAGTTAGATCCATTCGGTTAAACCTCTCTATCAAGCATCTTGCTGAATTCTTCAAGGGAGGTAATAGAGACATGTCCTTAAGTGATGATGTCATGATACCACCACTCATGTGCCACACCATCCAAATATAATGTTACAAACTTAAGTGCTTCATCTTCATACATAAGATTTAAAGAAAGATAGGTAACTAATTTTTGCAACCAAGATCTAGTAGAGCACTTATCTATACCATCAAATGAAGGGAGAGTTACCTTACCCAACCTTTGTTGAATGTCTCTCCTTGGTGTCTCTTGACTGAGCTCTTTTGTTTCTTCATGCACCCTTACTATTATTCAACTGGAAGAAGACTCTAAAGGGTAGCATATCTCTAACTTGAAGGATAAGTTACATGTACTCATCACCATATGCTTCTACATACTCAACATCATTTTGTGCTTCTTCTTCAATTGGTTCCTCTATTTGTATAAATTTAATGAAAGGAATGATAAGAATATTGTTCCAAGCCATGATCTCAGATGATAATAGCACACCACATTAGATTTACAAAATAGAAGACCTAAAATACCATATATGGAAATCCATCATAATCCATAATGCTCAATACATTACAATAGAATGAATTTAATTATTCAATAAGAAAGATGTACATATAGGAGGAGGGAAGTGCAACTACTACCTAAATCAGTGGTGAAGAAATCCCACTAACTGATACTGGTAGTTAAGTTAACTCCAAAAGACTAGTAAGCTAACTTCACATAACTGAGAAGCTAACTCACACAACTAGTACACCTAAGCAAGCTAACCCAACAAGTTTAGGGCTAACACAAGTGTAAGAATTATCCTAATAAATAAATAAAAGGATAAATAATAACCTACACTAACTTTTAACTCTGAAAATCTGCGGAGTAGGCTTGGGATAAGTCATCACAAGTCTGTTGAGCTTCTTTCTCCATTGTTGGTTGCTCCTTGATTGGTGGCTTCCATATTCCCCTATAGAACCATGGCCAAATCTCGAATGGAGATGGTAAATGCATCTCGTATTTCTCTTCGGTTCTCCCTCATTGTTTGTTGCAACTCTCTCTAAGTTCTGGTCATTAATTCATTCATATAGCTGAGAGCATCATTGAGAAGAGCCCTTTGATCATGATCTTCCATAGTGCCCTTTATTGGAGTGGTCCTTCTTTGGTATACTATGTGATCTCTTGTTGATTGCATTCAAATCTGATTTTTGATTATTTCCCTCACAAGCTGGGAGGAAAAATTGGTCTGATACCACTGTAATGTCCCCAAATGGGACTCTTCAAACCCAAAGAGGATTCTAGGAAAACCCAACACTCAAGTGCAAATTAATAAAATATAACTCAGAAATTATTAGTGTAGATCTAGATTTTCTAAGGACAATTTGATTACGGTTATTAGAAAAACCCACACCAAAAATTAGTAAAATGAGTGTCTCTTTACATCCAATACAACATGTAGATTTTATGAAGCTAAATCATCCCTAAACAGGTGATGTAAGAGACCATACAAGCTCAGTTTGACTGTTGTAAATGATTACCAAAAATAATGACTTGGTTTTAAGGATGGAATCCACACCAAAAAATAGCCAATACTATATATTATTTCCACAAACCGATTTCAGAATTTTAACAATCCAGAATGGAAGAAATCTGATTTTTTAAGAATATATTCAAACTGAATTCAACTCAGAAATCATGTAGACATTAAGGACAGAAAAATACCTTTTTAAAGCCCTCTAAAAATTCTGAAATTATTTATTTGGATTCCCAAAAATGCAATACACTGGATGATCAACAAGTGCAGATCTAGATGTCTCCAAAACAACTCCAGAGTAGCTCAAAGATGGGTCGCTATTACTCTATAAAATGTAATTACAACTACTGCAAAATAGTTCTTCAATCCCTTATTGCAAAATTTCAACAACAACTATTGGAAATATTGAAATCCCTTACAAAGCACAATATAATTTCATGTGTGGAAATCCCTCACATTCTCTAAGAGGGTTTCATCGTCTAGAGTATTTTTATACAAACACACCAGGCTTAAGATAAATTAAGAAATTTGAAAAATGAGTATATGTTTTCCTCTTCTAAGTTGACCTCTCCTTTATAAATTAAAAATGACCCAAAAGAGACCTCTTTCCTATCCAATCATCTACAATGATCTTCTCTATGCATGGTTCATTATTCTATGTCAAGTCACATTTTTCATAGGGGATGTACAAAATTAATATGGCCTCTAAACTTCATTATTCTTCCTTAAGGAAAGTTGCCAATGCCCCCTAGGAAGAATAAAAATATAGTTAACCCCTTTTACAATGATATTTTCCTCTCAAGGAAAGTCGCATTTACCATAGGGATTACCATTTATTTTCATTAAGCCAAATAAATTAGTTATACGTGCTTAATAATTTTATTTTATTTTCTTTTAGGAACTTTATAATAATTTATTGTGACTTAAGTCACCCTTGTGCACACCCTTTGGCCATCGGGTAGACAAAATAGGTAAAATTCTTCGATAATATTATTTGAGAAAGAGGGACATGTTTAATGGAAATGGACACTCTCTATGGACAAACGATTTTGGTGAGATCCCTCAAGGCATAGGACCTTAATCCTTTGAGGAAAACCTCTGGAGACACATGGATCTGATCCTAATCTACTCTAATGCCTACCACTATGTTGAAAATTGTAGGAGAAAAAGGAGGAGGAGAAAACATGAAAATAAAGTTGTTTCTTTAGTGATTCCACCAGACAAGAACGAGGGACACTCTCTTCATGTCATTTTAAATAGAGTGCATTGAAACCCTGTAAATATAATCCACACATATTAGAAGACAAGGAGGCAAAAACATAACAATAGAGTGCATATACAAGCCACAACCAAAGTCATATTAATTCGTATGGTATGTATAATCTATTACAAAGTGGGAGAGAAGTGTTTGTTGCATTTCAATAGTTGAACATAAATGCTAGGGACACTTGGGAATGGTGGGAACTCAAAAGGGTAGAGTTTTCCCACATCCATAAGAGAGGACCCTTTTATAATGAAATGACCTTGCCATTTATAGAAAAGAAGAGTAGGGACGAAGAGTGAAAAGTGGGAAAGATATTTGAATGCAAAACATGTCATCTAAATGCAACCATAGATAATAAATCACCCAAATTGTACTCTCAACTATAAAATTCTTTTCATAAGGAATGTCATATCTCAAATGTTCTGAAAATGGGTGGTCTATTTATGGAAAAAGGTATGTATGTTAAAAAAATATTGGGCTTAAGAAATTAACTCTATCGAGATCTAAATATGCATATGACTTTGGTAGAAAGGAGAAAATGGTTGGAAGGATACTTGAGTGAAATCTTTTATTGAAATAAGGTGGCCTAGGGTCCAAAAAATATTACATTGGAAAGTGTTCCTCTATATATTTCCAATGAAAGTGATTTCACTTGATTTGGTGGCCCCAATCAAATTATATGACCAAAAATATAAAAATCTGCAACTTAGCCCATGCCATTGAATGTAGAGCCAAACATTTAATCTTTACATTGTGGTCATATCCTCCTTTTCATCATGGTGACATGTGTCACGATGTGATTGGATAAAGATTTTGGTTGGGCTCTTGTTTGGTGCCACATGACAAGTTGTGTTTAGCAATGGCCTCCCTAGTTCAAGGTCACATGGTAGGCCATAATTGACCACAGGCTCTAGGTTTTTTCTTGTTCTATATTTATTCTTCTCTTTCTAAAAATTGATCTTCGAAATGTATGCCATGTTTCAAGCTCTAGTTGGTTAAGGGATCCCTGGATTGATGTCACATGGTAGGCCATGAATGGCTATAAAATTTGGGCCCTATTATGAATTAGCTGAATTTCACAAACCTTTTGAAACCCAATCACATGGGATTGTGCCATGTGGGACAATCCTAATTTTCAACTTTGAGATTTGTTTAATCCTTAGTTGAATTTTCGTTTGAGCTCCCACTCTTGCAACACCTGACCATAAGGGTTTGTGTCACATGTCACAATATTATTTAAGTTTTGGGCATATTTTATGCTTCGAAACCAATTTCTATTAAGTGACCTAAAATTTACCATGGGACCTTTGACTCATGCCATTAGCTGATTTTCTCAAACTGCTAGGGGTAGAACATTTAGTCAAGTTTATGAAAAGTTTAACTATGCAGAGAATTTTCTTCCCTTAGCATTGGGATTGCTTTTCTATAAAAACAAGTTTTGGGGAGAGAAAAGGTTTTTTTTTTTCAATTCCAAATGAATAATTACATAGGTTACCAGAAAAAAACAAATAACACAAAGAGAACACCAAATTCATTGATGAAGTGAAATGTAGGAACCAAAGAGTGCATCGTCGTGGAGAAAAATTATTGATAAACACATTGTGTTTATAACTACTAAAAGGTGTGGTTATGAAATGCAAGTTAGTAATACATTTTGCAGAGAGAAAATGTGGGGTTATTTCACTCCAAACAAAGATTAACATAAGTTACTAGAAAAAAACATATAACATATCAAGAACATTGTATTCATTAAGGGGTTGGAAGAAGTGAAACATGGGAACCAAAGAATGCATCACTATGGAGAAAATGTTGGTTACAAATACAATGTGTTTATCCTTGCTAAAAGGTGTGTTTCAAAAATGTGAGTTGGTAACATGTTTTGTGGAGAGAAAATGTGGGGTAGGGTTTGAGGTAGTTAAGGAATTGCATGAAAGTGATCTAGATTTTGGTGATGTTGTGAGACAATGCAAGGACCCTAAAGTAGGTAGTGTTTATTATGATTATTTGATGCATGATGGTTATTTATTCAAGGGAAAACAATTATGCATCCCTGTTGGTTCAATGAGAGAAAATATTATACGAGAATTTCATAGTGGGGGTTTGGTTGGAAACTTTGGTATAAGTAAGACAAATTATCTTGTGGTAGAGAAGTATTATTGGCCAAAGGTAAAGAGGTACATAAATAGGATCGTATAAAGATATAGAGTGTGTCAAATGGCTAAGGGCCATGCACAAAATATTGGGTTGTATATTCTGGTACCTGTCCCTACAAGGACATGGGTTGATTTGACTATGGATTTCGTATTAGGACTTCCTAACACATAACAAGAGAAGGATTTTATCTTTGTTGTGGTAGATAGGTTCTCTAAAATGTAACATTCCATTACTTGTAAGACAACTAATAATGCTTCTAGAGTTACGGATTTATTTTTTTCAGAAGTGGTTAGGCTACATGGAGTTCCAAGAAAGATCACTTCAGACCGAGATACAAATTTTTTGAGTTACTTTTGGAAGAATGTGTGGAGAAAAATGGGGACATAACTATAGTTCAAAAGTAGTGAGTAGGAGTTTGGGAAATATTCAACGTTGCATTGTTGGAGAAAATATGAAACAATGGGAATTGGCTTTACCACTGGATGATTTTTCTTATAACATCTTAATAAACAGGTTGATGGGGAGGTCTCCTTTCCAAATTTTCTATGGTAGGAGCCCCAATGGAGTTATACATTTGATCGTGTTTCCTGGTGAAGATAAAACTAGTGATGATGCAAAAGAATTTGCAGAACACATGCTACAATTACAGCAGGAAGAAGTGAGGGAAAAGATGAAAGTTAGTAATGCAAAATATAAAGCAGTTGCAGATGCAAGTAGGAGAGTAAATGCATTTGAAGAAGGAGATATAGTGATGGTTCATATAATAAAGGAGAGGTTTCTAAAGGGGGCATGTAATAAATTGAAGTATAAGAAGATTGGGCCATGTATGATTCTGAAGAAAATGAGTGATAATGCCTACAAGGTGGAGCTATCTGATTTTTTTATTTCACTAGTTGTTAATGTTTCTGACTTATATAAGTTTCTTGGTCATTAGGAAAATGTTGAGGAGGAGGAAGAAATAAAATGGGAGCAGATCACAGGGTAAATTTTAGTGGTGATTCTTTGGTAATTCATGAATATTTACATTTTTGAAATTTTCATTTAGAGATTTTGAGGAGTCGTATGGAGCAATATTTCTCCTAAAATTTTGAGATGCAACTTACTTTTGTACGTCAACTTGCCTAGTGTTAAAAATAAATTTCATACTTATGCATGTATATCACGACTGCCTCGAAACACCAAATGGGTACATTCACCAATATATACATATAAAAATTCTAAGCATATGTGAAATTCAAATTCCATAAGGCTCTTACATTGAAGATGCTTGATGGGTGAGTTCGAGCCCATTTGCATATGTATCCAAGGGAATTTGTACATGCATCCACTTGGGTGTATATGCAGACACTCATCTAGCATACACATACGCCCGCTTCCATATGCAATCGGGCGGTTCCATGTGTAGACATGTAAAATTTTGACATGGTCATCATACTATAGTAACCCATCCCCATTATCAACCATATAATTAATTAATTATTATATAACTATACTTCAATTATTTTCCCCATCTACTCCATAATCCTATTACATCCTTATAAATATTAAATACATCATTAATATTTTATTTTCCACACTAACTAATCCTCATTAACTATTTTCTAGCAATTTAAAAATACTCACCCACCTACCACCTACCCTATGCCTAGCTTCTCCATCTAATCACCTCATTAAACATACTTAATCTCACCTAACTACATGCTTAAATGACCCTCCAAATCTAGAGCTTCTATTTCTAGAAGCCTCTCCATTCTTCCCTCCCATTTTCAAATATTCAAATAAAAATAAACTATTCCATTGAATTTTTAATTTAATGAAGAATTCTCATGAAAGCTATAATTTTCTACAATTCTCCCTCTCATACATTCTCAACCATTGATCTAATCCACAATGGAAAGATCTTAACCATTGATTTTTGCCTCCTCTAGCTATAAATAGAGGTGCCACCCTCTATGGCAAGCACCTTAGAAATTTGCAAGTAAATTCTACCCAATCTTCAAGCCATCTAAGAAATCTTCATAACATTCCATCAAGCTCAATCAAGCATTTGATCAAGAGGAGTCTTCTGAAAATTTGTCCAAGATCTAAAGCATCCTTACAACCATCCAACAACCAATCAAGGAGAAAATCAAAATCATCAAAGGAGGAGGATTCCACTTATAGGTAAGTACATGTATATCACTTTCTCCCTCTTTTTATCTATGCTCCATATGATGTAGATGAACTATTGTGTTAGAACTTGTTTTGAGTTGGTTTCATAATCATCTCATGTGTGCATGCTAACAAAATTTTCCTCTACATTTTGTGCCCACTATGGGGCTTACCCCCCTAAATTATAATTGAAATTAGTATCATTAAGAACTAATAAAAATATTTCAAAATTCCAGAAATTTTCAGTGAGATTTAAACTCAAAATTTTCAATTTTCCTTTACTCTGTGTCGTTTTAGTGTGTACATCCTAAAACAGTGTGTTCATCACCTGAAACAATGTGTTTACCCATCAATTTTGGCTCTAGGTGTCAAGAAAACCTTTCGGCACGTTTGAGTATCCCGTGGTGCATTTATATAACTTTCAACGCATTTATACTCTATAGTAGTGCTTTTATGTACTAACACTCTATTCATGTAGTACCATCGCTTATATCACTATATCAACGTGCATTCATTGGAATTCTAGCGTGCATATCTTCTAAAATAACGTGTTTTATTTGCTAACATTTTCTCTATGCAAATTTGGTCTCTTACTCTCATTTTAATGCATATAATACTATTGTTAGTGCGTTTATATTTTGGTTTAATGCATCTGTAGCTACTAATCTAGTGTTTGTAGGAATAACGCATTCATACACCCTTCAACGCTTATACACTGAAACAACGGGTTTAACCCCTGTTTTAGCACATTTGATTCTTGAAATAACGTGTTTGTGTTTACTAACATCTATTTTGCAGGATTGACAAGTTAGACTATAGTTTAGTGTGTTTTTCATAGAACATCGCGTATGTTACTTGAAAAAATGCATTTATACTATAATAGCGCGTATATACTATTAACCATTTTTACTTTTATTTTCATCAATAGGTATTATATTTTGGTTCTTTGTAGCTTTTTCTCGAATCTAACATTATGTTTTTGTAGGGAAATCACATAAACAAGGGGACACTCTTCCAGTTTTTCCATTCAATCTAAATAATAATAATACTATTGCCTAATATATGTGGTTGCAAGATATTAAGTGAAATAAGACTACTAACCTTTTGTTTTACAGCCCGAACGGTCCAAGTAATTGGAGTTTTCATTAAAGTTACTAATCTTTTTGTCTTGCAGGTTCCCTTGTCAAAGGCCCTATCATATAAATTTTAATTTTCACTATTTTGTGTGTCCTTTTGCAAGTTTTTGTGTTGCTTATTTAAACTCAAGGTGACATCATGTATGCTCTCCTCTAGCATCCTACGACGATCTTGAGGATCAAAGTCCGGTTAGTCTTCCCTCCTATTTTTATTTTTTAAAGAGGTAACGTAATGTGGAAGTGACAACCACACACTTACCATAGTCCTAATGGTCTTGTGACCGTGGGCTTCATCTCTACGCACGTAGACACACCCCGTGTTCCGGGGGTATATAAATTCTTGGAGAGATGTCATTATTGGCTAAGCATTTTCTTGTTTTAAGAGCGGCGTGAAGTGAGGGGCTTCCACGTCCCAAAACCCAGGCCTTAGACAACATCCTTGAAACATAGATTTGGGCCCCACATACCGCAAGGTATATCGGGGATGCCCCTAGAGAGCTTGTTAGCCTAGACTAGGTAGCCCTTTTGGCCGCATATCAAACTATAGTGAAAGGAGGCCGCACTTCCCAAGATCACTTGCTATTCGATCACACATCGGTACATAGGTGGAGATCTAGTTTTTGGCACCACCGTTAGTGTGTGGTATTGAAAGTGAGATATAGTTCGGTTATAATCCCACCTGACTAGTTAGGATTGTACTTGCATGGTTATACTTGTTTGAGTGTTTTTTGAACCAGTAAGTAGCCCTCACACTAATCTTCATAATTAAATCATACACCTACCATTCACATCATTTTTACCACAACCACTTAACCTCAATTTCAAAATGCACATCATCGACCTTTGATCATATCCCCCTCATTACACATATTAATCACACTTACCACAATAAAATCTCCTTTTCACCTAATACATAAATTTTAACATAATCCCACTACCATTATACACATCCTTTGTAAATAATAAAACCAAAATTTTCCATAATAAACTTTAAACATACACTATCACTACATAAAAACCTTTATTTTCACTTTCCACATTACCACAAAAATCCAAAAATAAAACCAACATTTCCATCCTATTAAATAAATTTCATAATATCCATCCCATAATATTTAAATTTCAAGAAAGATAAAATCACATAAATAATAATCCATCTCATTAATAATATGACATAAACGCCCTCCATCTTTCACACAAATATTACCCTTCATCTTACACCACATAAGTCGTACCATTCTAAATTACTTGAGGTCTCCTATTGGCACTTTAAAAACTAACCTAGGCCTGTAAGACTCTAGAAACTTATCCCAATCACATACTTCTTTCATCAAAAAAATTTTCATAATCTTATATCCTCATACACACCTATTCAAACACTCTTAATCATCCTATTCACGATCCCTCTTTGATACGACTAACCCAATCTTATTAATCAACATCTTGCTAATGAAAAAATATCTTCATTATCTATCCTATTCTTCTAATCCCTTATAACAAGGCACATCCTAATCCCTCTACTAACGAGGAAAATCCTCTTCTATCCCCCTTCGAATTTTTTATGTCCTACAAGTAAGAGTAGATTATTGAGATTGTACGTCAATTTACCAAGGGATCGTAAATCTCTTTTTATCTTACATCCTTCATTTACTCCGAACATCTTCATCTCATCTCGAGTCTAATGCCACCTAGGATAATTTTAACTCGATCTCAATATAGAAACAATGAAGAAAACAATCATCATAACATGGAAAGTGATTTATTCAACCACAATTATTATGATGCCAATGCCAAATAAAATTGACCTAGAGGAGTAGATGAGGAGACCATGGTCAACACTAGTAGTGATGATGACTCAAGTACATACTTTACGAAGAAATAAGAAGATAAATTATTAACCGTTTCATTGAGAAAAATAAAAATGCCCTTTTACTCCAGCTATATCATATCGGGACAAAACTTCCTTTTGATTATACCCATGACCAGCTCCAAATTTTCCTCCAAGATGAAAATGATAACATTGGTCAATGGCCACCATCCACACACCGTCACAATCTGAACCACCATCACGTTATGAATAGATGGGATGGTAGAGAGAACCACCTTAACATATCCAAAGAAAATGTATTATCCCAATTACAACAAATGAGCAACCAAATTGCCTAATTAGCCTCCTAAATCAATCCATAACCATCCAATGATCACATATCCCAACACTCTCAACCCAACTTCAATCCACCACCTCCCAATCCTCCAAAACCAACCTTGGAGCAAGAAGTGAAGTCTATGAAGGAAACACTTCAAGGGTTGCAACTCGACACATAGGATGACAATATAAATTTGAGGAACTTTTTCCCTATCCTTTTGACCACGATATCTTATGGGTCCCTTTCCCACCATATTTTGAACCACTTAAATTTGAAAAATATTGTTGGTGTGGGTGGCATTTCCTTCACCTCTTATTTATTTATTAGGTGTATTACCACCTCACCAGGTGAGTCATCTCACTTAGGTGAGATCATAGGTCTTAGGTGTCATATTAGTTATGACATATTCTCTTACAGAATCTGTCATATGTGTAAGTTGCATCATAGGAGTTACATTCCCATTTGGGAAATTAACTTCTCTTCTCCATTATGGAGGAATATTTTCTTACATGGGAGTTACACATTTACTCTCCTATATGTACCCACCTTTCCTGATCTATGAACAATGGAGTATGGGCCTCTTTTGAGCCATTTTCCCTTAATGCATGCACATTGCTTTTCGGGTGAGTTCTTGCTTCGATCCTAAAGCTACACTATTTTCACGGTTGAGTGCAATGTGACAATGCTCACGGATTCCCTCTATATCTTTGTCATTCCTCTGACATGGTATCAGAGCTCAAGGATTAGAATCATGTTACTCACCTTGGTTGCTTACTACTCACCACCTCGTAGCTTCATGTGCAAGATCTCAACTTGCTTTTTCTCTACTCACATTTTCAAGGGCTTCGGTTCTATGTTTAGTGTTTTCCTTGCATTAAGCTCTCTGGATTCTGCATTGGCTTCCCAGACCACTCATTGGTGACTGATGCACATTACATCCACATCAACTTGGTGCATTATCATCCTTGTTTTTTGACAAGCTCTTCTTTAACTCGATCTATGACTCGGTTTTGAGCTTGCATCTCATGCATTTTTTGTCAATTGGAACTATGGCATTGGGTTTTTCCTTTGCTATTCCTTGTTTGAACTTGGTTTGCATTGGTCTTCAACTCACGAGATCATACCTCATTAAAAAACTCACTATTGCCGCCCAGCATCTGACTCGTGCATTGATCTACGTCTCGATTTCTCCATGGTAGTCATTTTTGCACTTTTTATTTGCTACTTGGCCTCTAGTTTGGTCTGCGAGGTCATTTTTCCTTTGAAGCTTAGTCTGGTAATTGATTCTGACTCAGCACGCTTTGGCTCTTACATTAGTCTCTTGCTACATGAGCATTTTGCATTATCCTCGACTTACCTCATTTTGCTTCACACAGTTCAAGTTTTTTTTTGGCTTTGACTTGGCTTCACCATTGCAACTCAGTAAAATCACGTGATTCCACATCCTGCACCTGCACAAATCCCAACCACATGGACTTGGAACTATTAGAAGAATGTGGCATCACTTAGCCTGCACTATTTTTTCTCCTTTTGCATTGGATCATTTTGGCTCGAGGGCTCACTTTTTGGATTTTTTTTTCCTTTGTTGGTATGATTTGAATGGGTTCATGGTCTACACAGCCAAAGTCATTACCACTAACATGCATTTGAATTTTCATCTTGAACAAACCTGCATCAACGGTATCGTGGAGGCCTCTAGCTTATTTTTGTTGCTATTACCATGACATTCTAATCTGCAAAGCATTGACACGTGTTTCAAACCTTTCTCAACCATTTCACTATTGCAAGCCTAACAATCTCCATGCACTGCTTGGCTGCTCTTCCCCTACCTGACCCATGGACCATATGCATTGAACTCATCACATTCCATGCTACTCAACACAACATCTAAAAACAATCCGGTCTTTAATGTTTTAGGGTGAAAAGCATTCATTTCACATTGGCATTGTATTATTTTCTAGGCTTTATTTGCTTGTTTAATTGCCTTCCTACACATGTCGAAGATGGAGGGCAAGGTCTGGGGTTGGCAGGAGGCTAATCCCCCCTCGCAAGAAAAATAAACTATACCTAAAATTTGATGCCATTTCCAACGGGTACCCACATGACACCCTTTGCACCCATTTTGGGCACCTTTTTAATCCATTTAGGGCTTATTGTCATTTTCCATCAGTTGCAGGAATCATCTTTTTCTATAACTTTTGACTCGCTTCTATTTTTGAGCACTTCTTTAGTCAAAGTTACATGATTTTTCAAACATTACGTGATGACATTGTCAATTTTGTAAAAGCACTACTTTATAAAGTGTCACATTCTGGGGGTTCATTGGTACTCTTTGGGCTTTCACACACAGATGCATTATAGGCCGAGTCTGACGTATTGCTTACGTGCACATTACACTTTTGATTCTGCATCATGGAGAGTGCTCTTTCCATACTTGAGTGTCGTATGATCGCCTTACAGTCTCTGCCACTTCTGACTGGGAGAGGGAACTATTTAGCTTGGCATGCTTCCATGGAATGTTACTTCACTCACGAGGGTCTTTCACCCTTCTTACTTGGGCCCATTCCTACACCCACTAATCATCGTCATCTAGAGGACTTCCTTGACACTTGTGACCATGTCTTTGGTCACATGATATGTATGCCTCTCGATCTCTTTGGTTTCACGTGGAAGACTCAGATCCACCTCACCCTGTCTGGAGCATTCTTCAGTCCCTCTATGGAGACCCTTCACACACTGCCACCATTGTTGTTGTTGCTGATTCAGTTGTCTCCTCTATTTCTTCATGTGTTGAAAGTTACACTGACACATGCTCACTTGGTTCTACTTCTGATGATGAGGATTGTGCATCTAGTTCTGATGTCAAGAGTACTATAGAGGACTCTTCTCATCTTTATTTCACTATTCCAGAGAGTGTTGACACTTCCCACATCTCATCAGATATCAAGCGGTCTCCTTCTCAGTCTCATATAGTCATCACACCCACCTCCTTTCCACTTCCAGTGTGTGAGGCCCCTTCCACTCCTCTACCTTCATTGGATGACTCATACCTATCTAACATCACTCTTCTATTTATTGAGCCCCCTCATTGGGATGAGTATCTTCCTAACCTTAGTCATCTTTTCACAGAGTCTACTTGTGATGCACTACAGTCCCTCATCCATCTACAGGTGTTTCAGAGGAGTTCATCATCTCTTTTTTTTGGGAGTGCCCCTTCTGGGACTCTTACCACTTCCACTTTTTCGGAGACCTTCATTGATCCACCCTTACTTGTGGATCCATTTTCTATTGGGGGATGTTTTGTTGCCTTCACATCACATGGACATCCTTTCTATAGGTGTTCACTCTTCACACTCGATGAGTTCGCACACATGGCATTACCTTTGGTTCCTTGGCGCTCATTTGCTAGACCTATGTCACACTTTCGTGGACAAAACTCAGAGTTCTTCATGTGTTATTTCCTTTGGTTTCTTTACGGAGTGGGTGGACTTCCAGCACTCCATTTCTGTCCTTCCTAAGGGTAGGCACATAGTTCGGTGCGGGTGGCTCTTCTTCAATCTAGAGGCAGAGGATCTCATCATCAAAATTCTTTTGGGAGACCTCCTAAAGCTACAGAGTTCAGATCCATCCATGGC
Source organism: Taxus wallichiana var. yunnanensis (assembly GCA_018340775.1). Classification (NCBI taxonomy): domain Eukaryota; kingdom Viridiplantae; phylum Streptophyta; class Pinopsida; order Cupressales; family Taxaceae; genus Taxus; species Taxus wallichiana. The sequence continues at coordinate 275,352,329 of CM031240.1, forward strand.
ATCTTCTGCATTCCTCTCATCTCCCTCTTCTTCCTCTCTTCTTCTTCTTTCTGAGAGATTTCCTCTTTGTACATGGGTACCTTTTCAGGCTTGTCTAGAGCTGGGACCCATATTTGGCATCTTTCTTAGATTAGAGAGTGTATTGTTCTCTTGTGGTGGATTTTTTTTCCATAGGTTTTCCTTCACTACTTGGGACCTTTTTCTTGTGCATGGGTACCTCATTAGGCTTTGTGTTAGGACCCATTTCTTATTTCTGACTTGCCACCTCATCCTAAGTTATGATGAAGGGGGGTGTTGGTGTGGGTGGCATTTCCTTCACCTCTTATTTATTTATTAGGTGTATTACCACCTCACTAGGTGAGTCATCTCACTTAAGTGAGATCATAGGTCTTAGGTGTCATATTATTTATGACATATTCTCTTACAGAATCTATCATATGTGTAAGTTGTGTCATAGGAGTTACATTCCCATTTGGGAAAGTAACTCCTCTTCTCCATTATGGAGGAATATTTTCTTACATGGGAGTTACACATTTACTCCCCTATATGTACCCACCTTTCCTGATCTATGAACAATGGAGTATGGGCCTCTTTTGATCCATTCTCCCTCAATGCATGCACATTGATTTTCGGGTGAGTTCTTGCATCGATCCTGAAGCTACACTATTTCCGTAGTTGAGTGTAACGTGTCGATGCTCATGGATTCCCTCCAGATCTTTGTCATTCCTCCAACAAATACAAAGGAAAAGGAGATCCCCATGAACATGTTAAAGAGTTTTATATGATGTGTCAGGAAGTATCTTATGATGACTCATATTTTCTAAGACTCTTTTCTAGAAGTCTAGGAGATCTTGCTTTAGAATGGTTCCTCTGATTACCCAAAGATTCAGTTACAATGTTCACCGACTTATCAAAAAAATTTTGTAAAGAACTTTTCCTATAATGTAGAACATGATGTCGCAATTATTGACTTGTGCAATACCAAACAATGCAACAAAGTGAAAGTTTCTCATCATTTCTACAACTATGGTGAGCCCTTGTCATTTGCATTCCATGGCCCATATATGAAAAACAACTAGTTACCATTTTTGTATCAAACCACAATCAAGAATTTTCCTTTCATTTACAATTCCATTGCATAAACACGTTTTATGACATCATTGAGAAGGGAATGCAAATCTAGAAGGCCCTTATTTCAAAAGGTCTTGTTAAGATATATTCCCATGATAATCATAATAAATCCATTCAATATTCTACATCAAAAATTCTTAAATAATTTAATAAGAATAAAAATGTTGTTGGCAACGAATTTATAGATACCAAAAATCTAGCATGTCCATACAACAACTACCATATCCATCCCTAAAAGACAACCTTGGTCCACTCAAGATTCCAGGTGATGAACATACACTCCCCTTAGCGAGTCAATGGAGGCAATCCTTGATAAATTAATTGCTACCAATATGGTCATTTTTCCTCAAACTCATCCCATTGATGAGTCCCGACCCAAACCTTCATGGTTCAAGAAAATGAATATTGTAAGTTCCATAAAATCAAAGGTCACACCACACATCGATGTATGAAATTAAATAATTATATTCAAGACCTTATTGACCGAGGTGAAATCAAAATAGAGGACAATGCTTCCACTTCTTCTCAAAATCAGAAACTCGGGATCTATCAAAATCCCCTTCCTAATCATGGCTAGAACAATGCTTCTAACTACGGTCAACAAAATTCTAGAAGTAAACCCAAGTCATCCACTCATCATTCCAACCACATCAATTATCATCGTGTACCCCTCCTTACACATCACTTGTTGGCCATATCAGCCATTCTCCCCATCAAGTAGCCACCATTAAAATAAAGGGTCCCTCGCAAAACCCTCAGTGTGTTGTCACTACCCAAAGGAGCCATGTGGTGGTTCAAATATCTCCTTCATCCTCTTCTAACCCAAAAATTAAATCACAATACAACATCATCGAACAAATTGAGATGAATCTCGTACAAATATCCATCATGGACCTTCGCAAGACTTCATCTATCCATAAGGACATTTTATATCATGCCCTCTAAGAGACATGCATCCCCACCAACATTGATCCTACACAATTTCAAGCCTTTGTTACACATATTTATCCTTATCCAACACTCCCACTCACCTTTACTCAACAAGACCTACCGCCAAATGGCCCTACCCATAATCTTCCTCATTACATTGAAGTCCACATTGACAATGTTTGCATTAAAAGAGTGGTAATTGATAATGGATCGAATCTCAATCTTTGTACCCTAAATCTCATCCATCGGTTATGAAACAAGGATTTAGATCTAAAATAAGATATTATTACTATTAAAGCATATGATAATACGAAGCACAAATCAGTTGGCACCATCTATTTTTTTATCAACGTCGGGCCTGTTGTGCTTCCCACCCTTGTCCACATTATTGATATCCAATTCCTGCGTAACCTCTTGCTCAGCCAACCCTGGATTCATGAGATGTATGTCGTGCAATCCACTCTACATCAATGTATCAAATTTGAACATGCTGGTACAGAAGTCACTATCCACGGTGACCCATAACCCTTCCAATAGTTTAAAGCATTGGAAGTCGAAAGTTATCAGGAACCTTATTGCCCTATCACTGAACCTACATAGTCATTTTCACCTCCATTGTCACTTGTTACTTCATATATCTCACTAGAGAATCTTCCATCCACATCACATAACACATCATCATCATTCATTCCCCTTCTTCCTACTCCATCCATGTCCATTCATGTGCTACACACTCTGCCACTCAAACTAAAGATGACAGGGTGTGGAGAATATCAAACCTTCAGCATTGACCAACTACCGTTTTCACCCAAACAACTCAAAAGTCCCGGTTTCTGTCCAACCAAATGAAAACATATGTGTAGGGTTCACACACTTTTATTCATTTCGGGTATCTTGTTGATGAGTACATTGAACCATCCAATTCTACATGGCTTATTGATGACTCTATACCCTCTTGTTGCTCTAATAATGAATACCTTATTCCCAAAAGGATGATGGCTCATATGGGTTATTCGGACAGGAATGGGCTCACCAAACAAGGCATACTTGAACCCCCATATGTTATCCCCAACCTTGATGGTCGTGGCCTTGGGTACTATCCACCTGATGAAAGTATCTGCGATGAACTTAGTGATACTTCCGACACACCTGAGGAGGCCATTAACAATATTGACACAAGTTCCATCTGTAGCCGACACGAAGACCTCGCCACCACTAATATTTTCTATGATACCGTTGTTCTCCCCATCAACATCTACCTCACCCACCCACAACTCATTCAATGGGACCAACGATTAGAGCATGCCCCTCTCGAATTATTTCAAAATGATGAAGCAATACTTGAGTTCATGGGAACTTGCAAAAATATACCCTCTGGTGATCATAAAAGGGGTTTTCGTATATGTTTAAACATTGACACCTATTTCGCGAACATGAGCTTCCCATCTCCCCTCAATCCCAATATAATATCCCTCATCCCAACTTCTCTTGTCACCTTGACGAGGAAGATCCCCTTGTTGAATTCTTCCAAGAATCCTGAATCCCAAACATGATCTAATTATGAATCAACTTCTCCCAGCTCCTAAAACATGTTACAAGATGGATCTGCATCACTAATTGAGGAAACCATTGACATCAAAATTGACACAGAAGAAGACCCCAAGATTCTTAAACTAGGGGCATCTTTATCTATCAAGGAACAAGCCACCTTTACCGCACTCCTAAAATAATTTTTAGACATATTCACATGGTCTTATGTGGATATGCCTAGTCTGGATCCTTCTCTTGTGGTCCACAATCTTGTAGTGTGTAAAGATGTTAAACCGGTAGAAAAAGCTCCAAAAATGCATCCAAAAGTTATGTTGCTTGTTAAGGAATAATTACAGAGGTTGTTTGATGTCAGTTTCATCCGACCCATTGATTATTTTGAATGGATCTCAAATATCATTCGAGTAGGAAATAAAACTTAGGGCATTCATATCTGCACCGACTTCCGCGACATCGATAAAGGTTACACAAAATATGATTTCCTGCTCCCAAATGTTGACATGATTTTCGACTCTTTAGTTGGGCATGAGATGTTGTCTCTCATGGACGGTTTCTTTTGCTATAATAAGATCAAAATTTCTGAAGAAGATCAACATAAGAAAGTTTTTACTACACCTTGGGGCACATTTTTCTATCAAGTGATTCCCTTTGGACCTAAGAATGCCAAAGCCACCTACTAACGTGCATGACTATCATTTTTCATGATATGATGCATGATATAGTTAAAGACTACGTCGAAAACATTCTAGGAAAATCTAAAACTTGTGAAGAACATCCTATGGTTCTTCATCAAATTTTTGAATGACTCGAGAATATAAAGTTTGTCTCAATCCCAAGAAATGTGTTTTTAACGTCACATCTGGAAAACTCCTAGGATTTATCGTCTCTAGACATGGAATTGAAATTGATCCAGATAAATTCAAAGCTGTAGTTTAAATGCCTCCACCTAAGAATCTCAAAAAACTACGTAGCCTATAAGGAAAGATTCAAGTCATCAAAAGATTTATCTCACAGCTAGTAGATAAATGCCATCCATTCCATCATTTGCTTAAAAATGGAACAAAGTTTCATTGGAACAAAGAATATTAGGCATATTTTTACAAATTAAAGGAATATCATATGCATCCTCCTATTTTGGTATATCCTATGCCAGAGTTCCTCTTCTTCTCTACATATCAACTACATAAAGCATGCCTTAGGAGCTGTCCTAGCACAACATGATACCCATGGAAAGGAACATGCCATCTATTATTTAATCTGAACATCAATTGCGTATGAACTCAACTACACTCCTATGGAAAAAGTGTGTCTTGATGTAGTCTTTGACTCTCAAAACCTACGACATTACATGCTCAATAATATTGATAAGCTCATAGCTAAGGTTGATCCACTCAAATATCTACTTTCTAAATCGGCTTTCATAGGATGAATGGCTAAATGTATAATACTTTTAGTGAGTTTGATATTGAATATGTTAATCAAAAGCTATTAAAGGACAAGTTCTAGCTGATCAATTGGCAGAAGCTCCAATTTTTGATTCTGCACCACTCACCACTTGGTTCTCAACTTGAATCTATATGTACGATCATAGAGTCAAATATGTGGACATTATACTTTGATGGATCTTTCACACATCATGGCTCGGGTACAAGTATCCTATTTATCACTCCTCAAGGTGACTTAATTCCTAAAGCTTTCTAGCTTGCTTTCACTTGTACCAATAATATATTTGAATATGAAGCACTCATTGCGGTCCCATAATGGCCATTTAATGGAATATTAAGCATATCAATATCTTTGGTGATTCAAAATTAATCATTAAACAAGTCAATGATGAATATGCCACCAAATATGATAAATTAATCCCTTATAAAATAATGGTCGACAGTTTTAAGGCTTATTTTCAACATATTCAGTTTGAACAAGTTCCTCGTACAAGAAATAAATCAGTGGTGGTTATGGCTACCATCACCTCCCTCCTAGACATACCCTCAACTACATCTAATTCACAATTTTTTGTTTAGCAAATCATGCTCCCATCCTACGATATTCATGAGTCTGAGATGGTGTGTGAGATTTTTGGTCCCAATTCCCCTTGGTACCACAAAATCTACACCTATCTCCATGATCATACCCTCCCACCAAATCTCCCTCATAACCATCACAAATTTTTCATCTAACGCATTGCCCATTTCACTATCATAGGAGATATCTTGTATCATAGAAGCTTTGACGGAACATTGTTACGATGCCTAAATTCCCAAGAGGCCAATCAGCACTTCAGGAAGTTCACGTGGGAATTTACGGTGCTCACACTAGTGGTATGGCCCTAGAAAAAAAGCTTCTGCGTACTAGTTGTTATTGGCCCAACATGGTAAAAGAAGCATGCTCATATGTCCACTAGTGTGTACCTTGCCAAAAACATGATGACCTCATCCACACACCATCACAAGCCTTACAAACCATCATTACCCCTTGGCCCTTTTCCACTTGGGGTCTCAATCCATGTGAAAATTGAATCCCACTTCTTCTCATGGTCACAAATTCATTATAACTACAACATAATACTTCACTAAGTGGGTCAAAGCCATGCCGCTCACCTACGTCACTAAAAAACAAATATCCAGATTTATTCTTAACCACATCATTTTCCACTATTGTATTCCATCCACTCTTATCACAGAACAATTGAAAATACTTCAAAAATCAAGACGTCCATGAACTTTGTGACCAATTCCATATCAAGCTTAAATTTTCTACTCCCTATTATCCACAAGACAACGACCAATAAGAAGCATCTAATAAGATGCTAAAACACATTTTGGTTAATAAGTGAATCAAGCAAGATGTGATTGACATACACAAATATGTCCTACCTTGTGGGCCTATCGCACCTCCATACACACTCCCACCGACGCCAATATATACTCCGTCATCTTTGGCACCGAAGAAATTTTACCCGTAGAGATCGAAATCCCATTACTATGCCTTTCCCTCCAACACCTCATTGATGATGAAGACTACCCCATCCATTACCTTTAAGAACTCAAGCTCCATGATGAGAAACACCTCCAAGCCCTAGACCACCTCAAAGCCTATTAAAACATCCTTCATCGTCATTATAGTAAGTGTGTAAATGATCGTGAGTTTGAAATAGTTGACCTATTCCTCAAGGAAAATCAATGCAACACTAACGCTGATCGAGAAAAGAAGGGAAAGTTCAAACCAAACTGGCTCGGACCATATGTCATCATAGCTAAATTTGGTTAAGATGCTTATAAGCTTGTTACTCCAAAAAGATACAAGTTGAATGAGCCCATGAGTATCATGCATCTTCACTTCTTCTATGCTTAAGTGCTTAATGCTCCACATTATATTAAAAAAAATGTCCAAAGGTGAAAACCACTTAGGTGGCGCATTGGGAAAGTACCATGGTGAAAAATGGTTTTTGACACTATGGTAAATCTGATCCTCAGTCTACTAGAACTCTATGATTGTAGTCTCCTTTACCCCTAACCCCTTAAAATACCAAGTGTGTCAGCCTATCACCTAGTGTTGGGCACTCACCCAAGGTGTGCATAGTGGTCAAGCACCTCCTTTATGTGATATTTGTAAGAATGTTCACCATTGATGGACAAGTAGTTCATAGACATAGATACATGCATTATATAACAGATATAAAAAGGAACTCAAACCCACATACAGATGCACCATAATAAGAAGGGAAACATTGTGATCACAGAAAGAAAACATATATGAACCATGAACATCATCAAGAACATAAGGGTTTGGATCCACAATCATAAAAGAAAATATACATATCAAAATCCATGACTCAAATGTTTAGAACAACCCATTGTATTGATTTATTAACATTACATTAGCCAAATACATTAAAGAATCCATTAATGGAGCTAATACAACAATATAGTCCCCATATATTCTTTATAATAGCTTCATTATAGAGATTACACCAATGTTCCTCTTATCTCTCACCCTCCATATGTGCATCCTATCCCGATTGCCATGCAAAAAATACATAAGAAAGAACTAGAAGGAATCCCCTCTAACCGCTTCATCATTATCCAAGACATGCTAATTGTCATCATGTCTTTCCCTACTTGAGTATCTTCAGAATGCAGGTTCTAGTTAAATCATAACTAACTCAACTCCTTATCCTTTTATGATAACCATAAGGATGCCTTGGAATATCCTTTCCTTGAGATGCAAGTCTCTCATATTTTACCTTTATCCATAGCTAAATTTGGTCACCTTTCTGTTTGTTCCTTTATCATGGCTTTACCCATTCTTCAAAAATTGACTAAGTCTCAAATCCACCGCCTGGGCATGAGCCTTCACGCATCCCTTAAATTTACTTCCGCATTCCTTCGCGCCATGTCTCCGCGTGCCACAACCCTTCGCACCTCAGTTACTTGGTCATTTTAGCGGTTCAACATCACCCAACACTAATGAGATTTCCGCCCACAGAAATCCTTCATGCTTCTAAAAAAAACTTCATTGGCCAAAATATGTTAAGGAAAAAAGGACTTATGCTATTACTGCCTACAAAACCAACTGGAGAAACTCAGGGAACTCGGCATCTATTTCCCCTTTCAACTTCTTCCATGCCTCTAGCTCTGTTAATGCTTTCCTGATACTTATCTTGTTATATTGGGTACTTGATCCAATGTGATTTATTCCACCTTCCCCTTCAACTCCTGAATTATCACCACCAGCTCTGCACCAAGACCCTCAAACTGATCCATACATTTGGTAATGGAGTCCCAGAGTTCACTAACTCGGAACTCTAACTTCTCGCGCTTGGTCTTTATTTTATCCTTCTACACTGTGGTGTCCACCATCAATTGTGTGCACTCATACTTGTTAGTTGGGACCTTTCCTACAAGGCGTTGAGGGTTGCATCCTCTTTTACTACTTATGCGTCAATGATAACCTCGCACTTCTAGAAGTTTTGAAACCCCTATCTACTAGTATCTCTTCCTCTTTGATTTGGGATAACAAGTCCTCCAACTCAGTGATCTAGGATTCCACAATGAACTTATTATTTTCTTTCTCCTTAGTGAGATATTCAGTGGTAGGCCTCACACCATCCTTGATGTTGACTAGCAACATCCCCAAAAGGTCCTCTAGATATTCCATTTCATCACCGTAGTCGGTCTTGGTTTGGCTTACCAGTGTTATATATTGCCCAAAATATTCTTAACTAGGGCGCTCCATATGCCTCGTTGGTTCACGTCTGCTCTCCTTTTAACCCTTGGCGCAATCTCTCTATTTACTTCTCCTTCCCTTTCTTATCCATGACCAAGGTTCGAATGATTGCCCTTACGTCTAAGCTGCATCTTACCACCTCTCGAAGACACATTTTGCAGCATGTTTCATGCCTACTCATTGGTGAGGTGGTTTGGGTCTACCACCTTATATGTATCTCCTTCCTTCTTCTTCAGATGAATGGTCTCGATCGCATGATCGTTGACCTAAAACTCAAGTTCCTTTGCATGGAAATGCAGGTTCCAGCTTATCATCTTCCTTGTTCTCGTCACACCCCCACTCTGATCCAAAATATCCCACACATGTAGCTTCTCCGTGGGGAGGGTACCTGAAATATTATTGGTGTCACCCAGATTTCACCCGAAATCTGCGATACCCTCTCTCGATAATTTTTCGTACTTTTAAAATAATGGGTCGTTTTGTGTTTTTATTGACTGAAAGTTCTTGTATTGCGTCAAGATAATCCCAAAGAGCCATATTAGCCTTTTTTTGCCAAATACCCGGATGCCCAAAATTGTTATATTCTGGCGTCGGGATTTGTCTGCGGAAAATTTGTATTTAATTATTTTGAGCCCCGTATGAGGCTATTTGTGCCCCGTTTTAACTCTGTTATGATCAAATATGTCATTACTCTTATGTACCAGAAGGGTTTTAACTTGGAATAAGTTTTGGGCTTTATTTGTGACTTTTGGCAATTTTTCGTGTTTTTGTGTTGTCCCGTTTCATTTTCTGTGAAATTTCTCTAGAACAATTCCTTTGCCGGGTAAGCCCGATTTTTGGTCTAGAGCAGCTGGAAAACATATACGCACATTATGCTTGGAGGAAGTAACCATCAGGGGTCTGGATCACTGGGAAAAAGTGAAGTCGTGCATGGAAAAGCCCCTTCGGGGATGGGCACATTTTTGGAAAACAAAATATCTAAGCTGCAATGGGAAAAATAGAAGCCGCAGGCAGGGTGGGAATTTTGTACCTACCTAGCAGGTACTTTTTCCCGTGTTATAAAATCCACTTAAGCTGCAGTGGGAAAGTTAGAGGCTACAGGCAGGTGGGAATTTATTGCTTGCCTTGCAGGGTAAAAATTCCCATGATAAAATAAAAGGAAAGTGACTTAAGTGAAATCATGAGATTTTATTATCTCGCCTTGCAGGGTAAATAATCCCATTGTTAAAGTCAAATCACTTAAGTGGATCATGGGATTTTGGTGCCTACCTTGCAGGGTAAAGAATCTCATTGTGAAAAATTCTTAAAAATAGAATTATATGTGCAAAAAAGTGTGCCCCCTTTGGTGAGATGATGGCAGCCTTTAAGTGATTATTTTAATTAATCTATCCTTTCAAAAAGTGTGCCCAAGCTTAGAGGAAGTCAACAAGTCAAAATTGGAATAAAAGAAATGGATTAAATGCATTGAATTTAATTTATTTAGTGGCTGCCCCCTTCCTCTCAAAAAGTAAGCGCTCCATTTGGGAGTTATTTAATGATTTGAAAGGCATTAAGACATTAAATTAATTTCTATTTTTAGAGGCTATGGTCAAGGCACACTGTGAAGCTTAAGTGAAGTGATGTGTGAAGGATTAAATTGGATTAATTTAATTTATTGTATCGCTGTCCTTAAACATGCTATTTTTAAAAGAGAAGAACATGATTTTTAATTAATTAATTAACTTTAATTGTTAGGGAAATTATTAATTATAGAATTGTGAAGGTTATATAAGCATGGGCAGCCATATGGGTGAATTATTTGATTCACAGGTAAAGAATTGCAGCCAAGAGGAAAAGTGCACCCCCATTTGAAGAAGGATTTTGCTCAGGCAAGGTGGTAACAAGGCTAAAAGCTTCCAGATTTGGTGCATGCTTTGAAGGAGGTGGATCTTTGTCTGCATAATTGTTTGCATAGGTGTTACAGGTGCTCAGGTGTTGTTGAAAGGATTCATGCTCTCTTTATGTGCAAATTAAACACCAATTTTTGGGGCAACGGGCTTGAAAAGTGTAGATTTTTACAATTAAAATTCACCATTCATGCTCCGGTGGCCATTTTTGTCTGAATAAATTGCAAGAATTCAGCATAGGTGCTTTACAAAGGAAAAGGAGCTTTTATCAATGTCCAATACATTGCATATATCCTTCGAATATGAAGAATTGTCTAGATCTGCACCAATTTTGAAGAAATCCGACCAAGTAAGAAGAAAAAGAATCATTCAAACAATGATAGACAAAGCCATGACGAAGAGAGATGAAAAAGAAAGCACGATGGAGTCATGCATCGCTTCCAAACTTGCGACATATAGGAGACACGAGATCTAGGCCCGGAACCTCTTGTTGATTTGATTGATAGATCCAGAGCGAGAGAGACTTCACTTATGTGTGCGGTTAAAAGTAGTGGAATTATGCGAGCTGCAAATTTTCCATGTATAGCCCATTGCTGAAATTTTTATGGAGTGCACTAGATCTACCATCCTTTATCCGAGATCGGTGCGTGATGCTTCGGGAAAGACAATAATTCGTTTGGACGTAGAGTTCATAAATTATTGTTTGAAGATTCTAGTGCGAAAGGTGGTGACTTCCATTAGTCTTCAGGATGCCGACAGCAGGTGGGAAAAGCATAGAGCTGATTGCGTGAGCATAATGAATAGCCGATACATGAAGAAGCCTAGATTTCCTTCAAAGTTCCCGAGAACTCTTCCACGGTCCAATTTGGTGCGGGAGGTAGATGATGTCGTCAAATTGTTATGCGGGATGAATGACGAAGCGAATGCCTACACTTTCCATACATGGATGTATGCTTTCATCAGGACCATTGAAATCAACAAGGTTGATTCTATAATCAATTGGTCGGAAATTATTAGCAACAACATTGGTGAGCAACTCCGGAATGTGAAGCATACTTTCAACTTCAAGATGACTTCATACTTGGTGTATCTTGCAGCTTCACAAGGTGTCTTTTCCAAGATGGATAGATGTGTAGTTCTTTCTAAGGACCCCATTTTCGAGTGCTACCCACAACTTACTGCACCTGCATGCGAGAAAGACTTCAAAGTGATCAACGATGAATTCTTCTACGATTTCATCTACAGGCTAGATAAAGACTTGAAGGCCAACAGGGTAAGCAAGGAAGCGTGGGAAGATGTGTCCAAGATTGGCAGTCTATTCATTCAATTTGTAGATTTCACATACCTCAGGGTTACGGGATTTTCTGGAGAACCAATAAAGATGCCCAAGCATCTGAATGATAGATTGATTGCCATGGAGCTAAGCAGGAAACTTGTGGAGTTACACGACCTTCAGTCAAAGCGACACAAGTCTATGGGCTTCTTCCCAATCACTGTGGGACATTACAGCTGCATTAGCATTCATAGAGCTTGGGGAATGGAGGCGCAAATGTTATCCAAGTATGAGCAAGAGTTCTTCCCTGCATGGCTGAACTTTGATCCATTTGGAGTAGCCAGGAAGACAATCTCCCAGGAGTACACACATGTGCCTTCATTAGAGAATTTCTTGATGAAGTGTAAAAGTGAGTACGAGGTTAGAAAGAGAGATTTCAGCAGGCTATCAGCAAAGCGAGTGTTCAACTTCGGACTAGCGTAAACACCTGTGGATCTTAAAGATGATGGGAATGTGGTACTTGACACTTACCATCAAATGGGAGGAGATAAAGCCATACTGCAGAATAACATAGGAGGCTGCAACACAATTGAAGAAAGGTCGGGAGCTGTGTTGGTGAATACTTCAAACTGGTTGCTGACGAAGGGATATTGCCTTGATGAAGCATTGATGAATCAAGTCACGGAAACTTCGGCGCAGGAGATTCCCTCAAGCGGAAGCACGGAGGAGAAAGCAATAGGAAAGTCAAGAAGTTGAAAGTGCATAGAAGATCTCAATCCAAGGAGAGGATCACTTCTATGACCATGACTTTAACTCCGGTTTCTCCAGTACCTAGTACTTCACCAACTATTGCACCACAGCAGTAGGATGCTTCCATGCCTCCACTAAATCCAGCGACATTCATCTTCTCCCCTTAGCCACTTCGTTCAGCGCCTATTCCAGAGGATACGTTGAAGTTGAAGATGGTGGAGTTCAAAAGGGCTTTGTCCTTGGATGACTCGAGAAGATGGTAGCCACAACACTTACAATTGTTATCACCAAATCACAACACCCTTCTTTCGTTTATACAAGTGCATATACTTGAACTCACGATGTGATTGGATAACATGGGTACTCTCTCCAAGTTGTGGGACTTGCTACTTGAGATAGACCTCAAGAGAAAGCTGGTTCTTGCTCCTAAACTACCTGCCACAATCTACTCTAATGCAGGAAAACTAAATATTCTAATCTAAATTTCCAAGGGACCAAAGGAGAGAGGAATGCATAAAATGAAATCCTACACTAAAGCGGTGATACACCGTAAAAGGAGGGTGTGAGAGTAGTCTCCAAATGCGTGAAATATAAACAAAGTGCACACTAGAAGAGGTGATGACAGTTCTCCATAATCTAGCAAAACGCATTCACAACAATATTTCAAACATACACAATGATAATGGATCCCTGCATGAACATAATAATAGACACAATATTCTTGTAAAGAAGAGGTTGAAGGGGCAAGAAGAATGCAAGAAAACACAGCAGGGGAAGATACATCCACAAACTTATATTTTATTGCTTCATAATATGCACAGTTCAATCTATTACAAGATAAGGGCCTAGATCACCATGCAAGGAGTCCACAACAAGGGCCTGCAACACATTGGCTTCACAAAGCAATTTTGACAGAGATTTTCTACAAAAACTACCTCCCCTTACAATGAGCCCATCACTCCAATTTATAGAAAAAATGAGAAGAGAGAGAGAAGAGAAAATGGAAATCCTGAAATCTGTCCTTCAACCACTTGTAAGAGGCATTAAATGGAGTAAAATGATTATATATTACTTGTAAAAGGCTCCCATACTATCCCAGTGTGCACAAAGAGAAAGAATGATGACCATGCCTCTTAATTGTACTCCCAACCACCAAATGAAACACTGTTATGAAACGAGCCACGTTTTCTAAAAAATCTCAACCAATTTCTCATCAAATCTAGAATTTCTTGATTTCTATGTATCGGCCTCGGAGCCACGATTCCAATGGTACCAATTTTGTGTGATTTCGTTGAGAAATGCAAAAGTTATGGCCTTCGAGTGCGCAGCATCTATTTTGGGTCCTCGGGCGTTTTTCATCATTTGACGGGAATGAGCATTAACTGACTGGAGCTGAATATGTTTCTCTTAATTAAATATATCTACCCTCATTAAAAATAAGAAATCCAGTTTTTGTGGCGTAGAGGATGTCGTGCTTTCGTTCCAGAAAGTCCAATTTTATGAAAATCGGAGCTCGGAGTCAAAAGTTATGGCCGTTTGAAGTTTCACGGGTCAAACGTTGACTTTTCTTCTTTGCCTGTCGGCCGTTTCAGCTTTTCACGTCCCTCGCATCCCGCGCATACCTTTGTCCCAGCTGTCCCGGACAAAAATCTCCTGCTTCCGATTCGGGCTTCCTTGTTCCTATTTGTGGTGAAGACACGTGGCGAGATTCCATTCGCTCTCGGCTCTTTCGGCTTTTCGCGTCCCACGTGTACTTTTGGCCCGGATGTCCCAAACTATCTCGGACAAAAGTCTCCTGTTTCAGCCGAATCGGCCGGTTCACGTCCTCCACGTACTTTTGTCCCAACTGTCCCGCGGACTACCTGGGACAAATATCTCCGAACCGCCTTAAAATGGATCGCTGCCGTGCCAATCGGCCGGTTCAAGCGTCCCGCCGTCCCAACTGTCCCGCAGACCGCCTGGACTAGGACTTAGCTGATTTTCATGCCTTTTCGGCCCCAAGCTTGAAAATAACACGACGAACCTCGGTTGACCGAACCCGAATACGACCGAGCCCTTCAAACCCGAAATGCCTCAAAACAGTCCTGAAACCTTATTTTTTGCATTTTTTCCATTTCTCAACCTGTTGGGGTTTCTTCTTGGATGGGAGAGTTAGAGAAAAGCCGAGGGCCCCCCCAAAAAACATGATTTCGGGCCTTGAATCAATCTACTTGCTCAAGACTGAATAATTTGATGCATGTTATCAAAATTACCTTGAGGGTGAATTTTGTATAACAGCACTTTCTGACAGAGAAGATGTTGAGCGGAAGATGGTAGTACACTCAGTGACTTCTCATTCTCCGAGAAGTAACTTCTCGGAATGGTTGGCTTCATAGTTGGTTTCAGAAGTGAGAATGGAGATGAACTTAGAGGAGCACGACTTGCAGCTACTCCAGAATCTGGGCAAAAGAGACAGAAGGCCTAAAGTTTCCAAAGCAACTTCTAGGTTGATCATCGAGGATTCGGGAGAGAAGTTTGCTGAGATATCAATTCTGGCAGAAGGAAAGATAGAGGAGGAGCTCACGGCAGAGGATGTGACAGTAACCAAAGTACCCCTCGGTCAAGCCACCACTAAAGGATTGAAGCAGGACACGCAGACATTGATGGATGCTTTATTCCTTAGGCTTGACAGTGAAAAGGCGGAGAAAGAAGAGCTACAGAAGCAAGTATCTCAATTATGTGAGATCATAGCCAAGGTTGCTAAACCTTCCATTCAACCCATTTTAGAGCAGGTGAGTGCTAATCTTATGTAGGAACTGGAGGACGCAAGCAATCAAGTAAAGGCTATTGATGAATGGAAGGATTTGATTATTCGTCAAACTTATGTACAACTTGGAGAAGTGCCAGCCCGCCTAAAGGTTATGGATGATGCATCAAATCAACTAAAACAACTGATGGAAAACATAGAAGGCATGAATACAGTTGTAGAGAGTAACCTGAGTATTTTGGCCGAGATTAACAAGCTGCCAAGAGATGTATTGATTGCGGACCAGATTGTACTGCACGTGATCGGATCGAGAACGGGAAGAAGCTAGACTTTTCGCGTATCTTTCCATTTGGAAATCTACAGAGTTTTGCTGAAGAGGATGCAGGCACTTGAGAGTAGGACATCAGATTTACCAGACAGTGTCATTTCTTTCACTGAGGAGAGAGTGGACAGGAATGTCACTTCATACGTGTGGATCATCTCAACTAAGGTGCCTAATTCCCTGGAAGGATCTCTTCTGATGATAAAAAATAGAATTGATAAAGCTACCAAGCCTTTCACGATGAATTCTATCAGTAGACTGGTGGCGCTGCAGGAAGACATTGCGAGGTTTGGGCCGAGTTTGGAAGATGTGGAAGCGTGCATCAAAGTGTTGAATGAAGGGTTGCTGCAGTTCAAGACAGAGAAAGAAGCAGTGGCTAAAACAGATGGAAGGATGCTGAATTACATGTTCGACAAGTATATCCGATATCAGAACAAGAAAAAGACATAAACATTACAGCTGGCATGACTTCTTCTATTCTTTCTTCTTCTATTTTCTATGTTCCTGGATGAAATTGTAAAACTTCTAAGTTATTGGTTTTGCAACCATTACTTAAAGTCATGTGGAACCATTCTATTAGTTAAGTGATACATGTGTCACTTAAGGAGAAGATAGTTGAGGATGATTGCCAAATGTCATCTTTACTTGTTGTTTATGTTTCAGTTTAGTTTGAGTTTTCCATTTGTACTTTCCCTCCTACATTCTATAAGTAGGAGAAGAACCTCCAGGTTAATGATCGATCAAAATTTGTAAGTAGCAATCTTGTGTTCTAGACTTTGTGTTGGACCCCTGAGAGCAACTTGGAGCAAAGGAATACAAAGGAGTAGGTTTCCGGAGAACTTTGTGTCACGGTGTACTTTGTTTCTTGCTTTTAATCTTAGATCTCTTAATAAACTTTGTGTTATTTTAGATCTGGATCCAGAGATGCCTTTGTTTTATAATTCTGTGTGTTCATATATATTAAGTTTCTTCTATGTGCATGCAATTAGCTCTGCTATCTACTAATTGGGATGCGCATCTTCCCCATTTCTTCTCTGTATTTCCTTTACTTCTATAAAATACTTCCCTTCTTGAATAAACCGCTTACTTGCTGCAGAACTTATTAGTTATGGTTCATGAACTAAGTGGTTAAAGTAAAACCCCGATAGATAATAACACATTTTTATTGACAAATCTGACACGGGAGCCTCACCGGTTAAATGAGGGAGATTTATCTCATGACTGCCTAGGTTTTTGCTATGCAGAAAATCTAGGCAACAATTATGTGTAACACATTCGTGGGATCATCCACAAAGTCCATATGTGGGGACATAGGTGTCCACTTCTTTCTCACAACCTTGCACTTTGTTCATTGTTTCCTTGACCCTAGAATGATTCCTTTATCCTCCTTTATGAAAAAGGAGTCTCCTTTATTTTCTTCCTCTAGTTTGGTGGGTTGTGTAAGAGAATACCCTTGCATTGGACTCCCCTCAGTCTCTTCCATAGAGTGACCCTTCTCCTTGGTGCGTGCATCAACCACCACCTTGGTGCCTACCTCTGCCCTTCTCTTCTCTTCTTCCTCGAGCTCAGCCTTGAGTTCCCCCTAAAGGTTTTGGTATCTTCTTCTGAGCCTATTTATGTTGTCGAACTAGTACCCTCATGTATCTTTTGTTTCTTCTACTTTGTCTCCTCTCCTTCAAGCAACTCACCTACCTCGTGCTCTACTTACGAGTCCTCGTGCTTTAGCATGTTGTGATGTACTTGTGCCCCCACTACTACCTCGAAATGTATAGTATTTTATTTTCTCGGGAAGTTTCTAACTTCCCTTCACCCTCTTCTTCTTCCATAACCACTTCTTCATCTTCCTGAACCACTTTTATCGGTGGGATTGGTGCTTCACATGGCCTTAGGAAGGTGGCGTCTCTAATCTCCACTTCAAATCCTCCTTACATCTTGGGGCACAACTGCACAAATACCTAGTGGATGTAGCCTTTGATGGTAACATTGACTGAGAGGGTGTAGATCCAAAATTTAGGCTCCAAGGTCTCCATGTATGTTGGCCTTGAGTTATATCCGTAGGTCACACATAGGGTGTGCACATCAGAATCCACCTTATCCACGTTGAAGGTTAACTATTGCACGTCCTTCAACCGGTTGATGGCGCACTTCATTTATTTAGCAGTGAATGCAAATGGAATTTTTCACCATGCCCCTAATTTTCCTTTGGCCATCATGAACCATGTAAACAACTACACCTAGTCCCTAACAATCTATGGTAGCTCGTGTGGGATATGCCATTCATTTTCAAAAGCTCCACACATCCTCTCATACCACTTGTTCATCTACACCTTATAGGTGTTCGAGATGGACCCATCACAAGTGAATTACTTGAATTGTACAGCACGAGATGGGTGCACCTGTGGGTAAACCCACATGTTCCCTTCTAGTCCATATGGGACACCAATTTCCCATAATACAATCAATAACAGTATGGACCCCCAAGTTATTTTTTCTCCTAAGTCATTCTACACTCACACCTCCTCAATGATACTATCCGTAATAAATTGTGAAAAATTATAGTGTGACCACTTAGAAAATTTGTAGGCAATGTACAAAAACCTTTTGTTAATGTCCATCCATCTCTCCGATGCTCCCAATTTGCAACTAATGAGTTGAGAGGTAACTCTCAATGTCGGGTCTGGAAGATCTGTAAAACTTGAGCCCTTCCCACTTCTCATAGTTCATTTTTTTGTTAATTCTTCCACTTTTGCAGTGGCACCCAAATTGAGGGCCATATCCTCACTAGCATTTCGCAGGCCCATTACTCTATGGATTAAATTTCTCTTGAGTCTCATCCTCCTCCCTGTAAATTAGAAGAAGTTTTCATGCACTCACGACATTAACCATCTGAAGAGCGGTGCGGATTTAACAAAAATGGTAGCTCCCAAATCTGTAAAACCCCAATCTTCTGCAACTCCTTCATCACCAAATTGTTGACCTTAGGGTTTCCTTTTTGTTCAACCCTAGGATCTCCTTGTACAAATCCTTTTGCATCAATTTGTCATGGTCGGTGGTTCTATGGTTGACCTCGCCGATTTTACATCTATATAACTTTGAACTCCACTTCTCTACCTTAATAACCCGTGGAGGTTACTACATTTTTGAATAAACTTCAATGGGCTCTTCCTTTTCCACCACTGGTTTCTTATTCCTACCCTTCTTTGGTGTCATATTTGCTTTTCTCTCTCATTCCTTTGTGCTCTAGGTGCTTCCTACTTTTCCTTCTTTTGCCCAAACTTGATGACTTTCATGGTTCTCTCTCACGCAACCACTTCATGCTCTAGGTGCTTCCAACTTTTCCTTCTTTTTCCCAAACTTGATGACTTTCATGGTTCTCTCTCACACAACCCCTTCATGCTCTATTATCTTCTTCATCTCTTGCTAAACCGCAAGATCACACCACAACTCGCACAACTTTACTAGTTCATGACAAGTACCTCACTCTTCTCAAATCATTGTCACACTTCAAGCTTGGGAGCACAAAATTTTTCTAAGGAAAAGTAGTCAAAATGAATACCTTTACCCTCTATTTATACTTTTTCATAACCTCAATGTCCTTGACCCATATGTTTTTAAAGTCACTTTTTAATAAAGTGCTTTTATAACTTAAGTCAAATTCTATGACATCCCTTCAAGTATTCACGCGCTGTAGTCGTAACCTTCTAGGCGCCAACACTTCTTCACTACCATAGACCTCCTTTGCATGCCTCACCGTGCCAAAGTACTTAACCTCCGAGTTGTCCACTAAGTAGTCCCTATACTGCCGCCTACCTCACATCACACTAAGCGATCGTTGCTTCTCTTTTTCATGGTCTATAATCAACTCATATTTTTCACTAAGACACCTTTATTATGACACAAATTTGAACACCTTCTTCACTACACAAGCACACATTTGAACACCTCTACACAAATCATTCTTCTTCCTTAGAAACATGCCAATGTTTTTCAAATGTAGACGTCGATCCACCCCACAAAAAATTATGTGCAGTCCTTTGTGTATGAAATTACTTCAAATGTATTTAGCTACAAGCATGCCAACGTGCACAAAACACAAAATAAGAAGGACAAGCAAAACGACAATGAAAGGAAACACATAAAAATAAAATGCATTAAGGGAAATCCTAGGCTAACTAGCAATACTACCTTATTTACAAACACCCTGAAGGATTATTCATAGTAGGGCTTCAACCTAATCCCATGAAATAAATAAAAAAACCTTGTGCCATCTAGCGCTTATAACTAGCAAGTTCTGAATCAAGTATATAAGTGATATTATAGGGTCCTAACCAATGTACTTTAAACTTCCTAGGATGGCGCAAAAACTTCAAGTTATATAAGAGAACCATCTTCCCAACTTCCAGCTTCTTATTTTTTATGTGCCTATCATGCCACGCCTTATGCCTGGCATTTTCCATTCTTTGACTCCATCGTGCAATGACACGTCTCTCATGTAGCTGCATCAACTTGTCAATATGTTCCTCAAGTGCTTATTCATCAGCCAAACCTCCTACACACATAATATGTAGGGAGGATAACATGAACTCAATAGGTAATATAGCCTCCATGCCAAACATCAGCTGAAAGGGTGTTTGCTTTGTTCAACCTTTTGTAGGTTTTCTAATAGGACCATAACATGACAGAGAATTTTTCATCCCAATCCTATCTCCCAACATCAAAATCTTAGTCAACGTGTGATGCAAAATTTTGTTAAAGGATTTCATTGTCCCATTAGCTTGTGGGTGGTAAGGGATATTTTTGTGATGGGCCACCATAAATTTTTCCAATAAGATTATAACTATCTCATTGAGGAAATGAGTACCCCTATCACTTGTTAAAATCAACAGGCATCCATACCTACTGATTATATTCTCCCACAAGAACCTAGCTATAGTGGTTGTAGTGTAATCCTTTATAGGCGCCACTTCTACCCATCGTGTAAGATAGTCTATGCAAGTGATGATGTAATGTGAACCCGTCCTTCTGTGGCTAGGGAAATAGGGCCTACAAAGTCAATCTCCCATTTCTCAAATGGATCTGCAATGGTGATAGGCCTTAATGACATTTCATCACGATGCCCAAGCTTCCCAAGGAATTGGCAATGATTACCTTTGGCATACTCCGTGCAATCCTTATATAAGGTCTCCCACCATAAACCAGCCATCAAAACCTTGCGCTTGGTTGCTCTTCCAACATAATGTCCACCTGCAATACCACCATGAGCCTCCTCCATAATAGTTTTGCAATCATGTTCAAGTACACACCGGTGCACAAAACTTCATCCCGACCTAGTTTATACAAGTCTCCATTAATCATTATGTAGGGTGCGACGCGAATGAAAAGTTTTTTTCTTCTCTAAGCTCCTCATTCCTTTGGGTGCCACACCCGTTCATAAAAAGGTGGAAATGTCCTCCAAATCGATGGTGTGTATTGTATCTTGAATAACTAAGCATATGCCATTATATCTTCAATGCTCCATGTGTCCTCTCCTAAATTAACCCTCAACAAATGATCAGGTCCTAAGTTACTTTTCCCTAGTTTCACCACAACTGTAAATTCAAATTCCTGAAATAATAATACCCAATGGCATATGCGCCCTTGCAAGATTGGCTTGTTCACCAAATATTTCAAGGCCATATGGTCTGATGTAGAAAATAAAAGGCATTACCAAAAAATATTGCCTAAATTTGTGTAGCATGTAGATCATTGACAATGCTTCGTGCTCCATGGTAGTACAATTTTTTTCTACTGAGTTAGCTTCCTATTAGAAAAACACAAGGGATGGTCAAAAATCCCTTCTCTAGGTTGTGATAAGACTACTCCAATTGCCATCCCCGATGCATCCACGTGTACATGAAAGGGCCTATCCCAAGAGGGAAAGCACAAGATGGGTGCAGTAATGAATCTATCCTTCATAGTGTATCAAATGTCACCTATTGCACCTCACCCCAATGGAATTTTCCTTTATGCTTTAACAACTCCTCCAATGGTGTTGGAACTCTGCATAGCCCTTGATGAACTTCCTATAGTATCCTGTATGCCCTAGAAATCCACACACTACACTCTAATTGGTGGGTTCCTCTAACCCCAAAATTACAACAATTTTGGCAGGATCCACCAATAGACCCTCCTTTCAATGATATGACCAAGTAACGTGCCAAAAGGAGTGGCGAAGATACATTTCTTAATATTCAGAGAGATGCTCAACTTCCTGCACCTCTCAAACATTAGCCTCAGGTTGTCACAATGATCCTTTACTAATCCATAAACCATCTAGTCATCCAGGTATACTTGGAGAAATTTATGAATGAATTCCTGAAATGTCTTAACCACAATGCGTGAAAACACAGCAAATGCGTTCTTCAATCCAAAAGGCATGATCAGTATATGCAAAAATTCCCCATTTAGTGGTGAAAGTTGTCTTTTCCTGGTCTTCCTTGGCAATTCGAACTTGGTGTATCCTGAAAACCCATCTATAAATGAATATATCTCGCGCCTAGCTACTCCTTCCAAGATCTCCTTAGTGAATGTGGTAGGGAAAGGATCGATAACACACACAAAATTTAAGTCTCTATATTCAACATAAATCTGTATTCTCCCATCCTTTTTTATGTTGATTACCATGGGGCTAACCCACTCGAGTTCTTAATGGCTTCTATAATCCCGGATGTTATCATCTTATCAATCTCCTCCTTAACCTTCACACGTAGATTCAGGTTCATTCTATAAGGCCTCTTCTTGACTAGTCGTGCCCCTTCCTTCAATTTTATCCGCATCTCTCCTAGAGAGTGATGAACCCCCTTTAACTCATGGTACCCACACGTGAACAAGTCCTAGAAATTGCACAATAGCTCAATAATCTTTGACACTTCTTGATTTTTCTAGTAATCCCCAATAATGGCCTCTTTTGGTTCCTCCTCTATACCAATGTTAACCTTCTTCATTTTTAATGGCTCATGGTAGGCGTGTGCCTTCTCATCTACACTGTCTAAGAATTCACATGTACCTTTTATATGATCAACATCTAATTTCTCCACTTCCTCATCATTAATCACGTATACCAATTTTCCTTTTTCCTTCTCTAGGTAGGCCTGTCAAACTACACTTCATACCATTCCTCTTCTTCAAGGTGTGCCCCCATATCAGGTTCTCCCAATAATTCTAATACAATGTCCTCCACCTTGGCACTATCTCCCAATGTAAGGCACTTGATCACTTGCAAGGCCTCATTTACTGATGGTTTAGAAGATAAGTACTCAAAGGTTTGAATAATACCCGTTGTTAACTCTTGCCAATTTCTTGTTTGTCTTCAAAATTATGAATAAACATACCATACATGCGCACAACCTGCAAGGTGGAATAGAACTTGTGCACCCACAAGGAAGGGGGAAAGGCTTTCGGTCCTTCCCTCTAGGTCCTCTCACACTCCTAAACATGGTACGAGGCGGACCCCTTCCCATCATAGTCATGTATCCCAGTAGGTGCATTACTTCTCATAAATCTAATGGAGAACACGACCCTTACCTCATGCCACTCCATAATATTATCACGATGTGTCATCCACCAACACGTAGTTGTCCCATCCACATAAGGTATAAACAAGCATATTCCTCCACTCTATCTCATAGGTCCAATGTACCTCCATCATGTGTAAAAAAGGTATCAGGGTTACCTTCGCTAGTATAGCTCGGTAACTTCCTTCCTCCCAAGTTCCAGATTAAATGTGCCTTGACTACTCGAGTCACATTACCTTTCATCTCTCTCCCAATCAACTCATATGTACCACATGCCCAATTGTCACAAGCAACACTGATTGTATCACTCATAGATGGTGCATCATCCCATTGAATGACCCCTTCCTTTGATGGTTGAATGAACTCTGGGTCCCTAATGATGCACACACATATATTGTTTAAGTCTTCTTCACCAAATGGTTCCACATAAGGCGTAGACCCTCCATCATTAGTGGAATGATCACGTGATCCTCCTTGTTCTCAAAACATATGTAGAATTTATTGAAATAAAGGTCAACATTGTTTTCATAGCACCAAAGGTGCCCAAGTAATGTTGAGAAGCTATCTCCTCGGCAAGCGCCAAGACTTCAAAATCCCTAGTGAACTTGAGTCCCTGATAATTATGAAAGCATTCTTCAAAACGCCAAGGGGAGTGGCCTTAGTCCTATTTACCATATACAACACATTTGAAGATGGCTGCAATGGTGGTCTCCCCATCTGATTCCATGTATCTAGGGTGAGGACATTAACTTCTGCACTGTATCAATCAAAATATTACTCAAGAGTCATACATCCACTACCACATTCAGTGTGCTCTCCTTGTCATAATATAGACTACAAGGGGGTAAGTTAGCATGTAGGATCTTCCTCTCATGTAAACATCCAGTGCGCATGGTAATTTTTCTCTCAACCATTCTCTTAGGGGGTAATGATGTTCTCCTAGCGCAACATCTTACACACCTCCTTGATATCATCTACGTCCCTATGAGGAGTTTCGGCATTCTTCGCTTGCTCCAACTTCTATGACTGCTCCTTCAAACACTGATTATCTCCCTACAGACTCCTAATCACCTCCATACTCTCTTGATTCACCTCTTTTTGGTAGATAGGATCAGGGTGCTTCCCATCTGATCCTCCTCTTTTAATAAGCAGGCCTCTACTTTGGCATTTCCTTCGCGCATGCAGCCTTCAACGTGAGTAGTTACCAAAATAGGCTCCAACTTTGTATCAAACATCACCTTAGGGATATACAATGGATTAGTGCACTTCACATTCACCATACACACCCTTATTCTCGCTTCTTTTCGATTTAGAACCATGTGACTATACAAATCTGGGCACTCTTCGTACTTATGCTTCTTCCCACACCATGAGCATTGCAACAAGTCTGGGCATTCATGCTTATAATGTTTTGTAGATCCACATTTGAAACAAGTTCCATGGGGTAAGTCTCCTCTTCCTCCTCTAAGACTATTACATGACCTCTAAACCCTTTGCGAAAGACTCTTCCTCTACCATTTGTGCGTCCTTCATAGTTATGACCCTCATCCTTGGAACTACTTGCAATGTTGGTCTATCGCACACTAGTATCAATGGAATCATGGATTTGGTCTATTAATCTACAATCCTTAGTATCATGGTTGGTAAACGTACAAATATTACAATAACAGGACACATTCTTACGAAGCACATGATTCAACAACAAACATCTACTTGGATCATGCTCCCCATGACAGATCTCACAGTCCAATGTCATGGCATACACCAACTTCTGAGGGAAAGTGCCATTTATATTCCCCTCTACTTCATATTCCATACACCAAAGTCCACTGCGAGTCTCATGCGTTGAATTTGTAGATAAATTCTCAAGTTGCTTCTCCATGGAAGTAATATGAGCTTCCAAAAAGGGAATCACTCCATTGTCAACACTCCTAACGGCCACAATGCAAAAAGAAGCCTCCAAGGCCTCACACAGATCCATGAAAGTCTTATGTGAAAGCACTCATCTGAAAGGTGTTATCAGGCCCCCAACGAACCATTGATCATGCTGTAATGGATGGATTCCATAGGATAACTTAGATAAGAGAGTTTTAAAATGCACGTCATACTCCCACACATTCTCTATCATACCTTGTTGGATATCCTTCAACGCACTTATGCTCTTCTACTCAAACTCATGAATGTGAAACTCCAAAAGGAAGGCATCACGCAACGTAATATAATTAACTACCATCTAATGTGGGTTATACTTCTAGTACTAGCTATGCACGCACCCCTACAACATCGTTGTAAACTGGCTTGCCTTCCTTTGGGGCAATGATCCCGTTCACGCGTCATAGCAATTCACACTTATGAACATGCTCCACAACATCCTCAACACCCTTGTAATCCAACAAGTGGAGAGACATCTCATAGAACACGTGTTGTTGGGGTTGTGGTCCTTTTCCAATCGGCTTATTACCTCCTCTCGGTGTTTCCCCCACCAGATCCACTCACTCCTTAACTCTCAGATCCACCAGATCCTCTCCCTGTAGTAGGTACATGACCTAAAGTGGTGCTACTTTTCCTTCCCACTGTTGAGCTAAACTAAGCTCCAACGGTTTGTGAAATGGAACTAATCCTAGACATAATTCCTACGTTTTACGCACCCACACCTTGCTGAAACAACATACCAAAAAGATACCACCAAATATAGGAAACATTTTCACAGCCATAGAAATCAAAGAAAAATGATATCCACTCGATGTTTCTTTCCTACGAACTCCAGCACTAACTGGACTAGCGATACCTTTCTCAGAACTTGGAAAACTAAGCGCAAGGGTCTGGTTGCCATGTGGCTCCAGTTACACACCTACGACGCTTCTCCTTCCTTCATCTAATGAGATCTCATTAGAATTCAAGAGGGTTTCACTCCCACACTTTCCACGATGGGGTAACATAGACCGTTAGGTCCCACGCCCTCCGTGTGAACCTCAAATCCTCCTCAAGAAAAAGATCCTCAAGGTTCTCACAAGAACTCAAACTCAGTAACCTCTGAGAAAGAATAAGTGGAGATTGTGTACTCCAACGTGTAACTATTCAACACACCTCTCCACCAATGATCAACAACACGAGTCCAAACTAGATCAACATCATGAAGCCTTTGATAATATTCTTGAGTCCACACACGAGGTTGATATAACCAACTTCTCCTCAATGCATACGCTAATAACCACTCATAAAGCTCCACCGGAAAACAAAAAAAGAAGGTTTCATAGAGCTCATGATATAGATGCTCCTCTACCCATTTACGTGCATCAAACTCAGTCCAGTGTTGAATCTATGAGAAAACTCATCTTCCATGTTTTTAAGCCAAGTTTCCATGATGTCCAAGGTCAATCATTCTACCATCCCTCACCATTCTTGTAACAAATTCAAAAGAGGTCCCGACAACGGAACCAAAATGTAGTCTCCTTTACCCCTAACCCCTTAAAATCCCAAGCGTGTCATACTATCACCCAGTGTTAGGCATTCACCTGAGGCACGCAAAGGCACCGAGCCCCTCCTTTATGTGAGCTTTGCAAGAATTTTGACCATTAATGGATGAGTAATTCATAGACATAGATACATGCATTGTATAACAAATACAAAGGAACTTAGACCCACATACAGATGCACCATAATAAGAAGGGAAACATTGAGATCACGAAAAAAAAAATATTTGAACCATGAGCATCATTAGGAACATAAGGGTTTGGATCCACAAGCATAAAATAAAATATACAGATCAAGATCCATAACTTAGATGTTTAGAACAATCCATTGTATTGATTTATTAACATTATAGTAGCAAAATACATTAAAGAATCCATTAATGGAGCTAATACAACAACAAAGTCCCCATATTCTCTACAATAGCTTCATTACAAAGATTACACCCATGCTCGCTCTTAGCTCTCACTCTCTATATGTGCATCCTATCTCGATTGCCATGAAAAACAATACATAAGAAGGAACTGGAAGGAATCTCCTCTAACTGCTTCATCATTATCCAAGACATGCCAATTGTCATCATGTCTTTCCCTACTCAAGTATCTTCAGCATGTAGGTGCCAGCTAAACCATAACTAACTCAACTCCTTATCCTATTATGATAACCATAATGATGCCCTGGAATATCCTTTCCTTGAGCTGTAAGTCTCTCATATTTTACCTTTATCCATAACTAAATCTCGTTGCCTTTCCTTTTTCTTCCTTTATTGCAGATTTACCTATTCTGCAAAAAGTGACTAAGCCCCCAATCCACCCTACCTAGGCACGAGCTTTTTTTGATCCTCTAAATTTACTTCCACGCATGCCTTCACGCCCTGTCTCTGCACACCACAACCCTTCGCTCCTCAGGTATTTGGTCATTTTATGGGTTCAACAACAATGAAATGACAAAGCACACTGGGGTAAACTACCCCTTCATCCCTACATCCCTTCTATCCCCTTTTTCATCCCAATCCACCTTACCCAAATCCAGACTTCTTTTGATATTTTCTACGAAGCACATGATCTGTCATGGTTAAGAATATCTATCTCAATCCCAACTAAGATCGCATTGTCCACAATCACACCTAGGAAATAGATTTTCTACGAGTCTAAGTCAAACACCAAGAAATGCAACCCTTGTAAGATCCTGAGGCCTACATTTCTCTCCAGCTCCCCCAATTTTACGCCTTGTTGATATTTTCTCCCTGCTACTTTCCTCTCTCTCTATCATGTCACAATTAATGTCAAGGTTCTATTGTAAATATTTGTACAACATTCTAAAACATTTGACACCCATTTTGATGTACTAAAATTAGTAGGAACTTGAAAAGGTCATAACTTGTGCTCTGGGTGTCCCGTTTGGTCCATTTTTTAAAACCATTTGTTTCAATGAGACGAACGCATTGGACAACCAACTCTGTAGGTTGAAGCACATTTTGGCACATTTTTGGGCTCCACCATCTGAGGGCCAAAAATTAGGATTTAATTTGTAATTCAGTTTATTTCTATTTTAGGGCATTAGTTAATGTTAGTCTCTTAGATGCATTGTGATTTGGAAAGTTGGCAATTCCTTTAATTTAGGCATTTAAAAGATGCGTGGAAATTTATTTTCCCATACGAATAAGCATGCGAACTTACTAAGAATAGCAGGTTCTAGTAAACTACTAAAAATAGCAATTTTCACCACCTAAAGTATATTTAGTCAAAGTTAGAGTTTTCTCGGTAGCTCGAATTGGGATTTGTTTTCCTATTTAGGAAACATTGTAATTCATGATTCAATAACGAAGAAGGAGATCTATTTTCTTTTGAGTTTAAATTATTTTTAGTATATCAAATGTGTTCATATTTTGGTTACATTATCTAGCATCAGAGCAAGCTTGAATTGTGAAAACAAAATGGTAGGAAGAGGAAGAGGAAGAGGAAGAGGAGGCGGTATTTCCCAGATGAATAAAAACATGCAGCATCTGCAGAGGTAAGTTTTGTGCTTGCTACAATGACAACCCAAAGAGGAAATCAAGGTGGAGATGACATAGATGAAGAAGAAGTTTGTGAAGAGGAGGAAACACAAGTGCCACCCTTAGTTTTTGAAGAAATGATGCTTCGAGCATTAGAAGGAAAGAATGACGGGATAAGATTTGATGTTTCAAAGTATGGAGGTAGTCTAAAACCAGAGGAGTTGATAGACTGGTTGACTAGCATGGGAATTTTTTTTTGAGTGGAAGGCTATGTCATAAGAAAAGAAGGTAAAATTTTCATGCACAAAATTAAAAGGTCATGCTATGTTATGGTGGGATCACCTACAAAAAGAATGGTCAAGAAAGGGGAAAGAAAGGATTAGTACTTGGAGTAAGATGGAGAAGAAGCTAAAAGACAAATTTCTCCCTATGGATTATGCACAAACCCTTTTCAGGAGGTTTCAGAATCTCAAATAGAACTTACAAACCATGCAAGAATACATAGATGAGTTCTAAAAATTGGCCATTCGTGTAGAACATGAAGAAAATGAGGAATGATTGGCTTCAATGTATGTAAATGGATTAAAATTTTCTATTCAAGATGAAATAAACATGCACAGGGTTAAGAGCATGGAGGATGCCTATCGGCTAGCCTTAAAGTCCAAAGAAAAACAAAGCTTCCAATTTTTAGGAGATCACCTGGGATGAATAGGGTATCCTCATCCTCCTTTTGGGGACGAGCTTATTTCATTCAAGGTAGGGGATAACCACCTCGTGGAGTGGAAAAGAAAGAAGATACAAGACAAGATTCCCCAAATCAGCAAAGAGGTAGAGGATTTCCTAGGGGTAGAGGATATGCTTTGATAGTAGAGGATGGGAGGCTCCATGAAGACCATTTGTTTGTTACATATGTGGTGAAGAGGGGCATAGGGAATTTGAATTCCCACATTATTATACACATGACAAGATACAAGTAGATTATTGAAGGGTAAATCTTGTTCAAGCTGAATAAGAAGAAGATGAACAAAACCTAGAAATTCTACCAGATGTGGGAGAAAATATGATGATCAAAAGGATGATGATTTCTCCAAGAAAGGATATCAAGGGGGATGCATGGCTATGTACAAATATCTTCGAACAAGATGCACTTCAGGAGGAAAGGTATGTAATGTTATTATTGATGGTGGTAGTTGTGAGAACATGGTTTTAAATGAGATGGTTGAGAAACTAGGTCTGCATTGTGAGAAGAATCCCAACCCTTATCGTATTGCATAATTTAAGAAGGGTAATGAAGTTACTGTTGATAAGAGATGTTTAATAAGTTTTACTATTGGGAAAATTTATAAGCATAAGATTTGGTGTGATGTTATTCCTATGGATGCATGTCATATGTTGTTAGGAAGACCATAGAAATTTGATAGGAAAGTTATTTATGACGGGGGAAAGAATACTTATACTTTCTGGAAGGATGGCAAAAATTAGATTTGACCTCTTAAGGAAGAGGGGAAGACTGAAAAGAATGCTTTCTGCAAAAGAATTTGTGAAGGAGGAAAAGGCAACTGGGTTTTTTTATGCATTGGTCACAAATAAGGATGAACCTACAAGTGTGCGAATACTAGTAGAGGTAGAATAATTAATAGAATAATTTTCTGATGTTATTCCTGATGAGCTACTAGATGGATTACCACCCAAAAGAGATATTCAGCACCGTATTGATTTGAGCCTAGGGTCTTCACTCCCAAATCAAGCGGCTTATAGGATGATCCCGACATTGCATGCAGAATTGAATAAGTAAGTGGCAGAGCTTGTGAGAAAGGGGTTAGTAAGGGAGAGCATGAGCCCATGTGTAACCCCAACTTTATCAACTTCAAAGAAGGATGGAACATGGAGAATGTGTACGGATATAAGAGTAATCAATAAAATTACAATCAAGTATAGGTTCCCAATACCTCTCCTTGATGATATGATGGATGTGCTTGTTGGATCTAGGTATTTCACCAAGATTGATCTTGAAGTGGTTACCATTAGATTTGGATCAGAGAAGGAGATGAGATGAAAAAAAAATTCAAGACAGGGAATGGATTATATTAGTGGATGGCGATGCCATTCGGTTATCTAATGCACCTAGCACTTTTATGAGGTTGATGAACACTATGTTGCGGGAGTACAATGGTAAGTTTGTTGTGGTTTATTTTGATGATATCTTGATTTTCAATAAAACTAAAGAAGAGCATTTGAGGCATCTAAGGGTGATATTTGAAGTGTTAAGGAAAGAGAATCTCTATGCAAATATGAAGAAGTGCACATTTATGCAAGAGAGTTTGGTATTTTTGGGTTTTATTATTTCAGCAGATGGGGTACATATGGACTTTGAGAAGATAAAGGTAATTATTGAATGGCCTACTCCACGGAGTATAACAAAGGTAAGAAGATTTCATGGTTTAGCAACATTTTACAGAAAGTTTATTAAAAATTTCAGCAAGTTGTAACACCTATAATAGATTGTGCAAAAGGAAGGGAGTTTTTGTGGACTAAGGCAACTGAGGATTGATTTCAATTCTTAAAGAAGAAGGTTAAAGAGGCACCTATTTTGGCACTACCATATTTTGATAAAGTGTTTGAGGTTTATTGTGATGCCTTACATGTGGGTATTAGTGTTGTCCTAAGTCAAGGTGAAAATCCAATAGCTTTCTCTAGTGAGAAACTAAAGGAGGTAAGAAATAACTACACTACTTATGATGTGGAATTATACAAGCATTGAGGCATTACTTAGTGCCTAAGGAGTTTGTGTTATTTACAAACCACATAGCCCTGAAGTATGTGAATACACAAAAGAAGTTGAATAGTAGGCATGCAAAGTGGGTATCATTTTTGCAGGGTTATAATTTTTCTCTAAAGCATAAATTAGGAAAACAGAATCAAGTTTTGGATGCATTGAGTAGGCATGTGACTCTATTTACAACTATGGAAAATGAGGTGGTTGGTTTTGAAGCAATAAAGGATTTGTATTCTTCTGATCTTGATTTCAATAATATTGTTGAAAGGTTAAGTCGTCCATTGTCAGATAATGCAGGTGATGTCCAGGATGAGTACCTTTTACAAGATGGCTATCTATTCAAGGGATGCCAACTATGTATTCTAGTTGGGTCTATAAGAGAGAATATAGTGAAAGAGCTGCATAGCGGAAGATTGGTTGGGAATTTTGGTAAGGATAAGATGATAGCTTTGGTAGCAAATAAATACTATTAGCCAAAGTTGAAAAGATATGTGGTAAGATATGTGGAGAGGTGTAGAATTTTCCAAGTCTCGAAAGGCCATGCACGGAATACAGGGTTGTATATGACGTTGCCTATTCCCAAAGGGTCATGGAAAGATTTGAGTATGGATTTTTTTTTGGGATTACTAAAAACACAACGAGGTAATGACTCAATTTTTGTGGTTGTTGATAGGTTTTCTAAGATGGTTCATTTTATTTCCTACAAGAAAACTAATGATGCGACAGACTAGCAGATTTGTTTTTCAGAGAAGTTGTTCGTTTGCATGGTAATCCAAAACCATTACTTCAGATAAGGACACAAGGTTCTTAAGTCACTTCTGGAGGACTTTATGGAAGAAGTTGGGAACTAAACTACAGTTCAGTAGTGCCTATCATACTTAGACCGATGGGAAAACAAAGGTGGTAAATAAGAGTTTGGGAAACCTGTTAAGGTGCATAGTTGGGGAAAATCCAAAACAATGGGACTTAACATTACCACAAGCTGAGTTTGCTTATAACAACTCCGTAAATAGATCCACATGAAAGTATCCATTTTCTATTGTGTATGGGAGTAATCCAAATGAGGTGTTAGATTTGGTACATCCACCAGTTTATGGCAGAGTCAACGATGATGCAAAAGCATTTTTGAACATATATAACAATTTCAGGAAGAAGTGCAAAAGAAGTTATAGAATAGTAATGATAAGTATAAGGAAATAACATGTGTACAGATGGAGAAATGTATTTAAGGTGGGTGAGTTGGTTATGGTATACCTGTGGAAGGAACAGTTTCCAAAAGTAACCTATAACAAACTCAAGTACAAGAATTGCAAAGGAATTTTGATATTCCTCCAATACACGGGGATGCTGTTATT
Source organism: Taxus wallichiana var. yunnanensis (assembly GCA_018340775.1). Classification (NCBI taxonomy): domain Eukaryota; kingdom Viridiplantae; phylum Streptophyta; class Pinopsida; order Cupressales; family Taxaceae; genus Taxus; species Taxus wallichiana. The sequence goes on from CM031240.1 coordinate 275,385,295, forward strand.
AACGAAGTAGTAGATTGGAGGTAGTAGGTTCCGGTGAAGAAGAAAGAAGAAGTGGATCAGATTCTAGACAAGAAAATAGTGCACACATGACATGGGAAATACAACAAATATTTAGTACATTGGAAAGGATTGGAACAAGAGGAAAACACATGGGTCATAGAGTGGGAGATTAAGAAGATGGATGCAGATAAATGACAGAAATTTGAAGAAAACTTGTTTGAGAGCTGCATTTTTTTCAAGCAGGGGAGAATGATGCGCTAAAATTAGCAGGAACTTGAAAAGGTCATAACTTGTGCTTTGGGTGTCCGATTGGGTCCTTTTTTTTTAAAACCACCTATTTCGATGAGATGAACACATTGGTCAACCAACTTTTCTGGTTGGAGCACATTTTGGCACATTTTTGGGCCCGAATTCCACCATCCAAGGGCCAAAAATTAGGATTTAATTTGAAATTCGTTTTTTTCTATTTTAGGGCATTAGTTAATGTTAGTCTCTTAGATGCATTGTGAGTTGGAAATTTGGCAATTCCTCTAATTTATGCATGTAGAAGATGCGTGGAAATGTCTGTACCCATACGAATAAGCATGTGAACTTACTAAGAATAGCATGTTCTAGTAAAATGCTAAAAAATAGTAATTTTCACCACCTAGAGTAGATTTAATTAAAGTTAGTTAGAGTTTGCTTGGAACTCAATTGGGACTTGTTTTCCTATTTAAGAAACATTGTAATTCATGATTCAATAACGAAGAAGGAGATCTATTTTCTTTTGAGTTCAGATTATTTGTAGTATATTGAGTGTGTTCGAAATTTGGCTACATTACATTTCCTTTGTAAATACCATAAATTACATTCATAACATAAATAAAGTATACATCCATCCATATCCATGATCTAAATCTAACACATAGTCACTATCCCAATCCATAATCCATACTAAATTTTCAAACTCATCAATCATAAATACTACTCATACCAACATCTAACATGAGCCAACAATCTAACACATCATATCACAAGTAAGCCATCTATATATCAAATGCCATCATCATAATCATCTAATAAAATTTAGTACAAATTAATATCATCCATCATCAAACCACATCATCATTACTATGGAAATTTCATCACACACACACACACACACACACAAAAAATCAACATTTTAAGAACACATCATCACATGTATACCTCATCCACAAGAAAGACAATATTTTCATCACACCCATCATAAACCAAGTCATCTAATCACTATTTCATTATCATATCATACACCCATCATGATAATCACAAAAACATTACACATTATCAACCTCATAATGAAACAACATCATCAATCATCATCAACCAACATCATTAATCATCAAAAGCAATCACATCATCTCATCATATATAATCTAACCATCATCATACAAATAACATACACTATACATCCAAAATGATAAGTATCCACCAACATATCCACCAAAAAAATGACCATCATAATCATCATACAATATCTCACTACATGTACATGTCATAAATACAAAAATCATACACCTCATCAAAAATGGTAATCATATATCACACACCATCCATATACATATATACATAAAAAAATATGACCATCCTGGCCATCACAATAATCGATCATCTGTACATACATCGAAATGTGACCATACTGGTCATCAACAAAAATACATATGATATACTAGCACTCATCAAGGTGTTGAACTCCCAAGATATCATCCCCTGGGAGGAGGCTACCGTACACTAGATGTACTCCCAAAAGTTGTAGATCGACTCGGTCTCTAACCTGGTATCTGTCCAAAACCTTGATCTGTCTATTGTTCGGACACATAATCTACATAATGTACATAACCAGGCCCTCATGTATCACAATAACCTCGTAATATCACATCTCAGCCATCAAGGCTTAATACTGTTGTAAAGACATTGTCCCAGGAGGCCCCATCTACCATGATCTCCATGATGTACTAGGTGTTGTTACTACCCCTCCATCCTGTGATCCACTATGTGTCCCACTACCTCCTACTCCTTTGTCTAATGGGCCATATCTCACCCTATATGCATACCGATATCCTCAATAACGGTCTCGATGCTGCACTATATGATCTCTCTCTTTCTCTATTCAGTCAACTCTGTCATGCTGCAGCTATGTAATCTCTATCTCCCTCCATCTCACCACTACTGTAAATCCATGTATATCTCTCATACACACTACATCCCTCACCTGTAGGCCACCTATCTCCATTGCTCATGCATGTGACTCTCTCTCTAACATCTCTATATGTGCCTGCAAATTGACACCTCATGGATGTGATCCTCCATTTCATCCTACTCATCCATCTCCTCCTACTCCTCCATCACTTGACCCATCAACCCCCACTTCTGATCCACCCCCACCCAGAGACCCTTCCACATCTTCATGTGAAGGATGCAATGTTTGTAGTGGTAAATATGTATCATCTATCTCCATCAGGTCTATCTCCTGCCTCTCTGGGCTCTACACTGATGCTTGTACCACTGGCTGTTTACCTGGAGGACCACCCAAAACAATAACAGGTGGCGCTCTTCGTGCCTCTTCCTCCTCCTATCATGTGGCTGTGGTTGATGAACCACCAATGCATGTCCCTGGGGTAAAACCTTGTATACCTATCGCCGTCCATGAACAAATCTCATACCCCCTCGAGGTTATGTCAACCACACCGGTTTAATCTCTGACCATCACTCTGTATACCCTTGTGCTACCCCTAGGTCCTCTACCACCGCTGAAATACTACCCATGCAATCACATGTACCTTGTCTAAACTAGCTCTGGCCACCACCTCCGAAATCATTGCACCCCAAACACCTATCTCCTATGTCATCCGAGAAAACATATGACGACCTGCTATTATGTCCTGCACTATCCCGAACTATCGAATAACCCTATTTGACTAGTATCTCTCTACTATGTAAGGACGACCTCCAACCAAATAATATGGAGTAAAGATCCTCCCCAAATGTTTTTGGTCTCCCTCCCATGCCTCGTATTGCTATTATGACCTCCAAGTAATATCCCCTACCTGTAACTCATCAATATGTCGACAATACCAATCCAACTCTCCTAAATGCTCCCATCTCCCCTAGTCATCTACTAACCATAAATAAAATGCTCTCCCACTCGCCATTGCTCCCTGACACCAATCGGCCTCCCTAATCATATGGTCATAACTCCATATTTGTAACAAAATCCCGTGCCAATACTCCCCCTCCACCATAGGCTACTCTGTGCAGATCCTCATACAATTGAGCTAATACCGCCAGAGCCCATGTAAATACGGTCTCCTGCTGCCACATCACATGCACTACCCCTACCAAACCGATGTTGAACCATCGACCCCCACCATTTGGGAATAATACACAACTGATCAATGAACACAACAATAGTGGAGCTCACTCCATGAACCCCTCTCTGGAAAGTATCCCGAGATCTATCCGCATATCATCTCGCAACACATCCTCCACATTTGTCAACAACCACAGACTATCCCTTGGTCTTGATCTCTGCCACACCACAGTTCTCCTTCTATTGGCAACTGATAGATATGATATACGTCCTCCAATCTCACAGTCATCTCACCTTTCGGTAAACAGAAGGTACTCGTCTCCGAGTGCTATCGCTCAGCCAATGCTATAAACAAATCTTGATCTACTCACATCACCGACATCCTCGCTATGTGGAGTAATCCTAACACATGTAACAAAGATGCCTCCTCCTACTCTGCCTCTATATCCGCCCCTCCTTGCAAATATTGTAAAGCCACCGATCGTGGATGTCTAACCTGGACGGGTAATAACACCTCCTACACACATCAAACATGTCAATACCTACATCTAATCAATGACACACACACCCCCTCCCCCTTCCCACTCTCTCTTCCCTCCCATTTCTTCCAAACAATCCATTAGTTCACAAACTTAAATGTGCCACTTTTACCATATATGCACCACTTCTATCACACATGTGTCACTCCATCCTAAATGAACTACCATACCCCATTCCTCATATACAACCTAAATGCACTACTTCACATCATATGCATGCCAATCTATACCCTATAAACGATACTATACCCTAAACATGTTAAAATCCTCTAACCATATCCACTCACCCTCACCACGCTACTATATACAATATATGCGCTAAAGTATATTACACATGCTAAAACGCATCCCACCCTACCTCTAAATGCACTAAAACAACCCAACCGTGCTAATGTATAAACTTCGTCCCTCAACCTAATAAATGCGGTACTATTTACTATCTACACGCTACTTTACACTATACTCACTAAAACATACGCCTATCGACCACAAACGTGCCATTCTCTACCTCGGTTCCTCATTAATGCTAAACGTGCCACTATTTAGCATATACTCATTGTTTTAGGACCCGTACGTGATGAATAGTGCACTTTAGCACTAATTTTACCCTACAATATCCTAAAAATATCAAAAAACGTGAAATTAATTTACCAAATAACATGTACAATCACTCACCAGTAGTCCCGCCTCTGCTGGACGTTGATACTCTCTCACGAAATTCGCTTGATGGTCCGCAATCCTCTCATATGACATTTTTTCCTCTCTCGAGCTCTCGTTTTCACACTATGCGTGGTGAAAATAATCCTCTCGTGGTCCCCGAAACCCTTTTATACCCGCTTGAACCCCAAACCTTCCGAGAGCCCATTCTTCCTTCTTGGGTCTCCGTTTTTCCTCCTGTTTCTTCCTACCTTCGTCAAATTTCCTCATCTATAACCTTAAATCAAAAAATCGTAAAAATGCCAAAAAAATCATTAAAATGCCAAAAAAATAAAAATTCCACAAATCGTAAAAATTCCAAAAAAAAAAAAATTTCTAACAAATCAAAAAATAATAAAAATTCTAAAAAAATTCCAAAAAATCGTAAAAATTCCAAAAAGCAATAAAATCGTAATAATTCCAAAAAATCAAAAACATCTTAAAAATTACAAAAATTAAAAAATCGTAAAAAATCCACAAGATTGTAAATAATTCCAAAAACTCATAAAATTCCAAAAAATAAAAAAATCGTAAAAATTCCAAAAATTAAAAAATCATAAAAAATTAAAAAATTGTAAAATCAAAAAATTATTAAAAAAATTACACACTTGCCATCCACATATCTAAATAATTCCACAACATCTAAACATTCCAAATCATACATCAATGTCATATGTGTGTTTGTCTGCATTTTCATTTTGGCGGATGATATGAGGTCGCTTTTGTTTTCCTTTTTGTAGAAGGTCCGATGATATGAGGACCAACTTTCTATATTAATTTACTTGATGATATGAAGACTGGGGCATTTGGCAACTTAGTCATCGTGGTCTTTATACCTTGGTGCATTTTGCTCCATGCCACATTAATCACACTACTAATGATGATAACATTGGACACTTTATGGCAACATCCCCCCTTCTATCATCATCCTTTAGCCGTATCATCATATACACCTAATCCTCATCATCCTCTAATCATCCCATCGAAATGATCCCTTATCAATATACACATCCAAATCCTATCATCTTGTATCCCACATCTTCACATCCTATCCCTTAACTGGGGCATCTCTAAATATAACGTCTTTAAATCCAACACCCTTACATCAAAATCCAAACTCTTCAATCCTATCCCCTTGATTGGAGCATCATATAATCCAACATATCCAAATCCCACATCCTATAATTCAACATCCTCCATAGTTAACCCCTTGATTGGGGCATCATCTACATCCAACCTCCTCAATCTTCATATATTGTTGACTGGGGCATCCAATATTCTCTATCCCCTCCTCTAATCTCCTACTTCTACTACTCTTCTCTCCTAATCTTCCAATTTCGTCTAATCACACTCTCTTGTAATCTTTTACTCTCCCCCTCCTCTATTGTATCCTATTTTCTGACCTCGTCTCCTCCTCTAATCTTCTAATCCCTTTTCTTCTATAATCCTCAAATCTACTCCTCTCTACATCTTCTACTTCTTTAATCCTCGTGTTCTAGATCCTCTTTTCTCTCCTATAATCCTTCATCTTCTCATCCTATAATCCTACATTCTTATCCTCAATCTTCTAAATTGATTTTTCACCCTCATCATCAATTTCCTCAACTCCTCTAATAATCTCTCACCCCTTGGATATCTCTTCTTTTTGAGCGGTTACCCAACTCGTTCCTCCCCACCTAACCCCTCGAGGGGGCATCACCTCTCCATTTATCCTACCCTCTCTTATTTTCTTTGAAATGTCATTGCTGCACAATAACACTTCAAAGAGGACCAAAATGTAGACATGCAAAATGTCGACATGGTCATCATACTATAGTAACCCATCCCAATTATCAACCATATAATAGTTAATTATTAAAATAATTAGTTATTATATAACTATACTTTTTCTCCCATCTACTCCACAATCCCATTACATTCTTACAAATATTAAATACATCATTAATATTTTATTTGCCACACTAACTAATCCTCATTAACTTTTTCTAGCACTTTAAAAATACTCACCCACCTACCACCTACCCTATGCTTAGCTTATCCATCTAATCACCTCATTAGACATACTTAATCTCACCTAATTACATGTTAAATGAACCTCCAAATCTAGAGGCTTTTATTTCTAGAAGCCTCTCCATTCTTCCCTCCCATTTTCAAATATTAAAAAAAAATACACTATTCCATTGAATTTTTAATTGAATGGAGAAGCCTCATGAAATCTAGAATTTTCTACAATTTCCCCTATCATCCATTCTCAACTATTGATCTAATCCAATATGGAAAGATCTTAACCATTGATTTTTGCCTCCTCTAGCTATAAATAGAGGTGCCACCCTCCATGGCAAGCACCTTAGAAATTTCCAAGTAAATGGTGCCCAATTTTCAAGCCATCTAAGCAATCTTCATAACATTCCATCAAGCTCAATCAAGCATTTGATCAAGGGGAGGTGCTGCTGAAATTTGTTCAAGATCTAAAGCATCCTTACAACCATTCAACAAAACAAATCAAAGGAGCAAATCAAACTCATCAAAGGATGAGGATTTCACTTGTAGGTAAGTACATGTATATCAATCTCTCCCCCTTTTTATTTCTTCTCCATCTGAGGTAGATGAACTATTGTATTAGATCTCATTTTGAATTGGTTTCATATTCATTTCATGTTTGCATGCTAACACAATCTTTCCTCTACACCATGCATAGACACCCAATGGGTGTGTTCGATCCCGTTTGCATATGTAGTCATGAATCTAAACATGCACCAACATGGGTGTATATGTAGACGCCCATATGCATATACATCTAGGCGGCTGCATGTACAGATGCCCGACTACATACATGGATGGAAATTTGTCGGTTGTTATTCCTAACACATTTTTTCTTGAATAAATTATTCTCCTGCATCACTATATACATTTTTATCATATCTGCCATCAACGCAAAATCCATTTTTGAAAATTCACCAAAAAAACCAAGTTGGATTTTGCTAGGGGGTCTTAAATTTATAGTGGTAGCAGATCTTGAAGAAGAAAGAGGAGAGGATAATGTGTGTCTTGGACAAAAAGACAAGCACTACTAGGAAAGGGAACTACCATACATATTTGGTACAGTGGGAAGGTTTGGAGCTGGAAGAAAATACTTGGATTCTTGAGTGGGAGTTGAAGAAGATAGACAGTGGAAAGTTGGATGAATTCCATCAAGTGAATTTGGAGGAGCAAAATTCTTTTCAACTAGGGGAGAATGACGTGGGAGGATAACTTCTGGAGACCATAACTTTTGATATGACTATTGGATCATCTTGAAATTTTCTAGGGTGGAAAATCTTGATTATTAATCCGCCATGATTAATGTCCACTGAAAGGTCACGACTTTTCGATATATTTTTAGGGCCAAATTCCTCATTTAGTGGTCCAAAATCAGCTCTAAACATTTTTTTGGTTTTGTTTATAACTTAGAGTTTTAATATCTTTTTCTTTGTTTTATGTAATAAGTCAAGATTTGGCCTATGCCTTGAATTGATGAAGGCATATTTAGTACGCAAAAATTGGGGTCCATCTGAGGTGTTTTAGTTTTTAGAGTTTTTTATGTTTTAGGGTTTTTTTTTTCACATTTTAGCTTTTTTTTTTAGAGATAATGGGAAATAAAAGGAAGATTGTAATGTTGTAAGAGATTAGTGTGGATTCAAGAATGAGAAGATAACTATTTTGAAGCTTCTGAAGTTTTACAAAATTGTGTGTTTGGAGGCATTTCAACCTCTTGCAGCTAGATCCACATCAAATTGTTGATAATGACCCAGTGATGGATTTTAAGGCCATGGAATTAGCCCGCTAAGATTTTATGTTCCCCATGATCGACAAGTCCAAGGATAATAGGATGGTTGTTTCGAACTATTGTTACACGCCTAAGGGCATTTGTGGGGCTGCACATTCCATTGTCATGACTTCTCACTATGGAATAAATATTGATTAACTTTTTGAGTATGAGTACAAGTTGTTTGTCACGTGTCATTAACAGTAAAATATACATCATGGACATGAATGAATTCTCTACCAAGAACATAAATAGAAATTGAATGGTCAACTCACAAATGAAATTTGAAGATGAAAACCAACGGGATTGATTTTAACATTAAGGGATCTAAAATAGGTGGAAGACAAAGAATAATAGTGAGGCTAAAAGAATAGGAAATTTGTTGTTGGTGTTTAGGGTGTTTGACAACATGTGGACATCATGTATTATGTCATAAGCCAACGACACAAGCCTCCTCCATCATCAATCTTTTGGCAATAGATCAATAATAGACACCCCTTATTCTAATTTGGAGAAATGTCTATCCATGTAAATATTACTCACCTTACCTTCTAAAGCCATGTAGACATGCAAAATGTCGACATGGTCATCATACTATAGAACTCCATCCCCATTATCAACCATATAATAATTAATTATAAAAATAATTAATTATTATATAACTATACTTCAATTATTTCCTCCCATCTACTCCACAATCCCATTACATCCTTACAAATATTAAATACATCATTAATATTTTATTCGCCACACTAACTAATCCTCATTAACTTTTTCTAATCCGCAATTTAAAAATACTCACCCACCTACCACCTACCCTATGCTTAGCTTATCCATCTAATCACCTCATTAAACATACTTAATCTCACCTAATTACATGTTAAATGAACCTCCAAATCTAGAGGCTTCTATTTCTAGAAGCCTCTCCATTCTTCCCTCCCATTTTCAAATATTCAAATAAAATACACTATTCCATTGAATTTTTAATTCAATGGAGAATTCTCATGAAATCTAGAATTTTCTACAATTTCCCCTCTCATCCATTCTCAACCATTGATCTAATCCACCATGGAAAGTTCTTAACCATTGATTTTTTCCTCCTCTAGCTATAAATAGAGGTGCCACCCTCCATGACAAGCACCTTAGAAATTTCCAAGTAAATGGTGCCCAATCTTCAAGCCATCTAAGCAATCTTCATGACATTCCATCAAGCTCAATCAAGCATTTGATCAAGGGGAGTCAATTATTAAGAAACAAATTTGTTCAAGATCTAACGCATCCTTACAACCGTTCAACAAAACAAATCAAAGGAGCAAATCAAACCGATCAAAGGAGGAGGATTTCACTTGTAGGTAAGTACATGTATATCAATCTCTCTCCCTTTTATCTCTTCTCCATCCGAGGTAGATGAACTATTGTATTAGATATCGTTTTGAATTTGGTTTCATATTCATTTCATGTTTGCATGCTAACACAATCTTTCCTCTATACCATGCATGTACTTAAACAGTCCTCTTTTGTGTTCGATCCCGTTTAATATGTAGTCAGGAATCTAAACATGCACCAACATGGGTGTATATGTAGATGCCCATATGCATATACATCTAGGTAGTTGCATGTACAGACGCCCGACTACATACATGGATGGGAATTTGTCGGTTGTTATTCCTAACACATTTTTTCTTGAATAAATTATTCTCCTACATCATTATATGCATTTTAATCATATCCGCCATCAACGCAAAATCCATTTTTGAAAATTCGCCAAAAAAACCAAGTTGGATTTCTAGTAGGGGTTTAAATTTATAGGGAAAGAGGAGAGGATCTTCAATTTATACTACCATAGATATTTGGTATAGTGGGAAGGTTTGGAGTGGAAGAAAATACTTGGATTCTTGAGTGGGAGTGGAAGAAGATTGACATTGGAAAGTTGGATGAATTCCATCAAGTGAATTCGCAGGAGCAAAATTCTTTTCAACTAGGGGAGAATGATGTGGGAGCATAACTTTTGGAGACCATAACTTTTGATATGACTATTGGATCATCTTGAAATTTTCTAGGGTGGAAGATCTTGATTATTAATACGCCATGATCAATGTCCACTAAAAGGCTGGGTGACTTTTCGATATATTTTTGGGGCCAAATTCCTTCATTTAGTGGTCTAAAATCAGCTCTGAACATTTTTTTGGTTTTGTTTATAACTTAGAGTTTTAATATCTTTTGTTTTGTTTTATGTAATAAGTCAAGATTTGGCCTATGCCTGAATTGATGAAGGCATATTTAGTACGCAAAAATTGGGGTCCATCTAAGGTGTTTTACTTTTTAGAGTTTTTTGTGTTTTGGGGTTTTTTTTTCACATTTTAGGGTTTTTTTAGAGATAATGGGAAATAAAGGGAAGATTGTAATGTTGTAAGAGATTAGTGTGGATTCAAGAATGAGAAGATAACTATTTTGAAGCTTCTAGAGGCATTTCAACCTCTTGTAGCTAGATCCACATCAAATTGTTGATAATGACCCAGTGATGGATTTTAAGGCCATGGAATTATCCCGCTAAGATTTTATGTTCCCCATGATCGACAAGCCCAAGGATAATAGGATGGTTGTTTCGAACTATTGTTACATGCCTAAGGGCATTTATGGGGCTGCACATTCCATTGTCATGACATCTCATTATGGAATAAATATTGATTAATTTCTTGAGTATGAGTACAAGTTGTTTGTCACGTGTCATTAACAGTAAAATAGACATCATGGACATGAATGAATTCTCTACCAAGAACATAAATAGAAATTGAATGGTCAACTCACAAATAAAATTTGAAGATGAAAACCAATAGTGGATTGATTTTAACATTAAGGGATCTAAAACAGGTGGAAGACAAAGAATAATAGTGAGGCTAAAAGAATAGGAAATTTGTTGTTGGTGTTTAGGGTGTTTGACGACATGTGGACATCATGTATTATGTCATAAGCCAACGACACAAGCCTCCTCCATCATCAATCTTTTGGCAATAGATCAACAATAGACACCCCTTATTCTAATTTGGAGAAATGTCTATCCATGTAAATATTACTCACCTTACCTTCTAAAGCCATGAGTATTGGAATTATTGGGTGCTTTGATCATCAAAGTGAAATTTAGCGTTTATGAGGATCATAAAACCTCTCCACCAGTACACTTACATTATAATTTTCCAAAAACCTCCGCCAAGACCATAATTTTTCCAATCCGCTCAGACCCACAAGACATGCTCCTCCCTACGTTTTTTGACACTGAAATTTCTCAGAACCATGACATTTGGACAAGAAGGATATCTGAAGCTCACATCTGTGGATTTCATATTTCTATCAATTCTCTCGAGCTTTAGTCCTTAAGGGGCATCTACGATTACGTGCTTCTTCACGTCAAATTTGCTCAACACTGATTGGATGATCTTGTAACCTTTGGTAATGTCAGTTGTCATTGGTGATGATGATGAGAAATGTTTTTATGAGAGCATGGGGAGTGTTATGTCCTTGAATCACAAACCTATTAGAAATCAAATGCCCATGGCGAACAAGAAGGGATTGACTTGTTCCCAAACCCAATCTTGTAAACCACGGTTGTCTAAAACTTTCTCGTGTGAAGTTTGTTAAATGTGTTCAAACATATCAAACATTCTTTCTCGCGAACAAATCAACATTAAATTTTAAATGAGAGTTCTCCAACTATTTTACATCAAAGTCAATTATTAAGAAACAAATTTATGTTAAAAAAGTTATAAACATCTTCTCATCTCCACGATTTTAGCAAGAAAAAAGTTAAAAAGTATATAAACAAACTATATAAGCAAGTGGGCATTTAAAGCTTACAAACTCTTGAAGTGTCGAATGTTCCAACAGTTGTATAATTAATGACATTTTACTTAGGTAACAATGGTTTTATCCATGTCTTCACTAATATTATCTTGAGCATTGTGTTCCTCATAAACGCTAAATTTCACTTTGATGACAATTCTGACTTTGCTTATAGCGTGGGGATACATAGCCATTAATGGTGACAATAACATCACATTTTTAAGTCATTAGTAAGCTTAAAAATCTCATGTTATTATAAACAAGTACTTAAAAAGTCCTCTTTTTTGTCTTGTTGGGAAGTAATATTTAATGCGACCATAATTTCTACGGCGTGCCTCAGAAATTTCGGGAATACGATGACATCTGTTGACCTAATCTCCGCATTGTTTTCACATGTTTTTTATTTCTTAACCAGAGAATAATTTTCTTTTGGGTACGGGCCCCTGGTTGACGTGCAATGCAAGAAAATACGGTTTCTAATCTACACGTGTTCAAAAGAAAAACCGGGTTTTCTTTTTTTAATCTTGTCATCGACAACCTGTGACTAATCCGCACATGCTCAAATACTAAGTCTACTACCAACTGTGAATATTCTTTTTTATCACTCATCTTTTCATTTAATTTTATAAGGGTGATTATGATTACATCATCTCATATATAATTGGAAGAGAGGGTTAATTTTCAATTTATAGAAAGTCATAACATGGTTCTCAAATTAATCATTATGGTTTGTTTTTATTAGCAAATGGCCCGCAGTGTGAGTGTGAAAGATAATGATATTTTATTGGTAAGCTTAAAAACTAACTTAAACACCTAAAAGACGTGAAAGCGACTCCTCTATTTAATATGTTTTTTTCCCTTATTTTATTAAAAGTGTGTCGGTTGGGATATGTTTCTTAAGTTGTGCATCTTCGAATATTCATTTTAGTAATATATTTCTTAATTTCGATATTTTGTAACTTTTTAAGAATTTTGAACAAAATGGAGAGCACATTGGTGGCAATTAACAAATTACTTTGATAATTAGTTACATGCCTTACGTGCCACACACGTACTTATATTTATTATGCCGAAAGGCGTTTCCAAAGGGGAGAGGCACCTCATCTCACTGACATGCTCGACAAAATCCACGCCTTCCTTCGCAACGTACATCGACGTGCAATACGACATAATGGTCGTTGTTGATTACGTAGGAAATCGCTTGTATCTTAAACTAATGCATTCACATTTAACTGACTCTCCCTTCTACATAGCAACTAGGGGAGGGACCTTTTTAAAAGATGGCCATGTCCAACGCTCAATTGCACACGGAATTAGCCGTGTCATCCTTTCTTTTATATACCTCTAATGTCCCCAACGATTGATCAAATCGTTTATCAACCGCTCTTATGTGAAAATAGAAAATTTGTGAGCACATGGTTTTTAACATCATGTCATCAAATGGGGATTTCATCAGAAGTGTAAAGCTTCTCTCATGGTAGCGGTGGTTGTGGTTGTGATGGGATTTGTAGTTGTAAATGCTCAAGAGGCTTCAGATCCTGCTCTTGTTACTGCTCCCACCAGCGATGGTAATAAACCCCTACCTTCCTTATCAATTGTCAATTCTCTGTTGCTTGATTCTTTTTGGTTTTACTAACGGAATGGAATGTGTATAAATGTTGCAGGTATTGCCATTGACCAAGGAATTGCCTACATTTTCATGATGTTGGCGTTGTTTTTTACTTATTTCCTTCATTGATATCGACAGGGATGGAGACAGATGTTTCTCGCGCCTCAACCACTTAGGGAAATGAGCCAATGACCGTGCATGGGCCAATGCCAATGATCGTGAGTGCATATGTGAAATAAAGTACCATTAGTTGTTTCAATTAAAGTGAGCACATGTCACTTTCAAAATTAAAAATTAAATATAAACTAGCCAATAAAGCAAGTCACATCAATAAAGTAACCAATGAAATGGTGACACATAGGCAATCCATAAATGGTGACTTTATTCTAAGTAATGGGTCACCTTAAATTTATTTGTATTAAAAATACTTAATTTAAATCCCTTAAAAATATGTTTTCCACACAATTTTAATGCTCAAAAGGAAATCTGTAAATTGAAAAAATCATGATCTATTAAAGGGTTTTTTTCTTTTTTAAATTATGATAATTAAATGGCTCCAGCAACCCCTTAAGTTAGGGTTCACGATAACTGGCTCCTTTCCCCTAGCTCTTCATTATTATTTAGTCTTTATTTGTTCTTCCATCGTATTCTTGGTCATCGTTATCGCTTTGAAAATTCCAATGTATAGAAATATGATTTGAAATATCAATTTCAAGGTTTTAAATTTTTTATACAATATATTAATTAATAATTACGTCGAAAGGAGTACTCCAAAGGGGAGTGTGACCTCATATGTCTAACATGCATGTCAGCAATCGACGGTTTTTGTTGCATCGTACGTTGACGCACATTGAGGGAGGTTGGCGGATGTTGATATTTTGAAACCCCGTATCTTAAAAGCGACATGTGAGCCTACTCGTCACGCAACAATTCTTGAACATCCAACCATGCACAACTGCACATTCCCATATGTGTTATCCGCTTCGCAATCTTTTTTAACTTGTTTAATTTTCTCCTCCGCAAAGCTCACCATTTTTCCTTCAGCAGGCGAGGGGCTCAACATCGCAACCACCTACATCGAATGACTCTTTCTGCTCATACCCACTTTGTCATGGATACGCCCTGTCATGGGCTTGTATTGGAATTTCAACAATGAGGAGGATATTTTTTGCGTCAACATAACAACATCATTTGAAGGGTAAAGGATGCCTTTCGGGATAGTGGATGTGTTAACCATTGATGCAACGACAATTTGTAAAAGGATCAGATAGCTCTGATTTTTTTTTTTACGTGAATGGACAGAAGTAGAGGAGCTTCAGGTTGGTTTGCTATGAAATGTGCGGTGGGGGAGAAATTTTATTTTTAGGAAAGCAGAGTGAAGGATGTACGAAGATAAATAGTGATAAGGAGGTGATTCTTGGCCTCTCAATTTACGAGAAGTAGAAACAGTCGCTCTGTGACCTCCTCCAACACCTCCACAATAAAAATCCTCACAACCTAACATTGCAACTTCCACACATCCTCGTCGACATTGATAATCCCGGTGCCTAGTAGGTCATGGATATTTCCTGTAAATGGCTCGCCCTTGGGATAATTCTCAAACTCGGTCCTCAGTATATGCTCCACATTCTCTCGGGTTAGCCGTCTCGACCATCCACCTATCATCCAAATTGACCGAGTGCCATTTTTTGTGTCACGGCTTGTGCAGGCATCTCGGTATACCATTCCAGTAACCTACCGTTGTTTTTCCACAATGAAAACAACAAGCCCACAATTGGGTACAATTTTGGGCCTTAAATCGACTTAACAAAAGCTCACTTCTTACAAAAAACCAACCACCCAATTGCTAAAAACAAATGTGGCACCAACTAGGCCATCGTTCCAAGTTTCCTTCCCCTTCTCCTCGCTCCTCCATATTTTTATACCTAAATGAAAAATGCCCACATGTGGCTAATCACTTCATAGTTCACACCAACATTTTATAGACGGTTTCTCTGACATTTTACATGAGGGCTTTACCAAAACTCGTGGCATGTTTCTTATTTCTATTCTCTAATTTTGGCAACTGTAAACTGTCAACATCATTATGCAGTTAAATCATTTGGCTAAGGCTTTAATGCCGAAGAAGTTTAAGTGCGCCTTCTAATGGGCTCCTAAACATATGCAAATATACTCTCCACTGCAAAAAAATGTTATTCCTAAGTTGACACACATCCCTATCCTACCATTTTCCATTATGAAGGGCCTAAATGAACCCTTAAATGATAGATCATGTTGGGAATAATACTCACGGAAGGGTTAGTGATCACACTTGGAAAAAATAGTGATATTGTGAACTTCAATAAAAGTAAAAATATTATTTTTGTTTTAAATTTCATGAAGTTTGAGGTGAAAGCATGTCATAAGAATTTATTACACCGACAGGTGTATACCAAAGGGGAGTGTGATCTCTTCTATTTGACACACACATTAACAATTGACAATTTTTGTAGCTTCGCACATCGTCACACAGTGAGGGAGATCATTCTCTGATTATTTTTTGAAACCGTATCCATCTTTACTGTGGCTTATGATCCTACCTGCATTCAAATATAAAATTCATTTGGGTGTTGTTGACTATTTTTTACCTCTAGGAAAAGTTAGCCAACCCGAGCCCACATTCGGTTGAGTGGGCAAAAATGGAAAAATCAGGTCAAGTCTCAAAAACCCCTGCATTCAGTGGACATCAGTCTCCCAGCTTGTGAAATTTCAAAAAAATCCAAAAAATGAGCCCGAGAGGTTAAAATTTACATTTTGGATCCTTATGGGCCAACCGAGCCAAAAAACAACTCACCGAGCTACTCGGTGAGCAGCTCGATGAGTTGGAGGTATGTTAGTTTGGGGCAAACTAATGGTGACTCACCGAGTAGCTCCGTGAGCTACTTGGCGAGACAAGTTGGGGGTTATTTGAAGGTCAAGTGTTTTTCGTGCGGATATGGTGGCTCAAAGGACGATTCACCACAACAACAAATGCTGGCAAGGAAGTCGAAGAGCTCGCCAACAACGCAGGCCGAAACCATGAAGGATAGCTCGGTTGAATGAGATCGACAAGTGAACACTGAAATCGACCCATCAGTGATAGCTCAATCGTAGCATAGTTGAATGAGCCCGACATCGGCGAAGGGAAACACGCAGTAGCTTGGAGAATCAAGCGAGTCGTAGGAGGCTGAGCTTGTTGTTGGGGTCACAAAGAGGAGAAGGCCCAAGCTCCAGGAGCTCAGGTAGGACTAGGGCATCACATGGAGGTAATTCTGAGAAACAAATTCGGAGGCCGAAGGAGCTCGAGGAAACACTTGGTGACCAGGCACAGTGTGGAGGGTGAGCTTGACAGAAGGGCGAGTCGGTTTTAGGGCCGACGTGCTAGGAATGATAGGCTCAGTGGAAGCATTAACGTGGGCGATGGATGATGGAGGCCGAGTCGTTGGGAAAAATGAGTTCGGAAAATACACCAAACAAGTCGACTATGGACGTAAAGACGAGGCCATGATTAAATCACAAGTAATGGCGAAATAGAGAAGAAAGACCGAGCTCCTCGAGCTTGGCTAAGGCAAGGGCATCGTAGAGAGACAATGCCATACAAATAGACTTTGAAGCGGTGAGCTAGAGTCGATGACAGTGAGTTTTTGGTTGAAGGCTCGACATCAACAATGGTGGAAAGGAGGAAATCTTGGGTCAGCCGAACGAGTTATAGAAGATGGCTCAGAGGTTGAGCTAATAAAAAAGGGGGAAGTGGAAGCCCAAAGTCTGAAGTATTTCAAAATTCAGAAGTTGTATGCTTCAGAGGTTCGGCCGAGTTGTTTCAGGGTTGAGACGATGGAAAGCCCGAAGTTAGCTTGGTGGAGATCCCAAAGGACAAAGGCCTAAAACCTGAAGTGAGTTGGGGTGAAATGGCGAAAGATGACTTCGGGAGTCAATGCGGAGGGCCTCGAGAAAATTTCTATGTTTTTCGAGGGAACACATTCAGAGGTTGGAGGAATGTTTTCACCGTGAACAGTGCAAAATATCTGAAGAACCCAATCCCGAAGTCTGAAGCGAAAAGGTAGGTAAAGTGGCGAGTAGCAGAGATTTTAGGGTCGAAGCCCCCTTGAGGTCTATAGAGGTAGCATTTTAGTGTTCGAGGGGTAAAAGGTCCAAACTCATCGAGTTGCAACCCCTGAAATACAAACATCCGAAAACGTGAAAAGGTGGGTGATGTGGCACAATGTGGTGTCTTTGGGGGATAATTTTGGACTTGGAAAATGCGTGGACTCTGAAGTGTTGGATGAGCCAATCCTAAAAAGAGGAGTTCTAAAACTCTAAAAACTATGTAACACCACCAATGCATTCAAACATTCCGCCAAGTCGTGCATCGGAAGATGAGTTGCATCGGATGTGGCGAGCGGTGGGTGGGAGTTGATGCGGTGAGTTAGTGCTTGGAAATTGGGTGAGCTGGCATGTAGTGTGAAAGAAGAGCTCATCAGGACATAGAATACAAACAAGCTCGATGGCAAAAGAAAATAGCTCGGTGCTTGAAGGAAGGAGCTTGAAGAGAAAATGAAACCCTAAACCAGGCCCCAGTTTCAAACCATCATAACTTGGTCAATTCTTAACCATTTTTAACAAATTTATACTTTCTGGAAAGGTTTTTCAAAGGAGATTTCAATGGTGATGAATAAAACCAGTTTCTAGGTGGTCAAATGAAGGAGAAATCTAGTCAATCCATAGGCACAAAAATGATGATATCTTCCAACAGACTCACCTATTTCTTACAAATTTGTAATCATTGAAAGGTGATTTCGGGATCCATAGTATGGAAACATCAATTTCAGATTTCGGGGTTCTTGAATTTTGAAAATGGAAAACATGCTCCTGGTAGGTGAAAACCATTAATGAGGTTGGTGAAAAGTAGGGCCATCATGAGTCTACAGGGGCTAGACTAGATAGAGGTGCAATCACAATCAATTTCTTGAAGCTCAAGGAAAACCATTAATGAAGAAGGATATTTTGAATATCTGAATGCACTTATTACATGATTAAACAATGATTTTTGGAGGATTTTTGGGAAAATTTGGGATTCAATTTTCTCTCTCCTCCTTTGCAAATCTTCCACTATAAATTGTAATGAGGGGCATTATTCTAATGTTGGATAATTTTGCTTTGCACCCTCCCTTCTTCTCTTGTCTATAAGGATTTTTGTGGAGTTTCAAACCTCCCATTTAATTGTAAATGCAATTTTCACCTCTTGGCCATTGTAATGCACTGTATCAAATCTGTGGAGTAATAATATAAGTTTGTGGATGAATTTCAACCCTCTCTTGTGTTCATTGCATTCTCCTGATCTCTCATTGCAATCTTGGTTATCTGTGCATGGTTTTTGTATTACATGTTTAATGGTTTGTGTTTATTGGCTAGTGGATTCACAATAGTAGATTGATCTGTGGTGTATTTTCATCCTCCTTAATCTGATTTTTTTTCCATCTCCATGCAAGGAAGATGTTTAAAATTCCTTATTGGTGCATCACC
Source organism: Taxus wallichiana var. yunnanensis (assembly GCA_018340775.1). Lineage (NCBI taxonomy): Eukaryota > Viridiplantae > Streptophyta > Pinopsida > Cupressales > Taxaceae > Taxus > Taxus wallichiana. The sequence continues at coordinate 275,404,650 of CM031240.1, forward strand.
TCCAGTAGAATTAGGTTTTACTTTTCTTGCATCCTTCTTCCCTATCTCCTTGGCATTTTAGAGTAGGGTTTAGATTAGTTTCTCAAACTGGTGAGTGGGGATAGATACATGAATAGGAATCCAACCTTTCTCCAGAGAGCTTTCCGATTGCAAAGTCCCACACTTTGGGAAAATCTCCATGTTATGCAATCACATTGACTATCTCAATCCTTCAATTGCAAACAATCAACGGTGTTGTGATTATGCATCAATAGTTTTGGCATGCCCAGTGGGACAACAAGAAGTAAAAGTTTTCATTTTTAGCAAAGTTGTTATACTTCAGATCCAAGGACACATTCAAGCCTAAGTTCAAACACTTCAATTTCAGAGGTTTCCTTGTATTTCGGAGTTCAGAAGTTGCAGATTTCAGATTTTGGAGGTTTTAGTTGCAGGGTCAAAGTCTAAAATCAATTTTGGAGGGCTTAAAATGTGCAAAAAGATCTCAAAATACACCAAATGATATATCAGGGGCCAATATTCAAAAGGGCATCCTTAGAACTTCAAATTCCTAACTTTCAAAAATTAAGGTTTTTCAAATTTTAGGATTTCAAAGGTTTTTCATTTTCGGACCTTTCAAAATTTTGGATTTTGGGATTTTAGACCTTTTTTATTTTTGGGTTTCGGAACTTTCAGGTTTTGGAGTTTGGACTTTTAGAGGTTGGGCTTGATTTTGGGATTTCAGAGGTTTTTGATTTTGGAGTTTCTTCTACTTTGATTTAAGAGACTATGGCATTTCGTAAATTCGAGACCATTTGAATGAACCACCCAACCCCACAAAAGTTTTTGATCTCTTCAAGGTGTGCATATGGGTATCCATCTCATTTCATCAATTTTTTTGTGCACTTAGTTAAATTTCAGTCTTCAGAGACACACATTCAAAGCACAACTGATGACTCCATATGGGTCACCGTACGATAGAAGTGAAAAGCGAGCGTGGGAATCTACAAGTAACTTTTCCTCGCACCCGACCTCCCGAGGTCATGTCGAGACAGCCAGTGGGGATTGAATATGTGTGGGATGCAGAAAAACTAGTTAGGCAATCTGATGTCTTCGACGCGCACTAGTGGAAATTACGAATCTAAGGAAAAGAAGGCCCTCCTAACTTGAACTGGTGTGATAGATCGATTAGCAAGGATGACTACTCGAAGGCTCCAATCAATATCGAGCTCTAACGTGATTCGTATATGGGTTATGGAATACGTGAAAGATGACCTGGGATAGTTTCGTGTATGTCTCCGATAAGGTCATAGGCGGATGGTAAATATAATTGACTCTATGGGTGATTCTCTGGTCTAGTCTAGAACTCCTTAGCTTTGTTAGCTACTATGTCTAACAAGGATAATCTGTCGATGATGATAGGTGGAAGTGGAGTAGATCTGAATACTAATGTATCTAGGCCAAAGATCTATGTCTTATTCTCCTTTGACTCGTTGGGCTGTGAGACTTGTGGGTCACAACCGTAGATTCGTATTTGTTGTGGTATTTCTATGGTCATGTGCGGATTCACCCTAATCCCTAGTATCCAATAGTCATATGCTTTCTCAACCTATATATTCATAATTAACAGCAGTGTGATCTTTTCGTAATATCTCATGCATTCGTGCAACTTGAATTCTTAAGATGGTATCTATATATGTGAGAGTGTGTCTTTGCGTCCGGTCATGGGGACCGAAGGATCACAACCAAAGGTCTCGCTCTCTTTCAAATCCTTCCACACCATGTGGATATGTATATAGGGTAATCTGTAGTTTGGTTGATTTGACCAAAACGTGTGTGCTTTATCGTCTTCTATGTTTAACCCGTGCGCTTAGAAATCGATTTATTGTAAGTTTTCCGTTGTTCGGAAGACTTGATCCTAAGATTCTGATCTATATCAGCTATTGGCCATGTGACGAGATTGGGTTGGGGAACAATTGGCTCAAATACATATTCTCTCGCTCTAGGTCCCGTGATTGTCATACAAAAGCAACAACGTAAATCCAAATGCACCAAAGTGAAATTAACTATGTAAAGTGTATCTATAAAGATATATGACTTCTATATCTTTGTATTTTTTGATGAATTTTATAAATGAATTAATGGGGAAGCTATTTTAATATATCTATAAATTGACGATTAATCTAATGACGAATTTAAAATAATGAAATAACTCGATCTAATCTATTTGAAAGACTCTCGCTTTCTACCTCGTAAGTGAGGAAAGAATCATAGTCTCTCGAAACTATCAATCCTCACAACTTCCCCTGGCAATATCGAAAGTAAATTGACTTAAATAAAGTGATTGGCTACTTTATTTGATATGCTTCTAATTTAGAACTTTGAAAGCTAGAACCTGGATTCTCAGTAGAAATGCTGGCGAATCCGATGATGTGTGTGATCTTGTCCCCTCAGGCAGTGACCTCCTTACTCCTTCGTGTTCACATGGATCCGTAAAAGCGTGTAATGCTAAAGCATCAACAAAAGTAGTTAGATATTGGGACAAAGGAAGCTTAGGATACAGACTGAATACAATGCGAGTAGGAGAGAGATAGCGCAAGAGTACAGAGCTTGGCTTATGCAATTCCTAGCGGGATTTATTACGAGTCATGCAACATAAAACGTCCAGAACCTGAAACTATCCTGCTTGAAGAACAAAACCTGCAACTTTAATGGCTTCCTATTGAAAACAAACTATTCTACTCCAATGGATTGGATGAAATATTAACAACACTTGCACAAGATGGATATGTGGCTTCCTAACAAAGAAAAAAACACCGACTAAGCATGCAATGAATGAAACTAAGAATTCTAAGCAAAATGAAAGACTAATCTATTGCAATGAGAAATTCAGAGGCAAATTTGAGGGGCCATTTGCTTGAGCACAAGCCAACTATTTATAGCATTTGCATTTACCCAAGGTAAAAACCAAATTGAACTCTTAAACTATAAACAATGGCAAAACACTATTCCAGGGAACCAGAATCATTAATGCAAGCCCAAGGTGGTGAAAAAAAGCTGGTAAATGTTGAAATTTACATGAGTCATGTTAAAAGAGAATTCTGGAAAATGCGTAAAGGACCGCCGCACGAAAGGCAGGGCGGCGGTCTCATAATCGAAGAGTAAAAGGCAAAGAAAAGAGGGGAAAAGAGAAAAGCAAAGCACACGGGGGCTAAGTGGGGCATGCAGGATGATAACACATACTTGGAGAGATTTTCCGATCCCGAACACCTTGCGAGGAGACCTGTATCATCATTGGGACATGTGTCACGTTGTTCCTGGCAGCGGCAAGCATCTTACAATTTTGGGTACGTACATATGCCCCCTGAGAAGTGTTTTAGCCATGAAGAGGTGTAAAACGGTGGATCCGAGTATGGCGGTCCCAAATGGGAAGTCGAAGTTATACTTGATACGTCCATGTGTTGAAATGACGCCATCCAAAATTCCCGCCACCCGCAAAATGAAAAGAGGAATCAAGTGCAGATAGACAAAATAGATCGAAAATAAACGCTAAAATAATGGGAAATGAGGACATACCATTTGTGCGGGGTAAGAACTTACTCCGCTTGCTCCAAACCCGTGAAAAGAAACGCTTAAAACAAATTAGGTCTGCTATATATATGAAAGTGGGCCCATTTTCATATTCATTTCAGGCGTGTTGATTTGATTTATTCTCGAGGTTTGGGACCCACTTGATGGTTTCTTACGAGAGTATAGTCAAAACGTCCCGTGACGAGATAACGATCATGCTCGCGCGTGCGATCATCGACCCGCGAGATCACAGGTTAGTTCTCCTCAATTTATTGTTTTTACCTCCAAACTTTTAAAATGCTAAAATCTTTGTCGTGGGGGGTTATTTTTGAAAATGTTAGGTTCAAAAGGTCCATCTAGGGGGGGCACCTACTAGGTAGGCTTTGTTTTTAGTTAAAATGGTCCTTTTTTGTGTTTTTGGCCTTTTTAGGATATAAAACCCGCATGGGTTTTCGGGACACGACCGCCGCCCGCCAGGTCGGTGGTGGCGGCGGTTCTTCACAGAATGTCAAAAGAACACTTGTTTGAGATTGTTTTTGCATTTTTAGCATTTCTATGTGTTTTCATGATTTTTCTAATGTCATTCGGATGCTAACTTGCTCTATTTTGTGTGTTTTTAGGTGTATGCAGGGCGTAGGGAGGAGTACATTCTCATGGAGCTAAGAGAGGGAGTGTGACTGGCTCCCAGCAGTGCTAGACGCCCTTTCACAGGACGAGTAGGATACTCTTCAGAGGGTTGGTATACTACGTATATCACGGGTTCCACATGTTGCACCATCCAGTCACATACTCTGTGACTTATTTTCCTACCTGGGATGCCGATCAAAATACCTTCCGATCACTGTGGGTCCGAGGTGAGTGGACCATCACATCGAGGATGTTTACCGTATCCCGGGGTCCCGATCATCGGAGACGACTCACCCTTAAGACAAAGAGCAGTTCACGGGCCCAGATAACACAGCTTGGCTTCTTACATGGGAGATGCAAATATCTCCATGGGTTCAAGAAGGGGGTCGAGTTCGGTCTATTCCTAGTTTTCCCATCCCCTTGCTTCTCCAGGCTATTATGGGGATCCTTGCCTCGAGATTGATCGGGGACAAGGGAGGAGACACACTGCTATATTGCTGGTCCCCCATCATTGCACAGATCGAGGGTCATGGCCAAATTTACACCTGGGGAGCAGATATACTTGGGACTACCTACCATGACTTATACAAGGTAGTCCGTTTACAGGGGCAGTCTTTGAGCCACCCGACCCTGGTCATGAGTTGGGTCTATGAGCACTTCATCCCCTATGGTAGAGGTGTAGAGGTGACAGATCCCGGAGCTGTGAGGGTAGCCAGATGGACAGATATGTCGGTGCTCAGAGCACCTCATCAGCTAGTTGCTTCTTTGACCACCGATGACATGGAGGCCACACCATATTAGACCATGGTAGGCATATGGGGCGAGGAGGCTCTTACTTTGATCTCTTGCTCCACCACAGGCAGCTTATCGACTGAGTATGGCGAGTGGAGATACACCCCTCTACCGAGTTTCTCAGTTTTTGCCTACCTTACATGGGCATGCTTCCCCAGTAGTGCCAAGATATACGTGCCGCCGAGAGGCCGAGGGGGTCCTAGATGCCGGGTTGGATAGTTGTTACACCTGGTGTTCCTATTGCAGAGATCGGAGGGCAGATACGTGCCCGAGGGAGAGTCGGTGCTCCTCGTGCACCCCTACTCGGGATTACCGTGGGTCCCGCCCATAGCAGTGATGATCTCATCGACATGACTCGAGTTCGAGGAGTTCATAGGGGAGAGACCGAGGAGGAGACCGAGGAGGACAGTGATCCTGAGTGGCATGACACTCAGGATATCATGCAGCAGAGAGGGAAAAGCAGAGTGTAGAGAGAGTGACTCTGGTGTCGAGGAGCCACTCTCCTGTGGCCATGGTGGGGAGGATGAGTCCATCAGTAGGATGCTACGTCGCTCCACCACTGGGGAGCACCTCGGTCGGCGATGGCATCTCAGTGGCGGTGTGGACCCTGAGATCCATCCTGAGCCCCGTGATCCGAATAAATTACCATCCTTCCTTTTAATGTTTGTTTTTAATTAGGATTTCCTTAGTTGCTATCTCTCCTTTTGTTTGCACTTGTGTTTTATCTCTTGTTTTATTTCTAATTTGTTTTCTCCTTTGTTTGTAGAGACCGCCGATGAGTGGCGAGATCTCGATTCGTAGGGTATGCACCGATGCCCCGATGATCCCTATGGAGAGGACCCAGTAGAGCTATCTCGTGGATGTTGGGGAGCCTCACACGGGCGAGATATACCGACATCTTTTCCCTATCTCGGCATGTGGCCAAGATGGTATTGACTCTCTGTATGGAGCTAGGGGTATAGACAGCCGAGCGCCCGATGAGGAGTCATTCTCGTGGCGAGATCGCGGCTGCCCCTCGTGATCTTGAGCACTCCGTGAACTCGTGAGCGCCGCAGTAGCCGAAGCCCTGTGCATGGGTGTGCGCCTTCGCAGGGGTCTCATAGGTATTGAGAAGCCACTTGGCTCTCCTAGATTTTGTATGATACTTTTGATATCTCCTGCTCTTTGAGCATTTTGACCATGCTTAGCGCATGATGGCATTATACAAGAATTTTGATCATTTATATATATTCCTTTTGGATCGACTTTTGGTATTTATGGATTTTCTTCCATTTCCATTTCCTCATGTACATTATGATGTTATGCTTATATGCTTTTATAATGTATGCAATGGAGAACAAATGATACAAATGTTTACTCTCTTTTCGCATTTCATGATGCTTTGATATATGATAATGTAGATACAATGTGATTTTGAATCTTAGTTTCTGTAAGCAAATTTTAGATACTTCGTATTTATTTTGGCAAAGTGGTGAAGACAAACTAATATGATAAGTAGATAGACTTGCCCCACTCCTAACCCCATGCAACTAGTAAGATGCGAGGGCTCATCACCGAGAGCCTGAAAGGGAGCAAGTTATGAAATGTGTTGAAATGATAGTGATGAAAGATAGACAAAGCTTTGGGAATCAAATTAGGATGCTACAAGCCTACTCCACTCGAGTGACTTCATATTTTTGGGATGCAACTTGCTTTGCGGTTTATCTAGACTTAGATTCGTAGATGGCCACATGGTAGAAAAAATATGGGTTTTAGGATTTTTAATTCTCTTGGAATTTTGGACATCCGATTCATTTGTTTTTGACTCAAGACTTCAAGATTTGAATTGTTTGTTTATGACCTTTTATGTTTGTTTGTCAAGAGGACCCCCCACACCTTGCCCCATGCTACTAGTAAGAAGCGCGGGTTTATCACCTTAGGCAAGGCATAGGTGAGTAAGGGCATTTCCATCCTTTCCCAACCCTATGTCACTAGTAAGAGACGCAAGCTCATCACCGAAGGTTGGTGGGGCAAGGAAATGTGTAAATTTAAAATTTTCTGTTTGATCTATATTTGACTTGTTTACTTGAGCAAAATGTCAGTGTGTTTTTATTTCCAAAGAGATATACGTACGGGATAGATGTGACACCATGAAGCTTCTAGAATAGACCATAGGCAAGACACCTATCCTAAGAAGAAACCAAAAGTGAGAACAAACCTGCAGATCTTGGTATGGTTACCGTTAAGACCCTGTCATATCTAGCTTTATTTGATGAAGTGATTCCGAAATAGTTTGATGATATCATGGAAATAGAGAAGTATGATTAGAGTGTTTATGCCAACAACATCATGAGTTTGTAATGAATTACTTTGAGAATAAATTCCTTGATCACAAATTTGTATGAAACAAGTGGACAAAATGATCCTAACTATATGAAGATGCAATGTAGATATAATTACAAGTAGTACTAGTTGCTTACACGTAGAATCGTTTGAGGTGTAGGGAATTGACTGCTTTCACCAAATTCCTCACCTTCCAAATAAGCACATGAGAGATATGCACCATTTCCATAGTCCTTCATGACTCTGGTATGGGCCCAACCATTTGGGCCGAAACTTCCTTCCTTCGTTGTGTATTTTTGTCGATCCGGCCGTCTAGCCTTAGAACTAGATCACCTTCATATATGTCGTGTTCTCATAGACTTTCTTGTTATACGCCGACACATTCGGTTAGCATAGACTCTCGTGCCGCTATTCAAAGATCTATCCTAGCTTCATCTAGGCTTTCTAGTTGGGAGAGACGTGCTTCTCTCGTAAGCGCCTTTGTCTAGAATCCCTTGTAATGAGATACGAGACAGGGTATTTCAACCTCAAGCAGAGAACCGCTTCATACGCCCGAATACTAGTGAAAAAGGAGTGGCTCCCGTTGGTGTTCTTATTGAGGTTCGGTGGGCCCATAAGGCCGTATATAACTTTAAATGCCATTCTCGCTTGTTTTCTTTCATCATTTTAAGGAGAATCACTTTTAATGTTTTGCTTGTCACCTCACTTGTCCATTAGCTTGAGGTAATACAAGGAGGCCGTATGATGACTTATTTTAAATTTATTGCACAATTCGTGAACTTCGTCATTCTTAAAAGAAGTCCCATTATCTGAGATAATGACTTGTGGGATACCGTACCTGCAAATGATTTGGTTCAAAATGAACTTGGCAATTACAGAACCCGACACAGTAGTAAGAGGCATAGCCTCTACCCACTTGGTAAAATATTCGGTGGCCATGATTATGAAATTATGGCCATCTGTAGACGAGGGAGAGAATTTCCCTATTAAATCTAGGCCCCATGTAGAAAAGGGCCACGGAGTAGCGATTGTCAGAGAGCTTGTGCTGGCTTGCATGTGAATCTCATGAGAGAATTCTTGGCACTTATGACACCTTCGTACAAACTCTACTGCGTCGTGTTCTAGAGTAGGCCAGAAATAGCCCATTCGATGTATTTTTCGAGCGGTGGCATGGCCACCGAAGTGGCCTCCACACATTCCACTGTGAGATTCGTGGAGAATCTTCTTGGATTCTTCTGTGTTGACACATCTTAAAAGCATTCCATCAAATGCTTTTCGATAGAGCAATTGCTCTATAATGACGTAATTAGCTACGATAATGCATAACCACCTTCTTTGTTGTGGTGTAACGCCTTTCGGATATGTATGATCCATGATGTAATTGTTATCCAAAATGTGCCCCGCTCATTTTTGTGGCTAACACCTTGTGTTCTTACCTCTCTTGTGCCTCAATCTCCATTTTTGATTTTTAGACACTCAAATATTTCTAAAAATGGCACCATTAGATAGAGCTCTCTCTCGCCTTTCCGTAAAGGTAAAGTTTTCCTCCTAACTCCTCATATTTTTCAAGTTATGGCTCGGAAAGTTTTGTGGGAAATTTTCCCAGAGGCCCATGGCCAATAGGAAGCCGCCATGTGGCACCTGGAGTGGCGTAGCACGGGGAAAATTTGAAAATTTTTCCAAAGACCAAATGGGTAAAAATTCAAACTTTTGCCCACCGATCCGATTTTGGCTTGTTTTTTCCTAAATTATCAAATTGCCATATCTTTCGATCCAGAGCTCGGATTTTCACGTTCTTTATATCAATGGAAAGCTGGTGAAATTATCTACATGATTATAGGGTCAATTTTGCATTTTGGTTGAGTTTGGAGAGAGAAAATCAAGAAACGCCTCCGCACGTGGTAATGGCCGAAATGACGCTTTCAACAACCGGTTTAATGCAAAATGGGTCGCATTCTTTTCAAAGATGGCCAAAAATGTCGTGGCATGGGTCTGTAAGGACGCCCATGCTTTGTTTTAATGCATCTTCATTCAATGGGGAATGGCTTCCACATTTTTTACATGTTTTCTCTCTCCGGCTCGACCCATGCATCAGTAAAAGCCGATTTGGCTCATTTTTTGAAGTTGAACATTTTTTTTAGATAGCAAGCTTCTTCTTTCACCTTCAACAAGTGATTTTTGCAAGTATCAGCCTTCTTCATGATTGTAGAATAGGTTTCGCCTCTTTGATGTTGCAAATACAAGGATTTTGACAAAGAAAATGACAATGCAGACTCGTGATCAATTTTCAAATCCTTTGTTTGTATTGTCTTGCTTCATTTTAGACCTCTAATTGCGCATCTTATCACTTTGCGTATGATGTTTCATGTTGCATTTTATGAAATTGTGTCAATTTTCATGAACAAGAAGTGTTCACCACTTCTTTGGTGTATCACCTATTAGTTTAGTTTCAATTTTTGCACTTTCTATCTCTGTCTCCTTGGAATTTAGAGTAGGATTAGGATTCAAACCTCCGAAATTGTGCAAATAACATATCCGATCGAGGATTTTGAGGAACCACCTCTAACTGAGATTCCTCTCTCATTTTACAAGTCCCACACTTGGAGAGAGGTTTCAATGTTGTGCAATCACACCGGATGCCCGAAACATCAACTTAGAAACCCGATTTGCATCCGTGGGTGCCACGATTTGCAACAACAATTTTGTCCCACTTCGACATGCCAAAACTGTTGTTACAAATCAGCAAAGCACCTCGGATGCAAATCAGGTTTCTAAGTTGATGTTTCGCATCCAAGGTGATCGCACAACATTGAAACCTGATTTGCATCCGTGGGTGCCGCTTTTTGCAACAACAGCTGGGCATTGCACGGTGGGACCTTAGAGGTCTCATTTTCATCGCAGCAAAGTTGATGTGCATATGCTGCAATTTTCTTGTTTAAAAGAGCTATAAATTGCACATCCGCAACTCAAGGGGAAGAATCACTGGTTTTGGCAAAGTGCAGACTTGAAAACTCATGAGAAAGAGACTGCTTTTGAAGTTACAAGATAGCCATGAGCAAGGAAGCACTCAAGAGGAAAATAATGGTGTCCCCACTCCTCGCTAGACCCAAAGTATAATGCACTTCCTAAGCACAAAGCCTATGCCCTCCAGAGATGAACAAGACCCAAAGAAGACACTTCATATTGTAGGCATCCCATATGCCCTTGTTGATGGTGTCTTGTTCAAAAGAGATGTGAATGGAGTACCGCCGAGATGCATTGGTACAAGCAATCAGATTCATAGGATGTTGGAAGAGTTCCATGGTGGACCAGGGGTGGTCATTTTGCACCAAGAGTGACACTCTAAAGATCATGAGGGCTGGCTATTATTGGCCCAAGATTTTCAATGATTGTTATGCATGGATCAAGAGGTGCAAGAATTGTGCATTCTTCACAGTAAAGAGAGGCTAGTTGCCCTTCCATCGCATCCAATTTTAGTTGACCAACCATTCATGCAATGGGGTTTAGACTTCATTGAGTCATTAATCCCAATTCAAGCCAAGGGCACAAGTGGATTTTAATAGCCACATTACTTCACTAAGTGGATCAAGTAGTAGCACTCAAGGAAGCAAATGAATCTAGCGTCCCCAGACTTCTATGAGGGAATAAGCAACCAGATTTGGTGTACCTGCTACAATAATATCGATAATGCATTGGCATTCATCGGGTCCAAGGTATCCGAATGGGTGTCATCGAACGGATCTACCTAAGTACTTCATCAAACTACTACCCTCGGGTAATGGTCAGGCTGAATCTACAAACAAGAAATTGTTGAGGATCATTAGGAGGACTCTTGATGAGAATCAAAGGTCTTGGCATACCAAACTGAAATTAGCCTTATGGGCTGATAGGATAACTCCCAAGAGATCCACAGGTAACTCTCCATTCAGGCTTGTTTATGGAAGAGAGGAAATCTTGCCCATGTCACTTGAGTTGCCAACATTGGAACTCATGAAGCAGTTAGAGTTGCTAGAGTTTGGGCCCATGGAGGTGAGATATGCAGAGTTGATGGAGCTCCAAGAGATCGTAGATCGTGTATCCCAAGCAATGGAGAAGGATCAAGATTTGATCAAGAAGACCTTTGATAGGAAGGCCAAGAGTAGATCTTTCCAAGTTGGAGATCTAGTGTTAAAATGAGATGCAGATAGAGCAAAATTGGGAAGGCATTCAAAATTTGATGCCATTTGGAGTGGCCCATACATGGTCACAAAGTGTAAGGACAGCGGTGCCTTCCAATTGTCTTCATTGGATGGCGAAGAACCGTAGATTCCAAATCAACAGAATCTATCTAAAGCATTGCTACTAAAGGGAAATTCTCCACCTTGTAAATATTAGCTTAGGTTTTCACTCCAAGTGCTTGTGCACATTGTTTTTCTATAGGTTGTTTTGCTTTCCCTAAGTGCTTTGCACAAAGCTTTGCATTGTCCCCGGAGATGTTTTGCGAGTCCTTGCTTCCATCAGGTGATATTCCATCTTCCTCCTTGCAACATTCTAAGTCAGTTGGGGTTCCGAATAGAAAATTTTATGACTCCATGCCCAATGGGCTGCTTCATGTACAAGCTGGTATCTTCATCTAGCAGCAGATGACCCTCTGAGTTGCCAAAATTGTTATCCAAAATGTGCCCCTGCTCATTTTTGTGGCTAACTCCTTGTGTTCTTACCTCTCTTGTGCCTCAGTCTCCATTTTTATTTTTAGGCACTCAAATCTTTCTAAAAATGGCACCATTGGATAGAGCTCTCTCTCAGCTTTCCAGAAAGGTAAAGTTTTCCTCCTAACTCCTCATATTTTTCAAGTTATGGCTCGGCGGAGTTTTTGTGGGAAATTTTCCCTTAGGAGGCCCGTGGCCAATAGGAAGCTGCCACATGGCACCTGGAGTGGCGAGCGCGGGGAAAATTTGAAATTTTTCCAAAGACCAAACAGGTAAAAATTCAAACTTTTGCCCGCCGATCCGATTTTGGCCTGTTTTTTGCCCTAAATTTTCAAATCGCCATATCTTTCGATCCAGAGCTCGATTTTCACGTTCTTTATATCAATGGAAAGCTGGTGAAATTATCTACATGATTCCAGGGTCAATTTTGCATTTTGGTTGAGTTTGGAGAGATAAAATCAAGAAACGCCTCTGGCACGTGGTAATGGCCAGAAATGACGTTTCAACAACCAGTTTTAATGCAAAATGGGTCGCATTCTTTTCAAAGCATGGCCAAAAATGTCGTGGCATGGGTCCTGTATGGACGCCCATGCTTTTTAATGCATCTTCATTCAATGGGGAATGGCTTCCACGTTTTTACATGTTTTCTCTCTCCGGCTCGACCCATGCATTGTAAAAGCGATTTGGCTCATTTTTTGAAGTTGAACATTTTTTTGGATAGCAAGCTTCTTCTTTCACCTTCAACAAGTGATTTTTGCAAGTATCGAGCCTTCTTCATGATTGTAACAGTTTCTGCCTCTTTGATGTTGCAAATACAAGGATTTTGACAAAGAACAATGACAATGCACTCTGTGATCAATTTTTAGTCCTTTGTTTGTATTGTCTTGCTTCATTTTAGACCTCTAATTGCATCTTATCACCTGTGTATGATGTTTCATGTTGCATTTTATGAAATTGTGTCAATTTTCATGAACAAGAAGTTTTCACCACTTCTTTGGTGTATCACCTATTAGTTTAGTTTCAATTTTTGCACTTTCTATCTCTCGTCTCCTTGGAATTTAGAGTAGGATTAGGATTCAAACCTCGAAATTGTGCAAATAACAGATCCGATCGAGAGGAGTTTGAGGAACCGGCCTCTAATCTGGAGATTCCTCTCTCATTTTACAAGTCCCACACTTAGAGAGAGGTTTCAATGTTGTGCAATCACACCGGATGCCCGAAACATCAACTTAGAAACCCGATTTGCATCCGGGGTGTCTTGCTGATTTGCAACAACAAAGTAATTAATAATATCGTATACCGGGACACTCGTGAGATGGGAGGTTTGTTTTGATGTAGTATATGCACTCATTGGGAAAGTCCAAATCTACTAGATCACCTCCGTCTAATGGATTATCAGCTAACCAATCCACGATGATTTGTCCTTTAACATACTTCGATTTACGAATGTTAATTTGAACTCCCCATTAAGGTTATAAAGCATCCAACCTTTTTAGACAAGGACCCCTGCATGAGGAAAGTTTGTAAATGTTCACTTTTACAATGACCTTTGTTTCTTGATTTAACATGTAATGTCTTAAGCGTTTGGTCAGCAAAGACTATGGCGAGGTATTCTCATTCTCGCTTAAGCGTGTAGCGTGTTTCATAGTCGAGCAATGTCTGGCTAATGAAATAGATCACATGTTCTCTCTTGTCATCGTCTTCTTGAGCCAGCATACAAGCTAGCAAGACATTGGTAGCTCGCGAATATAAAATTAATGGGCGATCCGGCTTAGGTGGCATTAGTGTAGGTGGTGATAACAAGAAACACTTAACTGCATTGAAAGCTTCATTGTAGTCTTTAGTCCAATCAATGCTATAATCTTTCTTGAGTAGATTGTTGATTGGATGAATGGTGAAACTTAAGTCCAGGATGAATCTCCGGATTGCACCAAGTTTTTCGAGAAATGACCTGATTCCAGATTCATCCGAAGGTGGGACCATTTCGAGAACAGCCTTAATTTTGGTTGGGTCAACATCGATCCCGCGTGATGATATAATGTAACCTAGGAGCTTCCTCCTGTTACACCAAAGACACATTTTTCTAGATTTAGCATGACTCCGTATTCTATCAGACGTGAAAGAATGACATGAAGCACTTCCGAATGGTCACAATGCTTCTTGGCCTTGGCCAACAAGTCATCTATGTAGGATTCCACAATTTTATGAATAAGATCATGAAATATATACGTCATAGCCCGCTGGTATGTAGTGCCAACGTTCTTGAGACCGAATGGCATAACAACATAACAATAGGTTGATCTTGTTTGGATATTCTCGATTTGATTGTATCCCGAGAATCCATCCATGAGAGACAAAAGCTCAAACCTAGGTTGTTGTGTCAACAATGACATCTATAGATGGTAATGGGAAGTCATCTTTAGGACATGCCTTGTTAATGTCTCGTAAGTCTACATAGATGCATATCTTTCCATTATTTTGAAAACCGGAATGATATTAGATACCCACCGAGAGTAATCGACGGTTTGATGAATCCTACTTGGAGGAGTTTCATTACCTCCTCTTTCCTCATGAGGGCTACCTTGGGTTTCATTTGTCTCAATTTTTGTTTAATCGGATTTACATCTCGATTTGGTGACGAGGTTGTGCACCGCAATGTGTGGTGCAACCCCGCATTTCTTTATAATTAAATGAAAAAGGCTTCTGATGTTCCTTGAGGATCCGAGTGTGTATTTCTACTTCTGATGGAGTTAACGAGGATCCTAACTTCAATATTCTTGGTTCATTTTCCATTCCGATGTTAATATCAATTGTTTCTTCGATTAAAGACGCGTTACCTTCTTCAAACTCAAAGCGGGGCGAGGTAGCTCCGCATCGCCTCTATTTTTGATGTATATGCTAAATTCCTTTTATGGGGAAGTTCTGTCATGGGATTCCCGAAGTAAGAAGATGAATGTGGGATTAAAGAAAAATCTATTACGTGATGGGCGAGATGTAACGCTGTATAGGCGTTTAAGTAATCAAGAGTCATTGTATCACTATCAATGTCGTTTAGGATAGTAGATTCGCTCTCATCCGTGTTCAAAAGAGGGTTTGACACTTGGCTTTTATCGGTGGTTCAAGACGAAGGGATACCATGAAACAGTGTCCTCTAACTTACTATTTGGAGTAAAGCGCGATCTTTGAGGTTCTTTATTGAATCGGCGAGAAGATTTTGTTCTCATGGGATTGCCTCAATTGATATGAAGTCAAACTCCTTGCTTAAATTCAAGATAACTGTTTTTTTAGAGTCAGTAAGTGCTCGGACCTGGTTTCATACATCTCAAGAACTTGATTTGCTACTAATCATGAGTCTCCTAACACCGATGTTATCAACACCGATTCTCTTAGCTAAGATGAGGCCAAGGAGGAGGGCTTCGTACTCAGCGCCATTGTTTGTGCATTCGAAATTTAGTTTAAAGGAAAATGGTAGGAATTTTCCTTGGGAGAAGTAAGGATTACGCCTGCCCCAGCTCCGTAACGACATTTAGCTCCATCAAAATGGAGAGTCCAATACTTAGCTAGGAATATGGGTGCTAGGATATTTATTGTGTTAACATCTTCTACCTCTACCATGTAGAGATCTACTACTGGGAGAGAACCGACACCTAGGGTGTACCCCATGCCTACAAAATCAAATGGTAGGAACATTGGTAGATCCTGTTCTAGTAATTCAACAATTTTTGCAGTAGTTCCTAATGATACTGTTTCTACAATGTTAGCCTCATCTTTGAGGGCTGGGATTGTCTTGGCTAGGCTCATAGTTTCAAGATCTGTCGTAGGTACCAACTTTTCTTTTGGTTTCACGTCGGTAGGTTTATTAAGTTGGTTCGTTGGGAGTTCAAACTCCGAGTGCATGCCTAGTCTTTTCTTTAGGTCAGCCAGGTGTACATCGAATGGTTTTGGATCACCTTTGGCTATGAACACCTTTCCTAAATGCAAGAATCTTACTTCTTGAAATAACGTAGAAGGGATTGCCTTCATACGGTGTATCCATGGTCGGTCGAGGATCATATTATAGTTAGTTTCCCGATCTATAATATAAAACTCAGTCAGGATTATTTTGGGTCCTAAGGTGACCGGTAGTATTATAGTTCCAATTGAAGTGGCTTTAAGGCTGTCATAGCCTCTTAGTGTATTTCGAGTCATGGAACAATTCGTTTCTCCATACCCTAGCTTTTGAAGGAAAGAGAAGGGGACTATGTTAACCGCTGCCCCATCATCAACCATCGCACGTTTCACATAATTGTTATAAACCCACACTTGCAAGTGTAAGGCTGGATCACCTCGGCGTGCAATCTCAGCGTCTGTTGGCATTTTGTTTATTTCAAATATGAATTTGGTGTCCCTATCCGGCTGCCCCGGAGGGTGGATATCAAAGTCTATATGGTTTACCTGTGTTTCGGGAGGTGGAGTGATGTTAATTAGATGACCTAAACCCAATGCTTCTAAAAGAGCAGCCCTGTGAGCAGGGGAGTTCTTCAATAAGTCCAAAAAGGAGATGTGCGAGAAGGTTTTTGTTAGATCATTAATTAAATCATAAGCACCCACGGGTTTTATTAATACTTGTTGGATATTGTCCGTTTCTAATGGGTAGCTTGGACTTAGCTGAGAGGAATACTCTCGTGTCCTTGTTACTGGCTTCTACGGGTAGTTCGGCATCTAACTCCACTAATCCGACTATCTTAGGTCATGGCTGACTTCCTAATTGTGGCGTAACTAATGGATTCAGTGAAGTTGAGGCTTCATGATCATTGTTTCCTATAATTACACCCTTGTTTGTCCCGTTTGGATTTAACTTGTTATTGTTGTGATTTGGGAGCGGATCATTGAAGATCTTGAGGGGTGCATTTTGAGGGCAATTGCCCCTCTAAAAGTATTTGGTGATGGTGATGTAGGATCTGCCAAGAACATATCTATAAAAAGTTGTCTTTGTTCCTCTGGCAAATGTTGCATGAATTTATTGTAGTCACGGCACGTTCTAGTGTCATGGCCTTGGATTTTGTGAAAACCACAATACGAGTTAGGATTGTAATTCCTAGTTTGTTGGCTTGGTGTATATTGTGGCCTAAAACTTTGATCAAACCGTTGCCTATTAAAGTTTTACATTTGTTGTCTTTGGTTTGAATTCTGCTTTGATACCCAGTTGAATTTTGGTTTGGATCCTGTGTAGGGCTTTGTTGTTGTTGTTGTTGTTGTTGTTGTTGTGGATGATTAAAATCCACTGTATTGATTGTTGGAGTAAAGTTGTTGTTTCGTTGGTTGTTTATTTGTGGTGGAGTATTCACAACATTTACCTTTCTAGCCTGATCAGTTACTCCATCTGTTGTCACTCCATGATTTTTATTAAGGATTTTAGGTCCTTGATTGACATTCGTGGTAGTAGGATAAGTTGTAGTGTTCTGGTTGGAAGTGATTAACCTCCCATTTGCTCCATATGTTTTGCGACCACTATCAATTGCCGCTTGATCTATTCGGAGAGCACTCTCAAGTACTTCATCGTAAGTTCTTAGTGGGAACTTCTGGACTTCTTCCTTCACTTCTCTGCTGAGAGAATGAAGGAATAAATCACATAGTTCCATTTGGTCCATATTTGGAGCACTTGCCAAAGAATAAAGAACTGTACGCCACCTCTGGATGAAATGGGCGACAGATTCATTGTGTTCTTGCTTGATGTGTAAGAATTCCCTGATTCCTGTTCTTAATAGTTTGTTCATGTCAAATGCCTTGATGAACTCTGAAACGAGTTACTTGAATGAATGGATGGAAGCCTCAGGTATTCTATAATACCAATCAAGAGCGATACCTTCCAAGGTTTTGGGAAATATTTTAGCAACAACCCCATCCCAAGGGAGTAGTTCTCGGATGGCTGTGGCGTAAGCCTTGATATGTGCATTCGAGATCTCCCTCACCTTTGTACTTGGGCAAATCGGGAAGAGGTCTTGGAAGCATGACGCTTCGTATGGTGAAATCTAAGGGCTCTTTCAAGTATTCTGAATATGTCCCTATCGCATAGGTTTCGACCATTGATGGTGCCTGTTGAGGGAGTGGAGGTGGAATGGGTTGTTGATATGGCGTAGCATATGCGTTAGCGGGGGCATAAGGAAACCCCTGTGTTTGAGGAATCATGCCGGGAGAGGAGAACATATCCCCTTGTGGTGATTTGGAGTACATGTTTAAGTATGAAGGGGTATTGTCCAAGAATGGATTATTTTGTACTAGACCGGGAGGTGTCAGAATGGTGTTAGAAATGGTGGTTCTTGTTGGGGTTTGTTGTGAATACTGAGGGGTCATGCCTAACGTGCCTATTCCTGTGAGGAGGTCTATTTGGCTAGGATTAGAATTTCCTACCTACATGAGTTGAGAATGGTGATTTGCCTGAGCAAGTTCTAACCCCCTCACTTTTTCTACTAATGTTGAAATGACTTCATTTGGTGAAGTCACGGTATTTTTCCTTAGTGGCGTTTGTTGTATATCCTGGTGTTGTATAGGCATGTGATATCCTACTATGAATTGATCATTGCCCTACCAAGTTTCCCGAGGGCATTTCCTATATGTAGTGGCATGAAGGTATTTCCTTGAAAAGAGACCTCGGGTTGTGTTTGTAAATTCCCTATAGGTGGGTACATACTCCGAGAGCGTTGTTCATTCCTGACATAACGTACTAAATGTTCATCATCTAAACCTAGGTATGGGTCTGATTGTCTGCTAATTTGTGGTCTAAGTAGTATCTGAGGAGATGAACCAGATTCTCCCGTGAACGTCATATTGTTCGAGCCAAGGCTCTGCATTTGTTGTGTTTGAGCGAGTTGATCCAACTCTTTTGTTTGGAAAGATGAGTTATATCTGACCCTTGGCGATGGAGTTTGTGTTGATAATTGGTTATCTGAATAGTTGTCACCCCATACCGAGAGTGAGGGCGATGACTGTCTATTCAGTTGAGCGTAGTATGCCTCAAGACCTAGGAGAGGTCTACCATATGCATCGAATCCTGACATATTCGGGGGGTATATGAATACCTACAGAATAATGGGAAAAGGCAAAGGTGATGGTGAAAGATGATGAGGTAGATAAGATGAAATAAATGTTAGTAGAAATATGATTCCGAATCAGAAAGTAGGAAGGTTCACGTCGGGTTCACCAATTTTGTACGATGGAAAAGTGACAAGCAAGTGTGGGAATCTACAAGTAACTTTTCCTTGCACCCGACCTCCTAAGGTCGTGTCGAGACAGTCAGTGGGGATTGAATATGTGTGGGATGAAGAAAAATAGTTAGGAAATCGATGTCTTCGACGCGCACTAGTGGAAATTGTGAATCTAAGGCAAAGAAGGCCCTCTTAACTGAATCAGGGTGTGATAGATTGATCATCAAGGATAACTTCTCGAAGGCTCCAATCAATATCAAGCTCGGCGTGATTCGGTCTATGTGTTGTGGAATATGTGGAAGATGACATAGGATAGTTTCGTGTATGTCTCCAAGATAAGGTCATAGGGCGGATGGTAAATATAATTGACTTTATGGGTGATTCTCTAGCCTAGTCCAGAACTCCTTAGCTTTGTTAGCTGTTATGTCTAACAAGGATAACTGTTCGATGATGATAGGTGGAAGTGGAGTAGATCTGAATACTAATGTACGTAGGCCAACATCTATGTCTGATTCTCCTATGGACTCGTTGGGTTGTGAGACTTGTGGTCACAACCATAGATTCGTATTTGTTGTGGTCCTACTATGGTCATGTGTGGATTCAGTCCCTAATCCCTAGTATCCAATAGTCATATGCTTTCTCAGCCTCTATATTCAGAATTAACAGTTGTGTGATCTTTTCAGAGTATCTCACAGGCATTCGTGCAACTTGAATTCTTAAGCTGGTATCTATATCTGTGAGAGTGTCTCTTGCGCCTGGCTGTGGGACCAAAGGATCACAACCAAAGGTCTACTCTCTTTCAAACCCTTCCACAGTCATGCGGATATGTATCTAGGGTAATATGTAGTTTGGTTGATTTGACCAAAACGTGTGTGCTTGGTCGTCTTCTATGTTTAACCCGTGCAATTGGAAACTGATTTGTTGTAAGTTTACCGTTGTTCGAAGACTTGGATCCTAAGATTCTGATCTATATCAGTTATTGCTGTGATGAGATTGGGTTGGGGCATGATTGGCTTGAATACATATTCTCTGGGCTCTCTAGGTCCCGTGATTGTCATACAAAAGCAACAACGTAAATCCAAATGCAGCAAAGTGAAATTAACTATGTAAAGTGTATCTATAGCATATATGAATTCTATATTTTTGTATTTTTCTGATGAATTTTATAAATGAATTGAAGGGGCAGCTATTTTAATATATCTAGAAATTGACGATTAATCTAATGATGAATTTAAAACAAACAAAGTAACCGAGTATAGCTACTTTCCTGTGCAGTTGTAAATCTATTCTAAACAATGAAATAACTGATCTAATCTATTTGAAAGACTCTCGATCCTACCTTAGAAGTGAGGAAAGAATCATAGTCTCTCAGAAACTATCAATCCTCACAACTTCCCTGGCAATATCGAAAGTAAAATTGACTGAAATAAAGTGATTGGCTACTTTATTTGATATGCTTCTAATTTAGAACTTTGAAAGCTAGAACCTGGATTCTATAGAACAGTGGTGAATCCGATGATGTGTGTGATCTTGTCCCCTCAGTGTGACCTCCTTGCTCCTTCGTGTTCACGTGGATCCAGAAAGCGTGTAATGCTTTAGCATCATGCAAGTAGATATTGGGAGAAAGGTAGCTTAGGATACAGAAGCCCGAATACACTACGAGTAGGAGAGAGATAGCGTGAAGAGTACGAGCTTGGCTTATGCAATTCTAGCGGGATTTATCATGCAGTCGTGCAACATAAAACATCCAGAACCTAAAACTATCCTGCTTGAAGAACAAAACCTGCAACTTTAATGGCTTCCTATTGAAAACAAACTATTCTACTCCAATGGATTGGATGAAATATTAACAACACTTGCACAAGATGGATATGTGGCTTCCTAATAGCAAAAACAACACTAACTAAGCATGCAATGAATGAAACTAAGAATTCTAAGAAAATGAAAGACTAATCTATTGTAATGAGAAATTCAGAGGCAAATTTGAGGGGCCATTTGCTTGAGCACAAGCCAACTATTTATAGCATTTGCATTTACCCAAGGTAAAAACCAAATTGAACTCTTAAACTATAAACAATGGAAAAACACTATTCTAGGGAACCAGAATCATTAATGCAAGCCCAAGGTGGTGAAAAAAGTTGGTAAATGTTGAAATTTATGCGAGTCGTGTTAAAAGAGAATTCGGAAAACGCAGTAAGGGACCGCCAGCCCGGTGGTGGCGATCCCAGACCCCTTTGCCACGATTAGGGCGGCACACAGATGCCACTTGCCACCCGAGGCGGGCGGTGGTTTTATGGCCCCAGAGAAAAAGGCAAAGAAAAGAGGGGAAAAGAGAAAAGCAAAGCACATGTGGGCTAAGCGGGGCATGCGGGATGATAACACATACTTGGAGAGATTTTTGATCCCGAACACTTTACGAGGAGACCTATATCATCATTGGGGCATGTGTCACATTGTTCGTACAGAAGTGCATCTTACAATTTTTGGTACGTACATCACAAACCCATCTCTCTGAGTAGCATACTTTCCATTTCTTCACCATTCATTTCCATCCATTTTTCTCTCTTCCATCTCTTTCATTTTCTTCCATTTCATGAATTCTTACAGTCATGACTTCATTCACCTTTTGGGATTCACATCTGGATCAACAACAATATCAGTGCAACCCTCCTTCAGAGTTACAAAATTCATTTCCGAGTTTTACCAACCATCTTCAGATCCATACTGTAATGGAAATCAAGTTCAATATGCATGCCCATATGAACAAGAGACAAGTCAGTTTGGTTATCAGACGATGGAAAAGTGACAATGAGCATGGGAATCTACAAGTAACTCTTCCTTACACCTCGACCTCCCGAGGTCGTGCTTGAGACATCCGGTGGGGATGGAATATACGTGGGGTATAGAAAAACTAGTTAGGAAATCTTATATCTTTGACACACACTAATGGAACTGTGAATCTAAGGAAAAGAAGGCCCTTCTAACTCCGAATCGGCGTGATAGATCGGTCGCTGAGGATGACTACTCAAGGCTCCAATCAATATCGAAGCTCTGGCGTGATTCGATCTACAGTTGTGGGATACGCGTAAGATAACTTATGGGTGCTTCATATATGTCTCTGAAAAGGTCATGAAAATGGAAGGAAGATATATGGTGGATTCTATGGTGGATTCTCTCGGTCTAGTCCAGTTATTATCAGAACAAGATTGGGTTGAGGCACAATTGGCTCAAATACGTATTCTCTGGGCTCCTAGGTCCCGTGATTGTCATACAAAAGAAACAATATAAATCTAAATAAAGCAAAGTAAAATGAGTATGTAAAAGTATATCCACAACATATATATATTCTTCCCTTTTTTGTATTCTCATGAGTTTTTAATGCACTTAAGATAACAATTATTTAATTGAATTGAAAGAGAAATTATTTAATATCTAGAAAATGACAACTAAGCTAATAACAAAATATTAAACAAACAAAGTAACTCGAGTATAGCTACCTTCCCCACAAATTGTGAATCTATTCTAAATAACAAAATAACTGATCTAATCTATTTGAAAGACTCTCGATCCTACCTCAGAAGTGAGGAATGAATCATAGTTTCTTGGAAACTATCAATCCCCACAGATTCCTCAAAGAATATCGAAAGTGAGATTAATCTGAAATGAAATGATCCACTATTCTATTTGATATATTTTAAATAGAACTTTGAAAGCTTGAACTCGGATTTTGCGTAATAGTGGCGAATCCGATTGTGTGTGGCTTTGTCCCTTTAGTGTGGTCTCCTCATTTCTTCATGCTCATGTGAATCCAGAAAAGCGTGTAATGCTAGCATCAACAGAAGTAGGTATTGGAACAATGACAGCTTTGGATGTAGACTGAATACAATGCGAGTAGGAGAGGGATAGCGCAAGACAACAGAGCTTGGCTTATGCAATTCCTAGTGGGATTTATTGTGAGTCATGCAACATAAAATATCTAGAACTCCGAAACTATTCTTCTTGACTTTAACAAAACTTGCAACTCTAATGGCTTCAAACTGAAAATAAAACTATCCTATCTCAATTGATTGCATGAAACAATAAAAACACTAGCACAAGAAGATCATGTGGCTTCTAAACAACAAAACAACACTAACTATGCATGCAACAAATAAAACTAATACAATTCCTAAGCAAGAACTGAAAGACTAAAATTGAAATGAGAAAATGAGAGGCAATTTTGAGGGGCCATTTGCTTGAAAACCAACCAGCTATTTATAGAATTCCCATTTACCCAAAGGTGAAATCCAAATTGAACTCTTTTACAATAAACAATGGAGAAACACTATTCCAGGGAACCAAAATCATAAATACGAGCAAAGGTGGTGAAAAAAGCTAGTAAACGTTGAAATTTTACACGAGTCACGTTAAAAAGAACATTCTGAAAAATGCGTGAAGGACCGCCACCCAGCATAACCATCCATATTTTCAAGAGTGGGGGTTTGTGGATTTCGAAGGACATTCTTCATCTGGAAATGTTGAGATACAAATGAAGATCCTAAAAATAATGGCCAGTATGGTGCAGTCTAGGGCTTTGACCAAAATGCAGCATTTAAGATCAGATTTTGGACCCCTTGTCCATGGGAAGGCCCCTTTCCATATTATCTTAGCCCATAGGAGAAACTAAGCTTCATAGTTGAGATGCTACCCCAACTAGAAGGATGGATCAAGGACATTGAACATTATGCAAGTCAACCTTGTCTATAGGAGACCCTTGCATTACCCTCTCATAGTTCTTTTCCTTCACCCCAATTAGTATCATTTCAACCCAAACCTCAATTCCCAAGTTTCCCATTTTCTGCACCTATTGTGGATTCCACTTCTTCATCTTCTACTCTTCCATCTCATCTTAGTTCCTCTGTCCTCTTCCCTTCCAAAAATAGTCCCCTCCACAGGAGTAGAGTTGTAAACCCCTTCCACCATCTCCACCACAAAAAACACTATCGAGACTCAACCCAATACTCCTCCCACTTCCCCAAATCCATGTAGGGATGAAACTCAAAAAACCAGTAAAGAAGAACAACAACAAAAGGAGCCTAACATAGAAGAAATGCCTCAATTTTTGAAGAATTGGGCTACTAAGCTTGGAATAGAAAAAAATACCTTTACTGGTTAAGCCTTCGAGGAGGCTAAAGTTGGGGAAGAGCAGGTGGTGAAGGTTGATTTGGTTGCAGTAGTTGTCGAGCAAGAACAGTTGAGGATGATCAATAGTCGAGTGTTCAGAATGCAACATTCACGACAACACTTTATTTTCACAAAATGTTGATCATACACAAGTTGAAAAATCAGTAGGAGGAGGAAGGAATAGCTCCAAATCCAAAAGAAGAGGATCATGCTCCCACTATGGAGGAGGTTGAGCTGGCATAGTATGAAAATGAGGAGACAAATTATTTGTCAGACTTGGAGGATTGTTTCAATGAAGAGGAGCCTATGGAGATCACATCATTTTCTCCTCCATCATCTTCCTTCCAAACAAAAGATCCCATTGCTGAAGAGGAGCACATGCAATAGTAGCATATCCTTCGTAAGATCCCTCCTGAGCCAAGATTAGAGGAATTTAATCTTCCAAAGAGCATGCCATTCGAGGAGAGGGAACTCCCATGTGAACAGCTACACTCAACCACTTTCAATCCATCAATAGTTCCATTGGAGTCCACAAGTGATTTAAAGGAGTCTGTATGTCGAAGAGGAATCCCACATTGCCACATAGGGAAAAGAGCATGAGGATACCATCTCTTATATACCATTCACTGAGGTGATGTATCAGTTGTCTGTAGATGTGCAAGAAAAAGAGTATCCAATCATAGACAGACAACTTTTCCATGAAATTCTGCATGAAGACTTTCTTACTAAAACTCAGAGTAGCAGGCACATTTAGAGTTTCAAACCATGTCCCATCATATATCTAGCTTCATTAGAGCTAGAACCAGAGTTTCCACAACTGGTCATGTTCATTCCCAAACATGAGGGTGAGCTTCATAGTATTAAGGATCAGCCACATCAGCGGCAAAACCTCCATGACTCTCATGCAATTCATTTCAAGAGGTGTTTGTTTTATTTCAGGTTGATACCTTGATGATTTGGGTGAAGGACTGGTCCCTTATCAATTTTTCACTCATCCATACAACCATGTCTAGTGTCAAATCATCCACGTGGCTTCCTATTGTAAGAAAAGGGAGCTACTTTACAAAAACAATGCTAGGATTTGTTTGAAACCTTCTCTCTCTCTCGGTTAGTGTAGGGTAGGAGTGGGGTTGTTTTCAGCATCACAAGTGCTCTTGCACACTCTGTGTGTCTACTTAGGCATGTATGATTTCTATTTTTACATATTTTTTGGTTTGTGTTTGCTCCAACATAGTACATGGTGTTTTAGTAGGTCTCTTTGCATGCAGGAAAGAACTCCATATGTGTGGGAAACAATTACAGATCTTAGAAGAAAAAAATCCATAGAAACTAAAACCAAGATTAAGGACATGTTTTGTTGAAGTTCTCATCTTTCATATCCTTTTAGACCAATCACAGGTGAACTTACAGTGCCTCCATCAGATCATCAGGGAACAACCCTCAGCCGCATGTCACAAGTGGAACTTTTAGAAGAAGGAGAAAATCCAAATTCAATAGAGTTCCATGATGTAAGAAATTGAAAATTATCTTATTCAAAACTCTGTAGCATGCAATACATGCCAAGAAATCATCAATTGTGTTCTTAATACTTGGCCAATCAAGTTTCGGGACAATCATTCCAAGTCTTGCAAAATTAGGTTGCAGTAGAGAGGAATAGGTGAATATCTCAAGGCAAGACAATTTTCTACTCTCACAAATCTTTTTAAAAATATTTTCTTATAAAAATTGATAGAGAAAGAAGTGGTTTGAGTTCAGCAGTTGCAGGTGGTCTTAGATTTTAGTTTCATCAGATTCAAGATCAGATGTTCTAGTATAAGAGTGACTCTATGCCCAATGGACATGCCAAGGCTACTGGTTCAAAATGTCTAGCAGGAAGATGTCCCCATGAGGCACCAAATTGTTGACTATTTTTTCCCTCTATGAAAAGTTAGCCAACTTGGTCCCACATCCGGTTGAGTGGGAAAAATTGAAAAATTAGGTCAAGTCTCAAAAACCTTGCATTCAGTGGACATTAGTCTCCTGGCTTGTGAAATTTCCAAAAAATCCAAAAAATGATCCTGGGAGATTAAAATTTACATTTTGGACCCTTATGGCCCAACGAAGCCAAAAAATAGCTCACCGATCTACTCAGTAAGCAACTCAGTGAGTTGGAGGTATGTTACTTGGGGGCGAGCTAATGGTGACTTGCCAAGTTGGGGGTTAGTCAAAGGTCGAGTCATTTCGGCTTTGTGCGGATATGGTGGTCGAAAGGCTAAGTTGGCCATAACAACAAATGCCGATAGGAAGCCAAAATCTCACCAAAAATCAGGCCGAAACCATGAAGGATAGCTCAGTTGAATGAGCTCGATAAGTGCACACCAAACTCGACCCATCAGTGATAGCTCGGTTGTAGCATAGTTTAATGAGCCCAACATTGGTGAAGGAATCACATCAGGTAGCTTGGAGAATCAAGCGAATCGTAGGAGGCTGAGCTCGTTGTCGGGGTCACAAAGAGTAGAAGGCCCGAGCTCCAGGAGCTTGGGAAAGACTAGGGCATCACATGGAGGTGATGCCAAGAAATGAATTCTATGCCAAAGGAGCTTGGGGAAAAACTTGGCGACCAGGCGCAACGTAGAGGGTGAGCTCGACGGAAGGGTGAGTCCGTTTCAGGGATGAGATGCCATGAACGATAGGCTCAAGTGGAGGCATCAACGCGGGTGACGAATGATGGATGCCAAGTCATTGGGAAAAGCTCGGATTGAGCTCGGTAAATACACCAAACAAGTCAGCCATGGATGCAAAGACAAGGCCGTAAGTAAATCACAAGTCATGGAAAAGAAAAGAAGAAAGATTGAGCTCCTTGAGCTCGGCCAAGGCAAGGGCATCGCAGAGAGGTGATGCCATACAAATGGACGCCGAAGCAAAGAGCTAGAGTCGATGAAAATGAGTTCATGGTTGAAGGATCAACGTCAATAATGACAGAAAGGAGGAAATCTTGGGTCGGCCAAGTGAGTTGCAGAAGACTGCTCAAAGATTGAGCTAATCAAAAAGGGAAAGTGGAAGCCCGAAGTCTGAAGTCTTTCAGACTTCGGAGGTTGTATGCTTCGGAGGTTCAGGGTGAGTTGTTTCGAGGTTGAGATGGCGGAAATCCCAAAGCAAGCTCGGTGGAGAGCCCGAAGGAAAAAGGCTCAAAATCCCAAAGTGAGTTGGAGAAAATGGTGAAAGGTGACTTCGGGAGTCAACGTGAGGGTCCGAGTCAATTTCGGGGTTTTGGGGGAACACGTTCCGAGGTTGGAGGAATGTTTTCACCGTGAAAAGTGTAAAACATCTGAAGCGACCCAATCATCAAGTCTAAGTGAAAAGGTGGGTGGCGTGACGAGTAGAAAACATTTTAGGGTCAATGGAGGTGGTATTTCGAGTTCGAGTGGTAAAAGGTCCGAACTCACCGAGTTGCACCCTCGAAATATGAAAAGCCAAAAACGCGAAAAGGTGGGTGAAGTGGCAAAATGTGGTGTCTTTGGGGGTTGGTTTTGGACTTGGAAAATGTGTGAAATCTGAAGCGGTGGGTGATCTAATCCCAAAAAGAGGAGTTCCGAAACTCTAAAAATCGTGCAACCCCACCAACGCATTCAAACATTCTACCAAGTCGTGTATCGTAATCTGAGTTACATTGGATGTGGCGAGTGGTAAGTGGGATTTGATGCGGTGAGTTGGCACTTGGAAATTGGGTGAGATGGCATGTAGTGTGAAAGAAGAGCTCATCAGTGCATAAAATACAAACAAGCTCGATGGTAAAGAAAACAACTTGGTGCTTGAAGGAAGGAGCTTGAAGAGAAAATGAAACCCTAAAGAAGGGCCCAATTTCAAACCATCATAACTTGGTCAATTCTTAACCATTTTTAACAAATTTATACTTTTTGGAAAGGTGTTTCACAGGAGATTTCAATGGTGATGTTTAAAACTAGTTACTAGGAGGTAAAATGAAGGATAAATCTAGTCAAGCCATAGGCACTAAAATGATGATAGCTTCTTCAACATACTCACTTGTTTCTTACAAATTAACAATCATTGGAAAGGTGATTTCGAGATCCATAGTATGGAAACATCAATTTCAGATTTTGGGGTTTTGGACCTCTGAAAATGGAAGACATGCTCCTAGTAGGTGAAAACCATTAATGAGGTTGGTGAAAAGTAGGGCCATCATGAGTCTACATGGGATAGATTAGACAGGAGGTGCAATCACGGTAAATTTCTTGAAGCTCAAGGAAAACCATTAATGAAAAAGGATATTTTGAAGATTTGAATGCACTCATTACAAGATTAAACAATGATTTTGGAGGATTTTTGGGAAAATTCGGGATTCAATTTTCTCTCTCCTCCTTTGCAAATCTTCCACTATAAATTATAATGAGGGGCATTGTTCTAATGTTGGACTCTTCTGCTTTTCACCCTCCCTTCTTCTCTTATCTTGTAAGGATTTTTGTGGAGTTTCAAACCTCCCATTTAGCTATAAATGCAATTTTTGCCTCTTGGCCATTGTAATGCATTGTATCAAATATGTGGAGCAATAATATAAGTCTGTGGATGAATTTCAACCCTCTCTTGTGTTCATTGCATTCTCTGATCTCTCATTGCAATCTTGGTTATATATGCATGGTTGTTGTATTACATGTTTAATGGTTTGTGTTTATTAGCTAGTGGATTCACAACAATAGATTGATATGTGGTGTATTTTCATCCTCCTTAATTTGATTGTTGTTTCCATCTCCATGTAAAGTAGGTGTTCAACATTCCTTATTGGTGCATCACCTCTAGTAGAATTAGGTTTTACTTTTCTTGCATCCTTCTTCCTTGTCTCCTTGGCATTTTAGAGTAGGGTTTAGATTATTTTCTCAAGATGGTGAGTGGTGATAGATATAGGAATAGGAAGCCAACCTTTCTTCGGAGAGATTTCCCATTTGCAAAGTCCCACACTTTTGGAAAAGCTCCATGTTATGCAATCACACTAACTATCTCAATCCTTCGAATTGCAAACAATCAGGGGTGTTGTGATTACACATCAACAAGTGTATGAAATTAAATCCTACCCACATAATTTAATTCTTCCAAGGTTGGTGCACCTTGTACTCATGCAATGCAGTGATTAATTTGAGACTATGAAAGTGATGGAAGAATTGCCTCCTATTGTGTTCGTATTTTGCCCCTTTTTGTGGTTAACAAAGAAGGTCTTGGATATGTATTTTTTTTTTTTTTTTTGTTACCATTATTTAATGAGATATCAATCGAGCTACATATTTTAGTAGATTTTTCACTTATTTATTATTAATTTAGTGAAATAGTAAAGAATGTGAGTACTACGATGTATTGAGAATCAATCCTATGACATCTGAGGTAGAGGTCAAAAAAACTTATTACATGAATGCCACTTCATTAATTTTTTCTTTAGTTTACCCTTTATTGTTTGATTTTGTTTACTTTTATTTTGTAGGGATGAATTTTAAATTCCAATCATGCAATTTCAAAACCTGACATCTATTTCACAGTCGTAGTTCCTTGAATTGCATGAGGAGAAAGCACCAGGTGGGTAAGTCACCCATTTTCATATTATACAATACCCTTTTGTTATCATGTAGACTTACAATTGTTAATTTCAGTTTTTATACAATTTCAATTAACATGCATTGGACAACAACATGTGTATATTTAGTCACCCTTAAATTTATTGGGTTTCCTTTTCCTAGCTGTGTAGACAAGACAATTCTCTTTTCTAAAATTCTACTAATAAATTTATTTCATTCAAAATTGATCCTTCCCACCTCATCCACTATTCACTCTTCCTCCCAATCCCTTTTAGCGTTCACATTGCACTACTTGCATGTGATTGCTAGTTAATAGTTTGAATTTAGAATGTCCTCTCTTACGCACGGATTAACTTCTAAGTTATAAAAGAATTGTTATTTTAGTAATATATAAATCTTCATATTATCTTTTAATCAGGGAGATGTAGTCACGTCCAATACATTGATGAATGGGTGTCAGCCCAAATTTTATGACTAGGAATTTGAAAAAAAATTCAGAATTTCAATCATAAGTTGATTTGATAACTATTTTATGCCATGTGCATATGAACACCATCGAACATTTATTTATATTTGTTTAAAAAATTTCTTTGATTTTTTAATTGAGATGAGACATGTATAAATGTAATTATGCTGAAATGCATTTGCACAAATAGGAAGGGAAAGTCGTCGTTTAACAAGTATCAGAGAAATCAAGGGAGGAAAAGACACTGGAGAAGATGTTGAAGCACACTTTAATTTGAGCTATCGATTGCAGACAAACCCTAAAAGGTGATGATCATAAACCCTTAGTATTTTCTTTCATTTTTCCTAACCAGTCCAATTGCCTAGGGTTTTTAGAAGTCATCCATGGCCTTAGACAAAGGTAAAATTTATTGTGAAAGCTAGTTTTTAACAATGACACTGGATACAAGTCATAGTTTTTAGAATGAGTGGTTTTTTGTGCAAATTCATAAATACAACTGCCCCCATCATCCATAATTCATGCAATTATACAAAGATGGAGTTTTTGGTCCAAGTCGTGGTTTCTCAAAGAAGAAATCTCATGCAAGTAGTAATTCTAAGTTGTCTTCCACCTTGGATTTCCATGCCAATTTTGGGAAGTCAATTTCAAGTGAAAATCGTGGAAATTAAATTTTCCCTCCATGTGTTATTTTCATGCAAATACAAGTTTCCCCTTCCTCTCAATTTTCACGTAAATCTTAAAAGAAGAAGTCATAAAGCAAGTCGTGGTTTTGGGAAGTCAATTCCAAGTGCAATTCGTAATTTTGAAGTTGCCTTCTAGGTTGGATTTTAATGTTGCCATGACTTATGTATTTTCATGCCCATGCAAGTCGCACTTTTTGAAGCTGCCCTTCCACTTTATTTTCCATACCATGACTTAAGTGAAAAGTTTGATTTTTGAAGTTTCCTTGCAGGTCCAAATTTAACGTTTCCTTTCCTTCATGTTTTTCACGCAAATATTAGACAAAGTCACTTATGCAAGTCGTGATTTTCAAAGCTGCCCTCCAAGTCTATTTTTCACGCTTTCGTGACTTATGAAGTTTCACACAATTTTAAAATGAGTTTGTAAAATTGAAGCATGAATATTAGCCGTCTTGCCCCTTATGAAAATCCAAGCAATTTCTTGAGAATAAATTGTGTTGTGTGAATTTTAAGATGATCATCCTCTTGTTCCTAATGAATCCCATGTGGAAGTCATTTGCATGCAAAATCCCTTTCAGAAGCTTGTGCATGTGCTCCCAATCTTCCAGTTGAAGGCCACATTGAATCTATTTATATTTTCCTTCACCAAGAGTGCTTCCCAAATTCAAAATTGCTCATATGAAATTAAAAAATAAAAAGGTGATGAGTTTTTCTTAATTGTTTACGAAAAGCATTTCAGTGGTGCACATACTTGAGAAGAACTGCAAAATAGTCAAGGATAAAAGGGGAAGACAGGTCAGAGGAAACACCCGCAAACTAATCACAGTCAACTACTCAGGGGAAATAGATTCGGGTGAGGAAGTTGGTAAAAATCTACGATGATGCCAGATCCAATTTGGCAAGAATCAAAGGAAAAGAGTCAACCATGTGGGAGAAAGAGTTTCTCGGGTTCAACACAAACTATCATTCATATCATTCATTGCTAAAGTTGATGAAGTAGAAGTACAATGCATGTTGGATCAACATGCAGAGTATGGAAGAAGAATAAAATGGAGAGTGTTGCAGCTGGAATAACTTCTTTTCTTTCTTCTTCTTTCTCTTATTTTCTCTGACAAAGCAATTGAGTAATCAATTAAAATTGTAAAACTTAGGTAATTGGCTTTAAAAGCCATTATTTCAAGTTACCGGAAGAAGTCAATTACTTGGAAATAGGTAGCAGACATGCAAAATAGAAGGTTCTGTTTTCATTTGTAAAGCATTCATGTCATGCAAAGAGAAATTCTAGGGGAAAATACTGCCAACTGCCTCCCTTTTTCATAGTTTCCACATGCGGAAATTCATTGAAAATTTCCTATTTGTATTTTCCCTCTATGTACTACAAATAGAGGAAGAGCCCATGGGTTAAATCATCACAATTTGTTCATCAAAATTTGTTTAGCAGAGCATTTTTGAGTTTTCAAACTTTGTGCTGAAACCCTTGGTGTGATTTCTGTGAAAGTTGGGGGATCAAATAAAAGGTGGATTTCCAAAGAACTTTGTGTCTACGGTGCTTTTCTCATCACTTCTATTTGAGGTTTTAGATAAACTATGTGTTATCTTAGATCTAGGTTAGAAGCTATTTATTTCCCTTACTACTGAATGTTGTGATTTATCTATTTATTTAATTTGTGTAGATGAGACCAACTCTGATAACTATTGGTTGAGTTATAACATCTTACTTTTTTCTTTCCCTACTTCTATTTCCCCCTTCTGCAAATAACCCATCACAACTACTTACTTGCTACCAAATTACCCATCTCTAGTTCACGAGCTGAGGGAATTAAAGTAAAACCCATGAAAGTAGTTATTAGGATTCACTCTTGCAAAATAAGTAAACATATTACATGGGAGCCTCACTGTTAAATGAGGGAGATTTATCTCATGACTGACTAGGTTTTACGATGTGCATAAAATCTAGCCAACAGTTTTTGGCGACTCTACTGGGGAATAACAAAAATTAGTAGACCATAGATTTTTCTTTCCAGTTCCCTTCTATATTGTAACCTTAACTTGGTAGAACGTCCATTCACCCGGTCTAGCAGAGCTCAAGGAAGGACTGATCATTTTATAGCTTGCATAATCAATTCAATTTCAATCATCCTCCTCAAGTTAGGAGTTGCAGATCCAATCTTTTACCGAGTAAAAGAGTGCAAATTCCTCCCGATCCGATCACGTCTAAAGACAATCCAACATCCGGTATTATTCACTAAGTCTATTCTCAAAGAAGATGTGTGCCTTTCATAATGAATCAACGAACACTTGTTGTAGCACCAATTCCATGGGGTGTACCTTTCGGACCTCTAACTTGACTCCTCCTATGCATGAATTACCTAAAGGATCAAGAAATAATTTTCCAAAATTCTATAGAGATGGTAAGAAAAATCCAAATAACCACTTGGCTACATTTTTCATATCCTGTGGAGTTCTCAGTAGAACACAAAGATGTATCTGTCAGACTCTTCATAGAGAATCTGCACGACTTGGCTGGAGAATGGTTCTACCGATTAACTCCTGGTTCCATAACCAACTGAGCTACTATGTGAGATACATTCCTAAAATATTTAAGCTAGCTGAAGATTCTAGTACATTGATAACTCAACTGACTCAGCTTGAAGAAGGATCCACAAGAGCACATGCGGGATTTTATTGCAAAATTCCAAAGAACACTCTACAAAATTTTGGCTTCTTCTTCTCTGAATGATGAGAATCAAAGGCATTCTTCATCAATGCATTGCTTTCGAAGTAGGTTATCAACTGGGAAGAACACGTCTTGCTAACTTGTTAGCAGCCCAAAACATGGCAGTTGAAATTGAAGATGACCTCATCATGACTGGAAAGATAAAAAAACAACACTTCTAGAGCTGAAAGTTCATCCTCTGCTACTACTTCCGATTCACTATTACAAAATTTAGCAAATGAATGAAGAAAAAAAATGGCTCAAATGGATCAGGGAAACAACACTTCCCTTTCTCATAATTTCAACTACAACAACTGGAACCACATTGCTGGTTCCCAAAGATTAGCAATTGAAGCTACTCCCAGAAATAACGTGGAGATGAATGAAGAAGACCAAGAAGTTTTCACTGATCAGCTCGAGAATGATGATTTTGTAGGTCATGTTGGTGACTCCAACATTAATTACCTAAGCTAAAAATATGAATATGAATATGAGGAGCTTCTTGAGGGAAATCATGGTCATACATATGTAGTATTTACAAGATCACAAACTCACCAAGTTGAGGCATTAGCTGATGAAAAAGAAGGGGAAACCCTTTACCTTCTTCCTTAGCTCCCAGAGATAAGTATACGAGCTCTTCATCTTAATCACAAAAGACATCTTAGGTATCTGAATCTAACACATTTATACCTTCTTTTGACATTATTGATCATGTCAAGAAAACTAGGATTCAAATGTCAGAAACTAAATACTTGAGAGCTTTTCCTGAGTAGCTAAATAGGCTAGTCAAATATGTGTAATTACCAGGACCATCTAATGCATCAAAAGGCCTTTTTCCTAAACCTAAAGATACTCCTTCCCAAAACAATGTTGCAGTTGTTAACACCCCAACATCTTCTAAAAGAGTAGAACCATTCTATGTTTCCCTATTGCTTAATGGTTTCAAGTTAAGCAATTAAATTTTAGATTCAGGTGCTTCTGATAATGTCATGCCAGCTAAAGTTACAGATGTTCTTGGGCTTACTTTGACAAAGATAATAGGAAGGTGTTATTCCATGGAGAGACAAGTCCCTTTAATCGGATAAATCAAAGATGCACAAGTTGTTCTAGAAACTTTTCCTGACAAAAGATTAAAGATGACAATCTTAGTTACAAATATTCATGTCTCCTATGGGATGTTGCTGAGTAGAAAATTTTGCAAAGAGCTAGGAGGGGAAGTGAAGATGGATTGGTCTTGTACCCACATTCCTATCAAGGGGATTAACCATAAGCTAGAGCCAGAAAATAAGTCCAAGTACACGGTTATGAAATATGAGGATCCTAGATCTCATATTATTTTTATGGAATTAGATCGTGGGGTATATTTCTTAGAAATGGATAAAAATATACCAGAGTTGAAACTTCAACTAGAGTCGAAGTTCAACCAGAGCAGAACCAAAAGAAGAGGAAAAAAATTGGATGCTAGAGTTTAAAGGCAGTTGTTGCTCTTTTGGATCAGGAGTCAACATTCTATTAATATCTCCAGATCATGAGATATTCCCATACTCCCATAAGATGATGTTTGAGAACACCAATCATATGGTAGAGTATGAAGCATTGCTGCTAGGAATGGAGAAAGCTAGAAATAAAGGAGTAAAACTCCTCAAAGCCCAAGGATATGATGAACTTATAGTAAATCAAGTTCGAGGGAGAAAACAAGTTAAAAGAGATAAGATGAAGCATTACAAGGATATAGTGCTTTCTGCCACACTCGATTTTGCAACCTTCTCTATCAACTTCATTCCAGCAAATCATAATTCCATATAGACTCTTTGGCGGTCACAACTCCACTATTAAATCTGGATAAACCGCCATCCATATTCAAATAAGGAAATGGAGAAGGTGGTACCACCGCCCCAAACTCCCTGATAGTGTTGAACAGTGGTTGAATTTCAATGACAACAAACAAATATCTGCATTTCAGGAACAAGGCAACTTTGACGTGTTGTATGTTGAAGGGAGTAAATCACCACCACGAAAGACAATCACAGGTGAAACTGATCCAAATTATGATGATAGTAGTGGAGTAATCTAACTGAAAGGTAAAAAATCCCCAAGGGTTTAGTTTCCTTAAAGGGGAATTTTGACAAGCATGATTAGTACCTGAAGAATAATAAAGAATATGACTATAGTTCTATCTTAGAAGTGCAACCGGTAAATATGGGTATGGAGGAAGTTGATGAATACTTACCCACCACAGAGAGAAAAGATGATGAGCCACCACAAGATGAAGTTGATGAGGATTTTCCCAAGTTGTGTGATAAGAAGGTCGAGAAAGAAAGTTCAAGATTAAAGACTGGGTACTTTGGTGGGACAAGATGCATGAAATGAAGGGCATGCACAACAAATCTGATTCATTCTAGAAAAGGCCCTTCATGATCAAGAGAAACTACCAAATGGATAGTTTCATCCTTGCCTACAAGGATGGAATTTAGTTACCATTGCCTTTCAAAGGGCAATATTTGAAGCTCTTCAGGAACTGAGATATAGGGTAAAACTTGTGTGTACATAAATAATTTTTTTCTTTTGTGTTCTTTTGTTTTTTTTTTTTGTTTTTTTTGTTGCTGACCTTAAACCCAATAGACAAGACATGAAACCAAAGATGTTGGGATATCATCTTCACTTCTTTCATTTTGATAGAAATAAAGATTTCCACAGACAAAGCCAACTGGTGTCCCCAAGATTTCACCATGAAATCTCAGACTACCTCTTTTTAAATTTTTCATTCTTTTTAAGTAATGGGTCATTTTCTGTGTTTTGTGTTGCCTACGGTTTTTCACGCTACTCAAAAGTATCCCTAGGGAGTTATTAAGCCAAGTTCTTCAAATACCCACATGCCAAAGCTCACTCAATTCTTTCACCAGCTTTGTCTGAAAGCGTTTTATTTATTTATTTATTAAACAAATAAAGTTATTTTAAAATAGATTGAGCTAAAATTAACAAATTTTAGGTTATATAAACCACCTCACCCCATCATTGTTACAACATCAGTATTACTTTCACAAAAATAAGACCTAAACTAAAGGGGGTATTAGGGTATTAATGCTAATCTAAATAGGACTAAAACATTGTAATAAAGAGGCTAAACAATAATAAATAATAGAAAACTAATATGCTAAAGTGATGTAAAGTAATTGCATGATTTGATCTAATGGAAATAAAACCCTAGAATGCAAGAGGGGAGTAAGGAAATGACTTAGCTGATTGATGATGACTATTACAGGTTGTCACAGATCTGGAACTGGAACTTGGCAAAGTGTAGACAAACACTCAGGGGCCCTACGCAGAGGGAAGATTTGGACTATTTGAAGTGACACAGGCACCCTGGAGTGTACTGGGCGCCTCGAGGTGCCCTGGTCTGTAGTTTGGGCACTCAATAGTATAAATGCTCAAAACCCTAATTTTTATGGTCGCTAAGTGTCTTTGAATAGTCTTTGTCTGTCACACTGAATTCACCAGATGAATTGGAGCCCTACATGAAGAAGAAGAAGAAGGGGTAAAAATGACCTTAGCCACCAAACTAGAGGACTTATCGCAGAGCACCACTACATTACAGACCTTGATGTATTTCTGGTGAGTGTGTGTATGTCGTGCCCTAGGTGCTCTCGTGTCAGTTTCACTTTGTGAAATAACGAGCTATAGTAGCTATAGAAGATGTAGATACTAGAATAGAATGAATAAAATCCCTCCTCCTCTAAGAATATGTGTGGTGCATACTTTCCTAGCTTGAATGTATGGTGCTTTATGTGGATGCAAGATGGTGCAATGGATGTAGCCCTAGATGGAGTGATAGTAGTGATAAGATGTAATGACCTAGGACCCTTATTATGGTCTTATAAGATTTATATTTATAGGGATCTCAAGTTTAATTTTGTAATTAATCCCAAAAATTCTGATTGAGGAAAAGATAAAGATGACCAACGGCTAGAAGTGACCCAAAAATAAGTGAAAGAGGTTGTACACGATCGAGGCATGATGGGTGGGACCAAGACACCTTGGGGCACCCCAGTACATCATGGGGCACCCTGATTTAGGGATAGAAACTCGGGAAGTTAGAAAATGGGGTGATAAGTATCATTAAATACGCGAGAAAGAAAAAATAGAAGATAAGAAAAAGTTGGCCAAATGGTGGGATTAATTGGTACTTTGTACACTTGAGAACCTTCTAAATAATAGTATAAGATCGGGCTAAATATTGTCTAATGTGCAATATTTGTGTCTACAATAAACCACCTCACCCCATCATTGTTACCACACCAATATTACTTTCATCTCTAACTAGAGCATTCACCCATGGAAGAGTTTTTACAGATTAGCTAATTGGTAGGTTATTTTTGAGTAATTATCTGCAACTTCTGATAGGTTTTTCATTTTTTATTTATTTCTTTTGTGTTTGGTTTTTTTTCTCTATGATATGTCTGGTAATTCCCTAGGTCTTTTATTTCATTCTCCCTAACTAGTCTAATTGCCTAGGGTTTTTAGAAGTCATCCATGGCCTCAGAAAAAGGTGAAATGTATTGTGAAAGCTGGTTTTTAATGCAACAACCTGGATACAAGTTGTAATTTTTAGAATGAGTGGTTACTTTGTGCAAAGTCATAAATACAACTTCCCCCATCATCTAGAATTCATGTAATTATACAAAGATGGAGTTTTTATTCCAGAGTTGTGGTTTTTCAAAGAAGAAAGCTCATGCAAGTGGTAATTCTAAGTTGCCTTCCACCTTGGATTTCCACGCCAATTTTGGGAATTAAATTTCAAGTGCAAATTGTGGAAATTAAAGCTGCCCTCCATGTTTTATTTTCATGCAAATATAAGCTTCTCCTTCCTCTCAATTTTCATGCAAATCTTAACAATGTGAAGTCATAAAGCAAGCCGTGGTTCTCGAAGTCAATTCCAAGTGCAAGTCACACTTTTTGAAGCTGCCTTCTAGGTTAGATTTTAACACTACTATGAATTATGTATTTTCACACCAAATTTTAAGTGAAAGAGCCCATGCAAGTCATACTTTTTGAAGCTAACCTTCCACTTTATTTTCCATGTCAAGACTTAAGTGAAAAGTGTGATTTTTAGAGCTGCCCTACATGTCCAAATTTAACGTTACCTTTCCTTCATGTTTTTCACGCAAATATTAGACAAATTCACTTATGCAAGTCACGATTTTCAAAGCTTCCCTCCAGGTCTATTTTTCATGCTGCCGTGACTTATGAAGTTTCACATAATTTTAAAAGGAGTTTCCAAAATTGAAGCGTGAATATTAACTGACTGTTGCCCCTTATGAAAATCCATGCAATTTTTTGAGAATAAATTGTGTTGTGTGAATTTTAAGAAGATCATCCTCTTGTTCCTAACGCAGCCCATGTGGAAGTCATTTGCATGTAAAATCCCTTTCAGAAGCTTGTGCATGTGCTCCCAATCTTCCATTTCAAGGCCACATTGAATCTATTTATATTCTCCTTCACCCGAGTACTTCCCAAATTCAAAATTTCTCATATGCAATTAAAAACTAAAAAGGTGATGAGTTTGTCTTAATTGTTTATGGAAAGCATTTAACCGGTGCACATACTTGAGAAGAACTATAAAATCTTCAAGGATAAAAGAGGAAGACAGGTCAGAGGCAACACCCGTAAGCTAATCACAGTCAGTTGCTCAGGGTAAATTGATTCAGGTGAAGAAGTTGGTAAAACTCTATGATGATGTAAGATCCAGTTTGGTGAGTATCAAAGGAAAATAGTCAACCATGTGGGAGAAAGGGTTTCTCGGGTTCAAGACAAGCTATCATTCATTGCTAAAGTAGATGAAGCAAAAGTACAATGCATGTTGGATCAACATGCAGAGTATGGAAGAAGAAAAAAACAAAGAGTGTTGCAGCTGGAATAACTTCTTTTCTTTCTTCTTCTTTCTCTTATTTTCTCTGAAAAATCAATTGAGTAATCAATTAAAATTTTAAAACTTAGGTAATTGGCTTTAAAATCCGATTATTTCAAGTTACTTGGAAGAAGTCAATTACTTGGAAATAGGTGGCAGACATGCAAAATAGAAGGTCCTATTTTCAGTTGTAAAGCATGCATGTCATGCAAAGAGAAATTCTAGGGAAAATATTGCCAGTTGCTTCCCTTTTTCATAGTTTCCACATGCGACAATTCATTTAAAGATTCCTATTTGTATTTTCCCTCTATGCACTATAAATAGAGGAAGAGCCTACAAGTTGAATCATCACAATTTTTTCATCAAAATTTGTTTAGCAGAGCATTCTTGAGTTTTTAGACTTTGTGTTGAAACCCTTGGTGTGATTTCTATGAAAGTTGGGGGATTAAATAAAAGGTGGATTTCCAGAGAACTTTGTGTCTACGGTGCTTTGCTCATCACTTCTATTTGAGGTTTTAGATAAACTTTGTGTTATCTTAGATCTAGGTTAGAAGCTATTTCTTTCCCTTACTACTGAATGTTGTGATTTATCTATTTATTTAATTTGTGTGGATGAGACCAACTTGGATAACTATTGGTTGAGTCAGTACATCTTCCTTTCTTCTTTCCCTACTTCTATTTTCCCCCTTCTGCAAATAACCCATCACAACTACTTACTTGTTGCCAAAATTACCCAGATGTGGTTCACGAGCTGAGGGAATTAAAGTAAAACCCCTGAAATTAGTTATTAGGATTCACCCCTATAAAATAAGTAAACATCTTACATGGGAGCCTCACCGTTAAATGAGGGATATTTATCTCATGACATCCTAGGTTTTACGTTGTGCATAAAATCTAGCCAACATTGTGAATGATAATGGTTCATGATGGTGCTGACATGGATAATCACAAAAAAAACTTGAGTGAATAGACTAATTTTCAGGTTACAGAAACAATTACATATGAAAAGTACAGAGTGCGATTTTTAGTGCTAAATTTGTAGGGTTTAGATAATATTTGTGTATTTTTTGTAGGGTTTTTCGTGGATCTTGATAGTGGGCGTACAAGTTTTGATTTACTGTATAAATTTGAAGGGTTTTGATGATGTTGGCATATTTCTTGTAGGTTTGTTTCTATATCTCATCATTGGGCATATTTCTATTCATATTGCATATACTTGAAAATCCCATCAACTTCTGCAAGTTACAACATCGTAGAATTATATAGGATTCTAGATGACCATTTATTTGTAGATGTAGACACCTAAATTTGACTACAGAGTTTTAATACTAAAATTATACTAATTATCCTCTTTCTCACCATTTCATTATAATTAGTATTTTCCTACTAATTAGCTAACATTCGCATTCATCTCCAATTAAAGACACTTCCATCTATCTTAATACTTCATCCGGATGCCAACTAATGTCGCTTCCTTAGTTATAATCCTCTTTTAATTAGTTAATTAACCATTATTAATTAATTAAGCCTTTCAATCTCCTATTTAATCAATAAACCCTCTTATTTGGTTAAACCCCCTTTCAAACCCTTCAAATTCTACTAATTTTCCTCTAAATTATCTCCAAATAGGTTTTATAAGCTTAATTTGGCCTATTAATTAATCCTAGTTGATTAATTAAATTGCCTCCAACACCCATGAGTTTCTAATATCTTATTATTCATACTTACCCCTTTCTAATTCTACATTCCCTTTATCCCAAATTCACTAGGTTGCAAACTTCTCCCAAATTGGAAAGCTACATAAAAAACCTTGTACACAATGTTTCAACTTACACTCCTTGTAAGACATTTGCACTTGATAAGAGCATTTTCATGTTATTAGAAATATTTTTCAAACCTCCTTTCTACTTGACCATGAATAGTAATAGAAGAACTAAAATGGAAATCAAGCTATATTGGTGAGATCTCTTCCTCTTCCTTGGAGAAATTCTTTGATCGTGCA
Organism: Taxus wallichiana var. yunnanensis; assembly: GCA_018340775.1. Classification (NCBI taxonomy): domain Eukaryota; kingdom Viridiplantae; phylum Streptophyta; class Pinopsida; order Cupressales; family Taxaceae; genus Taxus; species Taxus wallichiana. The sequence continues at coordinate 275,446,299 of CM031240.1, forward strand.
AAGTTGTGTTCGGTTCACAAATGAAATAACTACAATATGAAAGCACATCCAAAAATCAAAGGAGGTTTGAATTTGATGTTTGATCTAATATTTTATGCATAATTAGATAAGATTTCCTTTATGCTTTATCATGATGTTTTTGTTTGATTAAATGAAGTTATGAATCTACTTGGTGTCATGTTCATTTCATTAACTTAGATTACTTACACATGCATACAACAGAGAATTGAGTTGGATTGTGTTTTATGTTAGCTTCAATAAATAGATATGACTTCCAAGTATGGTTACACCTTTGCTATCAATGAATCTTATCACCAAACTATTATTTTGTAGGTTTTTCTTGAATCTTGTAGTTTTTCTTGCATTTGTCGTTGTGTGTACATTGTTTTATCATGTTTTCCCATATCTTGTAATGTTGTAGTGGCTGGCCAAAAACCATGTTTAATATGGTATCCTCCTATTCCAAAAATGGTATGCAATCATATTTTAGTGAGACATCTGAAAATCCAGATGGTCCTTCCTCTTTTGTGTGTTTCTATGCTTCGTTGTGAGATAACATCCTTGTCTCAAGGAGATAATTAAATGGAAATTGTATGTGCTAGGTGGTAAGGAAAAACACCAATTTTATACTCCTTTTTATGGGAAGGACATTGTTTCTTGTTTTTGGATGTGGATTTTGTGTTCTTCCTATGAAATCATATGTTTTCTAGATTTGGTGCTCTTACTATGTTTTACAGGAATTTGGTAATACAATATTTCTTTTACAAATAAAAATCATATAGTTTTTCTTGTATATTTTGGATCTTGATCTATTGATAGTTTTTTGTTTTATGGGTGTGATGATGTGTGGTTACAAACTCATAACTATTTTATCTTTGAAATCTACTTGGGCTATCTATTTTTTGTTAGTATTTTACATAACAGGACAAAAATTCGTGTCTTAGAACTAAAAAATAAGAATTTCCTCCTAGGTTTTCCATTTTAACATGTAAAATATATTGTGGCAAAACATTTGTGTGGCATGACAAGAATGTATCTCAGTGGCTTGCACTCCTAAGTCTTATGTTCTACAAGGGTATCGAGGCAACGAATAAGAGACACACATGAACCGACATATAATGGATATATTTAAAGGGGCTACAACAAGCACTAAGGTCGCATATCCAGAGGGCAATAATCCATACACTAGGTCGACCTAGGGTTTCCAAGGCCCGCAGTCAATATAGAGGAGAGTATCCTTTTAGGATATCAGTAAATGGGTGAGAAGAGGTAAAGATCAATAATGGATAATGAAAACATGCACAATATGACTTAAATGTAAATAATAAAAAGCCAAGGAGTTGATCAAATAAGAACACTATGCTAACTAGTATCAATATACATGTAACACTAAGCTATAAAAGATAAATGGGGAAGGGAAATGAAATAATCTATACAAAATGACAAAGAGAGTTAGAGCACTTACTTGTGGGGTGGTCATTGATGCATCTATCTCTCCATATAAGAAACACACCGAGATATAATCACTATTAGGTGGAGAAGGGGAACACCGTTCTTGTCCTAGAATCATTATAGATGACCCAATAGTGTAAGTAATCCAACTAAGAAGAAGAGTGTCCAATCCAATCCAAGAAAAGTGCAAGATGAACCAAGGGCTGAGCAAGTAGATGTGAAGTTGGTGTAAAAGAGCAGAGCACATGGAATTTCCTATGATTCGGCTTCCTTCTTTCATGAATGTCAAGATCTGGTATGTATATATACAACGTCATCTCCTGTGGGTGATATCATCGACTAGGGAAAAACATAACATTGACACCATCACCCATGGGAAATGGCATCGGATAAGGATGCTAAATTTCATGTAAAGTGAAAAAGAGGTGTCATAAATCATAAAAATGGGTGAACAAGGTGCCAAATGGTGAAATGAGAGCAAGGTGTTAGGAGTGTAATGTGTATGAGACATAAAGGGACAATAATGACTAATCCAAGGAAAACTAAGGTTGGGACCACATAGTGATATTCCTTCTTTGTATTGTCTCTAACCCATAATGATTACGTGAATAATCATACCTCATTCCTAGTAGGCCCCTTAGACACCCTCTCAAGAAATGGATGCATTAGTGACCCTTATCTTGCACAACATAAATTATTAGTACAAGTATGAAATATGAAAAGTAAAAATTAGGTGTATACATATGCTCCAGTCATTGATCACCGCATGTCACAATAGCAAAACATGAGGTGGTTGATGGAATGAAACAATTTGTAACACCGATATCGAAAGTAGATACTGAAAATAACAACATAAAGGACTAGTTGAAATGAAATATACCCACTAATGCGTACCTATAGTTTCACTCGTCCTACCATGTGGGTGTAATAAATGCTGCAAGAACCCTGAAGAAGCAAAACTGAAAGGAAACACTAGAGGATCATAAGTAAAAAAAGACATAAATACCCTAACTAGGGGTCCATGGGATAGATGTCATGTCATAGTTTCGAGATGTCATATGGTGTCAAAATAGGCAAAAATAGAAAGATCGTTGAAAGTATGCGTGTAATATGTCAAAATGAATAGTCAAGATTATCATCAAGATGCAACAAATGACACATTTTACGGAATTTGGGAGAAAAAATAGAAATCATTGGAATTGTTAGGCTTAGCATGACCAAATTTGAATATAAATCTTGATTTTTATATAGTGATTTTGGTTTTTGTTTGCTTATTACTATTTTTGGAAATGAGAAAATTGAGCTCTAGAATTCCAAATTTGGGTGTATTTCTACGACATGACATGAGTAGGAGGTGGCGATGGAGGATGACAAGGTGGTGCATGCGGCAGGGTGTGACCACAGGTAATTTGATTGCATTGAATGTTTTCGATAGATTAGGTGCCATTTGGTCTTTTTTAATTTTTTGGGGTTGTTAATGCGTCATTCTTGTCCAAATTTACGTCATCGGGGAGGTTAGGACAAAATACAAGTGGGGTTTGGAGGGATTAAAATTTAATTTTGTCACTTTGTTAATTTTTGTGAGTCAAATTTAGGAAAGTTATGGTCACGTTTTGGCAGGTGTCATTGGCCCCTTTATAACATAAGGGCCGATGTAATCAGAGTGGGGATTAAATGTTGTCAGTAGCCAATGGCATAGGAAATTTTTTATGAAGGGTCGATGGCGTAGGAAATTTTATAGGTGTAAGCTGTAGATTTTGACTTTTAGTTACAAATTGATTATGCAAGATTATAATTCTTGTTTATTGTCATTTTGTGTGTAGGCACAACATTGGATCCTCTTGTAAAGGAGTTTAGATGTATCATGGCTCAAAGAATTGATTTCTGGACTAGCCCAAGTAGAGGTGACCGATTTAAAGGGTTCAGATTTGGGGGCATCATGTAGATGCCCAGGATACCATTGGATTTAGATGTGTTACATATGTTCTTAGCGGCATGTGAGATGAGATACATCACCTTTTGGTGATGGATGGGATATGAGACCATGGAGATGACATTGACCTTGAGGATATTCATGGGATTTTGGGGTTACCCATTAGAGGGACCCGTATGTATTATGATTTGAGCTCAGATGTTGTAGAGCGGAGATCCTTAGTCGTATTGGATAGTGGGAGTGGGACATACGATGAGAGTATGTTATGTGTTCGGCTTAGCACAATGCAGATACAGAGATTCTGGATATCCGAAAATTAGTTATGGGGGTTGTTGTGGCACATATAGTGTGCCACAAGGTAGATGGAGCCATCCCATTATTTTTTATTGTAGTATGTATAGATTTTTTAAATCATTGGGTGTTGTTTAGCTGGGGTACCACCATATAGGTATAATTGGTGCATGATTTGTACACGGTCAGGTGTAGAGGTTAGAGGGTTGTGGGACCCATTATATTATTGACCACTTAGATATATAAGAGGTTCCCGATATATAGGCTGATAGGGACACCATTAGAAATAGTGGCAGATGCCCCTAGAGTGCTTCAATGGGCACATGTGCCGACTGTGAGATCACTTAGATCATTCCACCACTAGCACATGTGGGTACGAATGATGTTACATGGCATCCTTACATAGGGAACTTGGATTAGTGGCCTAGTTGGCCCGGATAGAGTACTTAGAGGCCATGACTGAGGTGACAGGGCATTACGTGTCCTGGGTGGAGACCCATGTGGTGAACAAGGTCCCAATGTATTTTGGGTGACCAACACCTGTGGTGATATCATCATTGCCACCCTACCAACGTTGTCATGCTAGAGAGGCTGCAGGAGTGGAGGTGAGGGTACCAATATTATGACCACACATGATACAGACAATGAACACACATAGTCAGAGGTAACATAGGTGTGGTGGGGATGCTCAAGGCCCACCAAAGATCATAGATGTGAGTGGTTTAGAGGAGGGAACCGATGGAGGATCCACTGACATAAATTCATAGGTTGGGGGTGAAGAAATAGAATTTGATCAAGATATAATATTTTACACTTTCATCTTCCTTTTGATAGATCCTAAAGAGTTCCTCACTATGGTCTCTGATCCTACAGTAATCTTGGTACTTGTTTTAAAAATGGTTTCCATCTCTTCCCAAGTATGGATATATTTGGGGTTAGTCCCATGAACCATCTCATTGTTGTATCTTTTAAGGTTGGGGGAAACAACTTTAGTTTATGAGTGTTGGAGGTATAATATAGGTTTGGCAAAACACTTTGAATTCAAATTAAAATTGATCAGGATCTTCCGAGACTAAACCGTTAAATGTTGGTAAGATTGATGGGGATATATTTTTCATAGGGCCTTAGTGATTGGGATCCATTTCTATGGGATAAGTGAATTTCCTTCCTAGTATTGGATCACCATTTTCCCTTCCATTAGGATTTTCACTTCCTTGCTTTCGGCTCAATTTTCATTTCTCCACCCTTCACCCTTTCACCGAAAAGGGGGCATATAATCGGTATCATCTTATAATCCGTCTTAAGATACATCAAAATTAAGTGACACTCCTAATTCATTACTATCACAATTTACTCTGATCTCCTTCAAACATAGTTACAATTATTCTATACGATAGTCAATACTTGCTGCTATTTCAAATCTATTCCCCCAAATGAAATAATCTGGGTGCAAAAGAAAAACCTCTTCATGAGTAATATTCTAAATACATCTTATTCAATCAAATACTGTCACTCAAATCAATCAATCAATCAATACAATAGTCATAGTTACTATCACTCCCATATGACATAACTTGGGAAGCACATTACATCACCATCGCTGCCATGTGACCTAACTTGGAAGCCATCTAATACTATTCAAATCAAAACACCAATTATTGTAGGAGTGGGGGAATGAGACGTCACTAAATTTCCTATAATGCTCCTATGTGGGTTCTTCAATCAGGGAAAAATAGGTTACAATCGGAACTAACCAGGTAAAAACTCCGGTCCTTATCCATCTATAGTGGTTGGACCTTTTTGAGAAGCATCATGGATGGAGAGAAAAAATAACTCTCTCCCCAACACTCTTCCTCTAGTGGAAGGATGTAAAAATCCTCCAATTATCAACAAATCGGGTTGGGAATTAATCACTCCCTACCACCTCTTAGCTCTATCACCTTTGACAAACAATCCAACATCTCCAATGACATCACAAATATTTCTCTAAGTTTCTCCTTACAATAGTTTGGTATCTCCTATTACACCACGCGGGTCAAAATTATGATCCATGGTTCACCACACTACAAGTTTCTATATTCTATGTGCACTCTGCAATATGGCTTCTTTGAACTCTATATAGGTATGTTCCTTACTTCCTTTACACTACTTGAATTTCATTCAAATAATATTAACGGGGGGGGAATGTAAAAAAAAAATCACACACATATCACTATTTTATTATGTCTTCATTATGTTTTTATATGCATGAATATTAAGTAAGAAAAGTATTTACTAAGGACACTATCTCTTATACATCTACGTTTTTGATTGATTTTTATAGTAACTCTCTTCTACGTCTATCACTTATGTATTCACTTATGGTCAGGTCATAGGGATCCTTGTCTATTTGTCTTTTCATATTTTTTGTTATTTATCTCAGGACATTAGCACCCACTCTGGAAACTAGCGCCCAGGTGCTTGTGTCTATTCTGGGCACTTCTGTCCTATTTATTATTTTTACACATTTTGACATTTGTGGTCAGTATTTTCACTTTTCTTATCCTTATCCCATGTTGATAGTCATCCTTTTGTGTCACTAGTGTCTAAATTCAAACAAGAGACTCATATATATACACGACATACACACTATTATTCAAGCTAGCAATTCAAAAGGGCTATCACATCTACATACTATCACTACTATTAAAAGGGATTGTGTACACTACATAGGAAGGGGAAGTGTTGAATTCCATACCACACATTTGCATAAAAGCTAGCTATAGACCACTATCTTGTAATAATTTTCATGATGGAAACTTAAGGACATTATTTCACACACAAGCACATAGAACTACATGGAGTCTGAAATGTAGTGTAGAGCTTGGTACTAAGTTAACTCATCGGGTGACCACTGAGGTCAATTTAACTTCACATATTACATATACTGAGAAGGGGGTGAATTGGTCCTAAAATTAATTTTATTTCATTTACCAAACCATACATTCATCAATTATATTGTTCATACAACATTCACAACCATGTGTGCTTATTAAGATATGCAACCACAAGAGAAAGAAACAAAGTACTCAACACAAGAACACCATATGTAAGTGGAAAACCTCGTGGGGAAGAAAACCCACTAATTTTTTTCTTATATTACACAAAACAAAGTGATTTAGTGAAGCACCAACTTCACAAGGAGCACCAACCCCTAATTTAGTAGAGCACCAACCATACAAGGAGCACCAACCCCTAATTTAGTGAAGCACCCACTCTAAAAGGAGGAAAAAACCCACTAGGATGACCAAGAAAACCTCAAAAACCTGAAGATGATTTATCTTTGATAATTTTACTACCACAACTAATGAAAATCATAATTTCAGCTCACAAACCCTAGCTCACACACTAGGTCTTCAATCTCTCATAATCTTGCTTTTTCTTCACTTGTCAAATATCTAATCACATGCACACATGCTCTATAATATTTATAAACCTTTCATTCTATTCCTAAGCCTTCAAATCATGCTCTCATACTTATAAAATCCCTCTAGGTCACACTTCTTCCCTCCAAGAGCACTAGTTCAAAAATGAACCAAATAATCACTTAAATATGATTTTATTTCTTCCAACCCAAAGGAGTTTGGTACCTCATGATAATTTTGACCCATAAATCTCTATAAAATTCATTTACATTAATTACAATAGTTATATATGACCCAAGTAGGCTGACCTAGCTAAAAACACACTTTCCATGCACAAAAAACCACTAAAACACATGCATTGGGATGCCAAAATTCTCCTCATTCCAAAACCATGCTTATTAAAGCTACCATATTCATAAAACATGATTAATATATCATTTAAAATTCATACATGGTCACAAACAATAAAATTATTTCATTTACTGGGCCTAATTCACTTTGTAATTCTCAAAACAGTTGTTTCCTACACCCTTCAATGCCCTATAAACTTCATTTGAACACAAAATCACTTAAACATGAGAAAATAATTCCATGTAGCCACTTTATAGAAATTTCATAACCTAAAGAGAACTTCTAAGAATTTTATAAGCCATGAAACATCCATCTCTTCAAACCACAACTACTTTTTCCTTCACCAGATTAACCTACCAAAAATGATATTTCTAACGATTAGATCATAAAATAATTTTTGCATACATTAAAGAACTACAAATGGATTCATTGGATGAATAATCAATATTTATTAATATTACAGGTGATAAGAAATATCACCTAATCCATTCCATGCCTCAAACAACATCAAACTTTCACTAGAACACATATTGTCTTGAACTGCCAAAAATATTATTGTCCAAAGAATGATTTGGAAAACCTATCAAATGACCTTATAATGATAAAAGAATCATCTCAATGAAAATATATCTAACTCCTCTTTCCAAAAAAACTTTAATCACATTAATCCTCCACCTTTAGCTCAAGTTATGGCCATTTTACTAGACCATGCTATTTTAGACCCCAAAACTGCCCTTTGACTAGTCAACATGTTTGGACCTCAAAAACCATTTACCTACATGAAATTGTCCTATAAACTTCATGGAAACCCATTAAAAATCTCAATAATCATGCACCATCAATTTTTCATGCCACTTCTTTGGACCATCTTGTCATAAAACCTTCTTCTTCAAAAACTGTCATTTTTAGGTGGGGCCCACTCATCACCATGACCTAAACCATACATTTATGGAAATATAAGAGAGTAATATACAACATCCATTCATAAAATTTTATCAACCAATCAAAACTAGGTCACTATACTTCACTTTTTGCAAACTACTCCTAGCTAGGGTTTAACTAGGGTTTTAGACGACTTTATCTTCTTAACATTCATTCATAAACTCCTGACGATAAAAAAACCTCATTATTTTTAAAAACCTTATAAAATAACCTTAGAATAATCCTTTAAAGGCACAAGGTCCCATGTAATTCACACTATTCACAACGAGCATCTGAAGTTCAACTTCGAGCTCTATTTTCACTTGTTCTTAACCCTGTCTCACATAAACTGTCATAACTTGCAAAATTATCATCATGGAAACATAAAATTTTACTCAAAGGACTATAACACATCCCTATAACATATATAATCATCATAATGTCAATTTCATACCTCAATCTCTCAAGTCACTAAGATTTACATTTACTTGCATGTTTGTTCATCGTTGTAGAAGCTAGGGTCATATGAAATAATGTAATAACTGATCATAAAACCTCTTAAAATGACCCAAACATACATTATATGCTATGATACACCTGAATTCATGCTTACATGATCTCATATTACTCCAAACCACACTATCACACCTCCAAGCTATCATACCTAGTCCCAATGAGCACCTATAACATAGTGATCCACTATGACTGCATCATACCACTACTATGAGTGTCAAAACACCCTCAAAACCTATTATCCATCATGTCAACATGATTCCCAAGTATATAATAAGCTCCTACTATCATACAACATCACCTAGGCACTTGAATAGGCTTGCAAGAGCAAGTAATCCTCATTGAATCTCACTATACCAGAAAGTATACATCTGAAACACCATTTTAGAATCATATACATCATCATGAGACCCTAATCCAATATCCACTTTATCATTAATGTGGTTTTTCATCAATGACCACACCTATTAGGACCACATGCCAACATATTTCACACACAAGGACATAAAACTACATGGAGTCTGAAATGTAGTGCAATGCTTGGTACTAAGTTCACTCATCAGGTGACCACTAGGGTCAATTTGACTTCACATATTACATATATTTATTTAGATATAATGTGTTTGTGAGCTTGTGTAGATAGATAAGGTTTGTTTTGCAGGTTATAGATGTTATTACAACCCTAACAACAAATTTGGAGTGACAAAGCAGATATTGGGGCGAAGACCCTCAAACCCAAAAGAGATCAGATCATGAGTATTAATACAGACACTAGCACTTGGGTTCTCCTATCCTTCTATGGTCACTTCTATCCCACAGAGTATAGAGTCTCATAACTCTCTGCCAGCCACTGCGACATCATTTCCATCCATATTCAGCAAATACATAGTCCCGAGTACCTCCAGGTTGGACAGTAATAAGCCAAGTCATCTATCTCTCTTATTTTCCTAGAGTTTTATATTGTTTGAGTACGTAGCACTTGTATATTGTCGTATATTATCATTTATATATCACTTGTTGCATTAGTTACTCTACAATTATATTTAATTCAATTTATATTAAATCACCTCCCTACGGTCTCTGATCCTACAATAATCTTGGTAATTTTCCAAAAACATAGTTTCCATCTCTTCCCAAGCATGGATAAAGTTGGGGGATAATCCAATGAATGATTTCATTGTTGTATCTTTTAAGGTTGAGGGACACAACTTCAGTTTCTGAGAGTCAAAGGTATAATCATAGGTTTGGCACAACACTTTGAATTCAAATAAAAATTGATCGGATATTCCAAGACTAAACCCCTAAATGTTGGTAAGATTGAAAGGGGTATATTTTTCATAGGGAATTGGTCATTGGGATCCAATTCTATGGGATAAGTGAATGTCATTCATAATAGTGGATCACCATTTCCCCCTCCATTAGGATTTTGTACTCCATCCGCCATCCTCTCTGGTTTCTCAACTAGTTCCACCGATAAATTTTAAGAGGGATATTTGGGTTTATTCTTACAAATCTACCTCTATGATCTCTCTATATATGCATAAACTTATAACATGCTAAATAAAAATTCCCAAAATATAAGTGCTTAATTGATCATCTTGTTCCACATACTCCAAAAGCACATAAAAGGTACATGTTGTCACTATTTATATCTAAAAGAAAGAGTTATGGAAAAATAAATTCTAAATGGAAACTTACCTGATTCTCATAAAGCAAACAAGATAGTACCTTAACCTTTGATAACACCTTCAAAACTCCCCAAAACAATGCCAAAAAGTGATGAGCATCGTTGATACTCACACTTTAATCATTCAATGTTCTGTCAATATAAGGGTAATGTCCAAAGCTATTTGCAACAAAGAACACTTGGAAATATATTGAGCATGCAACTTAATCATTTGAGGAATTATTAACTGCTATCACTAAGAATCTATCCTAACTTATTAAAACTTGATGAAAGAAAAACATAGGAAAAATAATTTTAACTCTATAACTTTAAGGAACTAAAACATGCAGAAGTAAAATAACATTTTAAATGATTTAAACACAATAATGCTTGAAAATAAACAAACTAAAATAGATGAATATGAAATAAGCAACAATTCCCTTCACCTTGGGGAGGAGTTTCCCTTGTTCCTTCCCTCTGATTTGGTTACAACGTCTTACTCACGAAAACATAGTTGATTCCAGAATCATGCCCTTTTTATCAATGATTTTACAATGAACTTTCTTTTTTTTTTGTAAGAAAAATACCACACATATTCTATGATGATAATGCCTTATATATTAGGTGAAGTTAGTTCTTCTTCCAAGAGAACTTATTATTATAATTACATGCAAATGTTACATGAAGGAGTTAACTAAACAAATTTATATAAGAACAACAATATAACTGATAATTATTAAGTTGATGTGTAGTCATGCATGTAGATTGTTGGTCGAACTCATCGTATAGATGGAAGTGGATTTCTTGTAAACAACACTCAACTGAGAGTGACTTGTAATTTTTTCGGAGCTTGCAGTCGGTTGAAGAACAGAGGGAACCCATGAGTTGTTCCACATGTTCCATATAAAGTGACATGATGATAAAAACTCCCTTTTTTCCTATTATTTCTTTTATCACTTAGTGTGGGGTTTCGGGGAACTTGAGGTATGACATAAATGTTTTCTAAGTTCCCAAGGCAGGTTGACTTGGTTATGCGGTGAAGCGGAGGAACAACAAGAGAACAATGGCCACAAATCACACTCCTCGCATAATGGAGGGTTCAATCAAAATAAGCACTAGTTACTACCAGTTAGAATTTTAATGTAAAGACTAAAGCATATGTTAACTTTAAATGATATTTATATCTAAAGAGGTGGTTGACACCTAAACAGACCAAGTTTTTAGATGGAATTGACGTTTACTAGGTTGTTGGACACAAGTTGTGAAAATATTGTCTTGATCGGGTGAGTCTTGTGCTCCACTGTGTGAGTCTGCAGCTTAGTGTGAGTCCTACACTAAACTTACATGAGTCCTACACTTGACTATGCAATTTTTTCCATTCACATTTACTAGCACCAATATCAACTTATATCAATCAATTTAAGAAATCATATAAAAATAAAAGATAATAAAGATTTATGCACAAAACTTCTCTTTAAGTCAACAAAATTATTATTTACAATAAAGCTAATATTAGTTCAATACAAGGTAATAGTGGAAAAATTGGGGTTTAGAATGGGAATTCAAAAGAATCATCAATTATTTTTGTGATTTTTGATGCACGACAACATCTGTGTCATCCATGTGTTCGTCTAACAATTGGTGAGCCCCTGACCTTCCTTTCATATAATTCACCTTAATATTATATTGACATTAGAATTGTCTATATTTACATAGAATATTTATCTGCAAATGATAGTTGCAAAAGATGTTAGGATTGTGGAGCTGAATCACATCATAGTTAGCATGATTTACACCTTTCTGGTTTACTTTCGATGGCGCGCCTGTTAGGGTAACCGACATTAGTCAACATTAGGGTAACCTACACCAGTCAGATGTAACCAACACCGGTTACTGTGTGTAAAATTTTATATTTAACTTACGGGGATTTAATCTAGATTTTGTTTTAAAGCTGATTTAAAGGTTGTAAAAGCATTGCTAAGGTGCCCTAAGTTTGTCTAAGCTTATATAAGCTAGAAAACTAGGGTTAGAACAAAAGGAATAAGGAAAGAGAAGAATTGAGCTATCCTTGGTTGAAAGGATGAAGAAGAAGAAGAAGAAGAAAAGAAGAAAAGCAGAAGATGCATGAAGATAGGAACTTTCATAGAGAGAAGCTGAACAGAAGGAAAGTGCAGGTACACTATTGGTGAGAAGATGGTATTATCTTCTACTGTATTTCCTTTGTATTATTTAGTCTCATGTAATGGATTGCATAGTATGCAAAGCACTTAGTATTTCTTCTTGTTAGATCCATAGGTTGTTGTGAGATCTTGTTATTGCTCATTCTTATAGATACACATGTTGTGAGATCTTGTATTACAGATCCATGAGATCATGATGTATTATTGATCCATAGGAATCTAGTATTATAGAGGAAGTTGTCTTCATGTTTGCACAGGTTGATGCAGTGATGGAGGAGAGACTTACTTCTTGGTGCATGGTTACGTTTGCATATTGGTAGACCCTTCTAGAGGTCTTGTTTACAAGATTCATAGTACAGTGAGAGATTGGTTGCACAGTGACAGATGCAAGGTAGCTTCATGTATGTGAGATCTGGTGGTGTTTCAAAGCCACAATTGTAGTGCACTTAGGTAGATTTAGTTAGAGATCTAGGAGGAGAAACAAGTGGTGGTATGGAGGCATGGTTTAGTGTACTCAAGCATCCGGTTGAGATCTGGGAGGAAGAGATACTCTTGTAGAGATACATGTACTCTTGTGCAGAAGAGTTGGTTTGTAATATCTTGTTATATTATATATATGAGATCTCTATCTTTGGTAGACGTAGCCCACATTTGGGTGAACCATGGTACATGTTGTGTTATGTGTGTGTACTTTTGTGTGATTTGTATTATTCTTGTTTATACTTCCACTGCTGTAGATTTTGTGGGGATTGTTAGAACCGTATTTGCATGTTTTGGATTTGATATTCTATAGTTGAAAATGTTTCTACATAGACCCATCCCCAACAAAAGAATATAATAATTTCCGTGAGTTGGCAAAGAAGTTTTGGAGAAGGCGGGGATATGCCCTGACTATATTCATGCGACCGTTTATATATAATGAGGAAATTTTTAGGTATAGCCATTTAACAACGAAACTTAAATGGTCCAAGTTTGACAATAACAATTTTACCTTCGTTTTAGAGTTAGTTGACCTTTTTATTTAGTGTATCTTAAGATATATAAACATAAAAAAAAGTTAAATGTTTTTATGTGGAAAATGTTGATAGCTAATAGTTATTGATATTGAAGTTTATATTTTTGAATTATCACATAATCACGATGAAGACACTGTCTAAAAAGGAGTGAACATTGTTGGGACTGACACACGCCAAAAAATTGGGTGGTAGTTATTATGTTTTTGTGGTCATTCATGTACGATAACATTTGTGTTGTCCATATGCCCATCTAAGTAGAGTTGGTGTGCCCTTGTATGAGTGTGCTGCTTAAAAACCTGACGTGGCCAAGAAAGTGTAGGAAGAAATAGAATATGTTGTGGGAAGAGAATGAGCAGTGACAAAGGGTGATTTGGTAAGTATGGAATATTTGCAATGTGTGGTGAAAGAAACAATGAAATTATATTTGGCACCGCATGAATCAACACAAGCTTGCACTCTTAATGGATACTTCATATTTGAGAGAACCATGATTCTTGTCAATGCATGGGTGATAGAAAGAGATCCAACCGTTTGGGATGATCCACTAACATTCAAGCTAGAGATATTTGTGGGTAGAAATGTAGACATACATATAGGAAAAGAGTGTTTGGTTATGATTCCATTTTGAGTGGGCAAGAGAGGATGTTGAGGGACTAGCATGGAAGTTGTGTTGGATCAAATGAGGAACTAATTCCAATAGAGTGTTGACAAAGAATTGGATTGAACACCTTGGATCCTCGTAAATAAAAATTGATCTTTGTGTTTTTCCTATGTGGAGGCTAACCACATGCTCTTGAATTAAAAAATATATATTTTCATCCTATTTGCACCCTTGAAAACAAGTTAAAGAAGTTTGAATCCTAAATCCCGTAGGGATGGGGTATGTAAAGTGGAAAATTATTTGTGCTAAAAGTTTCCACAAAACAAATCCATTCTCGGTTCACCTTTTCTTTTATATCCCATGTGCATCACGAAATCGAAGAGGATATCTTGATTTCCTAGTTATGTTCTAAACCAATCCAAAGGCTAGACCCCACCACATGGATTTCCATCATTCATAGACAAACATATTGAAGCCTCGGTCGTATGTCAAACCTTTGTGGACATTTGAGCACATAATATAGTAATGGGAAATAATAGGTAATGATGACATGTAACAAATGAATGGATGATATGTACATCAAATGAATTAAATCTTGATGAAAAGTTTTGCTCGTCATTATTACTTCATGATATAGTTATCCACTCACCCCTTTGTAATAACATTATAATTTAGAAACACTTTCACGTAAAAATTCAGAAAATTAGGTGGTATGCTTAGTATATATATTTAATTATATTAAACCTATTATTTGTGAGGATTATTGTTTTATCCAATTATTAATAGGATTTGGTTTTTATTATCAAGTTTTAGTATTTGTGATTAATATTTTAAAACCACTCAGATATTATGATTAGAACTTATTTAATTTTAGCCTATAATTGAATGAAAATTATAATGAGGTTGAACTTATAACTTAAAAAAACATTTAGGGATTTCAATGGATGATATGTCCTTTAATTTGTTAGTGCTCACATTATTATTATGTAATTTTATTTGAGAAGTATTTTGTCTTCACGAAATAGTAAATAGGTGGTCTTCAAAGGATATGCATTTAATTATATTGACTTTATTTGTGAGCATTAATTGTTAGTGATAGATTTGACATTTACAATTTGTTATATGTTTAAGTCCACTCAAATATTTAAGAGGTTGTTATAAGAGGATTCCCACATGAATCATATATTTGTACGCTTATGACAATGGTTGAGGTTTCATTATTGTATCTCAAATGCCATAACAAATTTTTGGTACTATGAAATTTTTCCTTTAATTTGTTCCTGCACAATTTTCATCTCATGCTTTAGTTCTGGATTCAAATGTCTTTGAAACGTATTTGTTGACGCGTCAGCTCTGTGACAGCTATCATTCTGCCAACATTTTCAACGAATGAATCTTTGAAAATCCTGCTATAGGGCTATTTCTGTTAGAACCAGTGGTCATCCATCGATTCATGTGCACCCACGTAGTTTTATTCTTCAGATCAAGAAATAGGGAATTCATCACTGTTATGTTCATCTATAGATCACATGCATTAACTCGAGCATTGAATTCATTGTAAGTAGACCGACTGTCTTCCTCATCACGAGATCCGCTATTCATGGTACAACGACGTGGATTCTTTCATGCTAGTGACTCCATTATAAGTCTGCATGATTTTATAGCTATATCGATCCATATTTAGGTTAGTCTTATAAATGTAATGTTTTTTTAGGTTGGTCACATCCTTAGTGTGAGTTTATACACAATTAGTCTATAGTGTCAATGTAGTTTAGTTTGTTGTAATTAACAATAAGTCAATTGACAAAAGGTATTGTAATAGTGTGATTATCAATTTTTAAATTCTTAAATTGATTCCTTTTATTGTTATGTACATTGTAAGTCTATTATGTCTTTATTACATCTTACAAAGTTTGTCTCCTCAAATAGTTCATTGTGAAAATCAATGTCACATTTATTGATGTGTGTCAAAGTCATTTTGTATTGTAAGAGAGTCAAACAATCCTTGTAAGTGTGTCACTATCAATTTTTCGTCATTGTAGTGTCCTTGTCAAAAAATCGTCAAAAGTATCAAAAAATGAGTCATTGTTATTAAAATCCATCATTTTGTCAATCAAAATTTAATGAGAAATGATAAAAAATTTCCTTAAGGACGCATTTTCGGTGTTACCCGACATCCAAATTTTGGAAAGGATAAAATGAAAATAATTGTATTTCTAATGAAGTTTTTAAAGGTTGCAAAGAAGGAAAACGTTCTTGGCTTCCGGGGCTCCGCCTCTTCACCCCGCTCTATATAGCAATAGGCACCTAGGGTGCTGCCCTGGGACAAGCAAGGGGCACTACCCCTTGACCCTGTTAGGGGTTGCCTCCCTAGACCCGCACTTTGGAATTTCATAACCAAAGTGAAAATTAGTGGGGAAGCCACATCAATAGAAGACGATGAAAATTTGAGCTTCAAATTTCATTCAGTTGAGTATGTGTCTCATCACATTGGAGGATGAAGGCATAGGAAGTTGGAGGTCGAACGACTACCTCTCGTCAGTTGACGATGATAAGGTTGCACAATGAGGTTGTGGCATGTTTTATAATTCAGGATTTGATTTCCAGAGTGTGCAGTTTGTTTGAGTTGTGTGTAGTGTGCTTCATTTCAATGTTCTTTTCTTATGTGGATTGTTGAATAAATGGAAATTTCACATTGTGGGGGAATATGAACCAATATTCCATTTCCATTTTGTTGAAGTCAATGAGATGAAAAATGATTCCTATATAATCTCCTGAAGGAAAAATATAGTGGATAGATGAAAGCACAAGGAAAAGTGATGCATAACCGACTCACTCTCAAACCACTCCCAGTGTTAGAAATATTCAAAACTCAAACCTATGCCTATTAGGCTTTCAAACTAGCTCTTTTCTCTCATACACAAAACCTCTAAACCATAAGATTTCTTGATCATTCACCTTATTTCATTAAACCAATAACTTCATAATATCCTTAGACCCATTACTATGCCAATTCAACCATTAAAATGAATCAAACCAACCCAAAATATTAAATGTCTTACCTTTTTGTAAAATTGCCTTCTTAGGCTTCTTGAGCAAGTGCACTTGGTGATTTCATGGTTGGAATGATTTCCCAACACAAAAAAAAATCAATTCTCAATACCCTATTATCCCTTTAAGGCGTGTGTCAAATTTTGAGTCTCAAAACTTTGATTAAGACCTCCTTTCCCGCACTTCCTCCTTTCTAGCTTCTCAAGACTCTACCAATCCTACCTAAAGGGTTTTCACACTTAAATTGTGTTCTAATGAATCATCCATCAAACAAATCCCCATTCAAGATAACCATTTAGCTCTTGTTCTTATATACAAATTTTCAACATGACCTTCTTTGAAAAATTTCTTCCAAACCCTCCTTTCAAGATGTCAAATTAGGCCTTCCTTAACAATGACTTGACTTTGTGATCTAAACTGTCAAGGATTATGGAAAATATCTAATGGCTTGGGTCTTATAAATTTCAAAATAGTAAGGAGGTATGTGTCAGTATCATAATTTCAAAATTTCACTCCTTGACTCAACTTTATTGACTCTATCATGTGGTTTTGACCTCTTACCTAGGAAAATATCTATATTACAGTCTTCTTTGACACCAAGTATTATAAGAAAATAAAATGAATGAAATAATTTACCCATCAAGTTTTTCAATTTATGTTTTCTAGGGGATTTTAGAGCATACCTTATGATTTTTAACCTTTGTCTCCATTGAAAACCTTTTATGGTTGTTGATCAACACGTTATTGGTTCACAAATCCACACCAATGGGTTTGTATTTAAGATTGTCATGTTTTTTTCTAATCAAAAATTTAAACCTTCTTATCACTATATTATATCAATTGAATACTTCCCCAAACATCCTTCAAGATTTCAGAGTTCCTCTCACTCTTTAACTCCCTTAACCACTCCTTTTCTCTAAAACCCTAAGGAGGATTTCTCGCATACCTGAGTAGAGATATTTTGCAATAAAAAAACTAAACTTCCCTTTCAAAATCTGAAACTTTTCCTATAATTTTTTCCCCCTTCTTTCACGAATAATCCTTAGCATTGAGACTCTTCCCTTCAACTAATTGCATGTAAGAGAAAAAACACCCCACTCCACCCTATTAAACAATGATTTACTCAATTGTTAGGGTTTCTAACGCAAATAAGGTTCTTTAATTCACTATATAGATTCTAGAAGGTTTAAATAAGGTTTAAATACTCTATCTAACCTCTCCAAATTTAGAATCCAAGTCTCTATACTTCAAACTTCGAAGATGGTCAAAATTTGCACTACTTTCTCATGAGAAGCAAGGGAATTCTTGGTTAATAAAAACTCACCCAAAGAGGTTACCTTCAAGTAGTCTTGTAAGTTCTCTGTTAGAAGATAAAGGGCCTATAGGTGAACACAAATTATCTCTTTGTTAACCTTTCAAACCTTTTTGATAAACACTTATACCCATGGTTATCACTTTTTCTTGATGGAACTTCACATTGGCTGTCACAACTTTGTAAACAATATTCAAGCTTATTTACACACGAAAAGTTATAAAATATCATTGTCATAAATAAAAATACATAGAATAATTTTTATTACCATGAATAAACCTCACCTAAATAGCATGCATAGGTTCATTAACCGAAAAAATTCTCAATAAAAATTATATTTCGGTCACAAAGTGTGTACACACCAATTTTCTTCCTTCAAACTCTCTTAAAGATATTTTTCCATTGCATGACCATTCAAATGATGGTTTAAAATAGTTACATTCATTCTTAAATAATCTCTCCAAACCTTCCTAACCTAATCTTGCCTCTATGAACCTTCTATTACATGTTTTTTTCCTTTTATTATAACATTATAAGACTCCACCTAGCCTATAATCATAAGGCCTAAGAACTAGATCACAACCTTGCTCTTATTAGGACTTCTAGAATTCATTATGTATTCTCCCAACCTCATTACATGCTTTTAGGCTCCACGATTACATCTAAACCTCAATTACAAGCCAAAATTGCCCTCTAGATTCAAATTGATAGTTTTGGAGGGAAACAAACAAATTCAAATTTATGAAGGTCTTATACAAAACAAACATACCTAGTAGACCCTAGATGACCCCCTAAACCTATAACCACATTGAGAAATCCAAATTGATTTTGTTAACCATATGTGTAAGCTAGGAGTGATGTGTAGAAACTAATCACACACTTGAGTACATTTCTAGGTCATAATCACATACCACTATTCATATGATTCGTAAGCAAGAAAAGTAGTAATTAACATCTATCTTTGGCCTCTTTGCTTTCTTTCTTACTTTCTTTGTGGTCTTGCACACCTCATTTCCTAGTATGACTTTCGTTGCTTTATATTTCATGGCTTTGGACATCGTGCCTAGCCAGGACACCGCCGCCTGGCGCTCTTGTCCCCTCTGGGCACCCCAACCTCTTTGTATCTTACTCGCCCCTTTTGGGCCTCTTTTATCTTTTGGAAATCTTGTTTTCTTGGTGGTAAGCCTTTTAGATGTTAATTATGAAATTCAAACAATGAAATCATATAAATACAAAGATATGTGACCATAATAAAGGACCAAACTCTAAGCATCTATTACTATCACCTAAGGTTGTATCTAAAGGCTCTCAAGAGCATCAAAGCATCCATCTAGTTTCATTCAAATAATAATAATAATAAGTTTTACAGTCCACGACAAGGTCTACAATACATTTTTACTACCTCGCATACACGGGAGGAAACTAACTCATAGGAGGGGAAGTATATACATTTTGAACATCCACACATCTATTTAAACATCAAGGCCAACTCAAGGGACTAAATCTAGTTATTACTTGTTATTCGATGCATTTTTACATTGCTAAATCTAGATCCACCTAGGGCATTTACAATTATACACAATTATACATTCAAGCACACATAACTACATGTAGTCTAAGATGTAGTAAAACACTCAATCATAAGTTCACTCTGTCAGGTAACTTCCGAGGTTAGTCTGACTCCCCATTTGCATCTTTTTATTTTTAGGATTTGATGTGTTTTGGGGTTTTGCAGGAGATCATTTGTTTTGTAGGTTACAAGAGAATTTTGTAGACATCCAACAAAATTCAGGTGATCAACATCGAAGGCTAGCGACACTCCTATGAAACAACAAAAATCATTTTCTATTGTTCTACATAGTCACAGTGCCTACTGAAGGTCTCTATTGCCTAGGCTCCCTTGACCTAGTCCAAGCGCTTTAGTCCCAACATATTCGATAGTTCTATAATTTTCTGGGCTCGGTTGCGATAGTTTGTCCTCCTCTTCCATCATTTTTCTATCTCGGCACACCTCAGATTTATTACGAAATCATCTAAGTCTCTTATTCCCTCTCTTTCACCTAGGGTTTCATATTTCTCTATTTTATTTCTTAGGTCATATCTATATTTTATTGTTTATCATTGCATTGTGACTCTATAATTAGGATTTCACAAAAATATCTATATAATTTTTAAATCATGATGCTCCTGCAACATACTCCTAAAGGAAAAGAAAAATTTCCCCATACTTTGTGTTAGCCACCTTCTTCTTTCTTTTCTTCTTTGTTTCGATTGAATATGATCCTCTGCAAGTATCTCTTGACTGCATAACATCCATGTTTCATCCTTATCATTTGTCCTTTTTCTTCCACAGAATGGTTCTTCTTTGAAATTATCAAATTCTTGGTGAAAATGATGCTCTTAGGAGTGTATGTTCTATTTTCAAATTGATGCTTGAGTATATATGCTTGATTCAAGGTTATATTTTTTGGCTTCTCATTCTTCATGAATGAAAAACTAACCTTTTCAACTTCCTTTTGTCCTTTTTGAGTTATCTCATCTTTACATTTTGAAAACATCAAATTTTACTTGAAAGGATCACCCTGTCTTAACTATGTCTTCTCTTCCTTGGTTATAAATATTATGTACTCATCATTTAGAGAAAGATAGGATTGAGAAAACTAATCTGCATTACCTTTCTTAATCTTCGTTTGCATCCTATACTAGTTTCCTTCTTGTTTTTCTCTTTGTTAGCTTCTTGGTATGTGTTTCTCCCACTTTCTTGACTATTTTCTTCTCTTACAAAGTTTGATTGTTGCATGTCTTTTTCACACTCTAAATTTTGTACTTGTTTGTTCACCACTTGTGCTCCTAAGAGCTCTTCTTGGTCTTTACCTTTCTTGATATCTCCAAATCCTTCTTTTATTTCATCTTCCTTGCTCACTTTCTCTTGCAAGTTATCTTCATTTTTCCATGTCCTCTCTAACTTCTTCATGCTTCTTGTCCAATGGTTCACACCTTCATTCATTACATTTGTACCTACAAAATTAAATCTCAAAACAATGTTAGATTTAAAAACAAGAGGCTTGCATGCCTCACCTACCTTCCTTGTGTTTTATTTTTCCTTTCCTCTAATTATAGCTTCTTCACACAACATTTTCTCCCTATATTCCTTTATCTTGCTTTGTTTATCACCTCTCTCAATTTCAACAACTAATTTTTCTTTCACTAGATCTTCTTGTTGGTCTACAAGCACTTTAGCATGTGCTTCTCTTTTCTTTCTATCATCTCTTTCTTGCTTCACTTCACCATCTTCATCTTGCTTGTCTTCTTCTTGTCTTGAAACCATCTTAATCTCTCCACATACCCGATGTTCATCATCACCAAATCCTTTGATAAAATCAATTTTATAAGGCTTAACAACCTTGAATAGTGTCTTTTACATGCTTATCTAGTCTCTGTCAAGAATCTCTTAGTTGTCATCATCATAACTAGCCTTGTTTGTGCTTCTTGTTCACCTTTAATAGGAAAAAGTGTATTCCTTCCTCCATTTGCTATAATAGTGTAGGTATTCTTCTTCCCATCATGTGTTTCTTTCCTATCATACTGCCATGGTCTTCCCTACAAAACATGACAAACATCCATAGGAGACAAATCACACAACACTTTGTCTCTATATCTCCCAATATGAAACTCTACCTAACATTGTTCCCTAACCAATATATTATGTCCTTTTTGCATCCAAGATACCTGATATGGGTTAGGGTGCATTGTAGTTTTTATTCTTAGCTTTTCTACCATTTCAAAAGAAACAATATTCTTATTACTTCCACTATCAATAATCATGTTACAACATTTACCCTTAGCTTTACATGTAGTTATGAACAAACATCTTCTTTTAGTTACATCATTCACCACCTTACATGGTTTCAAAAGAACTCTTATGTATAAAATAGAATTATTTGTGTCTTGAAGAATCTGATCAACACCTTTGTCATACTCTCTCATCATTGCATCCATCCCATATAACTCATATGCCAAATGTGTCCTGCATAACTCGACATTTGTAGTACTTTCCTGTAAACTGCACTCTGTTACTTGTCCCATTCCTCTGCATATAACTCATCTTAGCTCTCATTCTTCTATGAGTTTCTTTCATACCTTCCAACCTTCTCAACACAACTTCCATCATCCTTTCCATCTTCTCTTCCCAAGATGTTCTTCTCTCTTCTCTTGCACCATTTTACTTTCTTCCTACAATTGTTGTTTAAAACAATTTGTTCCTCTTTTCAATAATATATTTCATGCTTTGATACCAAATGATGCAAAAATCCTCCTCACTCTCAAACCACTCCCAATGTTAGAAATATTCAAAACTCAAACCTATGCCTATTAGGCTTTCAAACTAACTCTTTGCTCTCATACACAAACCTCTAAACCATGCAATTTATTGACCATTCACCTTATTGAATTAAACCAATCACTTCATCATGTACTTATACCCTTTACTATGCCAATTCAACCATTTAAATGAATCAAACAAACCCAAAAGATTAAATGTCTTACCTTTTTGTAAAATTACCTTCTCAAGCTTCTTAAGCAAGTGCACTTGGTGATTCCATGGTTGGAATGATCTGTATATTCCCAACAAAAAATAAAAACACTTCTCAATACCCTTTTATAACTTTAAGGTGTGTGTCAAATTTTGAGTCTCAAAACTTTGATTAAGAACTCCTTTCTCTCACTTCCTCCTTTCTAGCTTCTCAAGACTATACCACCCTTCCTATAGGTTTTTCACACTTAAATTTTGTTCTAATCTCTCAAATGTAAAACAAATACCCATTCAAGATACTCATTTATCTCTTTTTATTATATACAAAGTTTCAACATGACCTTCTTTGAAAAACTTCTTCCAAAACCTCCTTCCAAGTTGTCAAATTAGGCCTTCCTTAACAATGACTTGATTATGATCTAAACTTGTCAAGGATTATGGAAAATATGTGATGCATTGGGTCTTATAACTTTCAAAATATTAAGGAGGGAGGTGCAAAAATCATAATTTCAAATTTTCACTCCTTGGATAAACTTTCTTGGCTCTATCTTGTGGTTTTGACCTCTTGCCTAGGAAAATTTGTATATTACAGACCTTCTTTGACACCAAATATTGGAATAAAATCAAATTAATTAAGTACTTTACCCCTCAAGTATTTAAAATTATGTTTTCTATGGAATTTCATAGCATACCTTATGAGTTTCAACCTTTTTCTCCATTGAAAACCTTTTATGGATCTTGATCAACACGTTCTCGGTTCACACATCCACACCTACATGTTTGTATTTGAGACTGTCACATTTTTCTTCTAACCAGGAGGGATTCAAACCTTTTTATCACTATATTATATCAAGTTAAGAATTCCCAAACATCCTTCAAGATTTCAGAGTTCCTCCCACTCTTTAACTCCCTCAACCACTCCTTTTCTCTAAAACCCTAAGGAGGGTTTCTCGCAGAACCGAGTAGATCTAGATTTTGCAATAAAAATACTAAGTTTCCCTTTCACAAGTTGAAAATTTTCCTAGAAGTATGTTTTCCTTCTTACATGAATAAACCTTAGCATTGATACTTTTCCCTTCAACTAATTGCATGTAAGAGACAAAAACACCATGTTCTTCCCTCTAGAATGATTTTCTCAGTTCTTAGGGTTTCTAACCCAAATAAGGTTCTTTAATTCACTATATAGATTCTAGAATGTTTAACTAAGGTTCAAATACTCTATCAAACTTCTCCAAATTCACAATCCTAGTCTCTATACTCCAAACTTAGAATATGGTCAAAAGGTGCACTACTTTGTCCTCAGAAGTAGGGAAATTCTTAGTTAGTAAAAACTCACCCAAAGAGTTTACCTTCAACTAGTCTTGTAAGTTCTATGTTAGAAGATAAATTTCCTATAGGTGAACATAAATTATCTCTTTGTTAACCTTTCCAACCTTCTTGATAAGCACTTACACCCATGGTTATCACTTGTTCTCGATGGAACTTCACATTGACTCTCACAACTTTGTAAACAATATTCAAGCTTATTTACAAACACAACGTTATAAAATCTCAGTCATCAATACAAATACATAGAATAAAGTTTCTTACCATGAATAAAAATAACCTAAATAGCATGCACAAATTCATTAACCAACAAAATGCTCAACAACACTTATATTCCTGTCATAGAGTGTGTACACACCAATTTTCTTCCTTAAAACTCTCTTGGAGATACTTTTCCATTACTTGACCATTCGAATGATGGTTTAAAATAGTTACATACATGTTTAATCAAGCTCTCTAAACCTTCCTAACCAAATCTTTCCTCTATGACCCTTCATATTACATGTTTTTGCCTTTTATTATAACATTATAAGACTCCACCTAGTCTAGAATCCTAGGACCTAAGAACTAGATCACAACCTTGCTCTTATTAGGACTCCTATACTTCATTATGTCTTCCCCCAACCTCATTACATGCTTTTAGGATCCAAGATTACATCTAGACCCTAATTACAAGTCAAAATTACCTTCTAGATTCAAATTGATAATTTTGGAGGGAAATTGGAAAACTCAAATTTATGAAGGTCTTATACAAAAAAAAATACAGGTCTAGTAGACCCTAAATGAACCCCTAAACCTATAAGCACACTGAGAAAGAAAAAATTGCGGTTGTTAACCATATGTTCAAGCTGAGAGTGATGCTCCTACATCAAAAAACAACATCATGATATTTGGGTTGTTGGTTGTCCTATAAATCCATTTGTATGTGTAGGTTATTGGTTGTCCTTGAAAAACCATCCTTGTTGAGGTTATTGAAATTCCTAAAAATCCATCCTTATTGGTTTGTGGTTTTCTGGTAAAATCATCCTTGGAGGTTGTTGGTTGTTCTGAAAAATCATACACATCATAAGCATGCAGAGGTGGAAAGTTGTGAAGGAAGTGTAATTGTTTTTCTCCCATGTTCACACTAGGGGGGATGCTAGGAATACTTTGGTTAGTGTTCACATTATTACTTGTGTAAGTTATATGATTTTGTAATAACATGAGGATTACTTACGTAAATAGTAAATGGGTGGTTAATATATAGGTTTATGTATATTAAACCTATTATTTGTGAGAGTTGTTAGTTGTTATATACATGATTAATAATGGTTTAAACCACTTATATATTTAGGGAGATTTTTATAGAAAGTTTCCTAATTTATAGGAAACATTCTCCCAATATATTTGTAACCTATGATTATGAATGTAATATGAAGCATATTATTATTTTTGCTTTAATTTTGTAGACCTAACCAAATTACATGTTATAGGTTAGTTCTTTAACTTACTAGCACGTGAAAATGCAAAATGTATCAAGATAAAGATGGTGTATTTAGAAAAAATATGAGATGTATCCTTTCAATTTTTTAATTATTTTCTTACATATACCACTATACAAACTTGCATTGCATCATCTTCAAGTAGGGGTTAAATTTGAATTGATTACAATTATTCGAATACAAACATCTAAAACAAAGTTGAATTAAACACCTGAGAACTAGACAACCAAAGGGATTAGAGATACTGCCAAAATGGCCCAACTAGAAAATGATTAGATAAAGCACATGTGTCATCTATTTATACAATGATAGAACATTTCAGGAGTAGAAATTGAGGGAAATGTAGAATGTGGAGAACGAATGCACATATCACTTCAATGGCTCCACCATGGATTAAATGAAAATCAACACCAATTAGAAGTTTACAAAAGTTGGACAAGGGCCTCAATTACATTCCTTAAGAAGCACACAACACCCATGTACACATATAGGAGAAAGCTAGAGAAATGAGATAACAAAATGATGGCAAAGACTGAAAAATTTTGTCATCAAAATATTACAAATTTTACAACCATTTTCTCAAAAACTAAAACCAACATATAGCCCTCTTCATAAGCATTCCAATGGTACTGGTCCTTCCTTGATTAGATCTTTGTGTTAAAAGTTATGAGAAAAAAGTTGAGCCTCTGGTCATTTTGATGGAGTCTCCAAGGTTGACGTCTCAAGCCAAATTTTGCACTAGAAGAACACATCAAAAATTTAACCCAGTGCCATGTATACTATAGCGGTTCACCAAGTTCTTCCGGCTAAGTGTATGGAAATGGGAATCAAAAGTGGCCACATTTTTCTTGAAATCAAGAAAAATGAACTTTAACTAATAATTTGGCATACATATGCTCAAAATTTGACAATATGATAAAATAAGAATCATAGTGCGCGGAATCTATTTTTAAACTAATAATATTTTTTTAAAATGGTGGAGATTAAGATTGTCAAATGTGGAACACAAACAAATTGTTCCCCTTTTATGTCAAAAAATATAACATAGTGTTATGTGTGTGCCCCCCATTTTTTGACTTTTGTAAACTATTTTACAAATCCCTTTAGTAGAAAGTTAACTAAGACCATGTATGAGGTCCCACTAATTTTTCATCTTTTTGGATGAATATATAATATTTTTACTAATTTTAAAGGTGAACACATCTCGAAAATGAAATATTTTTGTGTACACCCCCTAATTTTGAGAAAAATAGTCAAAAATCACAAATTATATATAAAAAAGTATACATGTGTTTTGGAAAGAAAAGAAGACATAAGTAAAAGAAATTAAGGATAAGAGTCCTAAACTAATTGGATTTTAGAAAGAAATATATTGTCACTAATTTAAAACAAAGCTTAATGTCATAGTCATGTTTTTTAATATTATTTTATAACACATGAAAAATTGGGGCGTACACTTGAGATTGTTATATTTTTATGCAAAATACATATTTATTCACATATTACACACCCTAAACCTTAGGCTTAGATATCCAAGCCAAAGGGTGGGTGGTTTCCAAGCCAAATAAAACAAAATGTGCTCACGTTATAATGCGCTCGTGTTTTTATTTTCGTAGTGGAAATATAAATTTACTTAGTAAAAACATGCTTGCGTTATCAACATCATAATGTGAGCATACTATGGCTTGGAAAATCTAAGCCATAATGTGAGTGCGTTATAATGTGCTCATTTTATTGCATGGTCGTGTTATAACACGATCGAACCATAACATGCTTGCATTATATGCAAAATGGCCAAAAAAATATTTTGGCCACTTTTGGGTGCCCCATATCCATGCACATGCCTTACCCTATGCCATTTTTTCATTAGTGACCCTCTTGATTTCTGCCTGAACTGAAACCATGTTCCCCTCATATTGGTCTCGAGTTCTCATGTTCACAAGGTCTCCTTCTACCTTTGAATATCAATCTTCTTGAGTGTTTACACGACATGTGATTGGTCCATGTGGGCTTGTCACTAATTCTCAATATTTTTGGGTCTCATCAAGATCTCAAAATCCCGGGCCTTTATTTGCTTCTCCATATTGAGACTTCGAACCTCAGAGACCATGGATTGTCATCATTGGTCCACATGGACTAATCAAAACATTCCATGATCTTGGGCCTTCTTCACTTCTCGAGCTTAGATTTCCTAACCCTGTGACCTTTAACTCACCCCTCATGCCTTATCCATTTTTTGAACTTGGGAAAAAGGGTTAAACCTTGGAGCCTATACTCCACTTTAACAAAGGGGACAATTTTGCTTATAAACTAGGTTGGGTCCACCATCCTTGCGAATATGAGACTAATATCGTAGTGAAAACCACAAGTGGCCACCATGTGTCCCTTATTGCTTTCTAATAAAATTTGATGGCCAAGATCCTTAAGGAAGTCAAAAACTTGAATGTATTTTTCCCGTCATTGAGCCCAAAACACATGATTTTCAACAATTGTTTCCCATTTGACTTGTGTAGACCTAATGTTGATTTATGCAAGTATTTTTGATAAGTTATGAGATGAATTGGTTTCTAAAATGCATCAATGATCATGACCAAATGCTAAATTTTAACTTTAAGGCCCCAAAATGAGGATAACAATATTGGGTGCCGACATATGCTTTACACCCAATGTTCAACATCGCTTAATGTTGCAGGTGGTAATCTATAGAGGAGAGTGTCGAGATCGGTGAGAGATGCACTAAGCAATATTTTGATGTCTGCGTAGGGAAAATTCAATGAGTCAAGGTTGAAATTATTCAATTCGAGGCAATATGTATTTAGTTGATCAATGGTGTCGACCAAAAAATCCTTGTATTTCTTAAGCACTAATTGTTGGTTTGTATCATTGTTTCCTTCTCTTAGATTGTCGATGACATCAAGGGCATTCTCAACTTCGTCCATGGCCACCACTACTATAATATCAACTAGATATTTAGGATTTGCGATGGACATTCCAAGGTATGAAGAAAATTTTGAAGCACACGTGTCCGGATAGTGCTTTCAACGGTGCAAATGTTTGATTTGGATGAGAACACGTGGCAACCCCTCCTTCCCATTTACGTAACAAACAAACAAGGTTAGGGGGAAGGACCCCATAGTTTAACATGCACCAAAACATGTACATTTGGTTTCACCATAGGTTGCTAAAAATGTACCAATAGTTATTTACTTTTTGATTAATGACACTTTTTAAGAGCTAATTACAATGTGACATATTGGGCACTCGGTCATTGGTCTCTCTTTAAAATTCTTTAGACCAATTTTATTCATACTAAATCAATTCAAAAACTACTTTTCCCTCCAAATAAACATGTGAAATGAAAATATTAACATGACACAACCCCTACATATATCTATGCACCCCTAAAATTAAAGTGCAAGGCTATAATGTCCTCTCCCTTAAATTCATTTAGAATCACTTACCAAACCAAGTGTGGATCTACTTTGAATGTTGTCACAATTACCACGACTCGTCTCACTAGAACAACTCCTTTGGTCATTAACATTCATTATAAAATATTTTTAAAAATCCCTATGCAATATCTAGTTTCAATTTTACTATTAGAACATGCCCTTTATATTAATAAAAAGGAAAGTTACATAGTAGGGGTGCCAGACAACTCATGGTCCCACAAAATGCCACAAGGGAAACAAAAAGTGCCACATGGGAAAACACAAAATGCCACGAGGGATTTATAAGAACATGCCCAAAGGGAAATAAAAAATCAGTAGACAAACATTAAGCACACACCACCACCACACCAGGAGGAGGGGAGGATCATCCCATCGATGGATAAAAGCTCCACTAGAAGGCTCTGGGATGACGGATCCACTTCCCAACCCTCCTACTCAGGAAACAACATCTAAAGAGGCAACATAATTCCCCACCTAGGGGGAAAAGATCCTGAGTATTCATAGTTGGTGGTGGTGAGAGCCCCACCGGGAGTGTTGGCAACGCCTTTCCCCCATGGGGGACTCCAACCCGGGTCCAGAGGGATGACGGGGGCGATGGTCTACGGGGAGGCGAGTGGTGGCTACGTAAGTGGCTCCTCCGTGACATGTGTCCTGAGCAGATGGTTGTCGGGGAGGCGAAAGCCGAGGTGGTGGCAGCGGATCAGGTGGAACTCGAGTCATAGTACATGGTGCACTCCCCTAGTGATCTAGAAGCTCCCGAAGGTGCACAAATTCTAGAGCAACCTTAGCAGCCTGAGCTTGAATATGTGTTCGCACAATAGATAGAATAATCACCTTATCATTAGTAGAAAAGTTGATAATTGTAAGATCATGCTTGAAAATAAAGGCATTGCGAGCTTTCCAGATATGAAATAAAATGCATGCACAAAAAGATGCCACAAATTAGCTATATAATGAGGCCACAGAATAAAGTCACCAAATAAGGCCAGACGCCATGAGAAGAACTTAGGGTGATAAGGTTGAAACAAGGAATGAATCCATCACTAGATAGCCTACACACATGGGGAAAAACCAAAATAAATGCAAGAAAGATTCAGGGCTGGAATAGAAGGGGCAAGTCGGGGAGGTATGTCGAATATGCCTAAGCTATTCACCTAAGGGTAGACCTTGATAAATCAAGCACCATAGAAAATGGTTAACTTTGGGTTCAAGAAGAGGGTTCCAAGCACGAGCAAGCCGACGAAGCCAGGTAGATGGCAAAGACTGGAGTCCCCAAGTGAGAATTTAACTTATCAATTGTGGGTGACAGAGGACATAAAAGATGATAAATTGTGTGAGTGTTATAGCACAAAAAATCTATGTCATGATTCCATCACCGGACCCGCCACCAGGCAACTGTGGGTGAAGGCAAAGTTTATGAAGCATCACATCTAGAAGAAGTTCTTGAATTTTACAAATTGACAGAAAATCATAATTCTACAAAGTAAATTTATCTTTGAGATCAGGCCAAGTGATCCAATCCCTACGGTGCACCAAATCCTGTATAGTGTGAATGCCTTTGTGAAAGAGCCGAATGGATTTGATGCTTCGGGGATTTCAACTAATGGAAGCATGCCCTCAGAAAGAATTGGAGACCACCAGATGTTCTGAGCATTAAATGAAAGGCCTGTGTGAAATCCATCGCAAATTTACACCTTAAAAAGGCTTAACTTGTTTAAGGCTTTCCAAATACTCTTCGCCACAAAGGTGCCCTTAATCTTAATAAGAATAGATGTAATAATAAGGGTATGTAGACCAATGTCATTCCAACTTTTCTTACCATATGGGGCACCAGATTCAATACAATGTCGCAACAAAATTTTTCCAAGATTACCCCAAAGACTCGTGAATGACCCATTTAGTATAAGCCATGCTCTGCTGGTAAAGATCCAAGATGCTTATACCACCTTGTTTGCGAGGGACAAACAAACACCCCACACAACGTAGTGAAAGCTAGTTGAACCATAAATTTTACACTAAAGAAAATCCCATAGAAGCTTAGCCATCCG
Source organism: Taxus wallichiana var. yunnanensis (assembly GCA_018340775.1). Lineage (NCBI taxonomy): Eukaryota > Viridiplantae > Streptophyta > Pinopsida > Cupressales > Taxaceae > Taxus > Taxus wallichiana. Next base: position 275,477,828 of record CM031240.1, read on the forward strand.
ATTGAAAGAAGCACGAGAAGGGAACCGAAAAGCAATAATAAACATGAGTTGGCAAGAATTTTGGTGCACACTTGAAATTTTCCCACCAAAGATAGCGATTTGGAGGACCATTTCGTCACTTTCTACTCCACTATGTTAACAACATAATTCTAAAGAGTTAAAGAGTCACTGTTGAAGGAAAAAGGAATGCCTAAGAATTGAAATTGCTTGCCACGACCAATCCATTTCCAGGGGTAATCCTTAAGCCAATCTGGAAGCGACAAACAACTCTGGAAAAAACCAAGAGTTTTCGCCATTTGAATGCTAGAGCCAAAGGCTATACAAAAGGTAGATAAATAATAAAAACAATAGAAACATTCTATTCGGATTCGACAACCATATAAGGAAGGAATCATTCATAAAATGTTCATTTATCAACTATGTGTCGTGGTTTCCGAAAAACAATTCCCCAAATACGACCCTGGTCTGCTTGATGAGAAATTAAGTAGCCAAGGGCATCAGCAACAAGAATGAACAAGGCCGAGTGAGAGGGCAACCCTGTTGGATGGAGCGGTAGAGACCGATGGCCATTAATGGTGAGATGAGCGAAAGCATTGAAGAATAGAGTAGACACAAAAAAAAAAGAAAGCACCAAACCAGACCACTTCGAGCATAGCTAGAATAAAGGGCCATTCTATATGATCATAAGCTTTTTCAAAATCAATTTTTAGAAAAAGAGGCTTTTGACAAGAAATTCGAGCCCATTCCATACCTTCCCAAACCACAAGAAGATTATCTAGAATATATCGGCCTTTGACAAATCCCATTTGCTCATAGGTGAACAATCTTCGACAGAATATTAGCAATCCATAGAGCCAAAGCTTTAACAAGAATTTTATACGAAACATTCAGCAGGGTGATAGGCCACCAATTATGAATATGCTCTGGATCGCTTGTTTTAGGAATGAACTTGATGTTGCCTTGATTGATGAAGCTCCCTAAAGAGCGAGATTAGAGAGCCTCATTATACACTTTGAGCAGATCAGGTTCAACAAAGGACCAAGTTGCTTTATAGAACTCACTTGGGGAAGCCATCTAGATCTGGAGATTTATCATTGGCTAAGTAAAGAAAGGCTAGATGAAGTTCCTCTAAAGTAAGAGGAGCATCGCAACGAGCCTTATCCCGAGGAGTGAGTTGTGAAGGCACGACATCAATGCATTTCTGTAAAGCAAAAGCTCGTTCAAAAGAATCCTCTGAGCTTGGAACACTAGACTATAATGATAATGCTTGACAAAAGTAGAAGAGATTTCTGGGAGCTCGGTAAGCCGCTAGTGTGACTCATATATAGCCTTGATTTGTTGAACGAGCATGCTTGGCCCGGAGGGATTTGAAGAAGCTTTTAGAAGCTTTATCTCCCACCCGTAGCCAGTGGAGCCTCGAGCAGATCTGAGCACCCCGAAGCAACGTAGGATTCACTGAGCTTGAGCTTATGCCAAAGATTCGCAGCCTGAGATTGAAGCTGAAGATCAAAGGGATTGGATTCCGGAGCAGAGACATGCCATAATTCTTTATACAAAGAAGAATCGGTCCTTCTTCGAACCTGGGAAACTTGTTTGCCAAACCGATGAGAAATTTGGTGGTGCACTGGATCGCCGCTTCCCACCAAGAGATATCCAACTAAAGCAAAAGGGGGACCTGGCACCATGTTCCATATTTTGGCGATGAGTTGGATTACTCTGGGATGATGAAGCAATGAAACATTCAAAAAAATGTGAACTACTAGGACACCTTGGGAGGGCCCCCTACCAAACAACCTTAAATGTGATCGGATGGTGGTTCTGACAAAATCACATCGGACTAGACCTTGATAATGGTGGAGCCATGCGTGTCAAAATTAAAAAAGTCTATTGATCAAGAAGAGCATGATCGAGGCATTTTAAAACTCGATCAGATCCTTCTCGGAGGTTGGTCCAAGTAAACCAAGTGAGTCCTTAAATTCCTTCCGCCAGTTGAGAATCGATCAAAGAGGCCCCAATAACTTTTAAAATAATACCAAACAACACGTTCCCCGAGGCACCAATGCATCGGGAGTGCGCCACATTTATCATTAGGATGTTCCACCATATTAAAATTGCCACAAACTAACCAATAAGCAATAGGTAAGTTGTCACCTAACCACCTCCATAATAAAGTTATCTCGTACCATCATTAGGAGCATAAACATTTAGAATACCAAAAGACATATCATTAATATTCATAATCACCCACACCACCCGATTACTTGGGTCATGGCCCGATGAAATAATTAACATCAAAAATTTCGGTGCGATGGAAATGCTAGCACCACCTCGGCCATCAATGTGTTGAGTGTGAAAGTGCACAAAATCAAGGGCAATACACGTCAGCAGTATTTGAAGCAAAAAACCAGAAATCTTGATTTCCTGTAAGCAAATAACATCTAAACTGCTAATTAACTAGTAAGCTAAACAGACAGAGAATTTATGTGAGGGCTCTGTCAGACCCCGAACATTCCATGACATAAAATTCATGAAAAATCAGACATGTCAAACTCCCTTGATCGTCTAGAATTCCATCCTCAGAGCGAGAATGGCGAAATTGTTGGCAAGAAGAAGTTGGTCTAAAATAGGCTCAACTTGAATGGAGCGGCGTTTAGCCCCATTTACTCCCCGCGAGCCGCGCGACACCTCACGAGGTGGGTTGCGCAAATGTCATAGTGGTAGAGAGGTTGATGCAACATTCCCAGAATTCTCAGCAGTCTCTATAAATCTTGGCTCTGCGTGAGGTTGTGGCTGGAAGGAAACCAAAGGACTAGGTTGTTCCACCAAAGGCTCATCCTTGGTTGGTGGCGATGAAGGAGAAGCCGGGGGCGAACTTCCATAGAAGCCCTCGTCCCCGAATTCTTTTTTGAACCAACCACCTTCCAACCATCAGCCTGAGGGGTAACCACATTCTTCGGCTCCGAGGTCGGCGCGGGAGCAAGTTTAGAGCGAGCTAAAAGGGGACAATCCCTAATGCGATGGTCCAGGGCCTGACAACGAAAACATGTGTTTGGGAGGTTAAAATAAACAACCTTTTGAGAGAGTTGCAGGGACCCCACCTGAATATTCAGATGGTCCCACAAATCTTTCGCCAGGTCCACTTCACACACACTCGCTTGTTAGGACGGACATAGAAAAAATGGTCTTGTTCATGGCATAACACCTTGCCAATGGGCTTGACTATCTCATCCAGAAAAGACCAGAGATGAACAGGAAGGCCGGGAGCTCAATCCAAATAGGGATTTTGAGTGACACCTGATTACTCGGATTAAAATCGAGTCCATGAGGATAGCAGAAGAAGGGTGTTGCCTAAATACCAACAAGCCTAAAGCATAAGGGCTTGGACCTGTGAGGGCTCATGAAAGGTAAAGAGATAAAAACCTTTGGTGAGATTCCAGACTCCAGAAACTTGGATGTCGAAAGACTCCCAATGGTTTTTCATCCAATTCTACAGATATGTCTTAGATGGGATGCGACCACAAAAATAGGCAATAAGACAATGGTTATGATACCAAGTCACCACAAGATCCAAAAACTCATTAACAATAACCACATCAGGGGTGGGTTCAGAGTCCATACCTCGTCGTAGACTTTCGGTAAAAACTTTCTTGCGCACTTGGGAGTCATGGTCGCCAATATCAACTATCATTAAACTAGGGGAGTACTGGCCATTTATAGGCGCAAACATCACCAAAGTGGTGGAAAAATGCCAAAAATCATTATGATAAGACCGAGGGGAGACTGCAGAAGGGCTAAGGACATACAATTTTCGCAACAAAACAAGACAGGAAAAAACATAGGAAGCCAATCACAACCGAAGAAAACCACTCTACCGGAGCTAACATTTTTCTTTCAAGTTTCAATTTTGGATACAATTTTTGTGTCTTGTTGCAAAGGAATCCTGCTTTTATATAGTATTTAATGCGACCATAAATTCTGCGGAGTGCCTGAGGTATTTCGGGAATACGATGACATCTGTCTACCGAATCTAGCTACCAGCATTGATTGTTATATTTAATCCTCATGCACTTCACATGCGTTTTATATTTCTTAACTAGAGCATAATTTTCTTCTGGGTACGGGTCCCCTGGTTGACGTGCAATGCAGGAAAGTGCGGTTTCTAATCTACACGTGTTCAAAAAGAAAACCCGGGTTTTTTCTTTTCTTGTCATCGACAACCTGTGACTTATCTGCACATGCTCAAATACCTCTGCTTACTACTACTAATGCGGTGCTTGGCCTTTCATCCTGGAAACATCTGAACATGCACAACACTGGTTTTAATCTCTTTCTCCAAAGATTTTCATGAAGAGCGTAGTTTGAATCCCAGATTAATTACCCACATGAACCAGGAAAGATCTGATATTATGCAAATGTTTCGACAGCAGCAAGCTATGGATTTCAGCCAAAAATCCAGTTTCGCTTCATCCATACCTGTGGCTGCTGCAGCAGGAGTCCAACACAGAAACCCACATCTGCAAGGTCTGTTCATGTAAGTAAATACATCACTTGAAAATACCCACACATACTTTCCAATATATTCATCTACCTCGCGAATTTACTGTAATTAATCTACCTCTTTCTCTTCTCTTCTCTTCACCATGAATTAAAGTGGTATACCTATTTTATGAAAGGCAAATCTCTAGGATATGATGATCTGCACCCAAGAATACTGGTTTGTGGGATGGATTATTCTCTTTTAAAGACAATTTTAATAAATAATTGGGATATGCGAGAGGAGCTCTAAATGTCACCTTTGGGCAGAACTTTACAGAAACTTTGGCACTTGTATTATTAGCTCATTTATGGAGGCATAATTTTCTTGCAGGAACAAGTATAGAGAGGAATTACAATTTGTATTTCAACCAAAGAACCCCGGTTGAAGTTTAAAACGATATTTTTGGGTTATTTAGTTGGAATTGAAGTATTAATTGGTATTATTGTTTTATTTTTGAAGGCCAGCCCAGTCTACCATTTCAGGAAGCAATCCGGGAGTGCCCAGTTGACGATTTTCTATAGAGGAATGGTGAACGTTTATGATGATATTTCTGCAGATAAGGTATGCCTTGCACTCTAATGTTCAGAACCTAATTTTTTTTAATGATATATAAGTTTGTTATTGTTATAATAATGAGTTTAAAAGGCTTTCATAAACAGGCCATTTTATTACTTGCCAGCACCCTGAAACCCATTCAAAATAACGGCAGTCAACCCACCTCAAAATCAGGTAACCATCTCCCAACCCTGGTTTACTACATACATTACAAGTTGCTTTGGCTTGCAAGTCTCATTTTTACCACCGCGCTGCAAGCATTTTAAAACAAGTTTATGAAAAATTGTTGAGAAGCTTTTAGGAAAAAAATTGTACTAATTTTTTTTTGTCGGAGTTACCTTCTGTGAACTATTATGGAGAACTTAAGAAGTGATAGATCTTTTACTTCTCATTTCACTCTTGAGAAGAAGGTGATAATAAAGATAGAACAAAAAGATTTCACACAAATCTGTTTTTTTATGGACTTTGAAAAAAAATTTCTCCATTTAGATAATATGCAGTCCATTCCCCATTAAAGTTATCAAAAAATATTATGACTACTCCTTAACTCAACTGGGTTGGAAATAACAGCAGATCTTCCGATTGCGAGGAAGAATTCTCTGCAACGTTTTCTGGAGAAGCGAAATCACAGGTTTCTACTCTACTACCTATTCTTTATACTTATTTTATATTTCTCCATGTTTGGATTTTTTTATATTTAGGAGAATTAATGTGTATTTAACTTATTCTTTCTGCAGACTGAATGCAAAGGCTCCCTATACCATTTCACATAGTCCATGTCTCTGATCTTATATTTTACCTTGTATATGACAACGGCTCACACGCCCCACATGAATCAAACGTATCTGCAAACCATATACAATTTGTTAAATAGCGAAACCAAATATTCTCTTTAATATTTGGGACTGCAGTGATTATAATTATGAATATGAATGTGGTGAGAACTGATAATCTCATAAATAATTGGCGGAGATGGTTAATTTTCAACTTATAGAAAGTCATAAAATAGTTCTCAAATTAATTATTATGGTTTGTTATTTTATTAGCAAATGGGTGCCCGTGTTAGTGTGAAAGATAATGATATTTTATTGGCAGGCTTTAAAACAAATTTAAACACCTAAAAGATGTGGACGCGATTCCTAATATGGTACTTAGGGATGGACATGATATTTCCTTTTCTTCTCACGGAGATATATGACACGTCCGCTATAGTGATGAATGAGTGTCGATAATAAAATTGAAAAAAAAAAAGCATATATTTTTTTAGAAATCATATCATGATATGAACTCATGACCTGTTTAGTAAGTGTATGCCCTTTCCAACTACGTTGCAATGTTGGTATACTAAGTACCAATTCCACATGAGTTGCAAATAATGTTGGGGAGAACAATCAGGTAAGGTTTGTAGTGTAGAAGAATGTAGTTGGTAAAATTAATGGAGAGTCTATGCACAATAGAAAATTCTTATAAGATTTAGAGTTATGGTTATTTAATTTTTTTTGTTTTTCACATAATTGCTTTTCATTAAGTTAATAGTTTTTTTTCATAAATATAAACCAATCTTATAAGTGTAAAGGAATGTGCATTTTTTTGTGTGGGTGTATGTAATTTTGTTGGAGGAAGCAAAGGAGGGAAAATATTTCTTGCAAAATGAATGTAGAAGTTGTGTGTGACATATTCAATATGGAAACAGTAAATATTAGTGGTAGTATTATGAATTGGAATATTAGAAGTAGGAGTAAATTGAGGACAACAACAAAAGGAGATAGAAGTGTAAAGTAGACAAGGATAATGTAGTTTATAGAAGATTGTTCATTGGTGTGACATGATTGCGTTGTGTGGGCACCCAAAGTTGTGTAATTTCAAATATGGAGAATATGTGTAAGGGAACGTAGTACAATGAAGGTTTGAAATTAAGTTATAATCTACATTGGTAAGTGATGCATACATCTATGGTGCATGCATTGCTCATTGTTTGGGATATAGAAGTTCTAATGGCATATTAGAAATGTCAAAACATGCATCTGAAACATTGTCGAATAGAGTTTGCACAACAATTGCAAAAGAGCAAAAAACACCATGGGCAAAGGGTTGTTCAGTAAAACCCTAGGTTGTAACGAGCGTGGGAGCTCTCTTGAAGAATTTTCATGTTGGTGAGGGTGAGTAACTATTTATGCATGAAATGTATCAGTTGTAGTATGAACAAGTTCTGTAATACCTATAACACAAAATGTGTTGAGTATTAGTGAGCATCTTCGAAAGGAAACTATGAAATTATCATTAAACTTCGTAACAAAAATAGTGGGTGACATAAGTATTTATCTACAATACTCTACTACTGCTTTAGTAACATTATAAGTAAATCCCTTTAGGGTTGTGTCTTTGCAAAAAAGAAGAATAAAAATGACACGGTAGAATGTGTCATCAAATTTCTCTTTTGAGGTTCAAATTGCATACAAATAGGAACATTAGGGTTGATGAAGTAGTTAAAAGAGCACGAGGCATAGTTAACGTCAATGTAGATGTAATGTTTAGACACATGTACATGGTTGCAACTTTTACATTTATGGTCATATTTATGTTGTGGGAGTGTGCTTTGTTTTATATATTTAGGACATGTTATATGTGTTGTAAATGAAGGGGAAGCTCTGTACAACTTAGTTTTCCATCTTCTTTTTGTGCTTGAACATTGTTTGTGTACATCATTCTTGTGTAACACTCAAAAGTAAAGACAAGTGAGATGTGTAGGTCAATGAGTGAGTGCACTCTTGAGATTGTTATAAATGTAAGTCCTTGATGGTCAACATTGTTGATTTCTATTGTTACCTTGTCAAGTGTCATGCATTGCACCTTATGGATGGTGAACTCTCATGAAAATTTAAGTGGTATTTTCTTACAATTTTTGCATGTGAGAGGAGGTAGTGGAAAATGTGTTGGGTGGAGGACATCCCATGATGGCCTGCAATATTTCTTAAATTCGACAACAAAAAAGGATGGCAAGTCGGGGGGTTGTGGTTCTGGATTGTAGACAACCTCCAAAACTTGGCTAAGTGCCCCATTAACCAATCTTGAGTCAACCCATACATTATATGTCAACATAACCTCTTGTCCTTTGTACAAGAGCATGATAGGCTCCAAATGTGTGTCATTGAGGTCTAATAACATTGTATTGTTTGCTTTTCTCAACTTTTCTCCTTCCAACTAGAAGGTGCAAGGATTTTAACATTTTCTTATTGTGTGAGGCTTTTAATTCCTTCGTTGCATAGAGATGTTTGACACTTGTGAAGGTTTTTTTTTCTCTACTGTAGACATGAAAGATTTTGTTCGTGACATGAGAATATTTTATTCTATTATTGTTGGCTTTGTATTTCTAATGTTGGTTAATAAATGTTCAAATTCTAGTTGTTGTGGGTTGCAACCTTGTGGTGGAAGTTTGTATGTAAGGTAATGACCATGTCAAATTTGAGCCGTAGGAGTGTCCAAATAACATTCCTATGTATAGTAGTATGTTGTTAATAGGGGGAAGTTGGCCCAAGTTACCCACCAATATCATCGAGTGACGACCAAAATCGATGTTATTTTTCTAAGGTAATGCCTCACGCAACCTGCAGTTTATATTGCTTAGCATTTTCAACCCTACAAAGTTCATTTTATATATGAGAACATATTCTATGTCCCTCATAAGCTTTAAAAAACTGCTACAACTTGGCCTTCGAGATCCTTCATTTTGTGAATGGGTATGTGAATGCCACAATGTATAGTAGATGCATTTATGTTGAATGTAGTGATACCCATTGGATCCAGTAGAAGAATGAAGGACGTGTTACTTCCTTTGAGTGTTTGTAATCCATTTCTATGCAAACTATTAGGTAGGAATTTCTTGTACCAGTTGTATCTTGAACGACCTGGATATATTAATCATAGAAGTTTTCCATTCCTTCTTGTATACATGTAATGAAAGTGTAGTATGCAAGTTGTTGTTTTGATGATAGAAGTAGGGGATTTGGATAGTTAGATGAAGCAACACATGGAAGATCATTCTCGTCCCGGACTTGGTCTATGAATTTAGGTGTTGTATGATGCAAATCAATGGGGACATTATGCTTTGACCAATCATAATTTCCATCAAATTATCGAAACCCTACCATGTCTAGTTCATCAATCATTGCATTGCTTTATGGATACATGTGGGATATATGTTTCCATTCTAGTAGTTCCATTTCCATGAGGCATTCTCCTTGTGAGTCACTGTCGCTACTATTTGTCACTCTAACACTTCCATCTTGAATATTGGTCATCTCTATAAGTAAAGGGGGATAAGATTTTTTTTATTTCTTCCCAATGCATAATTATTTGGCATGTGGTTATACCAATGTCTATTTGTATCTATCAGGTGTTTGTAAAGTAAAATATCTTACCAAAAAAGGTCTTCATCGAAGGGAGCATCAACTACGGGAACATCATAGTAATGAGGGGAGATTCAAAAAACTGCATGGGTTTTCCTTTGTACCCACTATGCTCCTTTCCTTTGATTGTTAAAATAACATGTATGTGTAGCCTCAAAGAGGGGAATTGGGTATAGGTGTAGTGGGTGCCTCATGTACGCATCTATGAATGAAGGAATTAGGATTGTTGTTGTTTCTACAAGGACAAACTTGAATACCTATTTACGAATAAAGAGGGAAATGCATGTATGACTATAGATTGAGAGGGGAAGTTTTTGCAACATGTGACATGTTTTTTGTGTACTAAATGTCTCAATCAAAAATAGTTTCTGATAATAACTTATTGTAGGTTAACTTTGTGGGGATGTCAATTCCAACTGTATTAGATATTCTAGTCACCATGAATTTTCATCTTTCAAATGTAACTTCCAGATCCTTGTTTCTGGGCTTGCATGTGTGGTAGTAGCTCTATGATTTTCTCTCTACCTTTGATGCATACTATACTATGTAATGTAGAACTACATGATGGGACACAACGGTTGATAGCCAACATTGGCTTGCCATAGTGTTAGCATGGGTGAGTTGTGTATGTTTAATCGTGTGTCACTACATGTTGGGGTGTATGATTTTCCCATGTGTTGTCTACACTTAGAGTCTAATGTCCCTAGAGTGATTAAGGGGATTTATATCTAATTGAAGAGTATCCCCCTTCCTCTGCAAACATATATCCTCACTACATTTGGTGTGTCATTGCACTTGGTTCACCAATCCTCCATAATATGTTGAAACATTGGATGCAAGAATTCTCTTTATGTCTAACAAAAAAGGGTTATCAAGGTTTGAGTAGTGTATACCATAACTTACATTTTGATTCCCCTTTAGATTCCATGTTGTTACTATTTAGTCGAATAAAGACTTCATTACGTTTAGGGGAAGGGGATCTTCCTAGTTTAGTAGATCCATGATTGGTTCATTTAGTAGTCATACAAATTCGTAGATATGAGTTGAGCATTTATGTTTCCATTCATACATATGTTGTGAATTAAGGAAATGTGGATGGTTAAAATGTAAATGCTATGGAGCTAAGGAAATATGAGTCATAATGACCTCATATGTATCAATAGTATTTATAATGCATTTTTAAAGCACTTCCTCGTTGAAGATTGTGAATGTATTTTCTATGTATGTAGATACAATATGGGGGTACATAATCATGTTTCAATTTATCCATTGATGGCCACCTATGGATATTGTTGGAGGGGATCCTAACATCACTCTATGTAGATATGGCCATTTAGTGTTTTCTACACTCAAAATGAAGAAAAGGGTAAGGAAACCTAGTAGTGTGATCATATCTATGATCTCATGCTTGCGCTTGCACCAAGATGATCTTGTCCCCCTCAAGCTAGAGCCAAACCTCATCAAGTGGTTTTCGATATGGGTATCAGGAAAGTGTGCTAGCTATTGTGTAATATAGAGATTGTGATTGGTTGGTTTTCCCCAAGGTATTTTAGTGAAAAGTAGATATGTCACCTAGCTACTATGGTGCATCATAAGGTTAAGAATGAAGTAGCAAAAGCGTGGATGGATATCGAATATTTTATCATGGTACCTTAATAAATCTAAATCATATTCATGCATGTGAACCCATTTGATGTATGGTTGTTGGAACAATGAGACCCCTTCAAGAAAAAAAATGGGAAATCCATATAAATAAAATCCTCAGTGTTGTATTCATTGATAGGAGATGAACCAATAATTGGTCATTTAATAACATGCGGTGAATTATGATTTGGGGCCTAAAGGAAACCTATAATTTAGTCGACCTCTACAATTGTTGGTGGGAGGAGAAGGACAAAAAATATGATGGGTGTCATTTGTGTACATATTTTGTGGGGTTCTACTGCTACTAGACTGTTTTAGAGTCATCAACGTTTATCTCAGATATGTTATAAGTGAAATGACATAAGAAGTAGAAATGAATGTAGTTTCATGTGGGAGGACATAAAGTGCTTCAAAGTCTAGGTGAACATATATGTAGTAAGGGTCTTGAGATATTTTGAATTACAACAAAGCTAAAACATGAGATCTACTAATAAAGCATTCAAAGTTATTTTTTGTGGAGCCAGTTCTTCTAATAACCAATATGTCCAAGTCTATGATTGGGTGGCACCAGTGACTGGTAATGGAAAAAACATCTTATGGGAAGAAGATGGTGTGACTGCTATATTTTAATTAACCACCCCTTGCATGTGTTACATGTAATATTGGATTTACTCTTGCTAAGAGAATTTCCTCTACTCAAGAGTAAGAGTAGATAGTACTTCATGATGAATACCTAGGTCCATGTTATTCCAAGTTGAGAATTGGTGGCCATCTTTTTTTGCAATGCATTTGTAGCAAGCATGACCATTATTGGAAACCGTTTTCTATATTCCACATATAACTCATTTCATATAAATAATTTGTGCATAGAAGGAGGAGATCAATTCTTGTATAGAACTTGCCTTGTGCATCTTGAAGAGAAGAAAAAACTAGGTGCATGGTTGGAGAGGGTCGTTGTGTTAAGTCAAGGATGTAGACCTAGGCATGGGAATTGTTTTTGGTTGATGTTAGTTATATGACAAATATGTTCATTTATTATGTTTTTATTGATATTGTAATGGAATTAGAGATTTACACTTTTGTTTAAGCCATGTCTATTTGTGAGAAAGGAAAGTGTAAATAAAAGTTAGATGTAGGAGAAAGAATGGGGAGTAAGGAAATGGAACTATAGTATAATACATGGTGCACAACATGTTAAAGGTTTGTATAAATTAGGTGGTGTGTAAAAAATACATGGAAGAAAGGAATATAAGTGCATATATGTGTATTAGATGAAATGAAAAAGATATAGGAAGAAATGCATAGTACAAAGTACATGAAATATAGGAAGTGTGCATGGGCTAGGCTTAGTATTTATGCTAATAATGGGAAAACATGCAAAGTAGAAAAAGTTTACAAGGTAGATTACAGAGATATTAAAATGTAGAAAATATACCTACTAGGGACATGTTATCAGATGATGCCACATCCTTAGGTATAGCAAGAATAATACAATGGACCTATTTTTTATTGTTGTATACCTCTAGCTTTGTGGAGATTATGAAATGGTCTATATGGAAGATAATTGACCTAATAATGGGCCAAAATTTGTCAAGTGTTGGATCAAATATATGTCGATATTTTGTTGATGCTCCCATGATCGATGTAACAACCTTCTCAAAAGTAGTTACCCATGTTGTTCTTGTGGCATCCTCTATTATGAATTACGATGCATATTTACATTCACAATCAATGACATCGAGATTTCATTTTTCACAATGCCAATAGGAATTTTGTGTTTCAGATAATATTTTTCTTACAATGGTTTATTATTCGACGGTGAAATGCAAATAGGATAGAAAAATGATGAAATGAAATTTTTTGGGGTGGATGATAGTTGATGTACTGGAAAATGATTTTCTTAAATTCCCATAGATGAGGAGGATTTGATTCTTATGATATATTTTGCTTCAATGTTTTCAATACTTAACAAGGGGCATGCATGTGTTACACTGGTGGAATCAAACCATATCCACAGTCCATTAGCCTCTAATATATCATAGTTGATGAAGAATTGTGTATTGGAGATAGTGCATATAGTTTCCCTTTTCCTTATTTCTATAATTGGCCTTAGTGATGTATTTTATCCACACAATTTAGTCAAAATATTTCCCTCTTTGTTGCAAAAAACACCCTTTAGGGTTTCCTCAATAAAGATTCATGAGCTATCATTGAGGATGAGCGTTCACTTTCTAGTTTTAGTGTTGGATTTTTTTCTAATCATGGAGATTGCAGTAGCAAATATAACTAAAAAATAATGTCTACCATGGAATTGACAGGAAAATCTTTGATGTCTGCAATTTCTTGAAACAAAAATGATATTGAGGAATACTCATATCCTAGGTTGAACTTAGTTTTAAAGAGGTATTCATGTCTAGGATGATCTCCCAAGAAGTTCTTGAATTGCATTCTATTTTCTTATACCTTAGTGTCCTCCCGAAATTTTTACAACTTCTTGATTTGTATTTGATTATAGAATAATTCAGCCATGTAGATAAAAGAAGTTACAACTATATTTTCCCCTTCCTTGTCGATGGCATCGAAGTTAAAAAATGGTCTACAGTTATGTGTGATTAAATAAAATAAGGTATGAGGGATAGTTAATCTAGTCTATAATGACACTCAAATATAGTAAATAAATGTAGTAAATAAACATGGAAATGACCCAAACAACTAATCTAATGAAAGTAGAAACCCTAATATGTAAGAAGAGCAAGGAAAAAACTTAAATGATTTAGAGGTAAATATGAACAGTGTCGCAAAGTGAACAAAATAATCTAAAAGCAGGAAGGATTGTGCAGAGAAAAAGGATGGATCTGAGCTATCTATCTGGACTGGAGTGCCTAAAGAGGGATTGGGGTGCCTACGAGAGCTTTGGTTTGTAGAATGATCACCATGGTCTATGAAAATATCTGGAACTGAGTTTTAAAGGTCTGATAGGTGGTATGAAACCCTTAATATGTGTGTCACATCAGATTCGGTGCCCTACGCCAGGTGTTGCCTATAATCCAAGATGAGTATAAGACTTGCAAAATACCAAAATAAGTATAAAAACCCTAAAAAGAAGAATGCAAATGAATGGGTCGACTTGACCTCAGCTGCCACAATAGTGGGCTTACTAACTGAGCGTTGCACTACATTTCGGACCCAAATGTAGTTTTGGCGAGTGTGTGCATAATGTGTCCTAGGTGCTCTTGTGTCATTCGCACTTTGTGAAGTAGCGAGAAATAAATAAATGTAGAAAATGTAATAGAATGTGTGCATGTAATATAATAGAATCCCTCCCCATATGCTTGTGTGATGTAGATGAACAAACCTTGTCCTTGTGATGGAGCTAATGGATGTAACCCTAGGTGGATGATAGTAGTGACTAGTGCTTGGTCTCTCATTATGGTCTCATAAATTTATATTTAAGGGTTCTCTTGATCTAATTTCTTAATTAACCTTGAAAAGGTCAACCACCAAAAAGATAAGAAGATGAAATGGCTAGAAAGTGCTCAAAAAGTGGCAGGAAAGATGAAAAATAATCGAGGCGCCCATGGGCACCTCAATACTAGCTTGGGCACCCTAGTTGATGCTAAAATAATGCAACATGATGAAAGATGATTGGGCATGTGGGTGTAAGAGGTTGGAAATGAAGAAATAAATAAAACAAGATGGCCAAAAGATGGGGGTTAATTAGTATTTTCTTCACTCAAGAACCTTCTAAATAGTAGTATGAGACCGAGATTAAATAATACCTAAAGTGCATGATTTTGTAACTACATTGTGTATTGTGATATTTATGAAGGAATCCCTTATTGATGACTCTCCCTTCTATAGTCCATCAGATTTGGTAAGGACTTAGTGCCTTTATTTCCATGATTGTTGTTATATTCTCATGGATTGTGTCCTATTCGGTTCCTCACATCTTCTCACTTAGGGCTAGTTTCATTGTGTATGTCCATATCAAGAGGAAAAATGTTGGGGTCAACAGAGTAAGTAGTATGTTGGGTTCCTATACAACATTAAACAAAGTAATAAAATTAGTGACAGTGCGGGGAGAAGGAAATGTAAAAGTGTAATACAATACAAGTTTATTTTAGTGGATAAGCGTGGCATTTTTTGTCTGCATAAAATTAGGAGGTAAATTCTAGTTGCAAAGTGAACATAAAAGAGGTGTTTAACATTCCTAATATAAAAACACAAGTATTTTTATAGTGATAAAAAATTTAATGGTGTCAATAGAAGTAAACGTAGGAGGGAAATAATATGAGGGGAAACTATAATGTAGACAAGGAGGAAATTTTTTATAAGGTATTGTAATTTTATTATACATAGGAGAAAATGCTACATGTCACGCCATAGTCTAGGTTCAACACAACATAGTTTGGCGTGATCGCCCTTCAATGCTCACCCGAAGCACACACAAACCTACCACAATCCTTCCTATGTTGGCTTCCAAGATGTGGTTCTTGTACTCATGGTTATCTCAACATACAAACATATTATATGGAGAATATATATGCTCATAGATTCACATCAGTATGCAAAAGACAAGTGAATTTCACCAAAATAAATATGAATATCCATTATAATCATGATGCTCTTACAAAATACAATAACCTGTAACATACATCATATGCTTGTACATACTCAGGCCCAAAGACATCGCACCACACACACTAGTCCATTACAACCGTGATGATCAAAATACATTACATGAATATTACCAGAGATATATAGGGTGGGAACTTGCCCTTCACCATTAAATGAAACTAATGTATAAGAATAGATCAACGCTATACATAGATTGCATGCTTTTACAACTAGCACTTTCCTATAATTAGACACATATCCACGGTTCTCCACCAGAGGTTGAATTTATTCTAGAATCTCTATAAATATTGCTATTTTTTTTGCCATCCCATGCTATAAGTAGCTCTTCTTTTATCCATGCATTATCCATGTCTATAATTACCCTTTATGTTCTTATCTTTTCATAGTCTAAATCTAGTCCATGCTCGTCTATTTCTGGTCTGCCTTTGTGATCACATCAACTTCTTCTTTTTCCTATTTTAGCTTGTTTGACGATCACTATTTATTGTTCTTGTTGTTCCTATGCAAATGCCTTGTCATAATTCTACGCACAATTATCACACACTCTCTAACCTTCACGCATATCTAATACCTAGTCATTTTATCAATGCAAAATTACGCCATAATACGTATATTATCTGTCCTCGGCAATTGAATGAATGCAATCAAGAATCATAGAATAATATTGAATGAAATAATCTTGGAAAATTTCCCAAAAGAAAAATGCAAAGAATAGTTTAATAAATAATATATACTCATGTGCGACCAAAAATGAGACTAAGGTATCCATAAGAGTTATGGGAATTCAGCACTAAGTTCTTCCACTAGCTATTTCCATTCATCCATCATGATGTTCGACCTTCCCGGTAATGCTTCAACAATTTCTTGGATCCCTTCTAAGGTTACTCCATCAACCTTCTCCTGTAATTCAGGAAAAATAATGTCTCATTCAAAGGCCATACCTTCCATGACATATACCCCTCTCATGACCATGCCATGTAACTCCCCCAATCGCGCTTATCTTTCATGGTATTCTTCATCTCTTCTAACTCTCGCAAAAATTTTGTGCACGTTTCATTATCTCCCGTATACAAATATTTCTAGAGGTGACTCATTTTTTTCCTCTTCTATGAGGCGCATGTCAAAAATGGAAGTATTTACAAAATTGATGAAGATTTTCTCGGCCTTTTGTGAAGTTTCTTTCACTTCGGTGCCTAGATATTGATACTCCTTTATTATTCTCTCAATTTATTCTTGCATCTCCTTGGCGAACTCTTCTGCAGTTGGTTCCCATTTAAAATTTACCTTCTCTAACAATCGGATAACCAATTCTCCTAAGTTATCAATTTCTCTTCTCTGATCCTATTTGGACTTTAAAATTATCTCCAGACAAGAATGCGTAATAGTCTAAATAAGCTCAAATGTTTTTACGTTGAATTCAGTGTTCCTCATCTTCAATTTATTTAATTCAGTTAGTAGCTTCCTATTATTTTTACTGACATCTGCAAAACTTTTTATGGCATCATGCAATGTTGCGCTTTTGTTTATATTTCTATGCATGACTTCATTATCCAACTTTATTAAGGCATTTTTGGCTTGCGCATAAGTCAAATGTGTAGAATCCAAAATTAAAAGAGTTATAGTTGGGTCCCTCGTTCCTATCCACTCATAGAGAGCTTCTAGATTTACTTCAAAATCTGGATCCTCCATATGAGTTTGTATTGTAAAATATAGTACCTTACGTGTGCGAACATAGACCTGTGATTTCTCCAGCATGTCCCAACAATAAAGATCTTTAGGATATGTTCTGTTCTAGAATATCACCCTAATGACCTTTGTTGGGTCATTGAAAAAGGACATGAATGATCGAGGAGGTGAGATTCTTCCCACATTTCTCCTTATGATGGTCTTGGCCCTTTCACTTGCTTCTCTCACAGTGATTCTTGCGCAACATCCTCCTACACAAGGCTGATGTCATCTCCTTCTTCTTGTTCAACCTTATGTTCATGATCTTATTCTTGTTCATACTCCTCTTGTTTCTCCTCCATGTGCACTGAGGTATCAAAGGGTATTTCTCCTTCTTCATGCTCCTAATACTACTCAGGCTCTTCTTCCTCCCTAATATGTATCACATGAGGACTCCCTTCTCCCTTCGAGTCCTCATATGTGCCAAGAGTTTCTTCATGAACTTTCTCTTTTTTGTTGGGGCTTTTCATGTGCATGCTTATAGTTGGACCAATTGGAGATATTGGAGGAGAGGTGCGCACTGAGCTCTCTCCATGTGTCTGCTTCCTCTTCCTTTGGTTGTGATCCAAATTCCCTTCTATCTCATCTTCTTCTTCTTCTTGGACCGCATCAAGATTGCACTTCTTCTATCTCATAGATGTACTTCCCAAGGATATTGGTGTAATGGATGTGTTGCACATCTCCACCACTTTACCATCCTATAAATTTTGCCGTAAATAGATGTATACCCTGCATGCCTCCTTGCATCTACTGCCAAAGTTGGTACAATATTGAGGTCCATCCCATCTAATTCCAAGGTATCCACATACATCTACTTGGTCGCATAGCCATAAGTCTTACGCAAAGTTTGGTACTCAACGTCTACTTTGTCGGTATTAAAATTTAACGGATGTGCATCCTTAATATTATTCATCACACTCCTTAAATACCTAGCTGTGAAGGAAAAATGTACATTGCACCACAACCCCATCTCTCTATTCATCAACAAGAATCACTCTAGACAAAAATGTTGCATCAGAGCGAACTCAGCTCATCCTTCCATCTCATTGTGAAACTCCCTTGGTATGCTCCATTCATTTTTAAAATCATCACACATCCTCTTATACCACAGGTCCAAGCGCACCTTGTACACATTTTGTATTTCCCCATCACAAGTATACTTCACAAATCTCTTCACCGGTGATCACTTCTCCATAGGTTGTTCCCATTCCTTCCTTAGTGGTCCATTTGGGACTCTAATCTCTCAAAACATGATTAGTAGCAAAATTAAACCCCATGTAATTTTCTTGCCCTTATCATGTTGGAGTTGGGCTCCTTCCAAAATACTCTCTATAATGTACAGAGAAATATTGTACCTTGTGCCATGTATCATCTTATGCACGATATGAAGGAAATTTGTGTTTACCTTTGTCCATATTTCTAAGGTTCCCAGCTTATAATTGACCAAGCACGTGACCACTCTTATGTCAGGGTATGTTATATTTTCTATATTGAATTCGTGAATCCCTTTAAATATTATAACTTGGTGCGACGACATGTATTGTAGCATCATCACACATATTGTTGACAATTTTTTCTCTTTCCTATATAAATTAGTGGACTAGATACAAAATAAATATAAGAAACTAAAACTATGTAAGGTTTTAAGGTACCTTGGGATGAGGTGATGATGAAAGGATGAACACAAAGTAGATTTCCTTGCTGCAAATATGATGAACCTACACAAGGATAACTAAAAGGAAAATGGATTAGACAGTAGATGAGGGGGTTTCTCGACGAAGTTGGTTCCAAGAAGTGTTAACTTCCTTATGCGGATGTCAACCCCTGTATTTGATAAAAGAGGATGAAATAAATAATGAAAAACTAGATAACATGCAGAAACTGAGACTGAACATAATCTAAAAATTACAGAAATGGATGGAAAGTACAAATCTTATCTAAATCAACACAAAATAAATTTTACCCGACTGGGTCGATGACGACCCAGGTTGCAGAAGGAAAGTCGATGATGACCTAAACATATGGATAAGAACAACATATAAAATGTGGATCTAAAGGATCTGTTCACAGATCCAAAAGAATGAAGCTCTGTGATGTTTGATATCAACTTGCAATAGATACCTGAAACTAGAGAAACATAAAGGATGTAAGAAAATGGAGATCCAAGGTGATAGGGTATAAATAGGGTTCGGGTCGACGATGACTAGGTTGAGTTGGCAGTGACCGCAGATTGATAAAGTGGATATGGACCGACAGAATGAAAAAACAACAAGTCTAGATGGAGGTGATGACAGAAAAAGATAGAAAGATGGTAGTGGATCTAAATGGTATAATAACAAATATAGTAGGGTCTGGTTGATGACGACTAGACAGGGTAAATGACGACCTAGGTTAAACTAGGTGTGGTCGAGAATGGATGGGTTGAATGAACAACCTGGACACAAAATAGATAAGAGGGAGGGATAGATCTGGATCTCTGATGGCAGTTGGACCTGCAAGATGTTAGCAACAAGTAACAATAGTAGTAACGATGCAATAAGAGAACAAATCAACACAAGCTGTATATGATCTCTCTAAAGTCTCCACAAATGAAGCCAAAAGCTCAAATGAACCCCAAGAAGGCTGAAATAGCTGCAAAGAAGCTCAAGCTCAAAGACAAGGTTGCAAAATGTAAGAGAATTCTTATTATACCTCCTTTAGAGGGGGAAGAATTTATCTTTATAATGTCAAAAATGACATGACTGGGTCATCGCCAATTGCGGGAACTGTCTATTTAGGCAGTGGAAGGATGATTTACTCGAGAGATGAGACTTTTATGAAGTGGGATTAAATATTTAAAGCACTTAGGTGAGTTAGGGTTTCCTACAGAAGTGATACGGGTAGGTGGCAGATAAAAATGGATTAAATAAAAGATAGGGATAGCCTAGGGATAAGCAACAAGGGATTTTAGGGGAAATAAACAACCTAGAGAAGGGAAATTAGGAATGATTAGGATTAAATATATAATGAGATGAGGATTAGGGATAATTAATGAGGATTAATAATAAATTAAAATAGATTGGATAATGAATGGGAATGTTAATAAGAATATGAATTAAGATAAAAATGGATCTAGATAGGTGACCATAGTAAAAGAAGTGAACGTGTGTGACAAGGGTGGCTATAACAAATTTTAGTGTCTACACATATCTATCGTGATCTCCTCACCACAACCTCACAACCTTGTTACCTTGTTGATTAGGTTGGAGGTGATGCACATCATCCTTACTACAAAATATATGTAATCCTCATGCACTTGATATACATCCACTTTGATAGAGTACATGCATGTTTAAACTAAAACAAGGAAATTCAAACAACTATAATACACTGACATTTTCCAATGTATTTCACACCTTATCATCTGACACAATCTATCTTTGCTCCGTGTGTTGATCTGTCTCCTATTTTTTTTCATTCCTTATGTCTCCCTAATGACCTGAGCATGATGGTTTTACTCATTGATTTTACATCTCCAGAGATTTGGAGCCCATTATTTCCCAACGATAACCTCCTGAGGCTAATACATCTCGAAGAACCAGTAATTTGGGTACTCCTCCCTTATCTTTTTTCCTTTTGTTGCCTTTTTCACTGGTGCCATCACTACAAATTTATATTCGGAAGTGAAAAATGAATATGCAAACCTATGCCCTAGATGAAATTAACCCTATAATTTCTTCTCTAAGTATGCAAAACCCTATGTTTTGTTGTCTTAATCCATTAACTTGTCTTGAACATGTTACTTCTTCACGTGCAATGCTATTTTCTTCATCATCCTGGTTACCCTAGCTTTGTAAATCCACTCACGACCTAACCCTACAACCACTTTCACTCTACTTGAAATTCACCTTCAACCTTCTAAACCCATCCTTAGCTACCACTCTACTCTTCTAGAGCTTATATCCTCCAAGTGTAAGGATCTCACATTCTCAGGTTGATGGTTTCACTATTTCCCTAGCTCATCCCTGCTCAAATTTGATAAAGTTCTCAAAGTTTGAAAAATCGTTTAATTCACAAGTGAGAAATACATCAATGCTCACCCTTTTATGTAAATTTTGATTTTTGAGCGCATTTAATGTGGCAGGTTTCATTTCCCATCTTTTCCCCCTCTTTCCTACTCTTTTCACCAAGTCCAAATTTTATAAGTTTCCCCTTTCACGCGCAACATCCTTAACCTTCTGGGCACCACTAATTCCTTGGTTGTAGCTCCTCTTGCATGTAACTTCCCACGCTACATTGTTGCTTTCTTTGTGCCACATGCCAAGTAGTGTTCTTCCTGCACTTCCTACTTTACATTATCATGTGCACTATTCCACATGTTTTCATCCCCACCAAGTTTCCTTAAACACCAATGAGAAAAACAATATACCATTAGCACCATTCTTCCATTTTCCAACAAAAAGGTCTACCATTACTTTTACCTACTACCTCACACTAAAATTTTGCATAGTCCTCTACACATCAGACTTCAATAAATAGATAAGATCCTATGCGTGAACGCACTTATTACAAAACAACATAACAAAACTTAAAATAAAAACCTAGGCTAAATGTAATACGACCTTATTACAAATAGAATTTAAAAGAACCTTATTTATAGTAGGGCTTCAGTCTACTTATATTGAAGTAACCAGGAAACATGGTGCTATCAAGTGCCTATAACTGACATGTGCCAGATTATAAAATCTTGGTTACTTTGAATGGTCTCAACTAATGCACTTTAAATTTTCCCGGTGGCGGGTAAAATTAGAATCATATAAAAGTACCAACCCATAAAATGAGAAAGACTTGTTTCGAATATGTCTATCATACTAAGCCTTTTCTTTTCCTTCTTTGTCTTTTGGCTCCACCTTGCAATGGTGTGATGTTCAAAAATTTCATTAACCCTTCTATGTGCACGTCTAATACATGTTCATCCATTAGTCCTATGTGCATGAAATTTGCATGGTTGGTAACATAAATTTCATAGGTAATACTATTTTACATCAAACACCAACTAAAAGGGTGTGGCTTTATTCAACTTATTATAGGTAGTTTTGTAGACCAAAAGTATAGATGGAACTTTATCATCCCAATCCTTCCAACATCACATATCTTAGTTAATGTAAATCAATATTTTGTCAAATACCTCTGTTGTTCCATCATCCTGTGGGTGATAAGGAGTTGTCTTGTGGTGTGCCATCTTAAATTCTGCTAACATTACCTTGATGATCTCATTAAGGAAAAGAATACCCCTATCAATGGTGAGGCTTAATGGGAAGCCATACCTGCTTATGATATTCTCCCATAGAAAATGAGAAACTATATAAGATGTATATTCCTTAGTTAGTGTTGCCTCTTCCCATCGCGTCAAGTAATCTGTAGAAGTAATAATATATCATACCTATATTCTTTGCACAACTTGTGCAATTGGTCTAAAAAATCTATGGCACATTTATCAAAAGGTTTTGTAGCTGATATGGGGCACAACAACATCTCGTCTCTCTGTCCTCTCTTTCCAATCCTTTGACAATGGTCACACGATTTCAAAAACTCCTTGGTATCCTTATATAGTGTTTCCCACCATAGTTTGGATAGAAGTATTTTGTGCATGGTTTCCTCACCAACACGGTGTCCTCCAACAATACCACCATGCACATATTCCATGATTTCTTGGAGTTCATGCTCCAAGATGCATCGATGCAAGAATTCATCGTGACCCATTTTGTAAAGGTTTCCTCCAACCAACTGATAAGACACAATACATATAACTAAATACTTCTTCCATATTCTTCATGCCTTCAGGTACAATACTTGTGTGCAAAAATAATGTTGTCTTCGAGGTCCATTGGCGGACACATCAACCTAAAAATTTGGGCATCTATCATGGTATCTTAAATACTTTACATATCCTCTCTAGAATTTATGCATGAAATATGGTCATGGATTAGATTTCTCTTACAAGGATTTATGATGACTAAAAATCAAATCTTTTTAATAAGAGAATCCATCTGCAAATGAGACTTTGTAGTACAAGATTATTAACCAAATAATTTAGTGTCATATGGTCATTATAAAAAATAAAAGGATTTTCCATAAGATACTACCTAGATTCATAAAATGTGTACACCATAAACAAATCCTCGTGCTTAGTAGTTGTATAATTTTATTCTGCAGTGTTAACTTCCCTTACAAATCAAATTGAATGATCAATAATGTTGTCTCTAAAATGCGCCAATACAACTCCAATCCCAATCCCCGAGGCATCCACATCAACAGAAACGGAAAATTCCATGTAGGGAAGCGAAGGTTAGGTGTGGTGGTCAATCGTTCCTTTAACTACTCAAAATCATGTTGTTGCACATCCTTCCAGTTGAAATTACCCTTAGTCTTTAAGAGCTACTCTAGTGGGGAAACTATCTTTTCATATCCCTTTGGTGAATTTTTTGTAGTAACATGTATGACCAAGGAATCTATGCACCTCACTTTGGTTGGTGGGTTCTTCCAATTCCAAAATATCTGCTATCTTGGCTGGATCAACTAGAAGAACCTCCTTACAGATAATATGCCCCAATAATGTTCCAAATGGGTTGGTGAAGATGTACTTCTTGATATTCAAGGATATACTTAGTTGTCTACATATTTAAAACATTAGGCTCAAACAGTCACAAAGATCCTTTACTAAACCATACATGGTCCAATCATCCTGATATACATGAATAAAGTTATGGATGAAATTATCAAAATCTTGTGCAATAATGCGTGAAAAACATTATTGGTGCATTCTTAAGTCTAAAAGATGTGACTGTATATGCAAAGTAACCCCATTATGTAGCAAATGTAGTCTTCATGCGCGATCTAAAATTGATGATATCCTGAGAAACCATCTATGAATGAGTATATTTCTTTCCATGATACACCCTCAAGTATTTCTTCAGTAAATGGTGTATGGAATGGATCAATAACACAAGAGGTATTTAACACTCATAGTCTATACAAATTCTGAATTTTCCATATTTCTCAAATAATTTTCACAACATATAATGTGGTTCCTACTAAAATTATGAAGCACTCAACCAATTCAAGGAGTAAACTTACACATCTACAAGCATGTAAATATCATAGAGACAATTCATAAGAAAGATGAAAGTCAATCTAAGAATTGCACAAGGGTTTTAATCAACACAAGTGTTAGGTCACATAGCTGAGTCACACCGCATCTCACTATTACAACACTGGGTACATTTTACACTACACATTTATCAAACTATCTTAGTGTCAAGATACATAAGATAACCCCTAGGGTTTTTAATCTTTACACACTTACACGAGCACTTAGAAGAACTACATGAGACTTGATTCTGCATTGAGGATATGCAATAAAATAATGATATTGATTCAATAGGTTAGAGTTTGACTTGTTTACTTTCTTATGCTTGTCTACTATATTTGAATTCAAGTTACTTACTTCACCTCAAACAGGGGAAAATTTAGACACATAAATTCCGTTTTTGCAATCTTATTTCCAAAAGCACACAGATCACTCTCATTCTTACCATTTCCATTATAATTAATGATTTCCACTAAGTAACCAATGTTTATTACCATTTTGGTCAATTAACAACACTTTTTTTATTACCTTACCTCTTTTGCATTTAGGATGCCATTTTACTACAAATCGTAAGTCAAAATTCTCTTCTAAACAGACAATTAGTGATTATTAGCTAATTAAGCCTATTTTACCCTTATTTTGATCAATACTATTAGTGCAAAATCACAACACCCCCAAATGAGTGGTCGGATCTACTTTTCTAAGGCAGGGTCATTTGGTGTGATTTGCATAACATTGGATCATTCCCCAAGCTGTGGGACTTGCAAATGGGAATGACCCTCTAGAGAAGGTTGGTTCCTCTTCCTAATCTACCTGCCACAAGATATTCTAGTGCAGGAAAGATAATCTAATCCTAATATAACTTCCAAGGAGACAAGGAGAGAAAGAAAACAAGGAAAAATAGAGCCTACACTAAAATGACGATACACCAGAGAAGGAAAATGTTGATCATCTATCAAAATGGCCATGAAATGAAGGGAGGTGAGGTGAGCGATGGAGAGGATGGATAACAACATCACAGACCAAATGTCATATTCACACAAAACTCCATTTTTAATCCCCACGAACACAACTCCCATATCTCAAATGAAATGTCCAAAACATGCACATAATACTCTAGAATGATGAGAGGAAAGAGGATGCAATGAAAACAAGCAAAGGATGGACAAATGCATCACAAAAATGAGTTTTATTGCTTCAGAAATTTACACAGAGAATCATACGTGAGCAAGAGGCAAAAATTCCATTTACAGAGTAGGGGAGGAGGTTTAAACTCCATTTCGACCTTGGGGAAGAAAAGAAGGGAGAGGCAGGGAAGGAAAATGAACAACAACTCTTTACAATGAACCTTGCCCTTGTATTTATAGATTCGATTAGAGAGAAGAAAGAGAGAGACAGAAGTGGGAAATGTAGGTTGAAGATCAACCATTGTTATTAATGCTTCTGATAAATTTCCCCAAATCCATCTTTACTACATGAATCCTTGATTCGACACCTTGAAAGAAGAGGAATCAACAGAAATAGATCAAATCCGATCTGGTTGTTGAGATAGATGGATCCTACATTGAAGGGCCGAATACATTTCCTCCACTTTCCTTTACCTAACCTCCTCAAAATTTAAATTTTCAAACCTCCATGGCATAGGTGAGGCCGAGATCTTTCCAATGGTGTCAAATTCACAATATTTTGAGCCATGAGTCAAATATATGCCCCTTCGAAATTTAGTATCGGGTCCGTATGCAGGAGGGCGAAAAACAACTTGAAAAATGGGTCCCCTTTTGATATGGAACACGTGGGGCACCCGCTTGTTTGGGTCTCCGCCTTTGGACCAACTCTTGGAAATGTGCCAGGCTGACACTTGACACTCTCCACTTGCACATTCATACTTAACCACTTTTGAGGCCCGCCTTTTGATTCTGTTTGACCATTTTCTACGTGGAGGGCTGGCGCAATTTTCGGTTCCCTTTTTTTGGATTCACCTTTGAAGAAGCATTGTTAGGACATGTGGTCTCTTCCACTGCCTCCTCCATACTTAGTCATTTTGGGCTTCTTCCTGAACCATTTTCGAGCTCGGGGACTTTGGATCTTCGTCACTTCTTCCATTTCTTGTTTCTGGTTTCTCTACGACATTGCTCCTTCATTTCCGAGCCTACTTGTAACTTGTTTGATGAATTTAAGGCATGAGTTTGCTTGACAGAGTCATTTCTTATCTTTCTTATTACACATGGTCATTTGATCCTTCGTAGGCCCCGCTCACTCCATTGTAGGGTCTCCCGAACCTTGTTTATCATCTTGGAATGTGAGCTTGCGGGTCTGAGTCATTTCCTTCATAATTTCCTTCATGTGTAGGGCTCGTTCGACCAAAATTTACCGGGAGGGTGAATTTGGGATAACAAATACACCCTATTATTGGCTCAAACCCCTCTTCCAACCACTCAAAATCACTCCACTTTCATCCACAACATCTCATCAAGCTTGAAAATCTTATCCTAGCCTCCTAATTGACCATAAATGGTTGATTAAGGTTCCTCACATTTTAATCACTTGTTAATTCACTAATTATGATTAGCGAACCTTAATCATGATTAGAAATTATTAATCTAATTTTTGATTTTAGTCCCACATGCACCAAGATGATAGTTTTCCTAAAAGGGAAAACTATAAAAAGTACTAACCACATACCTTTAAATTTTACACCATGCTTTGATTTGCATATCATATAAGAAATATGATTTATAGCCAAGCTCAATCCTTGCCTCAAGTATTTAAAGGGTTAGTAGATGGGTATCTAATATGATCTTATATTAATTGTTGGAGAGGCCATCTCACCTTCCTTGGAGTAGCAACAAACCCCTAATTTGATTGCTCCTAGATCTATTTACGTCTATGTTAGTTAGCAATTGAACATATTAGTAGGCATGCTTTAGCTAGGTTTTGAATTATATTCATGTTAGTTGTTTCAATCATTCCATTAAGATTTTATCTTTGATGTAACTATTGTTAGATTCAATAAGCATTTTCTTAATTAGACTATGTGGTGTTAGTCTTAGATTTGCTTGGAACTTTTAGTAGTCTTCATTTTGCACACCCAGTGGGAGCAAACCCCATTGCATTCATTTTTAAGATTTTTAGCATAGTTTCAAAGTTTTTAGATTTCAAGCTTTCTATTTTAAATTCAATTTTTTAGATTAGTTTCAAGTTTTATATATTAATTTCAAGTTTTCTAGATTAGTTTCAAGTTTTCTAATCTAGTTTCAAGTTTTCTAATCTAGTTTCAAGCTTTCTAGATTACTTTCAAGCTTTGAGAGTAATTTTCAAAGTTTTGTTGATCTATTTTCATTTTTATAGTTGTTTAAAACTAGATTAGTAGTAGATGTTGCATTTTCATGTTCTTTGCAGGATATAAGCAGGTGAAGTGATGTCAAAATTTCCTAAAAAGCCAAATATTTGATCTTTTGAAAAAATTTCTTGTCAAAAGTCATATTTTGATCACGTATAAGAAGGTTCATGCCTATGCTCAAAAGGGTGCGCCCATGCTCCAAAGATTACATATGTGCTCTAGTGGACGCACCTATGCTTCAAAGTGTGCTTCCACACCTCTTTGGTCGCTCTTGTGCATCACTGGATTTTTGACCTCTCTATGTAGCTTGCACCTGTGCTTCAAAGTGTGTGCCCACGCCTCTATGGCCGCACCTATACATACCAGACTGTGTAAATTTGATAGAGGTGTGCACTGTGCATAAATGTCTATGCCCATGCTCTAAAGGCCATGCCCATGCTCTATAAGACACACTCTGCATAAAGATGTACGCTAGCACATTTTTGTAAAATTTCTTCAAATTTCAAATTTAAACTTTGGGTTTTTAGTGTTTCTATCATATTCCAGGGATTTTTTAGTTGTTTTATTACTGTCAATTTTCTGATTTAGAGAAGTTTTTCTAACAAATTACCATAGGGTTTGATGAGTTATTTTATTTTCATGATTTTTATGAGTTTGGAAAAGGGTTGTGTATGCTCTTCTCTTGCACTTTGTGTGACCTTGAGAATCAAAAGCACCTCTAAACCTTCTTTTTGCTAATTTTAGAGTAAGTAAGAAAATTTATTATTCATTTCTATTCTTAAGGGAATAAACATTATTTTTGGCATGTACATAATCTTTTAGTTTTAGAGATTTCTCACTTGATAAATAACCAAGGCTAAAGTTTGTGTATGCTCTTCCCTTGCACCTAGTTTGATCTTGGGAACCAAAAGAAACTTTAGTCTTTCATGAAGAAGCACTTGGATTAATTAGGAATAAACACTGGTTTGCAAAGTTTTATGGTAGTTGATTGATTTACAAGTTTTTATCTAGTTGGGTTACTTGTTTTGTATGCTCTTCTCTTACACCTAGTGTGATCTTGAGAACCAAAAACAACATTTACTCTTCTTTCTATGATATTGTAGATCTTTTTGAGCTACTAACCATTTATGTAAGGACATAATGCTAGCCAAAGAAAGGAGGACTCTCTTCAAACCAAATTCTAACATTCATGTGTTTTTATATTTCCAATGTTGGTTTAAACCAAATTTCTTAATCGAAAAGATAAAAAACACACCAACACATCTTAGAACACAATGTATTGTAGGTTTCGGTTAAGAGCTATGGCTCGTCCACTTAACTAGGAAAATTCTCTTTGGCATAAGCCTTAAGCTACAACAAAAGAGATGTTCCTAGGAACCCCCAAGTAGTTCACACAAGAGGGAACCTTGTGAATGAAATGGGAAAGTGCTCCATACTACCCAATTGATTAGTACGCCTTGAAAGATTAGAGTTAAAGTTACCTCCATTGCGACCCTAGTGAAAATATAACTAAACAAAATTATTTTCTCATTGTAGTGAAGGGGGTAAAGTAAAGTCGAGATACTCCAATATTAGTTAGTGAGAATTTCTTGGTTAATCAAACTCATAGAGATATCTTGTGACACATAGAGAGAGAACCCCTAGGAAAGCTTACCAACTTGGAGCCAATTTTGTCTTAGATATTATACTTGAGAGCTCTCACAAAGTGACAACATTGTTGGATTCAAATTATTGTTTTTGGAACAGGGAAAAGAATATCTTAAAGTTGAAACCACGTGACATTTCATCATGAAATCTATTTAGTGTTACTTTTTCCTAGTTTTTCACTTGTCCTAAGACAAGAAAAACTCTGCCAAAGTTACACCAAGTATTTTTCATCATCACTTGGTTTACTACTTTGTTTTAATGTTTCTCATTTTGAGACAAAAAAAGAACAAACATATACGGATTCCTACTAGAAATAATCGTGTCCACAACTTTTGTAGTCTACTTACATGACTAGGTTGTAATGCCGAAATGCAAGTGTTGAAAGTGTGAATGGTACGTCATCAAGTTCTAGTAAGAACCAATCTTGTCTCGAAACCCATATTGAGACTTACTATCATTGTAGTTATATTGTCTTATCAAGGACTTATTTTGAGTTATTACACTACCCGCATTATAGCCATACAATTGTGATATTTACGTCTTGTTTCTATTGTGAAACTTGGCCTAAATCTCTAGATTGTATTGTTACGTTGCTTGCACACATAATAATTCCTTGATATACTTAGGCATAGTTTTTACATCCTAGCCTTGTCTTGAGTTTTGTGAGTGTTGAGGGTACTTTGTTAGCATCACTATAACTCTATTTTGATACTAAAATCTTGTTTTCGTGTAAATTTTGATTAACGTGTCCAAATAGCATTGTTACGCTTCTCACATTTATATCATCCATTTTACAAGACTTAGACTTTATTAGAATTTTGAAACTAGTTTTTAGTATACCTTATTAGAGGATCACATCAACACTTTCGTAGCATTTAGGCCTTGTTTGTTTCGCACTTGGCCTAACTAGTGATATTTTTTTATCACTATTGGTTTCAAACTTATCTCGAAAAATCATAGGGAGTAAATTTTTGTTGTGACTGGATTTGAGTTTTACATGTTATTGTATTGTCATAAAAGTATCATGTCATATATTACCTTGCTAGGGTAGATCATTATTTATTCTTTATTATTTATTCTAGGGCTCATAAAGACCTATTGTATTTTGGCTATCTTATAGTCACCTTTTTAGTGATGACTTAACATTGCTACGCTGTGAAAATTTGGTTAGGTTTCATTTTCAAAAAACCTTAGTGGAAACATTTCACGTTGTACCCCTTGTTTCAAGTATGCGTAATACAAGAACGGAGTCACAAAAGTTAGAAGATGATCTCTTTGGAGGTGACAACCCTCTTTTAGAGGATAATGTCATGATTGACCATAGTGGTGGAGAGGACGATTCTCCTCGTGTGGATGTAGAGCTTCATCCCACCCATATTGATGATTACTTGTTTAAAAAAACTAGAGGTTCTTATGCATGTTGTGGAACTAGGAGCTAAGTTATCTTCCACACTTGACACTTCTCTTATCGCTGGAATGGTTCAGGAGACGAAGAAGTAGACCAACCTCATCACACTATTAATGACATATTAAACCTAGGTCATGCCTATACTTCTAGATGACAGAATAATGAGGAGGTACCTTTTGAAAATGATGGACACTATAGTATACCTACTATTAGAATACACTATGAAGACCATGAGGAACATGCTCATCATGAGAAACCTCCTCCTAATGAAGATCATAACAAAATACCTACTCAAGAAGTAACGTTAGAACAACAAGTAAAATCCCTCACTCACCAATTGGAAAGTTTGGCTTCACATATACATAAGGAACAACCAAAAGTTTTTAAACAAGTTATACCAAAGGTAAAACCTAAAGCTTCGTTTCACGAGTTCCCAACAAATACTCCTCGATGGGAGACATGAAAATACCCTTACGAAGAATTTCTCATAGAGAATAGAGTTGGGAATACACCTAGATTTCACCCTTTGTATATGCCTACGCCACCCACACAAGATCCACTCTTTAATCAAGAGTGGTCCACTATGAAGAACACCCTTCTAGTATTGCAAGAAGGAAAAACTGGTAATAAAAACAAGAAATACTAGTTCGATGAATTGTTCCCTTATCAATTTGATAGATCCATATTACAAGTACCTTTCCCACTACATTTTGATTGTCAAAAGTTTGATGATTACAAGGGAAAAGGTGATTACTGAGATCATATCAAATATTTTTATATAGCATGTCAAGAGGTTGCGTATAGCGCTAAACTATCTTATTCACCTCTTCCCACATAGTTTAGGAGGATAGGTGCTAGAGTGGTTTTTACACGTCCCCAAGTGATCCATATCTACATGGACAAAACTAGTATAACATTTTGTACGTCACTTTTATTTTAATATAGAGAGTGATGTTACCATGTTAAATCTCTACAATGCAAACAACAAAAACTTCGTTGCTTTCCTACAAAGATGGAGAGGGTTAGCTAGCCGCTTCCCTTGCTCCATGCTCGAAAAATAGTTGATAAGCATATTTGTTCCCAACATCCACCCTGACATCACATTCCACTTGAAAATGCATTGTGGAAACATGTTCAAAGAGGTAATCGTAAAAGGGAATCAAATAAAAAAACATTGTTAGCTAGGGGACTCTAAAACCCTTCTCCCGTGATCATAACGATTCCAAAGATAATGAAAAAACAAATTTTACCCCTAATAGGAACAAAAATGTTTTCAGTAATGGAATAGTAGAATCTAAACGAGTACAAGTTGTTCAAAACCACACAAATTTGAAGCTTGCAAAGGGAGCTCCGCCTACGAAGTATGAACATCGTGTGTTCACTCCTTTATCTGAATCAATATCATCAATATTAAATAAATTAGATGCCTTCAACATGGTTTGATACCCTGAATCACAATCCTATGGGGATGATGCACCTAAGCCATCATGGTTTAGGGAAAATGAATTTTATAGATTTCACTTGCGTTAAAGGTCACAAAAATGAAAAGTTCTTGAAACTAAAACATTACATTTAGGATTTGATTGACAGTGGTGATGTAAAAATAGATTTTTCCACCCCTACCAAATTTCCAAACACAAATATGGGGATTTTCAAAGAACCTTTCCCCAAGCATGAAGGAAAGAAAAATCAGGATCAGGGACAATCATCTCAAAATAAGAGTACCAACTATATATCGAAGCTAGACCATTTTGATGCCTTAATAGGTTGTGTTTATTCACCTGTTGAACATGTCAAAATGATCAAAATCAGAGCAAGAGAGTGCACCATGGAAACACGACAAGCTCGCCTTGTTATCTCAGAACCTCCTCCCCCTCCTCCTTAAGAGAATCATTATGATGTGTTAGATAAATTAGAGAAGACCACAACTAAGATTTCAATCTTAGACCTACTAAATATTTCTAACATCCATAAGGAGATCCTTTGCAAAACCTTACGAGGTCGAGGATTATCCTTTGATATTGACCTCAACGCATTTACATGTCATGGTAGTGCAAATCACTCTTTTAGAACACATAACCTTCGGTTTGTGAAAGTCTTAGCCCCTCCCATAACCTGCCCTTACATATTAATCAAGCGTAAAAAAATATCACCCATGGATTCAAATACTCTTAAACTAGCAACTAGGGTCAAAAAGTTGATTTGGAGACAAGGGTCATCACCATAAAGGCATATCATTAATCAGCTGAAATGATAACTTTCTCATTGAATTCCCATAAACCATGATACACCATGTCTTAGAATTGAGCTCCCCTACAACACTCATTCTATTCACAAGGAGATCATGCCATCGGTATCATTAATGTTTAAATTCTCAAACTTACTATACAAGGAGATCCCCGCCATTTTTCATTGCGAGCATTGTTAGGCTATTTTCATACCAACATTACGAGTGTCCCTCTACGGAGATGGTTTTTCATGTTCAGTCGAAAGTGATCACTTCACAAGTGGGCCCAGATACCTTGTCTACTAATGACAATGGTGCTTCTACCTCAAAAATCCTTTTGCTGCATGGGAGATGAAGGTTAAACCAAGTAGTTATGGAGAGTGTGATCTGCAGCAAAGCCCTTATGGTTCAAAACACTCCCCTATCCGCCCAAACACGTGGTCGATCGTGGTACAAATTCCAAAGATCAAGAAAGAACTACCCCTTTAACAATTTCACTTTAGGTGGCTTACTATAAAATGAGAGGATACTAAACAATATTTTATTTCATCCTCAAGATGATGAAATGGATATATGTTACAAATCACCTAGATATGTTATTCCTAACTGAATAATGCTTAGTATGAGGTATAAAGGATGTGGTTGCGGCCGTCAAGAACAAGGTTCATTAAAATATCTTCCAATACCTCATCGTATAATGGGTAAATTTGGTATTGGCGTCTATTTGTATGAGTCTTATCCTTCAGATGACGAGTATGCCTCTTCTGAGCGTGAGGATAGTTTATCTAAAAATGAAAGAAACAGATTCTTGGTGTAATCTTTACGAAGATCTTGCCACCACTAACCTATTCTCTAACATGGATATCCTTACCAAAACCCCTATTACACACTTACCCTTCTAATAATATACCTTATTTACCCATCACTCCTAAATTGGGACCAAAATAACACGTACCCATTAATGTCTTTCAGAATGATGAAGCTATTGGTGAGTTCCTTGGCATTAGAGACAACATTCTAAAAATAACCATAAGAAAGGATTCTCCATTTAGTTCAAACATGTGCATACTTCAGAGAGGAGGTAGAGTTATGTGGTCACTTAAGTAATAAAATAAGCAAGGGAAAAATTCCTACATAAAAACCTTGTGGAAAGAAAAGTCTAAGTCCTATAGAAAAAACCTCTTTGAGGAGCTTGTGGAAAAAAAACGGAACAACCTATGGACAATATAGTGTACCCACCTAAATATGAAGATCTCCCTGACCCACCTTTGGTAGAAGAGGATCTCAACCTCCATTCTGATCCTATGTGCATGGAAGATGAGTCCAAGTTACTCGTGGAGGAGACAATAGATGTTAACATTGACATAAAGGAATTGCCTAGAATGGTTAAGTTGGGAGCTTTACTCTTAGCTCAAGAACATAAAAATTTTATAAGGACTTTTGAGAGAATATGCAATTATCTTCACTTGGTCTTATGCAGACATGTCAAGACTTGATCCTGCTTTAGTGGTGCATAATCTTTTTGTACACTTGGATGTCAAGCCCATAAAATAAAATCTCCTAAAGATGTATGCTCACGTCGCCTTGTTAGTTAAGGAAGTGTAGACACATAAAATTGGTTACTCAATTTAATGTCCCCCGTGTTCACTTACCTGTTCTATTCTTGGGTAACCCAGGTGCACTTTTGTATCACTAATTCTCTCTTAGGGTATTAATTAAATATCTAATTAAAATTCCTATCCTAAGTTTGTTCCACCCCATTATATTTCACCCATGGATAATTAAACATTAACCATGTAATTCTATCTTCTACATTTATTCCAACTACTTATTCACCCCATATCACTTCCCAACCTCCCGTGTTATTATTATCCATCCATCCCACCTATTTCTCCTCTCCTAGAACCATGCAGTGGGATTTTTCCCATATTTGAGTTAGAGGGATAATATTCTTATCCTCACAACTCATCCCTTTTCGCCACTTTGGGAGTCTGTTCCCGATCGGTGCCGACTAGTCCTCGATCGACGCTGATTTTTCGAATGATGCTGATTTTACCTCGGTCGGTGCCGACTATAAATACACGACCTGAACTTAGTTCTGGTTAGATGGTAGAGACTTGAGAAATAGTGAAAAAACTTGAGTGAATCTTGAAATTATCAATTAAGAGAGAGAGAATTCTATCTAGATCAATCCCTGAGAGGTGCACCATTATTCTACCCACGTAATATCAATATCGCTTAGGTTCTTCAACCTCTGGGTGACTCCATTTCTCCATCCAGCCAAGGTGGAACTTTGTTCACATCTCTGCAGCTCCTGCGGGTCTCCACAATCCATCATCATCAATCACCAATCAAGTTGTCTGTGATTTCTTCTCGGTCGATGATGACCCAACATCAATCGATGCTGATTTTTCCAAATCGGTGCCGTTCCAAACCATCGATGCCGATCATTTTCTGATCGACGTCGACCAATCTATAGAAAGGTACAGAATCTAGGTGACACAATTTCATCTTTGTTTTTTACAGTTTCCTGCTTTCTTTCAGTTTCTGCTGCTGTTTTTACATTCTATTTGCAACTTAAAATCTGAAAATTTAAACATTTTCTTACATTTTTTTATCATGTATGCCTTTATTCTTAATTGAAAACGTGAACTGACATCCACCGAGGAAGCTAATCACTTCTGGACCCGCTTTCCGGGAAGTTCACCTTATATCTTCTAATGTCATCTTTTTCTGTCAAGTATTTGTGCATCGCAGGTTTCTTGGATCTACTCCGCAGGATTGCTCGTGTGCACCCATCTTAATTCCATCAGGATTTCTTTCCATCTACGTCTTCGAATCTTGTCCCATTAATCAGGTATCAACTTTATTTGAGTTTTTCAGGGTTTTTGTGTTTAGTTTGGTGCATTAACTTAGACAGGTAACAAGCACGCGAAAATTCTTGATCTACATTTTGGCATGCCCTGGTGGGACCCCACCAAAGTCCCTTATTGGTAAGTTCATCTCTTTTCTAGTTTTGAGCTTTGTTCTTTTTCTTCACTGATTTTCATCAGTTGCTCTTAAGCATTTCCTTTCATCGTTTCGGTCTTGCTTCTTTCATTTCTAAATTTGCAAAGTTAGGTCCCTTCTTTTTGCAAATCTCAATTCCAATTTCTATTTCTAAAATTAGTAAATCCTTCATTTGATTTCAAAGTTGCATTTTGATTCATCTCTTTGTGCAAAATTGTCATTTCCTTGAAAGTTTTCTAGTTTCTTAAAATAGAAATTTCCTTTCCACTAGTATCTTGTTGGATTTGTTTGCGTGTTCTGCTTAACCCTATTTTGCGGAGTGGTTTTCTTGTTCGTGGGATTATTCGGGAAGAGCTCAACAACATGCTTTTTGAAGTCCACACACCTTGGAGAGATAAATCTATAGGTATTTCTTTTTTGCGTTGTTTTATCCTTTTTAAGAGCTTAAAAATAACTTGTTTGTTTGTTTTTATCACACTCAAACACTTCGGTTTTGGTCCTTAAAATGAATTAATCGCATTGGGAAAGAACTTGTTTGACTTGTCTTCATTGAATTCAAACACTTCGGTTTTAGTGCTTAAAAAGAACATTTTATTTTTCATCTTTGTTGTATGTTCTTCACCTAGTCCTCTAAATAGGTTGGAAAATTGATCAAAAATCGGTAGTGACACTATTTGATTTTCTATTTTCACCCTTGCACCCAAAGCCAAAATCACTAGGTATAAAGCATTTAAACAAAAACTCCTTCCTTGGCCTCACCTACTTGGAAGTGACATCCAAGAGGAAGAGCCTACGCGGTACTCAGGCCGTGCTATAAATTCACGAAAGTTCTGGTATATATTGGCAAAGCACCCAACTCCCTTATCATAGCTGTGTGTGAAGTGTGGGGTAGGCCCCTATATCAAGCCACGTACTAGTCTTTTACTGAAGTGCCTTCGGGACTCCTCACCAAAACATTCCCCAAACCATCCTTAGTTTGGCCAATTGAGTAGTCCCCATTCTAAAAGCCTTCCCTAACATTTTCTTTCTTAAAAGCATGAAAATTTAAAAGAGATAATCACCTACGCTGCTTGAATTATCTGTGCATTAATTAGGTTAATCTCTTTCTGTGTTTGTGCTTGTTTATGACGGTCATCACCCGGTCAAAATTTAGAAAAATGGCTCAACTAGCCTCTGCCTCATCTGAGACCCCCATTAAAATGGGTGTTTCGGCACCCCTCGGGTCTTCTTCGAGACCAATGTTAGTTGGTTCCCCATCTTGGTCATATAATCCTTTCTATCATCCTAAATTGATTCCATCACGACCAACTTCTCCCAGGTCCTTGAAGGGTGTCATCTACTTCGATATAGAGTATGTTCCTTATGGAGATCTTGAATTTCAGGAACTCCTTGACCACAACCTGATAGCCCTTATGGATTACTTAGTGTATAACTCTACTCAAATATTTGATCAGGGACCACCGATCTAAGAGTTTACGATTATTCTCATGAGCCATCCCAGGCTCTCATAGAATAATTAGCATGCTTCTTCTCACCTCGAACCATGAAAGAAGGTGGCGCATCTATGCCTCCTTTTTCTCTTCCACCAACCATGTCGACTGGTTCTCAAATGACGCTACCTATCCCTAGTGTAGCAGTTTACCTCGGCTACCCCACAACCTACTTTCGAGAGGCCTTCTTCTTCAGCTATGATGAGTGCATCCACACACCCACAAATTGTTATCAATTCTTCTATGTCGTCTATTGCATCTCAGGGTCAGTATCTCTCTTTGAGCCAACCCCCTCCTACGAGTCAGTCAGTTCCTCTTTCTTGTCTTCCAGCTGATCTTTCTTCCAAT
Organism: Taxus wallichiana var. yunnanensis; assembly: GCA_018340775.1. Taxonomy (NCBI): domain Eukaryota; kingdom Viridiplantae; phylum Streptophyta; class Pinopsida; order Cupressales; family Taxaceae; genus Taxus; species Taxus wallichiana. Next base: position 275,515,931 of record CM031240.1, read on the forward strand.
GCTCCAACTGACAGTGACTTTTACCCATCCTTTGGTGTCGGCACCCTTAATAACTAATCCGATAGTCAAAAGCCTCATTCAGAGTTTTTTTCCCACATCACAAACCATATCAAATCAAATCAATACCCACATTCCTCAATCCATTCCGATTCAGTCGGCAAGTGTAGGAACCCACCAATCATAGGCTCCATCTTTTATTCAACAACCTTTCTCTCAACCACTTGTCATCTCACAACCTGTTTATACTCAGGCTCCTTCACACCAAATACCTCACCAGGCATCACCTAGAACACCTAGTTATTCCTCTTATCATCCTATTAATTAGTAGATGAATCCCCCATTAACGCCTCAACAAAACATACCATTCACTTCTTATACAGGACATACCAACATGCCCCCTCCTCAATTTGATGTCGTCCAACTTATTTTCAAGAAAATCACATACCTAGAAGCCTCCACCAAAGGGGCTCGCCCTTCATACTCTTTTGAAGAAGTATGTAATGAACCGATTCATCCATCAGTGGCTTTTAAGCCTTATCCTCCCCAATGGGAACTTCCTAAGTTCTCAAAATTTCATAGTCGGGAGGATCCTCAACAACACCTGTGAGCATTTAAGCATGCTTGCTACCTTATAGTCCAGGACTAGGAGCTTATGCTCCATACCTTTCCTATGTCTTTAGCAGGGCCCACTTTAGACTGGTACAATAACATACCCCAACATTCTCTATTTTCTTTCTCTCAATTAGCCCAGATGTTTGTTGAAAATTTCTCAATAAACATCGCACATAAGATCTTGATCATAGATCTTTATAACATTTGTCAATTTGATGATGAGTCTATCAAAATTTGTCGCTCGTTGGAGAGGAATAATAAATCAATTGTCTTTCTCCCTCCCTCAATCTCAGCAAATTGAGTTGTTTACTCGATCTTGCGCAATCATATTTATTCCATTTAAGGATTCAAACCTTTTATACATTTGAAGAATACTTTACAATGGCATGCAAACTTGAGTCTCACACCATCGAACAAGGAAAGTTAAAACTTCGCTCTAAGTCTAAACCATATTTTTCTCGGTTTACAAAATCAAACCCTTTTGCTTCTAACAAAGACAAAAATCAGGGGTCCACAAATGCTATCATATTAAAAACATCACGATCTGATAACACTTCTAATCAAACACCTCGGAGAGACTCTTCATCTTCTTGAAAAGGACCTCCATCATCTTGGTCTTTTACTTCATTGGGGGAATCATATGCTTCTATCTTAGAAAAATGTTAGAAGTTCACATGATTGAACTTCCTCCTATTAGAAATTTTGATGAGAACCAAGAATGACCATTCTGGTATCATGAAAATGACTTCTGTCATTATCATAGAAGCAAAGGCCATGACATTGAATGATGTCAGACCTTCAAAAATCTCATCCAAAAATTCATTGATAAAGGTGAGCTCATTCTAGATAACCCAAATGCCCCCAAATCAGCACTTGACATTTTTAAACAACCTTTTCCAAATCATTCCCGAACAATGACACTTCGGGGTCTCAAAAACCAAACACGCATACTATCAGCTCCATTTCTACTGATAGTTCTTCTTCTAATTCTGAGCCATCCACAAACGTGTCGACTGAATCGAACTTCCTTCTACTCCTTCAAATTCCGAGATTCCACCATCCTCGGATGGTCCATCTTCGAGTCTTCCTTTGTTAGAAATAGAGTCATCTCCTCTGCCTCTCTATCTGATCTTCCACCTATACCTGAGACAGTGTCATCTTCATCTATCTCATCATCAGATATTCTTTCGGTGCTTGAGTCATTTACATCCCTTAAAATTTCCACTACGGTTACTTTTACTTATGTCGCTCCCATTTTTTCCACGACCATGCCTTTGGTTAATGTACCCATAATTGTACCAACTTATATGCCTTTGGAAGTGTCTTCAATCTTGACTCTTCCTATCTCTTTTCCTACAGTAATTACACCCACAATTACTAGGATTTGAAGTACCCTCCTCACAAGAGGCTACTTCTTCATTACCTACCTCTTCCACCATCAGTGCTTCCTTACCTATTAAGGAAACATCTAAAGAGATAACACACCTATACTTTCGACTCTAGACTTAGACACATAAACAATTAGAGTTTAAGCCTAGGGTTACATCATCGGTATCATCTCCTTTACTTCCTTGAAATGGTTACAATCACCTTATGTGGTCGAAGTTGTCACCATCCCTAAAAAGGGAAAACCAATATTTCAGACCATCAAAACTCTTGGTGCCCTCCCTCAAAAATCCCTCTCTGCGCCTCATAAAAGATTGGATTTATGCCTTTGAAAAGGCATCTTATTCTATAACACCATCTTCACTGGTGCCTCGTAAAGTGGATTTACCTATTGGAAAGGTGTCACCTCTTTTATCAGAACCATCATCTTCATCACCAAAACCAAGGCACCCTTTGTGCCTCTTATCAAATCTATTTTGGGAGCTCCTCCCCCATCTAAATTAGTCTTATCTAAATCATCATCTATTTTGGTCAAGTAGCCTTCTTTATCTCCGAAGGATAAAACACTTTTCATGTCTTTGTCATCCTTAAAATCTATCTTAGGAGCTCCTCCTCCGCTAAAATCAATCTTGCCTCACTTGCTTCCATCTCAAGCACCTAAGGCTGCTTCTCCCAATGTTTAGAAGAGCAAAACAATCCCTAAAAAGACTGTCAAACTAGATATGCAGGCTCTTTTACCTCGAAGTCTTGCTAAGATTAAAGAGGTGCCTTCTTCACCTCTGTCCACATCTTCATCTACCGGATTTTATACTAAAATCCTTCGCCAACTTATCCAATCTTCATCTATATCTCTTCCTCCAATCAAACCCTATAATCCCAAAGGAGTAAAACCTTCATGGTTCAACTTTGATTTGATTTGTGCTTACCATCGCACTCTAGGTCATGACACCAAGGGATGTAAAGCCCTTCAATTTGTCATTAATAACCTCTTGGAAGAAAATGATCTCTTGTTGGAGGAGGAGGAGGAACAAGTGTCTCCTATCATCCCAGCTACGTCTCGAGCCTATTAACGGTCTATTCTATTGATATCACTCTAGATGATCTTCCACCTTCTCAAATCGACATAATTCGTATCACCACTAGAACACAACGGTATGATAACTCATCATCTTCTACAACCTCTCGACCACGAGTCGTTATTTCTACTGCCCCTGAAGGAGCTCTTCCTTCCTCATCGGCCTCGAGACCTCGGGTCTCTATTCATGCTTCACCTTGGGCTCAAATTCCCATGTCAATTGAGGAGAGTGTTATAAAACAACTCACCCATGCTCCGGTCAAAATGTCTTTTTTTGACCTCATTCAGTCATCTCCCCAGCATCGCCAGGCTTTGATTGATAATCTGCACTGCATCGTGGTGAATTTGGATGAGCCCTAACCTTTTGAGATGGTTGTTGGATTGAAAATACCGTCAACCATAATCTCCTTCGAGGATTTTGAAATTCCTCCCCTCTCTTCTAAGTATTTAGAGGCTCCTCTCTTTATCATAGTTCAAATCAACAACACTACATTAAAACGTACTATGATCGGCGGTGGTGCTACACTCAACGTCATTTCCTCCCACACATTTGAGCAACTTAAGTTACCAAATAACGTAGTGTCACCACCACCTTTCGCCCTTCGATCATTTAACGATCAGCTGATGGTTACTTTAGGAACTGTGGTCCTGCCCATTCGGGTAGGCAAGAAACTTATTCATGAACTTTTTTACATTGTCAAGGGAAATTCCACTACAATATGATCCTCGATGCTCTTAGATCCATAAAATGCATTGTGTCCCATCAACCCTCCATCAATGCATAAAATATCAATATGAGGGAAAAATCTATACTCATCCAAGAGACCCTTTTCCGTCCGCACAATGTGACATGACCACAGGTCTATCCCTCCAAAGGAGAACATTGATTCTCCTAACGAGGCTTCATCCTCTTCCATACCTACAACAAAACTACCAGATCTACAAAATATGGAAGATACATTACAACATTTTTCACTAGGAGAGCTTCCCCTTCTCTCTTTTGATGCCCATCTCAAACCTAATGAGTATGGTAGGCCAGAAAAACAACCTGAATATCAACCAGGTCTTGGCCGCATCGTCACCATTGGTCTACCCAATCGGCAATGAATGACTTCATCTACGGTGGTCTTGATGTACCTCACTATCATCCAAATTCTCCTCCTAGGGCCAAACCCTATTCAACAGGGTTTGATTGTCTACAGAATCCCACGTTCACAAAAACTTATCTATATCGATGCGCGTGGAAGGGCTTTGTCCTAGGAAAGTATGAACATGGTGTGCATGACCTCGCATCCATTCCAAATCTTAAACCACATCAAAAATTGGTTTAGGGTTCAAACCTCCCTCGAAAGACACCGTCACCATTCTTGCTAAGTCTCTTCCCATTGAGGAACCATCTTCTCCCGTCAGTCTAAAGCATCACTCGATGTGGAAGACACCATTTCTATCCCGCCTAAATTTTTTTAGTCAATACCATTTCCTTAGGTCCACTGACCTATAAGACTAATGGCAAATCCACTTCCATACCATTAGTCTTCCCCAAAATAGTCGGAGACGATTCTCCTACTATCAATACTATCCACTGTTCGGATGATGATTCTGTCCTTACTTATCTGGGGGCAGAGGATTCTTATCTTCCTAAAACCATTCCTTTTGACACATCTACACTTCTCAATGAAGCCATTGTCGACCTTAATATAGGGACTTCTGAAGACCCTCGCATCATTAAGGTCGGCCAATCTCTTAACCCACAGGAGTTAGGATATTTCGCCACTTTTCTTTCCAACCATCACCAAGTGTTTGCTTGGTCATATGAAGATATGCCGGGTCTTGATCCTAACATCATGGTCCATAATATCGTTACTCTTCCAGACATCAAACCAGTTAAACAAAAACTACGTAAGATGCATCCTTGTGTAGCTCTCCTCGTTAAAGAAGAGTTGTAGTGCTTGCTTTCCACCAACTTCATCCAACCCATTGACTATCCACAATGGGTTTCAAATGCGATATCGAACTAAAGCTACTAGGAAAATTTGAATTTACACTGACTTTCGGGATCTTAATCTTGCTTTCCCAAAAGATGATTTCCTTTACCTAATATCGACCAACTCATGGACTTAACTGCAGGTCATGAGATGCTTTCTCTTATGGATGGTTTCTCTAGGTATAATCAAATTCTCATCACACCAAAGGATCAACAAAAGACTTCCTTCATAACTCCTTGGGGGAATTTTTGTTATCGCGTCATGCCCTTCAGTCTTAAGAATGCAGGGGTGACTTATCAACACACAATGACCTACATCTTCCATGACCTCTTACACAAAACTAGTAGAAGATTACGTCGACAACATCCTCAGTAAATCCAAACACTATCAGGATCATCTTCTCATCCTTGCGCCTCTCTTTGAGAGACTCATTCGTTTTTGTCTTTTCCTAAATCTATCTAAATGCGTGTTTGGTGTTCTCACTGGTAAAATCTTAGGATTTATCATTTCTATCAGGGGTATTGAGGTCGATCCCGTAAAAATAAAGGCTATCATCAAGATGCCTCCTCCTTCCAACTTAAAGTAGCTCCGTGGTCTTCAAGGACGCCTTCAAGTAGTGCGTCATTTTATCTCACAGCTTTGAGACCGTTGTTAACCTTTTCATCATCTTCTCCATAAAAATGTTCGTTTTGAATGGTATGAGCATTGCCAAAAATCCTTTGATGATCTCAAATATTATCTTCTTTCTCCACCTATGCTTACACCTCCACGCGGGGGAGCCCTTCTATCTTTATATTTCTGTGATTGACCATGCTTTGGGAGCCATGATCTCGCATCAAGATGCTAATGGTAAGGAATATGCTGTCTATTATATCAGTCACACTCTTCATGAGTATGAAACTCGCTATTCCGAAGCTGAAAAGTTGTGTTGTGCTCTCTTCTTCGTGACTTCTAAACTTTATCATTACCTCCTTAATCATAAAACTTACATTGTTACAAGTGTCAATCCACTCAAGACAATGCATGAAAACCTTATCACAATGATCGTATCACTCGTTGGCTCATGCTCATGACAGAGTTTGACCTCGAGTTCATCTCACAGAAATCTATCAAGGGTCAGGTTATCGCTGATCAATTAGCTGATGCCCCTCTTCCGGACACTCAAGTCCCCCTCGCTCAATTCCTAGATGAGTACATCCAACAAATCGATTTCATGTTCTGTCTCCATTTAAAGTAAAACTCTTCTTTGATGGGTCCAAGTGTTAGCAAGGGGGAGGTGCAGTTTTCATGATTCCTCCTTGGGGTGCACCTATCCCTGTCGCACACAAGCTTAACTTTGAATGTACCAATAATATGGCCAAATATGAAGCCCTTGTTTTAGGTCTTCAAAATGCCATTAATCTCGGCACTCACCATATCGACATCTTCGGTGACTCTGAGCTCATCGTTAATCAAGTCACTGGTGTCTATCAGTGCAAAAATGATATCCTTCAAAAATATCATGATATCGTTCTCTTTCAGCTTCAATCTTTCAATAAATTTACTATCCAAGCTATTCCTCACACTACAAACTGATTTGTAGATACGATGGCTTCTTTAGCCTCGCTTATTCCTCCATTCACTGAAGACTCGCGACTTTATGTGGTTGTTCAACGTCTAGACCAACCATCTCATCTCAGACAGTTGACTTCAATCAATGCCGTCATGACTGACACTCAAGATGAGTGGTATCAACACATTTTCGATTACCTATCCTACTCAGTGCTTCCTCTAGATTTGACTTCCAATGGCAGAAGATCTTTTATCCAATGCACAAACCGCTATGTTATTCTGGGCGGAATCCTTTACAAACATGGTTTTGAGGGTATTTTTCTTCGGTGCCTCAAAACCCCTGAATCATCTAAGGCCATTCAGGAGGTCCACGACGGTATATGTGGTGGACACTTTGGTGTTTGGTCGTGGCTAACCGCATCCTACATTTAGGTTATTATTGGCCCTCTCTTAATCAAGAATTCTGTGAATATGTCAAGAAATGTATCAAGTGTCAACAACACGCTAATCTTACACATATCCCTAGTCAGGCCTTGTAACCTACAACGGATTTGTGGCCTTTTTCACAATGGGGTCTTGATCTCATTGGTCTCATCAATCCACGCTCTTCGCAGTGACATCACTCTATCATTACTGCCACATAATACTTCACTAAATGGGTGGAGGCTATTCCTCTTTCATCGACCAAAGCTAAACCTATTGTTGATTTTGTCTATCAACACATCATTTGTCACTTTGGTGTTCCTCACAAACTCATTACAGACAATGGCAAGTATTTCAAAAACAAATATTTGCAGAAAATTTGTGACACCTTCAATATTAAACTCAACTTTTCTTCTCCATACTATCCACAAGCTAACGGCCAAGCTGAGGCTTCTAATAAAACTTTACATAATATCCTCACAAAGGTAACTAGTTGAGCTGGTAGGGATTGGCATTTACACATCCCTTTTTCTCTCTGGGATTATCGACTAGCATTCGTACCCCTACCGGTGCTACTCCCTTCTCTCTTGTCTATGGGTCTGAGGCTATCCTTCCTTTGGAAGTCTAGATTCCCTCTCTTCGCGTCTCTCTCAGAGAGTTTGTCTCTGATGAAGACTATCGTCAAAACCATCTAGCACAGCTTGAGTTGTTAGATGAATGTCGTCTCAATGCTCTTGAACATCATCAAGTCTATCTTGAGCATGTCAAGTGTGCTTATAACAAGCATTTGTAGTAGCGTGACTTCCAAGTTGGTGATCTTGTTCTTAAAGAAAACCAAAATGTCACTACTCTGGAATGGAGAGTCAACGTGGTAAGTTTGCTCCTAATTGGATGGGACCATACATTGTCACTCATAAGTATGGGTCTCGGGGCTTATCGCTTGTCTTCCATGGATGGTATACCTGAAATGGAACCTCTTAATGCTTTGCATCTAAGGCCCTTCTATTGTTAAAATCTATCTTACACGATCTTAGTCACAAAACAGATCTTTCATCCATCTGCAACCAGTCATGCATTTTATAGTGATTTGGAACTATGTGGTTCTCCACATTATTTCTTTTTATACCTTAAATATGAGTACCGTGGCTCTACTCATGGCATTTTCCTTACGTATTTGTTCCTTCTCATGGTAGGAATACCTTAATCACTACTTCATCTGCCCTAGGTGTTCATCTTGATCAAATCCACTTGGGGCATGAGTACGTGCTTATATATGTTTTCTTCCCCTCTATCTGATCTATCTGGTCTAAACTCAACTTCTTCCAAAGCTCAAAAAAAAAAGATGCTATCCTAGTCCCAAAAGATAGACTGATCCCTCGAAGGACAGCTATCCATGCCTTATCAAATAAAATAAAAAATGTAGACCATTCCTCGAAGGATGGCTACCATCAAATTCAAAATACAGACCGCTCCCTTGAAGGATGGCTATTTGTTTTATGGAATTTTGAGCCTTTGCAGTAACAAACTTCCTCTCTCGGCCAGTTTTTTCACTTATTAGCATCTCTGAAAGACTTCTGTATCGATTAGTCTTTCCATATCTAGCAAACTACCCGCATTGATCAGTTTTCTTTTCTATCAAAAGAAAAATCATGAAGCTATGATGTGAGACCTTTTTGATCATATGGAGACCTTGTTTTCCCCATATGAGCGCGTATTTAATCCTTCATGTGTTCTGACGAGATGCATACTTATCTCTCGTCCTTATCTACCTCCTAGATCTGGTTTGCGACTAACTAGTGTCAGGTTTATTTTATCTCGTGTCTATGGCCTTGTGCATCATCTTTCAATTTACCATCAAGGTCTCTATTTATGGTCGGTTAGGGGACTAACTTATCATTCTTTTTCCTATCTAGGTGTAGTGATTTTTATTTCTAAGGGATAAGATCATTGCATCACTTTCTTTTCATCAAATCAAATGGACATTACCATGTTCATTTGTTATTTATCCAGTTAAATTGACATTTAACATGTTAATTTAATCAATCAAATCTATCATCTATCTATGCTCATATTATCTACTTCATCTAAAAACATCAAAGTAGCATATATTATGTGGATCCATCTATCCATATCATTTAGTTGAATTAACATCTTAACATGTTAATTTAATCAATTATTCATCCATGACAAATCAAAATTAAATCACATCTATCTATCTGTATCTATCAAAATTAAAAAGCATGAGTACAATCACATGACACAAAGATGCATATATATATATATATATATATGACTTGAAATTGATCCGTATACATCGTATCAAAAATGCCTTCAAATCGAGGCTACATCAATATATCTCTACAAATCATATCTCTATATAGTAAAATCAGATAAATGGAACACATTGTCTCCTCCTCCCTCCTCGAGCACGGGCTCTCTCTCCTGACTAGCACCTACAAAACTGGAGGTGCCCGCAGTTATGACCCTACGACCTCTTCGGTCTCCCCAGGTCCGCACCTCTGATGCATCAGTGGTTGTTGTTGTCCTCCTCCTCACTCCTGTAACGAGGCACATCTAGGGTATGTTGTGTCAAGGGATCCTCATAATATCTCACCTCGATAAGGAGAGCCTGATAGGTACTCAGACTCACAATGCCGGGTGCTCTCAACGGCACTGGTGGTGGTGGTCCTCCTGTTACGACACCTTGTGCCCATGACTCTAATGTGGTGCCTGTATCACCATATTTGGCCTTGAGGGCCTCTTTGTGTCTGTGATATCTATCTCTCTGCTGGATAGCTATATCCCACTCTTGGCGAGTGATATCTCTCTCATGTATCACTGTGTCCCTCTCCTCCCTCAGAGTCTTGATCTCCTCTAGAGTAGTCTGGTGTGTCTGTACCAAGGTGGCATGCTCTCCCTGCAGTCTCTCCAGCTCCGCCATTGTATCCTCCTCATCTGACTCCACAGATGCTGTGAGATGCCATGGTAGCTCCTCGTGATACCATGCCTCAGTAGCCCTCATCTACTCCTGCATCATCTATGGGAGGTATGGCCTCCTTGAGTAGATTTTCTAGGACCAAGATGTCGGTAGATCTATCTCCCTGCTATCCCATTTGTATGGCACATATATACTGTCGAATAATCAGATTAATCCAAACTGTCTCATCACACTGGTAAAAATGGGACCCGCTCTAAAATCTTTGGCTTGCTACGACCACTCTTACATCTCGGTCCACTAAGTGGGCGTCCTGTCCGGCCCATGTAGGATAGACCCTATATGGTCTCCATATAACTTGTGATGGTGTCAAAGTCCTGAATCTCTAGGAATACCACTCTGATGATCTCCCTGTATCTCTAGGGGCCATGTCTACCCACCATCATTGAAACCCATAATCAAGGGTTCCCTCTACTCCTGACATCCATGGAATTCCAGATGGTATAATCACTGATATATGCTCATAAGCCCAACAATGGAGCACAAAACTGACATCAATCCCAGTCCATCTGCTTGTGGAATACATCCACAACTCATGATATATCTACGTGCTAAAAGTGCATCGGTGAATGTAAATACCTGCATGAACTCCGTGGATATCATGATTTAGTCAAGCGAGCAAAAGGGGAACTTTCCACCTCTGGAATCTGGTAGTGCATAATATGAGATAGCCATCTGGATCAAGGCTATCAGTTTTCTCTGGGATCATCCTACCAATATTGTGAGGCTATCCTCACAGCCCTGGACACTATCTTTGAATCATCTACCCTATCCCCATATAACCATACCAGGGCCCTCCTCTGCACTCTCCGTGGAGTAATCTCTATCAGGTCCCCTGTGATCGACAACCTGAGGATCCTATAGATGTCCTCATGGGTGATAGTCATCTCACCCGTCTGAAACCAAAATGTGCATGTCTGGCTATCCCACCACTGCATCAATGCTTGCATAAGCTCCACGTCTCGGGTACCCGTCGATAATAATGAAAACCCCTAGTCTGGCTAACTCCAGATGGCACCACTCAAGTATCTATCACATCTGGTAGTATAGTCTCTAGTAGCTTGGGAATAGCATCCCGCATGTGTAGGACCTCTCGTGCCTACATCACATCAAACATCGTCATTAGGTTCATACTTATCAAAATCAACATCATTAAAATTTCATCAAAATCTTTCTCAAAGGCTTCCTAATGTCTCATCTTTCCCATCGGCACCGAATCATTTCCATTAGTGCCATTTACTTTATGATCGACGCCATTGTACTCCAATCGACATCGATCACATACTAGTCGGCGTCAATTTTGTCAATCGATGCCGAGTGGGAGGAAGAGCACTAAAAACACCCTCTTGCCTCCTATTACAAAATGACACAAATGTACAAAGCTAAGGAGGACCACTTACCCCTGGCGTGTCCTCTTCCTCTTTTGACCACTCCCGAAAGCTTCCATGTCACTCAAATTCAACTTTTGACTTTTTCTAAATCAATCGTCACAATGCAAATGAATCATTACCATTCACCTTTTCTATATTTATAGGTTTTGGAGCGGTCAACACCGATTATTTTGGTCGGCATCGATTCTTTGGGTCGATGTCAATTAGGTATGAGTCGATGCCAATTAGAGCCCATTGGGGCCGATCGAGTAGATTTTGATATATTTTCTCATCTCATCACACTAGGACGCGCTTTGTTCTTGTCTAATTATCTTGTCTTACGCATGTGTCACCCATAACACATTGTCACCATCATTGGGTCTTTATTTTAGGTACTTGTACCTTGTCGCCTTGCATAGCCCCACATGTGTGTCACTCATAGCATGGCTTTGCTTATCGTTCCCCACTTGGGGCATCTCATCATTATATCTTTTGCATGTGCCACCCATAACACACTTGTTCTACCTAGTCTGGTAGTATTTCTATTACAAAGTCCACTATAGTGGCCATATGTCGATTTCTCGATGGCTCTTTTCTTGAGGCCATCACTTCATCCTTATTGTTTATACATTGATGCTTGGCTTGTTTCCGATCTTATTGTTGTTATGACCTTATTTTCACCTTTTGGCACATATATTCGGTGTTATCACCCATTCCAAGTCTTCTCCCTGTACATGGGTAACTCACATTTTTACAACCTAAAGATCATAAGTTTGTAGGCACTAACGTCATCTCATTCAAGGTCGTCTAGTTTTCCCTACCAATGTGTCACTCTTTGGTTATTACTATTTTATAGTCACCTTTAACTCACCAGTCTATAGCCACTAACATCGTCTCATACTAAGACTATCTAGTCTGCCCTACCAATGTGAGTTCCTTAGGTCGCTGCCTTTTTTTTTTACGTGTGTCATTAATGATCAAATCTACTCCAAACATCTAGCTGGGGCATCCCCTCTTCTATTCTTTTTTCTTCTACCTTTTTCAGACTCAGGATCGGTTTGATTTTTTGGGCCATCCCATCCCTAGTTTTAGGGGGAGAACATCATCAATATTCTTCCTTTTCTTCCAACTCCTTGTATTTGTCTTGTAGCATTGCTTATCGCAAGTTACTTGACAAAAAGGGGCAAATGTAGACACATAAAATTGGTTACTCAATTTAATGTCCCCCGTGTTCACTTACCTGTTCTATTCTTGGATAACTCGGTGCAATTTTATATCACTAATTCTCTCTCAGGGTATTAATTAAATATCTAATTAAAATGCCTATCCTAAGTTTGTTCCACCCCATTATATTTCACCCATGGATAATTAAACATTAACCATGTAATTCTATCTTCTACATTTATTCCAACTACTTATTCACCCCATATCACTTCCCAACCTCCCGTGTTATTATTATCCATCCATCCCACCTATTTCTCCTCTCCTAGAACCGTGCAATGGGATTTTCCCGTATTTGATTTAGAGGGATAATATTCTTATCCTCACAACTCATCCCTTTTCACCACTTTGGGAGTCTGTTCCCTGATCGACATCGACTGGTCCTCGATCGATGCTAATTTTTTTGGAACAACGCTGATTTTACCTCGGTCGGCACCGACTATAAATACATGACCTGAACTCAGTTTTGGTTAGACGGTAGAGACTTGAGAAATAGTTAAAAAACTTGAGTGAATCTTGAAATTAGCAATTGAGAGAGAGAATTCTATCTAGATCAATCCCAGAGAGGTGCACCATTATTCTACCCACGTAATATCAATATCACTTAGGTTTTTCAACCTCTGGGTGACTCCATTTCTCCATCTAGCCAAGGTGGAACTTTGTCCACATCTCTGCAGCTCCTGCAGTCTCCATAATCCGATCATCATCAATCACTAATCAAGTTGTTTGTGATTTATTCTCGACGATGACCCAACATCAATCAATGCCGATTTGTCCAAATCGGTGCCATTCCAAACCATCGACACCGATCACTATCTGATGGACATCGACCAATCTGCAGAAAGGTACAGAATCTAGGTGACACAATTTCATCTTTATTTTTACACATTCCTCGCTTTCTTTCGCCGTTGTTTTTTTACATTCTTTCTGCAACTTAAAATCATAAAAATTAAACATTTGCTTACATCTTTTATCATGTATGCCTTTATTCTTAATTGAAAATGTGAACTGACATCCACCGAGGAAGCTAATCGCTTCCCGGACCCGCTTCCGGCAGTTCACCCTTATATCTTCTAACGTCATCTTTTTTTGTTAAGTATTTGTGCATCGCAGGTTTCTTGGATCTTCTCCGCAGGATTGCTCGTGTGTGTCTGTCTTAATTCCATCAAGATTTCTTTTCCATCTACGTCTTCGAATCTTGTCCCATTAATCAGGTATTGACTTTATTTGAGTTTTTCAGGGTTTTTGTGTTTATTTTGGTGCATTACCTTGGATAGGTAACAAGCACGAAAATTCTTGATCTACAGGAAGAGATAGAAAGGTTATTAGAGGTAGGCTTCATCAAGCCTATCGACTAATCAGAGTGGATTTCTAATGTGGTACCAATTCAAAAATCTAGTTGGTATCGTAGTGTGTGCTGATTTCAGAGATATTAACAAAGTTTTTCCTAAGGATGATTTCCCTCTTCCTAACATCGACATGATTGTTGATTCTACTGTTGGTTATGAGATACTATCACTCATGGATAGCTTCTCAAGTTATAATCAGATAAATATTGTGGAGGAAGATCCACACAACACAACCTTTATAATCCCATGGGGGACATTAAGCTACCAAGTCATGCCCTTCGGCCTCAAGAATTCAATCGCTACATATCAATAGGTGATGAATGTAATCTTTCACGACATGATTAGTGACATCATGGAAGATTACATAGATGATATATTAGCAAATTCCAGGACTCAAGAAGATCACCCATAGATTCTATGACATATTTTTCATGATTAAGAGACTACAAAGTCTGACTTAACCCGAAGAAATGTGTCTTTAGTGTGCTATCTTGGAAGTTACTAGTATTCATCGTTTTAAGGAGATGAATAAAAGTAGATTCGGAAAATGTTTCCGCTATAATAGAAATGCCTCCTCCTACCAATATCAAACAAATGTGGAGCTTACAAGGAAAGATCCAAGCCATAAGAAGTTTTATTTCTCATCTGACAGACAATTGTCATACATTCAAGCATCTTCTTAAGAAAGATGTTAGTTTTCACTGGGGACCAGAGCAACAATAAGAATTTTCTTTTGCTCAAAACCTATTTGGATAAACCCCCTGTTCTAATGCTTCCCATGATAGGAGAACCCTTGTTACTTTACATATTTGCCACACACTTTACAATTGGGGCACTGTTGGCCCAATATGATAAAGAGTAGAGAGAAAATTTTGTGTACTACTTAAGAAAAACGTTGATAGCTTACGAGCTCAACTATCCATAGATCAAAAAGGCTTGCTTGGCGTAGTTTTTACCTTCCAGAAACTACATCATTATTTTCTCAACAATAAGGTCAAGATCATTTCAAAGGTTGATCCACTAAAATACTTATTTTCAAAACCTGCACTCATAGGAAAGATGGCTAATTGGATCATCTTATTAAGCGAGTTCGACATTGAGTATGTACATCAAAAGTCAGTGAAAGGACAAGTCTTAGAAGATCAGCTAGCAGAAGCTCCACTACCAGGTACCGAACCTTTGAGTCTGGAACTACCATATGCATCCATAATGTACTTAGGAATCAATCGTATGACAACTATACTTTATGGCTCCTTTACCTTTCATGGTTTAGGTGTCAGAGTTGTGTATATTACTCCTACGAGAGACTTGATTCCTTAGGCCTTCTGACTCGGTTCCCATGTACAAATAATATAGTGGAGTATGAAGCTCTCATCATGGGGATGAAGCTATTTATTAAATGGGATATCATACAAGTCAATTTCATTGGTAATTCAATGCTCATTATAAAACAGTCACAAATGAATACAAGGTCAAAGATGAGAAACTTCTTCCGTACAAAAGAATGGTTGATTTTTTGAAGGATTTATTTAAGAAGATAACATTTGAGTAAATAACAAGAGCACATAAAAAATCAACAGATGCTATGGCTACAACATGATCCATGTTAATTACTCCACCTATAAACAATGATATGTCATTTTTTGTGGAGCACTTACAAACGCCAACATATGACATACCCGAGTTCTTTGGTGTGAAAATTTGTTGGTCCCTTTTCCCCATGGTACTATGAAATATTTAATTACCTCCATGATGGAACCTTTCCCACAAAAATTTCCCATGCTGAAAAACGAAACCTCATCCAACATATAGTATGTTATACCCTACTTGGGGCACCCTCTTCCTCCAAGGCTATGACAAGAATATATTGCGTTGATTAAATTCGAATGATTCCATCCAAGTGATCAAATAGGTACACAAAGGAATCTACGGGGCTCATACTAATGGGATCATCCTTGCAAAGAAAATAATTAGGGTAGGCTACTATTGGCCTACCATTGAGCATGACTTCTGTAACCATGTGAAAAAGTGTGTGGATTTTCAGAAGTATGACAATTTGATACATGCTTCGGTGCAATATTTACAACCAATCATGACACCTTGGCCATTCTCAAAGTGGGGTCTCGATCTTATAGGAAAACTTAACCCTATCTCCTCGAATGGCCATAAGTTAATTACAAATGCTACTAAATACTTCACAAAATGGGTGGAGGTTGTTCCTCTTACCTATGTTGAAGGTTCCCAAATCTCTAAATTTATAATGAACCATACCATCTGTCAATACGGTATGCCCTCTACTATTATCACTGATAATGGTAAGCCATTTAAAGATTAAAATGTGAAAGAACTCTACAAGTGTTTTCAAATCTCCCTCAATTTCTCGACTCCATATTACCCTCGAGGTAATGGAAAAGCCAAAGTTTCCAATAAAACCCTCATTTACATTATGGAGAATATGGTGAATACAATAGGTCGTAATTGGCATTTACAGATTCACCCTACCCTCTGGGCATTTAGAACATCTATCCACACCCCTATAGGTGCCACTCCATACTCCTTAGTATTTAAAACAGAAGTCCTGCTACCCCTAGAGATCGAGATCCCTTCTTTGTGTATCGAGCTAAGGGACTACCTAAATGAAGAAGAGGACAATAGAGTATCTCGACTGACAGAGTTGGAGCTATTAGATGAGAAACGTATTCATTCTCTCAATCACCTTAAAGTGTATCAGGATCAAGTGTGGTGAAGCTACAATAAAAGAGTAATACCTCATCAATTTGAGGTAGGAGACTTGGTGTTAAAATAGAATCAAAAGAACACAAATAAGGATCGAGAAAAGAAAGGGAAATTTGAACCCAATTTGCTAAGATCATATGTTTTGGTTGCCAAGTTTGGTTCATGTGCCTATAATAATTACTACTCGGATGGCCAAGAGCTTCGAGAACCCATGAATGCAATCCATATCAAGCATTTCTATGGTTAGTCATGGGGTCCCTCAAAAGTCGAAAAGGAAAAAAATGTAAAAATGTAAAAAAGAAAAAGAGAAATAAATAGGTGTTTCCAATAGTGAAAACCACGTAATGGTGGCATTTTGGACAACTCCTTTGGTGAAAAATGGTTTCCATTTCCATTGGAGGATCTGTTGTTCACAAGCATTTCAGGTCTCGAAGTGTGAGAGCTTTGTCCTAAGTTGGTTTTTACCTTCGTCTGAGTCCCTTGTGAGCCTATTCCTCTTTTCCCTGATCTGACTAATCCTACATTTGAATACAGAGAGTTTGACTTTAAATATTCCCAGCTCACGCTGGGGGGAAACTTCACATTGTCACCTTCTTACACATAGCACATGGTATTCTTCCCTTGTACATCCCATCTAATGCTGGGGGAATCCACATTTCTTCGTTTCCTTTCACATTTGCTTCAGAAAAATTCTTAGAAAACATCAAAAACATTCGTATAACTTTGGGAAAACAAAAAAATCAAATATGCTTTGTAGAAAATACTCCAAAATAATAGAAAATTGTCTCGAGATAATACCAAAAACAACAAAAAACATCCCAAAACTGTTCCACAAAAACAAAGTAGTAGTTTTCTTACTTTTAGTTGTTGGTTTGTATGGTTTTAGTTGTATGGATTTTTCATATTATGTGATTTAAATTGGATTCATTTTCTTACTTAAATTGAGTGTTATTTTAATTTGTGGTGCATTGCATTGAGTTCATTTTATCTTACATACTTGTAGATAGTTGTGTTTCTTTGATTAGATTTGTTTAGTTGGTGCTTGTTATTTTACTTGTACATTTTTTTTATCATTTCATCATCATATAAAATAGACCATCACATATAAATAAAATCTAAGTCTACATCACACATGTATACTAAAGCTAATCATCAAATACAAGATCATCAATAGGGAAAGAGGGTTGCGCATGATCAAAATCTATCCCCCCATACCAATATCAAAATAAAAACAAGTTTTACTCAAAGTATCTCATCAACATGTAATATGACATCAGCTAAGGCTATCTCATAAATCTAACAACATGTGATACAAACATAAACATATAGATTAAACATGATATCTCATAAAAAAATGTGATACGTCAATAATCCATCAAATCATCGTACATCATCATAATATAGATGTTTGTGTAAAAAAATCAATGTGTCTTGATACATATCAGATACAAAAATCCATCATGGGCATGGATTAAAAATCTTCCTTCATCACAAAGCATAATAAAAAATAATACATAACATACATCTGTACAAAAATGTTCCTTCATCATGAGGCATGATAAAAAATAATGCATATACATCCGTATAAAATTATGGCTTCATAATCGAGGTGATACACCAAAAATATAAATCTAATATGTCAGTAAGAGATTTATCCTCAACGCTCACCCTCTCTGGGACTGCCTAACTTAAGGCCCTGGGAGGAGAGCTGTTGATGTAACAATCTTGTAGAGTCCGCTACGCTCTGCTATAATGTAGGATATTCAATTGATTTGGCTAATTGTGAGGTCCTCTAGGATCTAGACCTAGACCTCGCTAACATCTAGCCGATAAAAAGGGTAGCCCTTTGTCCCTCGGGACATCTTGGTGGTAAAATTCCTTGTAGTAGGAGGCCTCACCACTAGTTCTCATAGTATCTGCTAATATGTATGGCATCTCGGATGCTAAAGATGCCTTGTAGAGCATCACACTCTAATGTCACTCTGGCTATATCTTCCTGAACCTATGTATGCTCTGTCATATACTAAACTTGCTTGGCCACTAGTTGATCTCTCTCCACCTAGAGCTCTAACCTCTCTGTGATCACCTGATCTTGCTCAATCATAGCCTGTACTCTCTCTATCCTAGCCTGATCTCACCCTTGTCATGTGTTGATCCCTCTCTTCGATCACCTAGTCTCTCTATGTAATGTCCATGTCCCTCTTAGTTATAACCTGAAGCTGTAGGTCTAGAACCTATTATAGTTTCTACTGCAAAGCAACCACATGTTCACAAACTTGTAAATCCTCCATATACTCTCCACCCCCGCCATCTCCTCAACATCCTGGTGGACTATGTGGTGGACTCACGTGAGGGGGTGATGGAGGTGCCTGTAATGGTGCCCGTAATGGAGCATAAGGGAAATCCGTGGTGTTAATACCTATGGTTGTACCACTACTTTTTGCTACACTAAAACCTACTACTTGACTAATACCTCATGTGCTAGTACCCCTATCTGCGTCCTATCTATGGACCTGCATGTGCTTGTATTTGTGCTCATGGATCTGGAACTGTCCCCCTGTGTTGTTGCATCTAATACCTCAGGTGGTATGGTCAATCTCTGTGGCAACACTATATCATACCACCCTTCATAATCTAGATTCGTACCTGGATCTACTATTTATGCCCACTATACCCAAGGTTGTGGAAGCACCTATAAAAGCTAGTGTGAGCTAGGCCCAACCTTATCTAGGGCCCCATATGAAAAGTCTCTTTGTATCTACGTGCATACCACATTTCATCACCAGGAATCCCTTGGATAAGACTAAAATTCACTGGACCCACTCCACTCTATACCACTCCATGATATGACTCCTTCTCCCAAGGATGAAATGATCAACTGTAGCAATGCTCAACTCAACTGCATTCTAAGGCCAATGGTACAACATGTATGGCCGCCATATGATCATGTGAGGTTCTACCTCATCAAATGGTCACCTGCAATATTCTATATCCCCCATGTGACCATGAATTTCATACCTGTTTGGAACCTGACACATGATGGAAGGCTCTCCAAGGGTCCGAGCTCTCAATGCTCCAACAGGGTGTCCTATCGCAATATGGTCCCAGGCCCATATCTATAACAAAGTGGCAGGACCCACGAAACTCTATCCATGGTAAGCTATCAAATGAAAATTTGCATATAAGTGAGCTAGTATACACTAACCCCAACAGTAAACCTCTCCCTGAAGAAGGTCATGAATCACTCCAATAAGGCCTAGAGGAAACCGAGCACCAGTCTTGTCAGAAACAAAATGTCATTGATAAGAGCTAACAAAAATACAAGGACTGTACTCAGCTTGTTGATCGACCATGCACCTCCTGATGAAGACCATCATACCCCGTCGGGGTACACTACCACTCCAAATATCTTGGCTATGCATCACTCAAGACAGTCCAGTGACCATCATATGTGTTCAAGTGACCCTAGATAGGAACTCATAAGATCCACCACACATCCTCTAGGGTGATGCTCATCTCACCAGTAGGAAGACGAAACATATGACTCTCACTCTACCATCTCTTAGCTAAGGTGGTGAGTAGGCTCGATAAGCCAATCACCCGTAGTATGATCTCTAAGAAAATATGGTCCCGATGTCCAGAAAATGTATCCTTATAGGCCCAGTGAGTCTGTACATATCACTCCCACTTCTCTAATACCTCTAAATCCATCTGTGAGGTCAATCAAGTCATTTATTATGATCTTATTCTTCTATTATAAATCATATTTTTCTATTTTACCATGTTATTCTTCTATTCTATTATCTAATTCATCTATTTCTACCATCTAGGGTTTCCTAGAACTTATTTTTCTTGCTAAGGTCATTGCAAACTACCTTTTGTGCACTAAAGACCCCTAGTGGCACCAATGCCCCCATCCACGCATAGGCGTGATCAAAATTTTCCATTAAAAACCCCTCAATGCATATGCACATGTCTCCTTGCATAGGTGCATACACGCCTATGCGCTTTTTGGAATTTTTACACAGTGTGCCTCTCGTAATGCACTGACACATACGTTCGTACGCATTCTTCAACACTAGTGCACCCTATGAGAATAGGTGTGCCCTAAGGGCCGTGCTTGCGTATTCGTTGCCATTTTCTGCCATGTCTAACCCTAGTAAATGTGATTTAACCAAAATTAAATGCTATAAAATGACAAAGGTGAAGGGTTTAGCTTTGTGTACCTATAGGCCATCCCCGACAAGTCTCATGTAGTCTCTCATGCGATCTCGCATGGTGTCTCCAGGTTCTACACCGTCATCATCTTCTCCCTAAGTCAGAGCTCAATCAACAGTAAAAAGTTAAGTGAATGTGGTAAATGAATTGGTCGTGCGATGGTTTATATACCCATTTTTACCCCTTCACGACATATTTCTCATCCCCGAGGCACCCTGAGCCATCGTGGTTCTTCTAAATTCCTCTAACACTCACCGTGATGATTATTTTTTAAAAATAATTATTTCACGCCCGTTTTTGCTATGATTGGGCATGTTTTTGCTTCTTGGCAGCCTTTTCTACTACCTTGGGCATATTTTTTCCTTATAGTTAATTTTAGTGATGTCTCATGACTTCGTTATTTCTTCTATAAAAATAAAAAATTAAAAAACCCAATTTTTTTAAAAAATGGTAAAATCATTAAAAGTCCAAAAAATTGTAAAACTTAAAAAAATCAAAAATTGGTAAACGACATGCACGCAGCTGAAGCATATATCAAATTCATTGTCCTCAAACATTGAAATTTGTCCTACAAAAATATATTTCTTAGGTTCTTTCTTGTTCTTGTCTCAAACGACTTGCGGATCATTGTGATCTACCTCCATTAACAAAGTTGGCTTGCTTACTATATCGGTACTCCCATGCAATAGTGAGTTTCTAGAGACTGTGTCATAGTGCATGAATTATTTCCATGGGACTACTCGTATCCTCCTTTCCCCCGCATGTATCCTTTCTTTGGGCACCATTTTTAACCCTTGTCATTACAACATGAACATTCGGGAATTGAAGCTTGATAACAAAAACATTGGTGCAACTATCTTGAATGTTGTTTGTTTGAGTATGTGTGATTGTACTTGTTTCTCTGTTAGGTTAGTTGGTTTAATTTCTTGTATTACATTGCATTATTTATGTTACATGGAATTAAGCATCGTTTTACTTTCTCGTATTTCATTGCATTATGTATGTTTCATGGAGTTACGTATTTTTAACAATGAACAAATGTTAGTAATTTAGCTTTTCATGTTATGTTACACTTTTGTTTATTTTAATAAAGGCCGATGATGTAGATCATAGGGGAAACATGATGAAATAAAAGTTTCTTATTGACATATTGGAGGCAAAGAAATAGCTATTCCCATTCTCCATTATCATTTCTTATCACTATTAATTTTTCTTCCAAATCACCTGGGCAATAAACAATCATGTTTATTCCTTTCCTATTTCTTCTATTCATTTCGATCATATTTTCGATCGTCGATTGACTTCTTTTATCACCCCATCAACACTCGAGGGGGAATCCTTCATAAAAAGATTTTTCTTCAAAAATTTACTTTCTTATGCTTGTCTACTATATTTGAAGTGAAGTTACTTCACCTCAAACAAGGGAAAATGTACACACCTAAATTTCACTTTTGCA
The DNA here is from genome assembly GCA_018340775.1 of Taxus wallichiana var. yunnanensis. Lineage (NCBI taxonomy): Eukaryota > Viridiplantae > Streptophyta > Pinopsida > Cupressales > Taxaceae > Taxus > Taxus wallichiana. Next base: position 275,538,308 of record CM031240.1, read on the forward strand.
ATCTTATTGCCAAAATCACACCTAATTAGTGATTTCTCGCTAATTAAATAATGTTTCTTACCATTTTGGTCAATTAAAAACGCTTTGTTGATTACCTAACCTCTTTCGCATTTAGGATTCCACTTTACGACAAAACGTAAGTCAAAATTCTCTTCCAAATAGACAATTAGCACTTATTAGCTAGATAAGGATATTTTACCCTTATTTTAGTCAATATACCCTATTATTGGCTCAAACCCCTCTTCGAACCACTCAAAATCTTATCCTAGCTTCCTAATTGACCCTAAGTGGTTGATTAAGGCTCCTCAAATCTTAATCACTTGTTAATTCACTAATTATAATTATCAAACCTTAATCATGATTAATAATTCTTAATATAATTTGTGTTTTTAGTCCCACATGCACCAAGATGCTAGTTTTCCTCAAAGGAAAAACTATAAAAATGACTAACCACATACCTTTAAATTTTACACCATGTTTTGATTTGCATATCATATAAGAAATATGATTTACCAAGCTCAATCCTTGTCTCAAGTCTTCAATGGAGTTAGTAGATGAGTATCCAATATGATCTTGTATTATTGTTGGATAGACCATCTCACCTTTCTCGAGTAGTTAAAAAAACCCCTAATTTGATTGCTCCTAGATCTATTTAGGTCTATGTTAGTTAGCAATTGAACATACTAGTAGGCATGCTTTAGCTAGGTTTTGAATTATATTCATGTTAGTTATTTCAAGCATTCCATTAATCTTTTATCTTTGATGTAACTATTGTTATATTCAATAAGCATTTTCTCAATTAGACTATGTGGTGTTATTCTTAGCTTTGATTGGAAATTTTAGTAGTCATTAGGTTTTCTAATGCTATGAAGAAGGGTTTTATAGGTTGTTAGGATTTCTACTTTGTTACATGTCATCCTGATATTTTGTAAAGAATAGAGACAAATAGTGAGCATCATTATTTGATAATAAAAACACATAAAGTTTAAAATTTCATTTTTATCTTCTTCCAAGAACATATAATACTTTTCTTAGATTGTATAATCCCTTCCTAGACTGTACATATCTTATATGGTCTTGAACCTACAATTTCCTTATTTATAAAATTTAATGTGCCAAATATAGAGTCTTAGATTCTCCTATTCTACTTCCTCACACATCCGGATCATTCTAAAATCTTCCTAATAAATATAAGTTTCTTTCCCCTCTTATATTTTGGGAAATTTACTTATTGTTTATCAATTGTTTAGTTCATTTCAATTTGGAATGAATTATTTTGGCCATGCATAATTGATGTTGGAAGTTAATTAGATCAGAAAATTCTACCTATTATGAACCCTTACATCCATTTTGTCAGAAATCTAATTAGGGTGTAAACAATAATAACTTAGGTGTGGGAATTTTAAATTTCCTTTGATTGATTTGAGAGTGAATTCTCTAATTAATGTGGGCGTGAATTATGCTTACAATTGATAATTTTGTTTGATAATTTTGATAATAGCTATCTTCTGAAAAAATCTATAATTTATCATCAAAATTCCAATTAAACTTTTGATTTTTTTGTGGACATGTTTTCAAATTTTTCTCAAACTCTTTTGAAGTAATGAAGCACTATGAAATACACCCTCATCATCTAATCTTTATTTTTATTATCATGTAACCATGTTGGTTTAATATATGAGGGTTGTAAATAATTTAATGGTATTGCACCTATAATTGATCAATATGTGTTGGCTATCTTAAGGAAACTCTAAACTATTATCAAAATGTCAATTAAACATGTGGTTTTTGTGTGGATGTGTTTTCATAGTGCATGAGAGAAGGGCTTACAGTCAATCTAACTATGTGAGATAATAATCTCTTGTGGATCTTTACATCAACTTTTTCTAGCATGGATGTGTTTTCTTATCATCATACTCCTAAGCTTTACCAGAATGTGAGTTTTAGAAAAATGCATGGAAACCAATTAAAGGATAATGGAAAGTTATTTTTTTCAAATGTTGTGGTTTCAAATTATCTAGTAGAAATGTACATAAAATGTAAAAGCATACACAAGGCACATGCAATGCTTAATAAAATGACACAAAGAGATGTGGTCTCACAGAATGACATAATCAAAGGGTATACATAATATGGATTTTGCAAAGGATGCTCTAAAACTCTTCAATCTAATGTATCAATTTGGAATGCTACATGATTGTATAAACTCTATATTTATTTTAAAAACATGCAACCATGCATGTTTAATGGATGAGGGATGTAAAAAATTCAATGGAAGTATGTTGAAGATGATAATTATGTTTATGTGGCATTCTTGGTCATGTATCCTAACTATCTCAACGAAAATCTAAATTTTACCATCAAAATGAAAAATAAACCTTTGGTTGTTGTATGTATGTGTTTTCTTGTGTCAGAGAGAAGGTCTTACATTCAATCTAATTATTGGAGATGGTGGAGATATCATCTCTTGCTGATTTTTAACACCAACCTTTCTCAACATATATTGGGTGCTAAGATTATTTCATTTTTGGTTTGTTAAAAATCCATATTGCATTCTTTAGGAGAATGCTAGAGTTTTGGTAGAGATATGTGAAAGATTTACAGAGAAGGATAAAGCGAACGTGTAAGGACATTGGTAAGAAGTTGTGTGAGAAGTTTGGGAAAGAGAGAAAGATAGTGTGTAAAAAAAATTGCGAGGATCAACACACAAGGTCCAAGAAAAAACATAAAGCTATATTTAGGTGCAAAATATAAAAAGGAGGAAACAAAAAGTGCATGGGAAATAAAGTTGATTCACAAGGAATAAAGGAGATAAATAAAGAAAGAATATGCAACACACAAGAAAAGTGGTTTGGCAAAAATATAAAATACAATGGGTAGTTAAAGCATGCCAAGAAAAAAGTTGGTGATGGATTATTAATGTAGGATAATAAGCTAGAGATGAATATCGGTGATGTAAATGCAACCCAATGTGATAGTTTGGATATTCTATGCCTAGATTTGGATCATCTGCAAGATGTGTTAGTCGATATAGAAATCTCTAAATCAATGGAACTAAATAAATGGGATTACACTTTCAGTGAAAAGAGAAGGAAAATCATGGGTTATTTCAATGAATAAAGTGGGTAAACTTCCATATTTTGATCTATAACCTACACACAAATACACTTAGAAAAATGTTAGTTATATTTGGTGGTTAGGGGACCTGCCTCGGTTAGGTCCCTAACCATTTAAGGAGATAAAAAGTAATTTTATTGAATAAAAAAGAGAAAAAATGCATTAAAATAAATGGTATACTAGACCCATTTGAAAGACAATCATGAATGTGATTTATTGAAAATCACATGGCGGGCGGTTCAGCGAGTCACCATGGGTGCGATCGAACCTTTGTTGAAATTTTTCCAAAGTAGTAATATTGTGAGTTGCACTAGTCCTTTGTGATCTACCTTCACCTCTCCAAAACCTACAATACATAGATATACGAGAAAAGAAGTAAAATCTCAAGTATGGGCTCAAGTGCACGAAAACTCAAGGGATGTGAATGATGTGGTTGAGTGGTGTCTTATAGTTTTTGAGTGCATAGAAGATTGTGACACATATGGGTGCAATGTGCATAGATGGGTGAGATGATAAGGGTCCATAGTGCATTGGGCATGCAAATGGGTAGGTGGAATGGACATAATTAAATGTGAGTGGGTGAGGGTTAGTAAATGAATGATGAGGTGTCTTTTATCACCATTTTGTGGGGTTTTATATTTTTAGTTGATTTTGTGGGATTCTTTTTTTTTAGGATTATTGTGTTTTATGATGGTTTTAGTATTTTTGAATAGGATAACTTATGTGTAAGATGAATTTTCTAGTGTCTAAATTTTCTCCCTTTTTGGGTTGCATATTGCAGTAGGAAGGATGCAACGTAAAAATTGAAGATGAGATGGGTGTCATCTAACTTGATGAGAATGGTTTCCACAATTGTAGGATTAGATGGTTGACTAGATAGACAAGAAATTAGAAATTCAATTGATGTGCCACTTTAGTCGGAGTCTCTAAAGGGATCGATAAGTTTATTTTGGAAGGAATAGAATATTGAGTTAAGAGGAGCAGGTTGGAGAAGGGGGTGGGTCATTGTCTAGTTACACTTGTGGATCGGGTGTTGAGAGAGGTTGATGAGACTGCAATGGGAAGTAGAGAGGGAAGGAGTGTAGAGGAGTTTGGGGCAAGTTGCAGGGCCGGTGGAACTCGTGATTGAGTGGGGAGAGGGGTTGGTGAGCCCACAGGGGGAAATAGAGAGGGAAGGAGTATAGGGAGGGAACTTCTCATAGGTACAATTGGGCATCAGGTGTAATAGTGTATGTGGTTAGTTGTGGGTGCGAATGGGAAGAGACCATCATGTGGTCCAGTTGTGGGTGTGGAGCATACATAGTAGTGGGGTAGAGAGGATGGCCAATTTGGACACATGGGGAATGGAGAGGAGAGTGAGCATGGTAGAGATGACACACTTTCATGAGAGGTTGACATCGAGGAAAACAACTATGTAGTCAGAGGTAGGCATGTTTTTGGGTATATTTTCATGTTTTGGTAATTTTTTTATTTTTTCGAGGTTTATGAGGCAATTGTTACTATACCTAAATCACATTGTAACCTTACTACAACCACACTTTGACCAACGTGCAACCACCAAAGCTGAAATTTGGAGGGTGGTTTGATGGATTATGGGACTAATGAGGATTTTGTTTGGTGAATGCATGGTCTGCCATTAGTAACTTTACAACACCAATTTTTAAATTTATGTATAAATTACGGTAGGAGATGACTCAACTGAACATGGATTTGATTCAAAGGGTGGGCCTAACTTATATCACTTAGATTGAGTAAGTGAGGATGGATAGGTGTTTATTGAAAACATTGTTGGAGATATGGGATAGTGACACGAACACATTTCATTTGGTGATGGGTGAGATGACTAACACATTAAAGGACATATGGAGGATATTTTGCATTGTTGTAAAGGGTGAGAAGGTTGTATCATAAGTGGCAGATTTGACGATGCGGGATGGGATAATGTGGATATTTTATGGACCAGTGGAATATGAGATTGAGATTTATAGTGGTGGATTTTGGTATTATGAGTTGTATGAGCATGGATGAGGTATGTGAGTGATAACCTATTTGTGTACCATGATTTGCAGTATCATTTTTCCATATTCATAAGGGTATACATTCCCATGGGGGTTGGGTGATGTGTTTTTAGAGCTAATATAGTGAGTTATAATATATGCATGGGGACATGCCTTGCTATCATGAGTGAATTCAAGTTGTAACATTATACCAGTTGGTTGAGGGTGGGATTGAGTATGGGGGTAATATTGGAGGTATGGGCATGGGAGCATATAACAATGGAAAAATTGTTTGGGTTGTCATACTCTATCTATGAGAATTTATCATCGAGGTTACCATTTTATTTATGATGGAGGTTGGATCATGAGTTATTCATGCATAGGCTATATGAGGGCATGATGGATCACTATCAGTAAATGATGTAGAGTTTGGAGTCAAGTGATGTTATGTGCAGCATATAGGGAGGTGGCGGGGTTTATGGGATGAGGATATGACACAATACAATTATGATGGGTATGAAGGACTAGGTGGGTGATTAGGAGGTGGGTATGAGAGGAAAAGTTATTTCAATATTGTTACATGATGAGACAATTTGGGTTACATCAAGGGGTACCACTAGAGTCACTCATATACTCATGATTGATTAGGGTTGGGTGACCATTTCAAGTGTATGAGGTGACAGGTGATGAGGATGATCTACCAATAAATATTGTTGTAGGGGATTATGTGGGTACCACATGAGACTTTGATACATAGTGGGAAGTGTATGGGTTGAGGGATGTGTAATAGGGGAAACTACAAAGATGAGAGATACACATATGGTAGCAGTAAATAGGAGTACGAAGGGGATATAGAGACAATAAAGATAGAGGAAGATGGCATGCCATTGTGGAGTTGATTATGTAAAGGAGATCAGTCAATGGAGGTTAGTGGGTAGGTAGGTGGTGGTGTAGGGGATGAGATAGTGATAGATGATGTTCTCTCGAGAGTGAAGGTGTTGATGGAGGGAGGTTAGATGATCCAAGAGCATATATAGATAGAGTGGTAGGCGTCAAGGGGGTGAAGGTGGGGGAAGGTGTCATATCATATGTGGAGATGGGAGAGAGAAGTGGGTAGTGAGCATTGTTGGGTGTCCAATTGAGATAGAGGTTATGATTTGGAGAGTGTTGTGGATTCGTTATTGGCCTCTTTGGATGAGGTAACACTAGAGCATGATATGATATAGAGGGAGGTGATAGAGCTATAAATATTCCAAGAGGTGGATTGAGTGTAGATTGAGGAGTTGGAGGGTCGAATGGTGGGGTAGTTAGATAACGAAAAATGTATTCATGATTTATAGGTCATAGTGTTTGAATGAGAGCATAATTGGGAACATTTTTCTCACTTAGAGGCAGTCATGGAAGAGCATGAACATGACCGAGGTCATTGAAAGTTCACAAAGGAGACATTGTCTTGTGTTATTCAAAATATTTCCTGATAAGGTGCACATGTCAGATATAATGAGGAGCTATTATGAATACATTCCCCACAAGCTACAGTGTATCCATTTTCAAGATCATCTAGCTCTATGTCTAGGAAATATAAGATAAACATGGTTCCTTTTAGAATTGGGTAAGTGCATCCAAAAGATTGTGTTAGTGTGAAATCATAGCACCCCCAAATGATTTCTAAAGAATATGCTTTTCTAAGGCAGAATCATCTGGTGTGATTGCATAACATGGAACTTTTCCTAAGGTGTGGGACCTTACAAATTGGAAAAGCTCTCCAGATTTAAAGGTTGGTTCCTTATTCCTCTGTTTAGGTGCATACGTGAGGATCTACAGAGGATCTATATCTATAACTAGTCTAAAACTTGCCAAGGAGACAGGATAAAAGAGTACAAAAATAAGAAATAACTAGACTACCAGGTGATGCACCAAAGGAATGATGAACACTTAGTTTGCCTTCGACACAAACCAATAAAATGCATATGATAAACAAACACAGACAACCAGATCTGTAACGAGAGACTAGATAGAAGCAAAAGAAAACAAGAAGGATCTAAAATCGATCACAAACATATTTTATTGCTCTATAAATTGATACAATTCATTACAGAATAGCCGAAAGGTAGAAACATATTACAGTTTTAATGGAAGGCCCGAACCCCACGGATCTTTACTTTGGAAGGAGAAGGCGAAACATATTTTAGTTTTAATGGAAGGCAAAACTAAGAATATCTAACCCTCTATAATGAATCCTGCCCCCATACTTATAGAATCGATCAGAGAGAAGAAAGAGAGAGAGAGAAGCGAGAAAACGTGGGTCGAAGCTCAACCACCGTCATTAATGCTTTCTAATGAAATCCACCCCTGAATCCATCTTTACTGCATCGATCCTTGATTTGGCACCTTGGAGGAAGAGGAAAAATGGAAATAGATCGAATCCGATCTGGTTGTTGAGACTGATGATCCTGCATTGAAATATTGAAGACGTTTCTCTATTTTTCTTCCACCTACCCTCTCAAAAATTAAAGTTTTAGACTCTCATGGCGTAGATGAGGTCGAGATCTTTCCAGCGATATCAGATTCACAATCTCTCGAGCCTTGAGTCAAAAGATATGCCCCTTCGAAGTTTTAGTCGATTCCATACAATTGGGTGGGAAAACAACTTGAAAATGGGTCCCTCTTTTGATTGGGACACGTGGCAGCTAGATTGGGACAAAAATTTGGGTCCACGTGCCCACAATTTACCTTTTGGCCCTTTACGTAAAAATGAAAAAACTTAGATAATTCCCTCACTCCGAAGCTCCGTCTGACACGTTGCTCCTTTTGGTTGGCTGGGAAATGCATTTCCATTTTTACCTTTATGCCTTTTGGACAAAAGGCAAATTTTCACTTTTCTCCCTGACACCCCACCTTGGCTTTGACTCGGTTTATATGTTGACTTTTTCCTCTTGGCAGAGACGTGGGCCCTTTTAAACTTTTATTCCATTTGGGGTAAAAGGAAAAAAATAACCTTTTCCCCAACGCTTTGTATTCCCTCGGGGACATGTGTCACCCTGACGCTCACTCGAGAACCTTTTCTCCTTTTAACCCTTAAAACAATGCCCTTAGGACACTTGGAAGCCTTCGCTACCTTGTTAATGTATTGACTATTCAACTCACTCTGCCCCCCTTCGAGGACACGTGGAGGCACCACGCTCGTTTACAAACCCGGCCCAAAGTTGCCTCTGGAGAAGCGTCGGGTTGACACTTGTCGACATCCATTGCTTTGTGGACTTTTCAATGGTCCTTCCAACTTTTAGACTTTTGGGCTATGTGGTGAGCTCGTACTCTTTTGGGTATCCACTTTTGGACCAACTCTTGGAAGTGCGCCAGGCTGACACGTGGCACTCTCTGCTTGCACTTCTATACTTAGCCAATTTTTAGGCCTTTTCTACCGCCCCTTGACTCTTTTTGACCACTTGCTACATGGAGGGCTGGCGTGAGTTTGAGTTCCTCCTTTTGGATTCACTCTGGGAGGAGCGTCGTTGGGACACATGGCTCCTTCCGCTTCTTCCTCCATACTTAGTCATTTTTTCCCTTTCCTAAACCATTTTGAGCCCAAGGACTTTGAATCTTCACTATTCTTCCTTCTTCTTGCTTTTGGCTCCTCTATAGCATCGATCCTTATTGTCTAACCCTGCTATTTTATAGTTTTACTTTCCCGCAACTTAGAGAATGTATTTAAGGCATGAACGGCCCGAATAAGTCATTTTCTTTGCATACGTGACCCTTTGATCCTTTTTCCCTCCACCACTTCATTGCTGAATCCTTTTACAACCAATTTGCAGGATTTGGATGAGTTTTCTCGGGTTCCTTCTAGCGGGGTCGTGATTCGATCCAATATTTCACCCGGGGGAGAAATATGGATAACAAATTGTATATAAGTGATAGTAGGCATGGGCTTGATGTAGGCCTGACCTCATGATCATAGTGACATGTGATCATGATTTTTTATTTAAAAATGATGGATATATGTATATATGTAGATGATACCTTTATCTCACCCTTTTGTTGTGGAATAATATGAGTCCTCTTTTTTTTCAAGTTATGTGTGTATGCTTGTGGTTTTGATTGTAAAATGGATATGTACAATGGTTAGCTAATGTTTTTATTTATTTTTGCTTTCTTGTTTTTCATGAAGTTGTGTGATTATAGATGTGTAATACCATGGGATATTCAACATGAAAGTGGAAAAATGGACATGTTTATTAATGTGGTATGAATGTAACACAATACTTATAGGTACATTAGGACTCATGGAGGGACACAAATGTGTGTGAGATGAACATGGATAAAATAATGATTTGAAAAAAGTATAGAAAATACAAGGTGATATGTTATCCCTTCATTTCATCAAGATCCAGTGTGTGCATATGTGAGTAGATTTATACTTGATGTATAACCGTCAAGAAGCAATAAATGATGACAAACTAGCCAATGCGTAGGTATGTAGGGGAACATCTAGTATGGATTATGAATAATGAAATATAAGTTTTGATTCGTGTATTACTTCGCTGCCAGCTAGGCATCCATATCCATGATGAAGATACATTTGGTTCTAGTTACAACATTGCTCTACTAATATTCAGGCATCCATAGCTTTGGTAGAGATACTTGAAAGACAACTTCGAGAGAGTTTTGGATATTTCTTTGAGCTTGTTGATTTGACTTTTTTCTTCTCTTTTTGTCCCATTTTGGATTGATGTTTTCTTTCTTTACTTTTTGACATGATATTCAACTCTTTCTCTTAGGGGTTTAAAACCACTATGACTTGATGGAGGATATGGGAGTATAAATGGAGATGTCATTGGATAGTGTGTAATAAAAAAGGTCCTTTAATGTTTTCTTCAAGGTTTTATAGGTGTGTAAATTGCATGTGGATCTCTCAAAAGATGAAGTCATTCTTAAATCCGCTAAGAAATAAATACCATGCTCGAAAGGATAGATTTAACCATGTGGATACAAACATGAATGTTCCAAACCGAGTGTAGAGTGCCTATAAACATTGAGACACATATATACAAGTATAGAATTGGGAGAAATTTTATCATGGATTGATGAATATGTACACTAATAGCGAATGACATCGGTAATTCAAATGAATAGTCACATGAATAGTTTTTTTGGTATTTATGAGAATTTGTTATTGTTTTTGGCTTTTGCAATATTATATTGCTTTTAGGATTTTGAAAATTTTGTACTTATTTTGGAATTTTTACAGAAATATTTTATTATTTTTAGTATTTTCTAGCATAAAATTATTGCCAATGCATGGCATTGAATGACTATCTATCTTCATTGTCATCTATGTCAACCAATTTGTAAGTGTGGGCCCATATTTTTGGATAATCAAATAGGTTTTAAACGAGTTAGGTGTAAACTTGTTTCATTGGTTAGGTGTTTGAGATGAATTTTATTGATTTTCTTCAAGTACAAGGTCACTTAACTCAAATTTGTGGATGTGGACCTTTTTTTGGTAAGATCTTGCTATATTATCATGTTACACTTGGAAATGATCAAGAGCATTACATCGACATGCCTTTTGTCGAGTAGATAAAGTTGTGCAAGGCACTCATGATGCTAATCATCATCAATGATAAAATATTGTAAAGTGACTCTCAAGGAGGGGATCTCAATCTAAATGGGCATAACAACATCATCTCCATATATGAGAAAAATATTTGTGGCCCCTTTCAATGTGTGAATACTAGTACAATATGCTTATAGGGCATAAGGAAATTGTTTGTGCCAATATCTATGGGAAACATTGACAACCTTTTGGAGGATTTTCTTAATTGTTTTATTGGAATCCTTTGTTTTCCCATTAGCTTGTGGATAGTATGGTGTGGAAAAATTGTGTTGAATTTTATACTTATTACACAACACTTTGATTTCCTTATTATTAAATGAGATACTATTGTTTGAAATGACCTTGTTAGGAATTCTAAAGAAGTAAATGTTGCATAATGAACTTGATAGTTTGTGGACCTATGGGCATGTAAAAGGTAAGACCTCAACCCACTTCATAAATTAATGAGTGGTAGTATTGATAAATGTGTGGAAATTAAAACATAATGGGTAAACTTTTCAATAAGATAAAATACCCATTGAGAGAAAGGACAAATGGATTAGACTCTTGTGAGGGAAGATGAGAGATATTTGTAAACGTACATACAAGAGTATTGTTATAATTAAGGCCTATAATATCCCATACTAAGAATACGTTGAGAAATAGCTATACAACTAAAATTCCCCCACACGTACCATCTTACACTTTGGTGATTGCAATGACAATATATTAGGGTATTAAGCATTGTAATAGTATACCTTCGTATCCATGCTTATAAAGAAATCACCTATGAGTACAAAATGAGTGGATCTTTTTCGAAAGTTATGATATCCATCTCTGGTAAGTCCAGGTGGCAAGGTATTAAATTTCAAGTACACAACTACGATCAAAAGATGGCTATGAAAGCACACAAATAGAAACATGGAGAATGTCAAATTCTCCAAATTGATTAGAAGATCGTGGAGTGGAATCGATTTCAAATTATACAAATTTTCTAAAGTATGTCATTACGGCATTGATAGGACCCTTGGTTTGGTTGAACAAGGTTTTTGTGTAAGCATATGATCTTGAGAATAATTGTTATTTAGAGACCAATGAAAAGTTCTTCTCTCTTCCAATTGTGTGCATAAATCAAAGAGCTCATAGGGTGTGATGATGTGTTTGTCATTTTTTGAACTAATTTATTAAATGGATAATATCAGTTTCAGATATGATTTTCCATCCGAAACATCAATAGCTGGTTCAGAACAACATACTTTTCCCATAATGAATTTTGAGAAATGAATTTAAAAAACTGTACAAATGGAATGTTAAATCTGGTTTATGGTGGTCTTGCTCGTATAATAAGGATCTTCGCTTTGGTGACAACATAAGGGGATTGTTATATAATGCCAAGGTTTTTGTGAGGTACTAATGTGTAAGAGTGTGCAACTAATTTATTGGATAATTCAAATTTTCCATATTGCGTTGAGACAACATACTCCCATAGTGAATTCAATAAAAAGTGGCAACTTTATGGTGGTAAGGCAGGTGGTACTGAATGTTGTCAACAAAAGATAACACTAAAAAAAGTTAAATTTCGATAAAGAGTTGAATGACCTGAATCTTACCTTGAAAGCTACATTATTGAGTGAAGTTCTTAGGTAGAGGCATGTCCGTGATGGCATTAATCTTCGAAGGATTGACCTCAATACCTCAACGTGATACGATGAAGCCAAACAACTTTCCTGATGTGACTCCAAAGACAAATCTATTAGGATTTAGTCAAATTTTGTATTCTAAAAGGCGCACAAATATTTTTTGTAGGAAACCTATGTGGTCTAAGTGCAATTTGGATTTTGTGAGAAGGTCATCGACATAATCCTTTACGATATCATGGATGTAATCATGGAATACGTAGGTCATAGTGTGCTAATATGTGGTGCCAACATTTTTTAGTCTAAAGGGCATAGCCTTATAGAAAATGGTCCCCCAAGGTGTAGTAAAAGAGGTCTTATGTTGGTCTTCTAGTGAAATTTTAATATGATTATAGCCAGAGAAACCACCTATGAAAGAGAACATCTCATGACTAGAGATATTGTCAATGATGATATGAATATTAGGAAAAACGTTGTTGACATCCCTAAAGTTAGTGTAGACACATATATCTTCTTTTCCACGGGGATCATGTTGAGACCCACATTAGATAATCAATTGGTTGTATAAAACCAATGTCGAGGATTTTTTGTAGCTCATATTTAACTAGTAATGTGAAACATGGGTGCATTTTTCATATATTTTTCTTGATGGGTTTTGTGTTGGGTTTTAACATGAGATTGTGGACAATTGTATCAAGATTTGTTCCCAACATATCAATGTATGACCAAGAGAATACATTGAAAAACACACGCAAGAGTGGTGTGCACTCAACATGTTCCTGATCAGATATAAATTTTATAAGGAGTATGATAGGAGGTTCCTTAGGTGTACCAATGTTAACCTTGATATTTTCTTTAATGATCATGTGTGATGCCTTATCTTTTTTATTAAGGGTAAATGGTTTTTAAGGGGACCATACCCGTAGTACAAAAAAGGCTCAAAAGCCAAGATATACAAATAGAGAAAAGTGGTTTTTTGATGAGTGGGGGCCACACCCCAACAACCAGAGCCTAAAAGAGCTAGATAAAACAAAAGGAAACAAGGAAGGGGCCAACTGCCAACAAGAATCCCTACTACAAACAAAAAAAATGAAACAATAGCAATAAAACTGCATAAAAACAACATCGAAGCAAAAATCATCACACAAAACGGACCTACTTGAGAAAGGTGTTGAAAACCTTCTGTACATACCTCAAAGCCTTATACAAGTTGATGGAAAAATGTTGGTCAAGGTCCTAGATACTAGCAACAAAAATCTTCTTCTTAAGCCTCCCTCCCTTCCAAGCCTCTTTTGAATGCCACTCACTTCAAAAATTTGATGAACTTGGGTTTGAATAAAATCCAGTAGTGCTTTATGTAGGGAAAGGTGATTGATTTGTTTGTCAACAACCTGCTGCACCCTCTCCTCCAAGGCACCAAGATGATTAGTCAAAGCCTCCAATTTTTCCTCAAGTTTAGAGATAGCAATGGGGTCTAATTCCTCCTTGCTTCCTTCATTAAGAAGGAAATCGACATTATCTTCAATTCCTTTGATGGTGTTGGCCTGTTGCCTCAATTGGTCTCTAATATCCAAGGTAGCATGAGGTTCAGACTCGTATTAGCTAATGATGTCAATAAAGATTTTGGAAATTTCAATGTCTTTTCTTTTGGTACTTTTGTGCAGAACCCGTTTAGTAGGGGGTTGGCAAGAAGGGGAGTCTCTGAAGCTAGGGTTTTTAGTTCTTACCCTGGGTTGTTGGGGAGGGGGTGGGGCTAAGGGGTGAGTGGGATGTTGGCCACAATGTTCTAAAAATACTGATGGAGCAGGGAAGATAACTTCCTCATGAAGAGGAGGGCATCACGGAGATGGCATTAGACATCGAGAACAAGACTTTTAAGATGTACAATATATAATAGGAGAGACTAACCTTTTTCTAATGCCTGAAATGGTTTAGCAAAACCAGTGATGAAGTGGCAAGGTTGTGTATCGACCTTCGAGAGTGACATATCATACAACCATTTTTGTAACGTCCCCAAATGGGGAGGAATAGAGGAGCAAACAATGCCAGATTTCCCAATTTCCAAAGCTTCCTCTCCTTCCACAAAATGTTTCTCCTCTGTGTCCTCCTTATCAAATTTAATCTTGTAGAATTTGTTCCCCTCCATCCCTAATCCGGGTGATGAAGGAAATCATACTCTCAGAGATGGTGAATTCCTTGTTCTTGAAAGTAATCACCCTATCTTTCCACTTTCTTACAAAAGTAAGGGAGATATGCCTATCATGCCCTATTATTCTTTGCATGAAATCATTAAAACTATCCATGTCAAGGGCTCTCCACAATTTCACATTCTACTTCCATGAGGGGTCACAAATGAGTTCCACATGGTAGAGGTTCCTCCCATAATGAAATTCCCGGATAGAGTCACAACATCCTTGTCGTAGCTTATAGAAAGCCCCGACAACATAATATATGCCACTTGAGAGCCTAGGGTCAAGGCGGAGGACCTGTAAAACATCCAACAAAAGGAGACCGTACCTACTAAGCTACGAAACTTCCCAAATGCCAATGCCAAAAAAAAAAAACAAGGAAGAGAATATTTTTTGGAAGAGATGACCCTCAAACACTTTGTGTAAAGATTATCATTCCTCCACATGTGCAAATCCCACTAAAAGAATTAATTGGGAGGACAAGTGGCCAAAGCTTCCCAAAGTATGATGGTTTGAGCTACTTGAGGCATTCTATCATGATTGATCCACATTTTGAAATGAATGTTGCTGATGCCATCATTAGAAAATTTGTTAGTAACACTATTACCATCCCTATAGGTGTGGCCCAAATTAAAGTTATTAAAACCTTTACATATATCTTTGGCCTCTTGAATGAACTCCCTTATGGTCCAACTAGGGGGTTGGGTATTAGAGAGATTTTGATAATGTTCATAGAGTCCCCCTTGATCATTTGATAATGATAATGTGTGATTCCTTATTAAGGTGGTCAAATGTGGGGATTTCACTAGTATTATCTAGGGGTACATCTTCAGTGTCCCAAAAATTTTCCTCGTTATGGAGTTAAGTGTCTTGTATGATGAAATTATAGGGTTTTTTATCCATAGTACCCAAGTAACACAATATAGCCTCATTATAAAGGAATAAATCAAGAGGCATGAGCCTATCCAAAAGATGATAGTCCATGGGGAAAGAATCAACGTGGTTAATGGTAACATTATTTCATAGGACATGATAATTTTTAGGTGGAGAGCTAGTAGTTCTATTGATACCATAGTCATGTGTAGGTAGCATGTTGATTTTATTTAGTTTGAATTAAATATATATTACAAAGTAATTGATGTATAAATGATAAAATACGAAAATTACATAAGCAAACTAAGATTTAAAATATGAAACCCTAAGCAAGAGATAGAGGAAGGATGACTTAGTTGATATGCACACAATCTGGAATTGATCTGAGCAGGGAGAAGTGATGAACATGATGCAAACAACATCGTAATTAAACTCTTTAAATTCTCTAATTCACAAAAATGATGGACAAGCGCTTCCCATGATAGGATAGGTGCTTCGGGCACTAGTGATTGGATTTGACACCCATGACTACATAAAAGATCTAAATCTAGTTTTTTTGTGTCATAAGGGTGTCTCAATTATTATCTGTTGATCACCTAGTTTTCACACTATGATTGTTGAAGGTACCTGTAACCTGTAAAAGAGATGTAATTGTTATCTCGTTGATCACCTGGTTTTCACACTATGATTGTTGAAGGTACCTATAACATGTAAAAGAGATGTTCACCTACATAATCCCACAAACCATATCAAACCTAAAAAGGAAAATGTAGAATGGGAATCAGAATGAACATGGTGGTCAACCCGAGAGTGAAGTTACGAATGAGAGCTACACTACATTTCATAATCCATGTAGTTCTTGTGTGTGTAGAAATAGTGCCCTAGAATGCCCTTGTGTAAATTTCACAAATGATAGTAAGTTGTAGCTATAATGTAGCAATGTAGTAGTATGTGATGATGAAATAGAATATAATTCCCCTTCCTATGTACTGTATGCAGAAGTATGCAACCCTTGTCCCTTGAATGGATGTTAGATGGATGATGTTGGAGTGCTTTAGTTCCTTTGGAATGCAAGCTTAGGTGATGATAGTAATGCTTAGTACTTGGTCCTTTATTTTGAGCACATAATTATGCATTTGTATGATTCCCTTGTTTTAATTTTTAATTGAAAATTGGAAGGCCGATCCATAAGTGAAAAAAATACCCAAAAGATAAAAGAGAGCCAAAAAAAGTGAGTGAGGTAGAAAAGAGTTAGGGGCACTCAGACGGGACATAAGTGACTGGGTGTTTTCCGGCCGGTGTTGGTGTCTCGAAGCCATGCAAGAAAAATAATTTAAGGTCTGAATGGGATATAGGTGTGTAAGACCAAATAGCAAACAAGAGACAAAGAAAAGAGGCCAAAGATAGTTGTCAACCACTATTTTTCTTGCTTAGTAATCATGTAAATGATACCATGATTATAGGATCTAGAAATATACCAAGTGCATGATTTCGTGTCTACACATGCATGGAATAGGATAATCAATGGACCAATCAACAATAGTCCCAAACTCATGAAATAAGTTGAAAAATGGAATCATATAGCCTCATTAATGAATATGTGTGAGTGATCTGGTATGAATGAGTGGCTAAGGACAACGTGGATATGGATGAATGGATCTTTCCATCTAGGTTGGAAACTCATATCAGTAAAATACTCTATCATATTTTTGATTTCATTGTCAAGCTTAGTATATCCTGATCTAGATTTTTCAGAAGCCAGTTTATGACATGGATGAATTAAAGTGGAAATTCCTTGTAAAGTTTTTTTGTAGACCATAGCCTTTCCATCCTTGGTCAAGTAAGCAGTGCAAGGAGAAATACGTTGTTGAGAGGTATGAAATGTCAGATGTAAACTGAGGTTTTGAGATTTGGAGTTGCGATTTTTTTTTAACAAGCTTGTGGAGAGACATATTAACAAGAACTTGGTGTATCTGTTTGATGACAAAGTTCTATAAGGATGTGGTGGATTGGGTGTGTAGAAAGGAAAGGATGAACACCTTGGCTCTTATGTCAAACACAATTGAATAACGAGAAATAGCTAGATGTAGAATATGTATATAGATGTGTGCATGGAAAAATGAACTTCCCTCTATGAAGTGTATACAGAAGAATGCATTCCATTGTGCCTTGAATGTATGCTAGATGGATGCTTTGATGCTCTTGAAATTCCTTTGGATGTAACCTTAGGTGATAGTAGTATATGCTTAGTGCTTGGGCCTTTATTATGGCCACATAGCTTTGTATTCATATGATTCCCTTTTTTGAATTTCATAATTAACTATTAAAAGGATAATCACCAAGAAAATAATATTCCTGGAACAGCTAGAAAGGACCCAAAATATGCTAGAAAGATACAAAAAGGTCTGGGCACCCAAAGGGGACAAGGGCGCTTGGGTGTTGGTGTCTTGGCTGGGTGCTTTGGTGTCCAAACTCAAAGAAGCTGAAGTAACAAAGTTCAAACTAGGTAGTGGGGTGTGCAATACCAAGATGGAAATGAGAAAGAAATAAAAGAGGCCAAAGACAATGATCAATTAGTACTTTTCTTTCTTAGGAATCATATGAATAGTAGTATGTGATCAGGACCTAGAAATATACCCAAAGTGCATGATTTAGTGTCTACATTTTCCCCCACTTTATGTTATTGAATGAAAGATCGATAACATAAAGTAGATAAGAGATGTGTACCTGATAACCATGTAGATCGATGGTGAAAAGTGTGTCAAGGAGACAAAAAAAGTGTGAAGTGAATAATATAAAGCATGGAAGCAAGAGAAGAGGAAGTGACCTTAGGTGTGAAAAAATGTATGTGTATATGTCGCATTGTACTTGTTATTGATGTCACTTGATGCTTGATGATGTTACTACTTCTTCCCATAAGGACGGACCTGTAAAAGAGAAGAGAAAAAGAGTATTCAAAGTCATGTATATGAAAATTTGATCCAATTATGTAAAAGTATGTTAAAATGTGAAAAGGAACATGTGCACCTAATCCATGATGAGTGAAAAGAGTAGAGACGATCCTAAAAATATGTTTTTTAGAAGTATGCATTTTTTGGGTGATCTCATGCCAAGTGCGAGTTTTTTGGTCGATATCATGCCATGATAGAAGAAGTGTAGGGAGAAAGGTCTATTGTTATTATCCATCCTTTGACTACTTCCCGATGATGTATACACCACTACAGATGGTGTATTCAAATTCAATCAAATTCGATCTAATACGAAAATAAAAAAGAGGTGAAAGCTTGCATGTTGATTGTTGAAGGATTGTGCTTATACTGTGAAGACTATTGTGTAGACTTCTTAAAATTGTGTTGATATTAGAAAAATGTTGTAAATTACCCCTGGTCATAGGCACTAGGAAGGGTTAGGGGCACCCAAGAGAACTCATGTGTCTGTGTCGTGGGTGTTGGTGTTTTGTGATGTGTTAAGGACCCAATTCAGATTTTGTATCGTTGTTGTGAATGAATGTTGTGTTAATTTTGTATTGAATTATGTTGTACTGTGACTTGTGAACTGATGAATGGGGTGACTGATTCACCCAATGATGTCCCCCTCATTTGGGGTGCATGTGATGTCACTAGGAGAATGTGACCCAAAGGAGGACCGATGTACATATGAAATTGAAGCCCTACAATGGGAGGCAATGTGCTTAGTAGAAACCAAGGCACATGTAAACAAAGTGGCTAGGAAACATGTGTTAGTACAAACAAGGACAAATACACATATAGAAGAAAATATGTAAGCTAGCAAGAAAGAAGACAATGTAGACCACAAAAAGTGGGTTTATTTGGACATGGGACATCACTCACAATGTTTCCGATAATCGGGGCTAAAGAAACAAAAATAATATAATGTGCACACAAGACAAAGGGCATAGCCCAAACAATGGCATATAATGGCAACAAAAATAGTGACAAGGAAATATTAATAAAAAACCATGGCAAAAAATAGTTCCTACAAAGAAAATGATACACATGAAACACCCATTAGCATGTTAGAAAAATAAAAAGTATGTCACATCATGTATGATATGATATAGTAGTGTGCTAGTGTGAATATAAAGTAGAATAAACAAAACAATAACACCTAATATGTGTACGAAAGTAGATGCCCCCAAAAGCCTTTGTGGAACTGGTAATAGGTACACTACCAAGAAACCATGTTGCATGTAATGATCTAGGGAGAGGTTACATTCAAAACTAGAAGGAAAGTGAACACACATGTGTATATAGAAAAGAAAATGGCATACAAAATATCTATCTAACATAGTAAGCAAAGTGTTCATGTAAGAATAAGTAAGAAATAACAATGTGCAACCAAGATATGCAATATGTTGTGAGTGTGAAATGGAATGGAATGCAATGTGAGTGTGATAGGAATCGTGTTCCCTA
Organism: Taxus wallichiana var. yunnanensis; assembly: GCA_018340775.1. Classification (NCBI taxonomy): domain Eukaryota; kingdom Viridiplantae; phylum Streptophyta; class Pinopsida; order Cupressales; family Taxaceae; genus Taxus; species Taxus wallichiana. Next base: position 275,558,150 of record CM031240.1, read on the forward strand.
AGCGAATGTGAATGAGTATGCATGAGACGAGGTTCATTTATAAATACCCCTTCATTTATAAATACTCGGAGGCCATAAGTACTAATAATGCAAATGTGTCCATGATATAAATGAGGAGCATGCAATGAAGGGATGAGATCATCAAACATGAATCCTAACCAAGCCACACCATCATGTGTGCAGATAGTGTCAGAGAAAGTGGGATCAAATGGAATGTGTAGCCAATAAACATTATTCATGAAGAGAGTGCATGTGAATGGAGGAAGTGCAGATGCAAATTTCTAATGAGAAGATAATGAATGTGGTATGACATCTGATGTATGGACAAACCCCCAGTAAAGCACCATAACATTAGTGGATAGAACAATGTCTAATCCACAAATGGTTCCCTCGAGTGGAGGTAAGTTGTCTGGATAGTCTATGGGTCATGGATCAGTAGTAAGATGTATAATAATAGATGTTAGAACATGTATTGTTATAGTTTGGTCTAGGTTTCAATATTGGAATGGGGTACTATCAAGGAGAACTGAATATTCAATGCCCTCATGTAATAATTTGACACACCGATGAACTATAGAGGATACATCTTGCATTCTATGAAGCCATGGTCTAATGAGTAAGTAATTATATGGAACAGGGGTATCGATGATGAAAAAGAGAATGAGAATAGTTTTGGCCCCAACTATATGCATTAAGGTGGTAGTTTCCATTCATGAGCACATAGAAGAATCATGTGCATGGAGAGAGGTGGAATTTGGAGTAATATTAGATGTGGAAAGTCCGATGTTATGAATAAATGATAAGGGACAAATATTAACTTCAGGTCCATTATCAACTAACGCTCACTTAACATCCAAGTTATTGATGCATATTTGTATGTGTAAAAGAGGATCATTGTCGTAAATAGAAATATTTTCAGCTATAGTAAATGGACAAGTAAGTTGCTGAGAAAATGCATCCATAAATGTTTGATAAACTATATTTGGATCAGAAGTAGAAGGGATGTGAGTATTAACCAAGAGAGTAATAATTATAGCATGAAAATTAGGATTGACTAGCAAGAAATCATGAATGGAGATATTCATAATGAGAAGATCCTAGTAAAATGAGAGAAATGAAAGTATGAATACCCTAAGTGTGAAAGAGTTCAGGTTCACTAAATGATTTAACAAATATTAAATATAAATAAATGTTAAATTCTAATTATAGAGTAACAACACAATGATATAACAATAAAGTACAATTTTGACATAAGCAAGTAACCTAATAAATTTGAACCCTAACTACAAGAAAAGGGATAAGATACTTAGCTGATTTCACAATAATCCCAAAGTTGTGCCAAGTTGGAAAACTGATAGAATAGGAAGGTAGACTATTGCAACCGAGCCCAAAAAAATGTAGAACTATAAGATATTTTAGGACTAGGGCACCTGGAATGGGTCAAGGGCACTTGTGACTACGCAAAACCTTAGAAAATGATTTTTACAATGTCTCTTATATATTGTTTCCTTCGATGTTGATCACCTATGTCACACTAAGTCCGCAATATTCTCTCTAGAACTCGTAAAGAGAAAGAGCACCCAGAAACCCCAAAACATTTCAAATACTAAAAATAAAAAGATGTAAATGGGGAGTTAGACTGACTCGGCAAATCACCTAACTAGGTGAACTTACGATTCGAGAACCGAACTACATTTCGTGCACTCCATGTATTTCTATGTGTGTACGTGTGTGCGTGTGTGCGTGCGTGCGTGCGTGTGTGTGTGCGCATACATGAGCGTGCTGTGTGTGTGTTTAAAATCATGCCCTAGGTGGATCTTATGCTAGATGCACTTGAATAGCGAACAAGAGCTAAATGTAGATAAATGTGTGCATAGAAAAATGAACTTCCCCTCATATGAAGTGATTCAAAAGAATGTAGTCCCTTGTCCTTTAAATGGATGCTAGATGAATGCTTTGATGCTCTTGAAATGCCTTTGGATGTAACCTTAGGTGATAGTAGTAGATGCATAATGTTTTGTCCTTTATTATTGCCACATAGATTTCTATTCATATGATTCCCTTATTTGAATTTCATAAATAACCACTAAAAGGACAACCAATAAGAAAATAATATGCTCAACATCTAGAAAGGACATAAAAGATGTGAGAAAGATACTGAAAGGGGTTGAGGGCACCTAGAGGGGATGAGGGCATTTAGGCATTGGTGTCCAGACTTAGAAAGTTGAAGCAACGAAGGTCGACTGGCAAATGGGTCAAGTGGTGTGCAAGACCAAGATGAAAAATAGAAAGAAAGCAAAGAGGCCAAAGACAATGATCAAATAATTCTTTTTCTCTCTTAGGAATCATATGAATAGTATTATGTGATAAAGACCTAGAAATATACCCAAAGTGCGTGATTTAGTGTCTACAATATGATTCCTAAGTAAGAAAACTAGTGATTGAAAACTATCTCTAGCCTCTTTTCTTGATTTTTTGCTTTCTATTTGGTCTTAGACACCCCACAATTTCGATGGAACTTGACTGATTTATCCTTTATAACCTTAGACACTGGCTCCCAGTTAGGACATCAACACCCGGGTAATCCTATCCATACTAGGTACTCCCGACCATTTCCTACCTTTACTACTATCTCTTTTTGGGGTCTCTTTTATCTTTTGGGCATCTTTTTCACTTATGGGTCGACCTTCCATTTGTCAATTATGAAATTTAAACAAGGGAATCATAAATATACTTAGTTACTTATAAAAATAAGGACCAAACACTAAGCATTACTATCATCACCTAAGATTACATTCCATAAGCACTAAAGAAATTCAAAGGCATTCATCTAACATCCATACAAGGGACAAGGGTTACATCACTTATACATACACTGCATAGGAGGGGAATTCTATTCCATTCTATCCACACATAATAATCATTGCTACATTCTAGATCTAGCATGCCATCATTTTTGCAACTTACACAAGGGAATCCTAGGGCATCATTTCTACAAAAACACACATAAGAACTACATAGGGTTTGAGATGTAGTGTAACACTCAGTCAAAGTTCACTCTTTGGGTGACCGCCGAGGTGAGTTTGAATCTACATTCTACATATTTTTTATTAGATTTTATGTGGTTTTTAGACATGTGTAGGTATTCATTTTGTTTTGTAAGTTTACAGTACCCTTTAGTGATCAAAAAGTGAATATCAAGTGACAAACATGAATCAACAATGAAGACCTCAGAAACATAGAATAAATTAGTTCCTAAGCATTTACATGGCCACCAGTTCCTAGATATGGTCATAAGCACTCAGAGCCTTTTCCTCTCATGAGGACACCCTATCCCATGTTGTGCATGAGTTCCATCATTTACAAAGTGAGAATTAATGACATTTTTCCAACCTATTTAGCACTTTTTTCCTACCTATATCTCCTCCAAAGATGATTTAAAATCAACTAAGCCATCATATATGTCCTTCTTGCTTAGGTTTTATATTACACATGGTTACTTTCTTATGTCATTACTATATTTTAGCATTCATACATTAGTTATTACAATAGTTACTCTATATATAGAATTAATTTAAATTATATTAAATCATTTGGTGAACCCACTTTATCAAACCCTACCTTCTGAGAATGTATCAAAATCTATCCCCTTCTTTTGAATTCATGGATCAATCTTCTTATCCCTCTTATACTCCAACCAAGGTTTCTAGCATGGCTACCACCACTACTAATTTTATGCAAGTCCGTACTCAACATCCCACTTCATTACTCCAATGCCTGATCCACCATCAATGTAGTCACCACTCGCCACACTCGTCCTCCTACAACTCCACCCATTTCTATCCCACCACCTATTACTTCTATAGTTCCTACCACCACCTCTAAAGGTTATGAAATCATTGAGCAACTTAAAAATACACCAACCAAAATATATCTTTATGATCTCCTACACAGTGCACCCATTTTCATCATACATTATAGGATTCCCTTCGCTCCATCCACATTGAAAGTAATAATTCACATGTTTCCTTCACACATCTCATTCAATCCCTCAAAAACCTTCCACATGTTATATCCTTCACTAGATGAGATATCCCTCCTTCACTCCGCTAGCAATATTTCCTTTACACCTTTGATCATTATCACTACTATTGGTTCCATTTGTATATCAAATGTGTACTTATTGATAATGGATCCACTATAAATTTATGTTCTCTATCTCTCCTTAGGAAAATGTGAATTTTCTGATGATTTAATTAATAAATCCTCTACTCTCATTCATGGCTATGATTCCACTACTCATGCATGGCTACCATCACCTTACCTCTACAAGTTGTCCCTAAACTACTTCCTACTCTATTCTATGTCATCAACATGTCATTTCAATTCAATTTCTTACTTGGTAGACCATGGATTCATGTTATGCATGTTGTTCCTTCCATGGTTCATCAATGTGTTAAATTCCTACATGATGGCTATGAGCATACCATTTCTCTATAACCATGGCTCCATTCAAGTTTTTTTCACATAGACCCAATCACCATCATACCCATACCTCCATCTACATATTATTCCATATCATAATATTAATATATATGATGTGGGTCAATCTAGTGCTTCACATCCATCTTCTACCTCCACATGCATTTCATCCATTCCTACACATACTACTAATCTCCTATCACCCACCATGTCTACCTCTATAACCACTACTACCCCACCTATCATGACTCCTCTCAATCCTACATCTGACTCCACCCCTTGGAATATCCTTGATAATGTTATCCAATAAGATAATGTTAGCACAGATGATTATTTTGATGAAGAGGTTGATTTTGTAGAGCTTAACGATGAAACATTGTGCAATCTCAACTTTACTCCTATTTGAAATAGATGAATCCTATTTTCAAGATACTTTTTTGCTATTGGCCTTAGTGAATATCAATTCAAAAACCTCCTCCTTCCACTAATGCCATGATACCTTTCCAAGGGACCATCCATACATTGACATCTTATCACCTAACGCATCTCTCCAAACTCATTATGCACTGCACCTTGATCCTTCACATGCACTCTCTTCATACATGACTCTTATTGGCCTCATATTCCATTTGACCCTACTTTCTCTATGAATTGTTTTCACTCATGATGGCTTAACATGCCTAGGATTCAAACTTTTGATCTCCTCCCCCACCTCACTCTCCTCACTTATATCACATATGTGTATTTTTACCACTGTATATGGTCTCTATGTCTTCCATTTATTAGTCTTCCTTACATGTACTCCCCATTCCTCTCCACTCACATTTGGAAAATCTTGGTTTGACTACATTGGTGGCATTCTAGATCCTAATCATACTAATATCACATTTCCCATGCCTTTTGGCTGCTCTATTTGTAATGATTCATTCCTTGGCTATACTCAAAATCTAACTCAATGGTATGCACACATGATTTTCCTCAACCTCCTTTCATTGATGAAGAATATGCTATGGGCATGTATAATTTTTGCTACATTGGATCCCTCTATGATCAACCCCATATTATCACCTACCAAGTCTCTAATCTAGATCCTATAGGTTACGACCCTCGACACTCATGATCTTCTTGATGATTTTACATGATTCTTCACTCCTCACACACTTGGGGGCATCTCACATTCTCCCCTTCTTAGTACTATAAATTGTATCTATCAATTACTAATACACTATACATTCTATACTTCATATTTTCCTTTTCTACGCACTCTCACACCCCTTTGATATACATATTGTATCATCATTACCCTATGATGCACTCTAGTTCCATGGTTCATACTCAACTACTAAGGGTATAATTATGAAATGAACCTCACATACACTACACATTTCATGCTTTGTGCTTCACGATACATCTTTTCTAGCATCTATTCTCACACAACACATTACTCGATGACACACTCTTGTTTTATGGTTCATTCTTGACTGTTGAGGGTCTCTATAAATGAACCTCATCTCATACACATCCACTAGGGGAACGCTGCTCCTATCATCTTCACATTTTTCATATCATACCATCACACTCATACATTGCATTTTCATATCTTGGTTGCATATCTATTATTGTTAGCTTTTTTCTACTTACATGTTACACTTTGTTTTCCATGTTAGATGGATTCTTAGTATGTCATCATATTTCTATATACACACTGCATTCACTTGGTGTTTTGAGGTGAATGTAGATATCTTACAAGTTTTTACATGCTGTAATGATGCTTGCATTGTACCTTTTATGAGTCCCAACGAGGCTCCTGGGGCATCTACTTTCACTACTACCACATTATACACACTTCAAGTTCTATTGCTACATTACTCACTATTTCCTATTCCAAATTACCTTACTTTTCATTGATTTACACATGCTTTGATATACTATTTATCTTTATAGCATGCTAATGGGTACTTCATGTGTAAATTTACCTTGCAGGACTATATACAACCATGGTTATATAATACATTTTTCTTGTTATTATGTTATTCGTTTTCATGGGCTACCTTATGTCTTACGTGATCATTGTATGTCTTTGGCCACTTCGTCCCTAATTTTCTTGTGACATTGTGGATGATGTCCCTTGTTTGAAACCTTCTTTTCATAGTTTATGTTGTTTACACACTTTCTTGTTACATTGTCTTCTTTTTCATGCTATCTAATTTTACTACTAACATATGTTACTAGCCTCTCTTGTTTTCATGCCTGTGGTTTCTACCATGCACATCACCTACCCCCTATAGTGTCCACTTCAGATCAACATTAGGTCCTCTCATTTGGGCCGCATTCTCCTACTATTTTCATACATGACCCCAAATGAGGGTGGCATACATTGGGTAAATAAATCACCCCCATAATAGCTCAGAGCTATAATTTAGATCAGACAAGACAAAAACAACACACGAACATTTACATAATGGCCTGCAGATATGACTTTGGGTCCAAAACTCGCAGAAGAGAAAGCACCTGATCGGAATTACTCTAGCTTCTAGGTCGTCCTATCCTCCCCTAGGTGCTAATGTCCTGAGGGAAGAAACAATCAATTTCTTATAACAACACAATCTTAAAAATTTACACAATAGTTCTAAAGTAACATGCACTCGCCTTCAGTCCATAGAATGCATTCTATCTCCTACATTTAGTACAATCATAATAATTCTAACAATTCAAACAAATAAGGACAAACATAACAAATAGGGATGTACCATATGCAATGGTGTTTATTGGCAAAGTCATGGAAGGAGAGTAAAAGTAGAGCTCTCTCCCCAACACTTTCTATTTGGCGTGAGATCCACCAAAAACTCAAGCTTAGTGAGATTACAAAACTCACACTTGGCGTGAAATCAGCCCAAAACTCACTCTGACATGAGATCACCCAAAACTCACCTTCATCATTCTAATTAGCAACTTCAAATCAAGCAAAGACACTTTTTATATATCTTTACTCTCTTACATATCAGGTGCACACTTTCCTTTTTACACACTTTTACACTCTTTTACATAATTATACACATGTTTCTTCTGATATATAAATTAGTTATTAAATACCAATTAAACATAACCTAAAGTTTATATTAAATAATTAAGAATATAATCTATTCTAAATTATTTAATTATAAACTAAAGTTTATAGGCACTTAATATTATGTTCTAACACTCCCCCTTAATATTAAGTGGGAACCATATGCCAACATTACTTATTTGTACAATAAGATTTACAAATCCATAAACCATTAGTGAAGGTTTAGGCTAACATATCACTTTTGAAGGATTTATAACACCTTCATCATGCTCAACTTACCTTTTTAGTACAAAAGGATTTGGAATCCATAAATCAAAAGTTATGATTTAGGCTAAGCATGATTTGTGAGACTACATCTCACAGTTTCTCATGGAAAAATATCAAACCACATCTCTAGGATCCTTTTATAACACAAGGACCTCCTTTACAAATAGATGCAACACATAGACTATACACCATAAACTTAGAGTTATAAGTTTACAAAAGATCATAAAGATATTTTTACAATGCTTTACAAATGGAGCAGAAGTATATAGGAGAAGGAGATATCAACCATGAATTGACCATTAGGAGGTGACATTTCCATGCACACTCCCCTCAATGGAAACTCTAAAAGGCCAAGCATTGCATGAAACTTGTAGAATTTTATAACACACAATGGCTTCATAAACATGTCTGCAACTTGATCTTCATCGGGTAGTATTGAGATCTATATCACCACAGAGAACCTTCTCTCGGATAAAGTGCATATGAATATCTCTATATGCTTTTCCTTTGATGTTGACTAGATTCTTAGAAAGAGCAATGCAACTCTAGGCTATCACATAGAAGAGGAGTACTTCCTTTAGCTTCCATGTGTATCTCTTCCAACAATCGCTTCAGCCACATGGCTTCTTTTTTGCTTCCATTGCACTTCTATACTCTACCTCAATAGAAGAAATGGAGACTATTGGTTACTTTTTTACTACTCCAAGTAATGACACCTACACCAAACTTGAACACATATCCAGTTGTAGACTTTCGATCTATCACATCACCAACATGGTCAAATCACAATATCCATATAAATATGCATTGTTAGAAGAAGTATAATGTAAACCAAAATTAATTGTGCCTTTAATATAACACAATATTATTTTGGCTAACTTCCAGTGATCCTGATATGGCTCCTACATAAATCTCGAAGCAATCCCTACTACATAAGAAATGTCAGGTCTAGTAATAGTTAGATAAATCAAACTACCTACAAGTTTCTGTATAAAGTAGGATTAACTTTTTCACATGCAGTTTAGGATCTAGTTTACATCCAACTTCTATAGGAATAACAACAGTTTACAATCAATCATATTAAACCTTTTAAGAAAATTAGTGGCATATTGTGATTGAGATACAACAATAGAATTTTTATCCTGATATATAGCCATGCCTAAGAAATGATGCAATAATCCTAAATCAGTCATTTCAAAGTATTGTTTTAATTTAGCTTTAATTTTCATAATTAAATTGTTAGAATTACTAGTAATAAGTAAATCATCAACATACAATACAATGAGAATAATATGATTTTCTTCAATTTTTACAAATAAATCATTATCAAAAGAACAATTAGAAAATCCAACTTCATTGAAAAAATTGTTAATCTTTTGCATACCAAGCTCTAGGAGCTTGTTTTAAACCATATAAAGATTTTTTCAATTTACAAACATACATTTCTTTACCTAGTTCTTCAAATCCTTTAGGTTGGGTCATATAGATTTCCTCTTTTAAATCACCATTCAAAAATGCATTCTTGACATCCATCTAATGGATTTCCCAACCATATTGAGTAGCTAAGGAAATCAAAATCCTTATAGTGCTCATTTTTGTAAACTGGTGCAAAGGTTTCAACGTAGTCAATACTACGGGTTTTTGAGTAAACCCTCGAGCTACTAACCTAGATTTGAATTTATCAACACTTTCCATCAACTTTATATTTAATCTTGTATAGCCATCTAGATCCGACTATACTTCATTTTTCAGAGGAGGGACTAAATCCCAAGTTTGATTTTTAATTAAGGTAAGTATATTCATATTTCATTGCATCTACCCATCTTTCATCAAAAGAAGCTTTTTCAAAGATTGGGGTTCAGGTTCATACATCATCATCAAAGCATGATATGTATGTTGACTTCTAGTCATTTTCTAAAGGTTTTCAGATTAGAGTCTTGAATAATAGACTCAACCCATCTAGGTATTTTGGTTATAGAGGAAACATGAACTAACTCTTTTTCAACTACAGTTCATTATTAATTTCATCATCACATACATCATTATTCACTATTATTATCATTATTTTCAATTTCATTAGAATCATCATGAACAATAGAAACAAAGAGGATGAAGAAGAAAAAAAAGGTTTTTCTAATATTTTAACATTCCTATTTTCTATAACTTCTCTTTTTAAGGATCATAGATCCTAAGACCTTTAGTTTTACCTCCATAACCTACAAAGATACATGGGATAGGAGGTTTGATCTAGCTTCTTCCTTTTTTGATTTCGGAATGAAGATAGAAGCAGGGCTACCAAATATTCTCAAATGAGACACACTTGGTTTTTTATTTGACCACTTTTCTAGAGGAGTGGAGTTAACTAAGGCTTTAGTGGGTACTCTATTCAAAATGTGAACAATAATGTTCATTTCTTCATCCCAGAGAAATTTAGGGACTTGTGTTGAATGCAACATGGTTCTAGCCATTTCTAGAATGGTGTGGTTTTTCTTTTCACAATCCCATTTGTATTGAGGGGAATAGGAGTATTCAGTTCTCTTTGAATACCACATTCACACAAAATGAGTCAAATGCTTTACTGACATATTCTCCCCCATTATCAGTCCTAAGCCTCTTAATTTTATAACTAGAATTATTTTCAACTAAAGCTTTAAATTCTTTAAATTTAGACAAGACATCATATTTATTTTTGATAAAATAAGACCAAATCATATGAGAGAAATCATCAATAAATGTGACAACATATAAAGAACCATTAAGGGATGGAACTTCTAGGGGTCCTCAGACATCACTATGGACAAGTTCCAAAGGTTCAAGAGTTTTTCATCATGATGACTGTGGAAGGGGTTAGCAGATTGCTTACCACGTAAGCACCCTTCACATGTTTCATGATTTTGGGAAATAGGTGGTAGACCAGATACTAGGTTCAATCAAGACATGTCATACATGCTCCTAAAGTTGACATGACCTAGTCTTTCATGCCACAATTGCATGTCACTTCTTTGAGATGTCAAACAAGAAGCATAGAGGAAATCCATTAAACACATAAAGACCATCTCTTTGTATGCCTTCAACTATAGTAACATCTTGTTCATTTTTAATAAACCATTTATCTTTCAACAAAGTTACACTATAGTTATTTTGAGTCAATTGAGAACAAGAAAGAAATTCATTTTAAGTTTAGGAACTAACAAAACATTGTTAATAAAACCATTAGAGACCTTTTTTGCTTTACCTTGTCCTTGAACGTCGAGGATGGAATGATCACCCAAATAGATCTGATCATTACATTCTCTAAGGTCAGATAGGATATCAGATCTAAAGGTCATGTGCCTAGAGGCACCACTATCCAATATCCACTCATTTTCCTTTGTAGTGAAAAGGCAACATATACAAAGCAATTACATTAGATTTTTGACTATTTTTCTTATTCTTGTTTTGATTTTGATTTTGATCTGATTTGTTTCCCTTTTGGTTTTTGAAATTTGACTTTTTTTTGATTTACATTCTTCTTTCTTATGGCCAAATTTTCCATAGTTATGACATTTACCATCAAAACTAACTCTTAAGTTTCTTAGGTTTCTTATCTTTACTAGGAGGTTTAAAAGTTGATTTTTGATTCTTGTTGAACCTAGAAGGTTTATTTTTTTATTTTTGAGTGAGAAGTGCTTGAGTGACATTCTCTTTTGAATCAAAATTTTTCATAACTTTCTCTTCCTAAATCAGAGAGAGCACTAAGGGTTTGCAAATCAGGGATGTCTTGTTTAGTTTGATACTTAGAATTCAATATTGAAATGAAATTTCTAAACCTTTCATGTATATTTAATTGAATAATAAAGTAAAGTAATTTGTCCTATGAATTAAGTTATAGTTACATCCATCCAATTGAGACTTAATATTTTTAATTTTAGCCAAAAAAATTATTACTTTTTCATCTCCCTTCATGGGAGTCATCATTAGTTCTAGAATCAATTTAATGATTTTTGATAACCACATACCTTCATGCATTGATTCCAGTTACATCCAAGCCTCACTCGAACTTTCTTGATTCCCATATGAAGGAGGAAAATCATCTACACACTCAAAAATAATGGACATAACTTCCTACACCTTTTTTGTTGATATGCAACAACATTGTTCTATCTTTTTGTCTTCGATTGAGCCTTTTCCATTTATTTATGACCATCTAGAGCTTATGAGCCATGAATTCCACCTTCAATATATTTTCCAGATGTTATAATTATTTCCATTCAACATCTGTGATTTATCAATAGTAAAGTGGTTAGATCCCATTTTCACGTAAATAAATTTTCAATAAATAAGAACAATGAAGTTTATAAAATCAAGGTTCAAAAAATCCCCTATCATTGTTCAAGCCATGCAAATCAAATTTGATGAATTCATGATGAAAAAAAGGACCTATCAAACCAATAGTCTAAACATATGATATATTAGTTTGACAATAACAATAATTTATTGAAATGTGAGTGATTTTTTTAGTTTTTCATGAAAAATGATGATGACGACTTTAGTTCATAAAAAAATCATTTTTTGAAAAACAATTTATCTAATATGTACAATATTATTAAAATAATTTCTCATTTAGAAAAAAGAAAGGATTAAATTAAATTAAAAATAATTTAAAATAAAATGATAAAAATAATTTATGTAAATATTATATATATATAAATAATATATATTATATATAGATTTGCTTTTATAGCTTGAAAAGTTGGTCTTACCAACTCGACAAGTCAAATATTAATGCCAAAAGTTGAATACTATTCCAACCGAATTTACATATAACTTACTAATGTTCATATGACAATTGAGTTACAATTGAGCTAGTCGAGCCGCTTAACCACCATTACGAGTCAATTCAAGTTTGATGAGCCAACTTATCAAACAATAGCTCGGCCGAGTCAAAATCATCAGCTCTCAATGGAGTTATAAACCATCACCAAATGTTTATGCCTCAAATAGAGTAAAATCAAGCCATAATGTGGCCTAAGCCACATTAACCATAAAAATCCCCAAGGATTATAAACCATTCAATGTCAATTAAGGATTAAGAAATGTGATGTGGAACTAAAAAGCTCCCATATAACAAAAGAAGAAAATTCCATGGCCAACAAAGGATAGGTGGATGGAAATCGGAGGGGAGACATTTAAGGCACACGTGTAGGCCATGGATGGTGGTCAGTGGGATGGGCGTGGAAGGCTCACCAAGTGGAAAACTAACACAAAGAAATGTAGAGGGAATGGGGCCACCCCATATTAGGTATTAGATTTAAATAGTTTTAAAACTATAGGTTTAAACATTATAGGTTTTATTATATAATTTTCAAACTATATAATTTATATAGTTTATATATAAAAATTATTTAAACTATATATTTATTTTATAAATATTTTAAACTATATAGTATAAATATAAAACTATAAACTATACTATTATGTTTTAAATTATATTTTCGTAAAACTAGGGGGCAACCCAATTATTTAAATTGGAGACATAAACAATTTTATTTCCAAATTCAAAAGTGAATAAAATTTAATATGAAGTTTTACCAACAGGGGACAAGAAATTTAACCCGACCAATGAAAAAATTTGAACACCCTATTCAAATGGAGTTTGTCTCCTCCCTTTAACTTTATTTTACTCTTGAATTTTACCCCAAAATATTTCAACCTGCACACATTTGAAACTATAGAAATATAGTGAAATATTTTACACAAATATTTAACCCTTACCTCTATTTTCAGGTCCTAGTAATTCTTTCACATGAGATTTCACGAGAAGGGTAAAATTTTTTGAAGACTTTTCCACCTGTGCACACTCCTTTGTAAAAACTATGTCCCAAAGGGGAGGGGGTATATATTAAATTTTTCCAATGAATTAACCACCCAACCACCCCAACCAACACA